>JALXJV020000011.1:23534960-24134960 GCA_024633595.2 Lepomis macrochirus | reverse complement strand
ACTGGCCAATCAAGCACAGTGATACCATGGTCAGCAAACCAGTTACTAGTGGTTTTGGACCTGTGGGCAGGTTCCAAGTCCTGCTGGAAAAGGAAATCAGCATCTCCATAAAGCTTGTCAGCAGATGGAAGCATGGAGTGCTCTAAAATAACCTGGTAGACGCTGCATTAACTCTGGACTTGATAAAAACACAGTGGACCAACACCAGCAGATGGCATGGCACACAATATCATCACAGAAACAGAAACCTCAAACTGGACTTCAAACTACTTGGATTTTGTGTCTCTCCGCTCGTCCTGCAGACTCTGGGACCTGGATTTCCAAATGAAACACAAAATTTGGACCACTGAGCAGTGGTCCAGTTATTTTTCTCCTTAGCCCACGTAAGACGCTTCTGACACTGTCTCTGGTTCAGAAGTAGCTTGATACTAGTAATGCAACACTTTTAGCTCATTTGTAGCCTGGACACGTCTGTGCCTGGTGGCTCTTGATGCACTGACTCCAGCCTCAGTCCAGTCCTTGTGAAGCTCCCCCAAGTGAATTGGCTTTGCTCGACAATCCTCCCAAGGCTGCAGTCATGCCTTTTCCTACCACACTTTACCTTCCAGTCAACTTTCCGTCTCTCTGTGAACAGCCAGCCCTTTTGGTAGTGACCGTCTGTGGCTTACACTCCTTATGGAGGGTATCAATGAGTGTCTTCTGGACAACTGTCAAGTCAGAACTTGTTTGTGGTTGTTTATACTGAACCAGACTGAGAGATTAATGGCTCTTAGGTAGATGTTACTGGGTCTAATATTTTGAGATATGGATTTTAATTTTCATGTGCTGTAAACTGTAACCATCAAAATTAAAACAAAAAAACAGCTTGAAATACTTCACTTAATGTGTAATAAATCTAGAATATAAAGTTTTGCTTTTGGACTTTTCTAATTTTTTGAGATCCATCTCTATTCTGGTACCTTCTAAGCATCTTGAGGAGAGACAACTGTGCTGCAAGTCAGAAGTAAAAAAAGAAACATAATAGAAAATTTTAAGGAATAGTGGTACTGCATTTACTTGTGCTAAAAAAAGAGCTATTACACTATATAATAAATAAAAAATGCAATAAGAATTGTTAAGGTGGGACGTGAATGTGGGCAGACAAAATCAACAATCAGTGCAAACATTTGGATGCAGGCTCTTGCACATAGCAGCCCCTGGACTGGAATTTGCAGTAACTCTGCTCTTTAAAGTAAAGCATCAGGCCCCCTGGCCTCTGGGTGTTGGCGTCGTGCTGTCCAGTCTACCTGCCCACAGTGTTTATCCAGCACTGGTCAGATGTTTAACCTCCTGAAAGGAGTCTTCACATCTGAAACACAGATTTCACACAGTTGAAAACATGAAAATAGAACAGGGTGACTGTGGGTTCTGGCTTTTCAGATGTGTGCTGTTTATGAATTCCTTTATTTTTTATCAGGCCAGTGCTGTTAAGTCTCCAAAAATGTCTCTTGTGAAAATGTTTGGTATTTTCAGAGGCCAAGGGCAGAAGATTATTGAATGTGACAGTTAAATTTGGCTGAATTCAGCTCATTTGCAGGTTTTTGCTGCTTTTAGACGCTTGAACTGTTTTCACCCTTATTGAACTCCTTTAACCACTTGAAATGACCCTGAGTTACTTAAATGCCACATTTGTACTCTTTAATGATAGCCAACATGGCTCTGACTTCAGAGTGTTGGTCCAGCGCTGAGCGGGTGACTCATCGCAGCCTATCTTTACCAAAGTGTCTCTGTCAGGTCCATCTGTCCATCCAGCTTTGAGGTTTTGTTCATTCTTCCAGCACTTGGCAGGAAAATATGATCTCTTCCTGGAAAAAAAACAGTCTGTTTGAAAAAAAAACATATTTTTAACTCTGTGTGCACTCTCTAATTTGGGTGTGTATGGCTGAAATTTAGGGCTGACCACAATTTGACCATGGAGGCCCTGTATCAAGGGCAGCTGAGCTCTCTCCCCTTTGGCTGGGAGGTCCATAAACTCTGACTGAACTCTGGGATAGAGCTGTGTTATAGTAGGGGAACTAGAGCAATAGGTATATGTATGTCTGTCTACAAACAGCTGTGTGCAGGTGTGTGCATGCACTATTTCTGCTGTACGTGGCTCC
The DNA here is from genome assembly GCA_024633595.2 of Lepomis macrochirus. Lineage (NCBI taxonomy): Eukaryota > Metazoa > Chordata > Actinopteri > Centrarchiformes > Centrarchidae > Lepomis > Lepomis macrochirus. Next base: position 24,132,822 of record JALXJV020000011.1, on the reverse strand, counting down.
AATTGTGTGTGTGTGTGTGTGTGTGTGTCTGTGTGTGTGTGACTCCAAAGCAAAATGAGTTGAGGTATAATAACAAGAAGGTATTGAAGGTAAGCATGTTTTCACTGGTGTTGATGGACTTCTGTTGGTTTGAAAGGTGCCACCCTGTGTTTCTTTCTTCCTGTGACTTTCCTATTTTCGCTCCTCTTTTTAATCAACACCCTTCTCCCCCTTTCCTTTTCCCCATCCTCCATAAGCCTCAAGGGCTGCTTGACTGCTACCCACCATCCTTTCCCTGTGTGTTACAAGCTCACTCTCCTGCAAAGTAATCTAAACTGATGCCACTTCGCTCTCTGCTTCTCTCATTGTTTCTCCTTCAGGAGTTGATCCCACTCATCTTGTGTACCGCCTGCCTTCACCCAGAGCCTAAGGAGAGAGACCAGCTCCTCCACATCCTCTTTAATCTAATCAAGAGACCAGATGATGAGCAGAGGTGTGTATGTTGTTTGTGTGTGTTGACAGAATAACATGCATATAGTTTATTATGCTGGTGACAGAGATACCATATTTGAGCCCCAAGATAGAGACAGTAAGAGCTTATGCAGCGGCATGTTTTCATATGTTTCTGTGTGTGTGTGTGTGTGTGTGTGTGTGTGTGTGTGTGTGTGTGTGTTTCCAAAGACAAATGATCTTGACGGGGTGTGTTGCGTTTGCGAGGCACGTGGGTCCCACGCGTGTCGAGGCTGAGCTACTTCCTCAGTGCTGGGAACAGGTAGAGTACACACACTTTTTTTGGCCTTTGTTAATGAATATACGGTCGCTGGTAACGCAAAGAGGGCTTCGCTAACACTCGCTCCAAAATGAAGCCATGCTTGTCCAACCTCTGAGATGACTTTTTATGATGACATTTTTTTGGTTTGGATTCTTGTAACGCTTCATTTTCACTCTGTGGGGCATGTTTCTCAATTCTATTTCATTACAGAGACTAAAGCATTCATATTTCATACCATGGCTATTTTTTGATGATTTGTGTTTAGTAAGCACACCGTTCAGTGTTATTGTAATTGCATGTTCTGATCCAGTCATCATTACCTCCGTGGTGTCCCTGACACATAAATGATAGCAGTTTTATTTTCATTGCCACCTGTGTCGCTTCATGCAACACTTTTATGTCAACAACAGCTGTCAGCAGTCTGGAGGCTGAGAATCCAGCCTAGAAAGACCAATAGCGGTTTCCACAGGGTCAGCATGTTGATGATACTCGAGTTGTTTCCATTCCATGGCAGCTGCCCTCCAGTCTGCCCCTCAACATCTTTCAACTTCTCTTCCTGTATTTGTTTCAGCACCTATTTCTCTTCCTCTGCAGATTAATCACAAATATCCAGAGAGGAGATTGTTGGTGGCAGAGTCCTGTGGAGCCTTAGCGCCATACCTGCCTGTAAGAACATACGCACCGTATACAGAACAAAAATGTGTGTGTGTGTGTGTGTATTGTTATATATATATATATATATATATATATATATATATATATATATATATATATATATATATATATATATATATATATATATATATATATATATATATATATATATATATAAAAGATGAATAACTTATGTCTTGCTTTCGGTCTCTGCAGAAGGAGATCCGAAGCTCCTTGGTGTTGTCCATGTTGCAGCAGATGCTTGCTGAGGACAAGGCTGACATGGTCAGAGAGGCTGTGGTCAAGAGTCTGAGTATTATCATGGGTTACATAGATGATCCTGACAAGTACTCCCAGGTGTGTGTTGTGATAGCAGTGTATAAAAAGTTTACATAAAGTGTTTCTCTTAATTGTTTTTAGCCGCTGAGCTTTGTACTCCCTATTTTGCGCTCAGGGTTTCGAGCTGATGCTGCTGTCCCTCGGTGACCCCTCTGAGCGGGTGGTCAGTGCAGTCCACCAGGTCTTCATCCCTGCCTTTGCTGCCTGGACCACAGAGCTGGGCACTCTGCACACTGCACTCATCCCTTCTCTGTTGGCACGTATAGAGAAACTACTTATGGTAAGGGCCTGTGTGCAAGATATTTCATTGCTGGGCCTAAAACCTGAGAACCTTTCTCCTTCCTGGGTTTATTGAGCCAAAGACATCCAGCTGATGTATACATCACAGAATATTCAAGACTGTTGTATGTAATGTCAATAATTAGATTAAATATTATTCAGAACAGGTGTGAGAATATAGCAACAATCTGTAAATATGTACCAGGAAATCAATGTAGATATACTGTACTCTGAGGGGAAAATGCTGTAAAGTAAGAATGCTTTCAAAAAGACACTTAATTTACAAGCTGCAGATCGTGGCACCACACAAACTACGAATTGTACTCTTTTTGTTCTCTTTTTTCCCCCCATTCTTACCCTCCATACCTCCCGTTTTGTGTAGCAAGGAGAACACAGTCTGGATGAACACAAGCTACACGTGTTCCTGTCGGCCCTGCAATCTCTCATCCCTCCTCTGTTTGGCGTGGTACTGCAAAATGCGCCGTTCACCAGCAGAGCCAAACTCCACGGAGACATACCTCCAATAGAGGGTAGGGCAAGTACATACACACACACACATTCAAAAGTCACAAGTAGTAGTAATTCTTAAAGCACTACATTTCCTTGGTTTCTCTTCTGTTCTCTTCTGTTGCTCTTTCTTTGGTCCTGCAGTGACGCGCTTCCCCAGACCAGCCTCTCCCCTCCAGGACGTGTCAACCATCATCGGCAGCAGGGAGATGCTGAGCGCTCTGCTGATACTCTATGACCACCAGCTAGAGCACGAAGGAACCACCAGCTGGGACAGCCTGCTATGGGTGGTCAACCAATTGTGAGAAATGTGCACACATAAAACACACACGCACACACACTCGTTCAAAGAGACATACATAGACCGCTTTGTACATGATATCATAATCTCATACGCTGACTTCCATCTGTCTGTTCTGTCTCCAGCCTTCCTCAGCTCATAGATATCGTGGGTCGTATCAACGTGACATCATCGACCTGCGTGCATGAGTTCTCTCGCTTCTTCTGGAGGTTCTGCCGCACCTTCGGCAAGATTTTTACCAACACTAAGGTAAAACTATGTGACTCTTTGAAATAAGTAGAGTGCAAAAAACTGTGCAACCACAACACTTTTGACAGGTGTTTGTAAAGTTGGAGCAGTCTCTTTGTTCAGCTAATCTCAACCCTGCTTCTCCACTTAAAAATGTAAAAAACCTACACATTTTTATTCTTTTAGTTGCTGAATTCCTTACTTCATTTGTCTGTGCACTATATAATTATTTTCAGCCATTTCGAGTGTCTTAGTTCTAAATGTAAAATGTATGCACTGTTTTGTGCCTTGAGTAAAAACTAGCATGCTAAAAATCTCACAAAGCAATGCTTCAGTGTTACTCGTGAGATGACTGAAGTGTGCAAAATGTTTATTTGCAGGTGTCTGAAATTTTAGTTTACTGAAAACTCTACAGTAGAAGTGTTTATCGTGTAGGGAAGAATGAATGTGCAAATGAGGAATGAGGGTCTGATTTAAAACACAACTATAGTGACTTTATTCTTAATAGTAACATTAAAGAGTGTACAGCGTGCTATGTATTTATCGGGGCTTTACTGTGAGTCTCAGAGAAGTGCTCAAAAATCAATTTGGGGTATAGAGTACTGTGGTACTTAAAATAGTACTACAGTCAATGTCAATGATATTTATAAATGAAGGGATGACATTTTCTTTATCCTCATAACCTTTTCAGGTTAAACCACAGTTCCAAGAGATCCTCCGACTGTCTGAAGAGAATGTCGGTGAGTGACACACAAATGTGCATTTGTTGTATGATCTTCTCACCTCTCTCTTGTGAGAGACAGTAGATAGGTGGAGTTCAGACGCAGACACTGTTGATGTAAACAAGCTATTTGTAGTCTGTTATGGGTGTTCCCCTATTTTGTTTTTAATTCCGGACATGTTTCTGTAGTTATATGAGGTGCTTGGTCTCAGCTGGCTGCCAAGTGATTTAGCTTTGGTATTGTGGCCATTTATGAAATGTGTTTTTGTATTGAGACCCAGTCAGTGTTTAGGTCAGTGTGACCTTACATTGCAGTTGTCCTTTTCAGTAGATTTTTCTGAAACAACAACAATATAATTAATGCTGAAGACACATTAACACACACATTAGCAAATGCCTAGCACGTTATATTGGACTGTACCTCACCTCATCATGTCCTGTCATGTTTAATTGTACTTTGGTGTATTTTTAATTCCCCTGATTAATTGGGCTTAAACCCAATATGGTCATTCCCCTAATATGCCCAGCACAGTTTGTAGTACTGTTAAATAGCAGAAATAGAGTCTATGTGTCAAATCTTGACCCACAATTGTGCATACAGAAATGAATGACAGATGAATGAAGGAATTTCTCCACTAAGCGCAAGGCCCCAATAAACAATGCTATGCAGCCACAAGAAAGAAGGGGTGTCGCTTGATGCAGAAGAATGCAAAAACTGCAATTGGATTTTTGATGACCTATTTTTTTCTGGTTTTATTTCTCTCTCAGATGTCTCACCAGGAAACGATATTCTCACCAAAGCCACTGTCCCCATCTATGCCACTGGAGTGCTGACTTGTTATAATCAGGTAAACAAATAGCAGACCACATCCAAATAGTATCCAAGAGAGCACTTGAAGCTGATTTTATCATCCAAAAACCTTGTTATTGTTTTGTGTCTTGCAAGATAAGCCTGTCTACAGTATGTCAATAAGTCAATGATTTCCTCTCTATAGTTAGTTGGCTTGTAGAGTATTTTTGCCCCCTTTACTCTTTTGCATGTTAAAGTTTGTGGATTCTGGACCACATTGCACTTGGTTATTGTTGTTTGTCACAAGGGGGAATCCACCGCAAAACACATCAAGCTGCCACATGTTTTTGTTTTGATTTTAGGTTCACAAAATGACGCAGCACATGCAAAACACCGGACAGTGTTACGTAGCGTATGCGTAGCTACTTAATACAATACACAGCATGTCAACAAAACATGTTCTGAGCAGCCAATTTCAACTCATGCTGAAAGTGTCAAAAGATCTCTGCTGTCCTGAAAAATAATATAACAACTGATATGTAGACATCTGAAGGGCTGAACGATTAATTGCATTTGCGATATTATCGCAATGTAATACAACGAGATTTTCTAATCGCAAAGGCTGCGATTACACTCTGGTAACATGACACCCAAGAGTAAAGCAGTCTGCGGACGAAGTTGACGCTTCGAATTTGGTGCTTCTTCTGCACGTAACGCTGTACTTTGCCATCTTGTTGTACAACGGCCTTAAGCTTGACAGAAACTGTCACTACATAAACTTTAGTGTCACACAGGGAATGAAAGTAGCAGCCGCCACCGCGGGTAACTTGGTGGTGGGTGATTTCGTCGGGCCATCCGCGGATTGACGGACAGGAAAAATGCACAACAGAAAGACGCCTAGGTAAGCGTATTGTGGCAATTGGCGCCTGCGTCTCACACACACAGCCACCAGTCAGCTCAGGAAATATCTGTAAAACCGCGTTTCAAACTAAACTCACAAGTCTGAAAGAGGCCCAGTCTGTCCCGAGTTACAGCCTGGCTACGGCCGGTGCACTGCTGACCAGCATTGGAGGCTGCGGGGGATCTCCGGTGTTGTCAGAGACTTACTAAGCTTGTCTATTAAACACGAGAGGCGTCACTTGGTTTTATTTTTGCTGGCCAAATTTTAAATTGAACCTCAAACTGAGTATTTTTGTTTGCTTACTGGGATACAGAAAGATGGACTCCTAGGAGATTTGAACTGAGATAAGGACTCATTAATTGGTGGTTGAACTGTGGGTTTTGTATTGAGCCCTTACTGTATAATAGGCCTACACTGTGGTGAACTTAGTTTTTCTTGTGGGCTGTATGTAGGCCGACCTGATGATATTATATCATATTATTTAATGCCATGACTTGACTCTCAAATTATCTTTATCATATTATAATTTGATATATCTTTTCCTCCATTGCTCATAATAATAATTCTACCTAATTCATCATAACACAAGAAAGAACAGTAGTTTTATCTAATATTGTGTACACACTGATTTACTGCTTGTCCATTTTGAATAATACAGAAGGTAAAGAGCTTAAAAATAAATCGCATATTAAATCGCAATCGCAATATTCTTTAAAAAAATCGCAATTAGATTATTTTCCAAAATCGTTCAGCCCTAATTTAGAGGTTAATGTATTTGTTGCCTGCATGGTGTAATTATTTTCAGGAGGAGGATCGCAAGTTGTTGGTGGGTTTCCTGGAAGATGTTATGACAACCTTGTCTTTATCCCATGCACCTCTCGACAGCCTGAAGGCCTCCTTCGTAGAGCTGGGGTGAGACACACACACGCGTAAATGTACTCTTTTAGGGCTTGCAACGCAAAAATATCCCACTTTTGAAAATATGACTTGCAATGACACTTTTTTTTAGGACAATGTAATTGATTGGCATGCTGTTGTTAAATGCTTGTATGTTATGTTATCTTTTCAGTGCTAATCCAGTGTACCATGAATTGTTGCTCACTGTTCTGTGGTATGGGGTAGTCCATACCTCTGCGCTGGTACGATGTACTGCAGCACGGATGTTTGAGGTACAACACACACACACACACACAAAGTCTTGATCAGATATAATTTACATACATTTTTCCTAAAAATGTGATGTGTATGATACAATTTTTGTGTTTTACATTTTTAGCTAGACAAGAATAAATTGCTTTCAACTCAAAATTGTGGATAAACTTGTAATCCAGATTTATTTGTTTGTGTATTGTGATTCCAGATTGTGTGCTGGTAAAGCATCCTAACTTTATAATAGACAATACTCTCTAAATGAAATGAAATGAAATGATGCACTGTATTGTTTAGCTAAACTTGTCTGTGCACACACACACAATTGTGCAGTCCTACATTAAAGATATTATTTTCATTTTTACCTATTTGCTGTATGTGTGCTAGCTCTGCTTGCTATTGCTGCTGTTTAACATTCATTTAATATCTAGCTACTCTGTTTTGTGAGTGTTGAGTAAAAGACTACTGTACTGCTTGGTTCCAAATGTGTGGCGAGACCCTCCTAGAGTTTAACATAAGACTTTTCACTGTGCACTGGTCTCATAACTGACTACATAAATATCTGCTCCATGTCAAAGAAAGCCTGCAGTCAGGTTCAGGCAGGAACCTGAATGTACAGTGACAAGAGTTCAAGGCCTGTTCCTTTTTAGTGTTGTTGGAAAGTATAATTTCATAAGAATGTTTTCTCCTGATTTTGTTTTTACTTTTTCAGTATTTCAAGTCTTGTGGAAATACAATACTAATATTATTTTTAAAGGGAGATGACTGACTTCCCTGTTTTCGTCCATGCGATTTTATTCCACTGATTGTATCCCTTTTTTAAGCCAGCTTCCTGGCCTAAACAGTGAGAAACAACCAGAGCCAATCACCTCTCCCTGTCATTTTGAAATCTGTGCACACTTAAAGGTCAAATTTTTGGGATGATGATATAGGAGTAGAACCTGGCCTATGTTAATCTAAACTTGGGGAAGGAGGAGTGGTAGGCTTCATTTACGTTCCCCCTCCCTTTTTGTGAAGTATTTGCCCCTTCCCAACGCACCCCACTGTCACCATTCCATAGTGATTAGCTGTTCACCATTGTCAAAACCTTGGGTTGAAATGTGGTCCTCTATCACAGATCCTGGATCAGACTATCAATTGAAATGAAATGAGATGAAATAATAATCTGACCTGGAATCTGTGAAAGGAGCCTGCAGCTTTATGCTCACGTATTTGTGCAGTGTAGCTATGTTGGCATTGCCATTTCTTCTGCATACCTGCGTGTGCACGGGTGTGGGTGTTTGTTTGTGTGCTTGTGATTGTATGTATGTGTGTGTGTGTGTGTGTGTTTGTGTGCGTGTGTGTGTGTGTGTGCGCACACTTGCTCGTACATGCAGTGCCGTTCCGTGCCTTGCAGCTATGGTTTTTGTCATTGTATATCACTTTCTATCTATCTTTTTGTGTTTTTTTTCCCTCCCCTTTTCTGTTTTGCTTTTTTTTTTCTCTCTCTGTATCTATTGGCGGTGTTGCTCGCTCTTGTCCCAATGCCCTGCCCACCTCTGTGACATCACGGCTGGCTCTGTCCAATCCGATCAGCTGCTGGTGAAGGGGGTGAATGAGACGCTGGTAGCTCAGAGAGTGGTGCCGGCTCTCATCACACTGTCCTCCGACCCCGAAATGTAAGTGGAACAACAACAACAACAATAAACCGCGCCGCGTCTCTCTCCCCCCTTCTCTTTGCCACCTGAGACCCATCACACTGAAGCAAGTCTGTACCTGCCAGGAGCAAATTCAGCAGAAAACAATCTCTCTTCACTGATAAACCATTTGTTTCGTGTGATAACAATTTAATTTTACAACTTCAGATTCTTCCTTTAGTTTTTGCTCCTGTTTGGGTTTAGGCTTGGCAATGGGGTGGTTCATCAGCATTAACCATTGTCAACCAATAACACCCTGCATGTTTGCATCATCAATCTGCAACACTAACCCACATGAGCTCTCGCCACCTCATCAGTCTGCAACACTAACCAGTCCAGATTTGTGCGTGCATGCAGCAACAGCTCAATCCCAGCATGCTCGTCTGTAACCCCATCCCCTCCTCCTCTTCCTCCCCACCCCACTCAGTTGAAGCAGGGGCCTTCCTCCTGACCAAACCATCAGCTAGTGGTTGTCACCCAGTCTTTCTCAGATTTATCCTGTCACTCTGCTCTGTCTCTCTCTCTCTCTCTCTCTCTCTCTCTCTCTCTCTCTCTGTCTTCCATATCGTCCCTTCTGTCTTCTATCTTTACCTCTTTCTTTCACCTCTGTCCTCTCCTTCCCTCCCTCCTGCTGTCTCTGTCTCTTCCCACCTCTCCCTCTCTCTCATCCTGCTGTTTGGTGGGATTGCAGTTGGTTCTCCGAGGCATGAGTGAAGCATTAGTAGATCGCCGGGCGGCTCCGGCCCTTATAACTCTGTGCAGTGGGCCCGAATTGTGAGTCAATCGACACAAGAAAACCTCTCTGTGAACACTGTCATTTTTGGGGGGTGGGGCTGCATCCTTACAGTGTATAGTTACAGTGCATCCTTACAGTGTATAGTTACAGTGCATCCTTACAGTGTATAGTTACAGTGCATCCTTACAGTGTCTTCCAGCAACCTGTCTCACTGAGCTTGATTGGACGCTAATAAAACACAAAACATGTAACCATCCACTGATCTGGATCCACACTGATTTTTGAAACATTAGTGTGGGATGAACAGGATCAACCTTCTTAAACTTCCTTTGACAGTTATTCAAAGATCAGATCTCCTACAAATAAAAGAAAGATTTTTCGGACCGCCAGCGTTAATCCAGCCTTCATTTTTGTGATTAGACAAGCTAATGAAATCAGTGGTCACACTGTTGGAATGCAGCCCTTTTCATCTCATCATCCTCTGTACTGAAATGCTATGCTAATGGGTATACACCTGTCCCTGAACTTTTAGAGTCAACATATATTCACTTTATCTAATCTTAGCATATGTTTTTGGAACCCTTTTAATATTTTTTGGCACAATATCTTTTACGTAGAGACATAAAGAAAAACTGGCTCTTACTGGCCCGACTGTATCTTTTGGTCTTTCATGCTCTTGCTGACTGTGGAATGATTATCTAACATCACCCTAAGAGCTCCCCATTAATCCTGCATTCTTTTCATTGATTGGTGTGAGATATTTTTGTTATGCATTTTGAATATCTTAAGTTATAAAGCGCTTATAAAATGGGAGACATTGATTATAGATCTGACATGTTCAATATAGAGCTGGGTCAAATATTATTTGTAAAATTTGGCTAGTTTCACGTTCTAGTGGAATACAGTATTAATAACTAACTTACAAGATCAGCAAAGCAGTTAGACGTGTGGTGTTTTATAGTAAATCCTAACTTGCACCTGTCATTTAAAAGAGATTAAAAATGATATGTCATGCAGTTGCCAGCTATTTTTTCACACACTGGTCATGTAATAATTTAGACAGAAAGCAGAAATTAAACTGCTAGTCCACTGCGTGAGCAACCACCTCAGTTGTCACTGTGGTTACTAGTGTGTCATTACTATGTAATCACTATGTTTGGATAAAACCTAGAACAAATGTTAACTGTTCTTTGTGGTTTTAGTGTAGAGGCTTGGATAAAATACATAATTTCAGTAAAGCATTTTGAATCAGTATCAATGCTTGAAAATCTGAAAATAGCTCCAGGAAGCCTGATTGGTGCCTCTTTAGTAATTACATAACCTGAGATTATGGATAATGAGGTACAATTCAGTGATGTTTTTCACATAAATCTGATTTGAAATTTTGAAAGTATTTGAAAATAATATTTGACTCGTTCTGATTCTTGCTTAGACATGGTAATGGAGGGATTGGACAGTGCCTAAAAGAGTTACAGTGACTGTGAGTGGTGAAATCATTGTCTTACTCCCCTGCTGCTTTTAGCTCAGTGAGGATATCCACCATCCCTGCATTTGGTACCATCATGGAGACTGTCACGCAAAAGGAGGTGGGGAAACGAGCTGCCTAACTGCACACAAGCGTAATACGCTGAAAGTTCTTTTAATTAAATGAACCCTTATACTAATAATCATAAAAACATGTATAAATGTACTTTCTGCATGCGTGTGTGTGTGTAGCTGCTGGAGCGTGTAAAAATGCAGCTGGCATCTTTCCTGGAAGATCCTCAGTACCAAGATCAGCACTCTTTGCACATGGAGATCATCAGGACATTTGGAAGGGTCGGACCCAATGCAGAGCCACGATTTAGAGATGATTGTATGTAAAGGACACAAATAGATAAAAAAAAATATACATTTAAAAATAATTCCAACAGACGTCAACATTTTTTCTTTTGCTTTTGCTCTGCCAATCACATGTACTAACTTTCTCTCTGTGTTTGTGAATTTTTTATTTCTATAGTCGTGTTGCCACACCTTCACAAGCTGGCACTGGCTAATAACAGCCAGGCTTTGGAGAACAAGAAGTTTGACATTGCCACCCAGCTGTTTGAGGCCTACAGCGCCCTCTCCTGCTGCTGTATCCTTCTATAGGTCATATACGTAACGGTCTGTGTTGGTTTAACCATACACTGGTCAGTTTGGCTTTACCTTCTATAAGGGGACATTTATTTTTAGCCCTAATACCAGCTGCATACTTAGTGTAACAGTCACATAACCTTGTTAAACTTCAGGCGAAAAATGAGTAGTCAACATTTTCCGCTCAGTCACACTTTTTCTAAATACTGTACTGTATGTATTTCCAACGGATTTACTAGAAATGACTGTCAAGGTTGGCTTGGGTTCAGGGTTAGCTGTCGAAACAGTGAGTCAGTAGGAAGGTCGTTCAGCTGCCGGTCAAATGCAAGCTGCACTGGTTGACTGTGTTCCTCAGTGTGCCTGCATAAAAGTGTGGTATGTATCAGCGATGCCCCAGTGCGTGCATGCGTGCGTGCGTGTGGGGTTCAGTGTGTGCATTGGCAGAGTCTGCCTGTCATTTGGCAGCAGGAGAAAGGGAAAATAAGCTGCCTCCATTTTGGGGCTAGAGGTAATTACAGGGTTGGTTAAGCAAAGGAAAGGATGAGAGAGGGAGAAAGAGCGTGAGAGGAGGGAAGGACTGAACATCAGCTTCGATCCTTAGTAACAGTTCCCAGGTTAGGGCTCACATTTAGATTACCTCTCCTCTGTCTCTGCCGTCCTGTTCTTCTGTGATTCTTTCACTTTTTACTAGTTCTCACATTGTTTTTTTTTTCTCTGTACGCTGTCTCTCCTCTGTCAATGCCACCCCACCCAGGTCATACACACACACACCCACACATATAGATGACAGCTGGTCTGAGGTTCATTCCTGTGGATTTTTGTCAGGCTGTGATTTCACAGTGCCGTAGTGTCCAGGAGGTATAGCCCTAACCTCAGAGGCTTTACCTCCCACTGTACTTCTTTCTCTTGTAATCAGTGTGACTCTCTGAAGCTCTGAAATTGTACATTCCCATCTCTAAAAATACCGATGTGTTCACTTTGTGTCCCATATAGCTCCACTGGCTATGACAGGTGGCAGAACACGTGCAGTCCTGGACAGTGTACCACTGTGCTCAAAATTTTAAGTTTTTGTCAACCTACTTTGGTGCCAGTTATTTAAGAATCTTTGTTTGCACGAAGGAAAATATTTTCACAAATATGTATATTATATACATTGACTTTTCTGATTAAAAAGATCCTTAAACTCCACCCATCTGGTAATGCCTGGAAGCACTATCCAAATAGTATTTGTAACTGCTTGGCCTTGAAAACACCAGCTTTTTAGTTTCTGTTTGTACATGAAGTGAGAAAAGAAAGAAAGGCTGGATAGACAAGGGATTACAATACTCTGCCAAGCTGCTGCTCTCCACTGTGAGATTCATATATAAGAGGGTACTACAATTATTACATAAATCAACATTTGGATGTTTTTTTCTTATAGTGCCCAGTAGCAGTTTACCTCCGTTAAGCTACATTCAGTTAAAAATAGATAGTTTTTTTCTGTTAATATTTTCTCAACCAGATTATTACATTTTAAAATGACACCTGGGAACCTGGGTACTGAAAAAGTTAGCATTACATTCCTGTCCTTAACTTTCTGTGCAGTCATTTCTGAGGAGGTGATGGTGAACCACTTCCTGCCTGGCCTCAGGTGTCTCCACGCTGACATGGAGCAACTCTCCCCTGAGCACGAGGTTAGGAGACACATCCCTGCACGCAGGAGGAAGGGATTTCATTCACATATTCAGACACTGGCTCTAACACTCGCAATGCACACATACAGTATTTCGTCTGCATACTTCCGCACTGAGGGCCAGACTGGATCCCTCTTTCTCTGTTTATTCCCAGGGGATCTCACACAGTATTGGTAAAGACAGACAGTCTGACTCTCTATCTCTTTCTCAGACACACTCACACTCACACACACACCTATTTATTTGTGTCTCAGAATCGCACGCAATCCATTTCATGTGAGCATTTTCCCAAGGTGACTAACGATCAGCTGACTCTTTTCCCCTATACACATCCACGCTGTCTGTAAAGGCTACATACCAGATTGTAAGAAAGAAATTATTTTCCAAGCTGGAACTTTCTTGCATTTAAGCACATAAATTCAACCTTATTGTACTGCTCTAGTAGTTAAAAGCATGCTGTTTGCAAGGTGACATTTCAACTTAATCTGTCTGTGTCATATGCTCAACAGGTTATTCTGAGCTCTATGATCAAAGAATGTGAAATCAAGGTGGAAAACAGAGGAATGGGAGACGCACAAAGGTGAGAACAAACCCAACAGTTCTGAAGTGATTTGCGGTGATATTGGTTTTTATTGCATGAGAGGCAGTGTCAGCAGCCTGAAGTGGTAGTTAAGAAGAATTTGGAGGAGGGGGGGGGGTAGTCCTATTGCGAGAAGAGGGGTCACTTAACAGTGCTGGGACTGTGCCCGTATTGTGGGTTTATTCGCCAGGGGGAGAGAACATGTTAAGAGTGTTGGAACCACACTCATTATGTGGGTATATGAGAGCAGAGAAATGAGAGGAGTTATTTTGGTAAAGCTAAGAGAGCTGGGACACCGGCCATACTGTGGGTGTCTTTTTTTAAAGGATGTTTCTCCCATCTTGTTGACATGTGTTTGGAGCTCATTAAAAAGTAAAGCGTGTTTATATGCATGTAAGAAGTGTGTATACGTCTGCTTCTCTCTGTGCACATATGCTCAGTTTGGGGTGTGTTCCCCCCCAAAAGCCTCAGTTAAAGTCTGAGGTTAAAATCTCTGTTTGTGCCCAGAGAGTTTTTGTTCCTCTTTCATTTTGGTCCATCGAGTCCTTTTTTGACTTCTCTTACTAAAATTGATAACTTGGATCTTGATGCGTTATTTACTTTCTGGTATGAAATATTCTGGAAACTATATTTCCTATTTTTAGCTTTGTGGGCTTTCTGTCAGAAAGACTTTTTGAATCACATAGCATTGGTGCAAATCTTTGTAGTTATGTATCCTTGAGGTCTGATGTTAAAGTTTCCATACTGCAGCGTATTTATTTCGCAACGCTTCTTCGCGATTTTTCATTAATACTTTATGTACAGGTAAAGATATACACAGAACCATAACTTAAAACTGTTCACAGAAAAGCTGAGGCCTTTATGCCACAAGACATGAGGCAGAACCGGTTGTTCAGTTGTCCTTATCTAGAAGCCACGAGGTGATATTCACCAGTCAACTGAGTCTGAGCCCCCTAAATTATTTGACTTTAGTCCGGTGCTGGTGTTAAGATGTGATGTTTGACCTTCTGTTGAGCAATGCAGCAGCTTGGCAGAGTGTTTTAACTGCTCCGCTGTATCAGTCCGAATCTCAGCTAACTCAAAAAGAGGAACTTGTGGAGCCGTTAGACTGTAAAAATCAGGAGTGGCTGTATTAGCAAACAGTATTTCCCCTCTAACGAAGTAGAGTAAATGCTGACACAAGCTTGTCAAAAGATAGTGGAGGATTGTGTAGGTTTCTTTCTGTACTGCTGTGCTTTTGTATGTGCCTGTCTCTCAGTCCATATATGCTGATAAAGCAGAGCTAGACCTTGTTGCTTCATCACGGCCAAAATTCAACCTTTACTCCTTGTTTTTTTTTTCCACAGCTCCATGTCCATTGCCTCCAGTTTGGTGGGTGAGGATGCCAAGACCAAGTTCCTGAGCAAGATGGGTCAGCTAACCACCTCTGGCGCCATGCTGGCCAACGTCTTCCAGAGAAAGAAGTGATCACAACACTGACTGACTGATCAACCCCTGCACCAACCAGTTCCTGCTGGGAGCATTTCATTTTACTGGAAAAAGCATTGGTTCAGCCTAAAATAGAAGCGATCCAAGATTATTGTTCATTCAATTTCAAGAGATTAAGATTTGCTGAAAGTTGAGGTGATTTCAAATCTCCAGTGCAGCAGGACTGTATTTTTTACAGTGAAAGCTGAGGGTTTCCCCTCTATATTTCCTCTCCTTAAACCTTAATCATGACAAAAGGGTTGTCGAGGATTAGGGTTTTGGTTTTGTGAATCAATCTTGTTAACATTGTCATTTCAGAGAGGACGAAACGGAACAGTATTGAAATTCACCCAAAAGCGATAACAAGGGACTTGTTTCCTGGACATTGCTGGACTCGAAAGTATCAGAGAATTTCATTTCATTTCAGTGCAGTACTTCTTGTATCAGAAGAGCTTCTCTCGTCTCTAGGAAGCAAAACTCTGAGCACGGCCTGCTGGATTTTATTTTGAATTTTAAACGCCATTTTGGAGTTGTGCATTCACTTTGCATTTGTCATTGAGTAATTGTACTGAAAGACAACAAAATGGATCCGAGTCTGTTAAGAATGCCTTGTGCGGTGTGTATCTGTACAACTCGGACGTGTCGCCTACTTGAAGCTATGAAAGAAAATAGTCTTGCCTTTATTACGTCAAAGTCTGTCTCTGGTTTTTGTTTTGATAGCTTCTATTTTATAACTTATTTATGTCTTAATGAAGAAAAACATACCTTATTCCAACTTCCAAAGATATTTGCACTTCACTTTACTATTTTGTTCTTTATTAAATATATAAATATGTTTTAATTGAGAGTATTACACATGATGAACATTATCACTACTGTTTATGATTATTTTTTGTTCATCTGTTTTGGCAATGTGTAGTTGATGAGAACACTGATCATAATTATTCCCTTCTCTGTCCGTTGCATCTAGTCTCTCTGTGTTGCAGTGTCTCTGATAATTGTACTGCTTTTTTTAAAAGTGGGTATTTGGTTATTTTTTGTTGTTCTTTTTCGATATGCTCTAAGAGAAACAGTAAATAACTGTATCATACACTGAACCGAAGAGGATGGTACTCATTATGTATATTTGAAATTGGTGTCATGGTGTAATAAAAGATGGAGATGAGTTGTGTACTTAAATGTACTTGGAGGTACTGGAGGCCTCACTGGACGTCCGCATGGATTTCTTTCCCGGGTTTTGATTATGACTCAAAGTTTCGACAGGTGTTGGAGGCTGTAAAACAAAGTAATTTCACAGACAAACAAACACACCTACTGTCCCGGCCTCTCACATTCAATCCTTTGATGTAGCCCATTGTCTGGTTAGTACAACAAACCAAAGTCCATCTTAAGGGGCATTCCTAACAGCTTACCCCAAATAAATGCTAAGAAGTAAAAGCTACAACCTGCAGTCAAGATTACACTATCTCTTGGCTCTTTAGAAAAGTATGACCTAGTATCAGTAATGTGGTTAACTTTGGCCTAAATCCTCATAAGATCTCAGTCAAAGAAGTGTGCACCTCTCCTCATAAGTACTTTTTAACAGGACCAAAGCACAAGTAATCGCTATCAGATTTTGACACTTCTGATTGACCTGTAGTGGAATCCAATGCATTTATCAGGGTTGAAAATATAAATGAGTCATGTAAGCCCTCAGAGCTGCTCTCATATAGTGGTTGAACCTTTTGATAAAGAAAAGCATTTGCATATTTAGGCTAATATTCAACCATCATCACTGATAACTCGCCAGGTGGTCAAATAATTGATATAGAGCAGGTGTGTGTGTGTGCGCGCGCGTTCTCCCATCCCTGTGTGGGTGTGCCTGTGTATATTATACCTATCTGTAGATACCTGTGTACAGTGACTGATGCCTGTTTTGTGATTTGCTTTCATAGTGAATAGTTTGTGTGTCAAAACAACACTTCTGCATGCCAGGACCCTTGCCTGGCTTTTTAGCACAGGTGTGTGTGTGTGTGTGTCACCATGCAAATAAGTGTACCTGCAGTGAATGCCCATCTGGGTCTGAATCCGCGAGTGTCGTGAAAATTTGCCTGCCGTTTTTGTTTGTGTAGAAATAGCGTCAGCAGGCGGCATTAACTCCCATTTCACGTTAATGACTCACTGATCACATCTGTTTCCAAAGCAAGCGGGAGCAGCACAGGTCCAACCCTAAAACCACCGGAACATGGTGGCTAAGCTTTAATGTTATTAGTCCACTGTGTTCTGTTGTATGTGAGGGCCGTGTGCGTACTTTTTAGTGTGTTAAACGGAAACGGTGCCGAACACTTGAAGCTTCCTCCAAAATCATGGTACCAAAACAGGCTGTGGCCGCTTTCTTCCACGGAATGATTGTGTGTTACGTTAATAGAAACCATTCAGCAGCTTATGGCGTGTGTGTGCAACGTTGTGTATATGAGCTGTCTGAAATAGGACTACTTCATGAACTCTGATTTGTTTTAACTTATTGCCAAGCAACACAGCCCACTGGGCTGCACAGTCTTGTGCCCTGGCCCAGGTCATTTGAAGTGGGGTGCTGGGTGTCTGCCTGCAGTGGATTTACATTTTTATACATCAAAACAGTTCAGTTTTGTTGTTAGGAGTGGACTCCGGTGTGAATGTTTGGGGTGCGTTTAGAGTCAAGCTGAGGTTTCTGATTGCTTAAAGAGTCCGATCTGGTCCTTAATTGCTACTGTGCAGAGCTGCAGAGGCCCCACCGCAAGGCAGCTTCTCACCATGTTTTTACGGGAAGAGGGGGAGAGGGAGGACAGAGCTCATTACCTCCACTGGCTCAGCTTAAAACCCCCATTGTTCACCTCTCCTCTCCTTTCTCGTGTCAATCAGCCCTTTGTTTTGTCCATTCAGAGTCAACACATGCATTTCAATATTTGCATAACTGTCACCTTGAACAGAACACATTCTCCATCTTCTCGAACCTTCCCACTCATGCCTTGCCAAGGTAGGCTGGGTGTACTCTGCTATGCAAATTCAGAAGGAAATGCGCCCACTTTTTCTCCCCATCTGTCATGGGAGCAGAAAACAATTTATTTCCTGGAGTCAGTCATTCGGCCATTCCGCCGAATGGGTGCCATTTGGCTGTTGTCACCATTCCAAAATAAACTTCACTTTTGACGTTTTTTCAAGACTGAATCTAATAACACACATGTTAAACTATTAAAAATATTTAATGGTCACTCTCAGGCAAATGTATTTAAACTTTTATAAGGTTTCTAAGCGGAAGATGGCTGCATTTTTCTCAGTCCTGTTACCAAAACATATGTGTCATTTTGAAACCATGTTTAAAAGCAGGTCAAACAATTCCTTTGTTTTTCCCTAAAGAAAGTGTTTATTTTAAATAAATTGTTGGTTACATGTTCAAAAACTGAATATTTTTGACAGAAAATGTAATTTATATGCATGCAAGTTGTATTTTTCAAAAAAATGCAACACCTTTTTTTTGTTTTAAAGGAGACCGAAACCTCAGGTTTATCAGTGTTTTTATCATGTAATTTATTAAACAATGGGATAAATGATTGACCAATCATAAGAGAAAAAAATAGTGGTTTATCTCATTTTTTTTTAAAAACTAAACAATTTAGTAACAGGAATGAGCACTGGCTGACAGTATGTAGAAATATTCAAATACACCAGGGGAAAAAAAAACCTTTTATACCAAATGCAAAGAAATGCACAGTACCAATGGATGCATTAGGTCATCTAGTTTCATATGATACTAGTATCTTCACTCTGGATTTAGAATAGAGCCCATGAAAAATCTGAAAGATCCCCTCTGGACATGGTCCTAAGGAGGTGAAGAGAGTGTATTTGAGTAACAGGACTGAAAGTAACAGGACTGAGCTTTTAGCATAGAATTAGCAAATACATGAAATATAGGGACATGGTGTCCACGGAAATAGCACAAGGACACTGAGCACTTTCTAGTGATTAACCACAAATTTCTATTTTTAAAATAATCAATTAATTCTTAGAAATAATTTAGGTAACAGGAATGAATATTGTAACAGACCTGTTCCATCATAGTTACAATATCATTAAATATAAGGAAAAGAAAATTAGAGAACTTACTTTTTGTCTTCCCATGACCTTCAGAAGATGCAGATGATGCAACTTTCTCTTAAACATGGGACTTGTGGAATTTTCAAATTTTTTTAGAGGGGGGAATGTATTAGGGTAACAGGACTGAGTGAAAACCTGGGGACACAACTAAAATGTGCATTTTAACTCAAATATTACAAACATTTTATGAAGAGAATATGCTTAAAGCATAGATGGGATATGGAGCCACTCAGCCACATCATAATTTAAAAGTTTTTAAATTATGATATTACATTTTTCAGTGTTCTAGATCATTTGTATTAATATTTAAATTGCTTTATCTTGCATTTGCAATTAGATTAATGTGCAAGTATTTTGAAATTAATTTGTATGCATATTTATACATTTTATGTCCTGGGGACGGAGATGGCACCCATTCGGTGGAATGACAAATGACTTTTGTCGATCATAGAAATGGTCATGGCTGTTCCAGGATCCGGGCTCCAGGAACTATGCTCGGGGCTGCCCACTCAATGACACGATAAATGACAAATGCAGAAGTTGAGAACTCAAAGAGTGACCACATGCTTTGCCTCCCGTGGATGGTATCATAGCTAAATTCATGTAAAGTCATAACTCAACTTGATTGTGCTAGCACATGTTAAAGAGTCAAACTCTATCAAAATAAACAGTACAGGCTGTGGGACAGGAGATTGTTATGACAGAAACATGTAGTAACATGTGTATACATATTTCCAGTGTATAAAGGTTCACGTTACCATGTAAATAGTGTTTTATTTTCATTATTTTCCCTTTGTGTTAGAAAACTATGAATGAGGACCGAAATAAATTTTGTTGATTGATTGATTGATAATCTTAGATCATTGACAGCAGACAAACTTAGCCTACTCATTGTCTCATCCACATTCATTCATTCATTCAGAGAGAGGAAGAGAGGAGAGATTAGTGCAAAGAACCAGAAGGGAGGAGAAGGGGTGATTTTTTTCTTTTTAGCCTATATTACAACGTGGAGTTGTTTCCTCCCTCCTTCCCTCCCTCCCTCTCTCAGCTAGTCAGTCAGGTTTTACAAGCTGTTGCATGCAGCCCTCTCCACACACAACGCGTGGGTGAAAGCAGAAGGACGATAAGAGGAGAAAGAGAGGTGGGACCTGCAGCTGCCTAACCGGGAATGAAGGCGCAAGAATGCCCTGTGAGACGGTGTGGAGGATCCGCCACATACACGCACACAAGAAGAAGTGACTAAGACTCGGATCGTGTTAAGCGTCATCTTCTTGGCTGAGAAGAAGAAGCAATTCGCGTCAGAAGTCTTCATTAAGCAGCAGAGATGAGATTGAATTTTTCTACAAGTTGGATAGTCCGAGGCTGGATAACGTGTGTCCTCGTGACCTTTTACGCACAGGTAAAACACACACTTCTGGTATTAAAAAGAAGGTTCAAATGACCCAGATAACAAAATGACGGCGTGTATTAAATAGTCTAAATTGTCACTTTATTATATGATCTGTCTGCTGTGCACGACTTTTTTAGGGGTTGTTGACAATGCAAAATACTGAGAATCACGATGGGATAGTTTATTTTTCTTGTGTAGATGGACAATTAGATATGCAACAGTAAACTAGAATACGTGTCATCACATCGGATTGTTTGTATGCTGGTCAGAGAGAGGGAAGGGAAGGAAAGGGAGGGGGTTGCATTTTTATGCCCGGACACTAACTGGAAACAGTTATGTTTGGGTCGAGTCCACCTCCCCTGTTCTGACCGCAAAAACGCCGCTGGCAACTGGATGCTCTTCTCCCCTCACCATGCATTCTCTCCTGGTCCAGAGGGGGACCGGCGTGAGCCAAATGGCTCATCAGGAACCTTGTTAGGTTTGCCAGAGGAGAAGTTTCCAAAGTGAGGAGCAGGGAGCAACAAGGGAATCCACTAAAACTAAAAATGTTTTTATCCCCTAGAGATTAGGACACTTTCACTTATTGCCGCACTGTCACCATAAGGATATAAGCAGTCAAACACATCATACATAGCATCACTTTTTTGTGCTGCCTTTTCTAAAAAATCTGTGCCATACCTCAAAACATTATAAAAACATAATGTCTCAGCTGATCTCATTTGAGGGGGAAAAGTGAATGGCCCATGACATGCTGTTGTCCATGTTGTTGTTTAGTCCAAGCAGCTAACTCTGTCCAGGTGGAGTAGTTTATAAGATGTGGTTATAGTGGTGGGACTGCTGGGCACCAGTGATCTATCACTGCCTGTTTGCCCGCATTACCATAAGCAAGCGTCGTTAAGACTTTGACTGGAACAGACACCCTGTTTTTTTTTCTCTGCTCCCTGCAAGAGATGATGTTCAGGGAGGGCACTGAAACTTGTCCATGCTGAGCTCCGGAGAGTGGATGGCAAAGAAGAAAGATGTTTTTCAAAGACTGTCGAATGCAAGTCACATTTGATCAAGTAACAAGAGTGAGGAAATACAGATGTAATGCCTGGAAAACATGTCAGTGTGTGGAAGAAATATTTTTCATCTATGTTTTAAAGTGACACTGCAAACCTTTGGCATTGGTTTGTTCTCACCGTGGTCTTGCCATTACTGACTACTGACTCACAGTATCTCCAAAGAATTCCCCCTCATTCTCTTGGTTTTCAACCACTCCATCCAATCCAGTCCAAAATTCATTTCAAACTGTCTGTGTCACATTGAGCAATACAAGATTACTTCAAGATGTTTTTAGCTTAAAAGTCATATCATGATTAAAGTGAGCTTTGAGGTATTCATTTACTTGCCTACCCACATGGCTCCTGTACATTTTATTAGTCAGCTTCTCAAGCCATTCATGCGCTAACCAACTTCATTCAACCGTCCCTCACCAATCTCTTGGTACACTCCTTTCCCAATTGGCTACATCTAATATTCAAACTGCATCCCTTCTTCACTTTAATCATTTTCTTCATCATGTGTATTTTTCTCACCTGCTGGAACTCCATTCATCCTTCCACCCATTCACACACCCACTGTCACATGAGTAATCAGTGTTATGTCTTCCTCTGTTTGAGCAATAACAGTACTTTGCCTTAGGCCTGCAGATCTAAACCTGATTTAACAATGCAAACAACAAAGACATTTAATTGATAGATAAAGGATGCAGATGACAATACGGCTTTGTGTGGAGAAAGGAGAACGAATTGCAGTTTTTAAGACCTAACTTAAAAAGTCTCCAACACGACCACATTAAGCTACGTCTAGTTAAATTAGATTATAGTTGTTTGGGGATTTGTTTCCCAACTTTTCTACTGTATCTGTTCTTCTGGTCATTGAGTTGGGTTTCTGTAGTTTCTCTTTTTTGTTCACAGATTGTTGGCCATCACTGTCCATGCTGATTTTCCAGCTCTTCATTTGCATTAAGCCACTTTTCTGCTGCAATTCTAAAATATGTCAGTGCCCCAGAAGATTTTTCCAAGGAAAAGCCACAGTGCCTTTCTCTTTGATATTCAGATTTTATTGTCCGGGTAGCAAGAACATCACAACCAGTTTTTCAAATAAGACAAAATGGAATGTGGCAAATAAAAACAAACTGTGTTTGATTATTAATTGAGTAATAATCCACCATGTCCTTTAGATGGTAATATGGTTGACATTTTTAATGTACTTATCAAGAGTATGAGATTGTGAAACTAGTGAGTACTCGGTGGCACTTCAAAGGATTTGTTTTTATGGCTTTAAAAGAATTCATCACAGGTGAAAACATTGTATAAAGATTCGATTGTTGTGCATTACGCATTTACAGCACCTTATCATGGATCGCTGAAATCCCTGGATGCCCAAAAGTCATACTGTGCTTCTCTTGGCTCTGTGCCGAAGGCTGCTGTGGCCGTTATGCAAATTCTCTGGTAGTCTGACAGTGACTGGAATGCTCTCTGTTCTCCAAGCAGGAGTGTGAAACACACTCCCGCTTGGTTTGATAGGATCACTCAACAGGTGAGTGGTTAAAGGTTTACAAGATAAGCAAAACAGCTAGGAGAAGATGGCAAAAAAGGTCAGTAACTGAATATTACTGGAGCAACAGGGCACTTAATGTCCCTTTTCATTTTTTTCCTACTCAGTGCAGCTCACGTTATCTATCCATCTTACTATTTCCCTTTTTCCCTCTCCTGTCTCTTTCTTTTTGCAATTTCTGTTAGACTCACCAATACTCAAACATAAGTTTATATTTGAATACATACAGCAGATAAAGTTAGTTTTGAGGTTGGAAGTTCTATCTTAACCGTTACAATAACCTATAATCATATAGGGTGGATCATCTCTTTTCCTCTTACATATATATTTAGTGAGTCAAAACATATTGCCTAGCTGAGGCCCAGTGTTTAGATGTGGCGGTCACACAAATACAATTCCCAGCATTCCTTTGGCTTCCGGTGCACTCTGGCCCAGTTGTGCAGATTGGCCACCACTGGCTTTACAGCGGTGTCTCCACATCTGTCTTCGTCTGTCTTTATCTATCTAAGACAAAACCTTTGCATGGGAATCTTTCCTACTCCTGTCACTTCTGTCTGTTTCAGCACATGGTCCTCATTAGTGCTGCGGCCCGAGCTATGAGTGCTGTGCATCATTATTCCTCTGGTTAGGTTATAAAACAAAGCTGATGTGTGAGAAGCTGAAAGGAGGTAATTAAACGCCTGCCTGTGTTGCACTGTCGTAGCCTGAGGCCGGACCGACAGACTCTGAGACGTAACAGAGTTAAACATGGAGGTGTGAGAAAGAGAGGGGAAGAAACAGCAAGGGAAAGGGGGGAGAGGGTATGAAAGAATTCAATGGTTTCTCCAGAATTCTATTGTTGTTAGATCAAACTACAAGGTTGACATCTCCATGACAAAGTGATCATCTGCATTTAGTGGTAGGGGAAACTAAAGCCTTTAAATGATTAAATAATCACCAAATAATATTTCCTACAATGTAATGCATGAATAGTGGCTGTTAGTGGGGGTGGGGCATAGACAGCAAGACCCACTGATAAAAGACCAATACTTTGTGTATCATTATGAGGCTGTTGGGAGTTACAGATGCAGTGTGGGAAAGAAAAGATGGCAAATGATGACAATCAGTTGTGATGACAGACAGACAAATGTACTTCTTATGAATGTCCCCTGTGGGGAGAGCAGAAGGGTGGATTTGTCACATTTCACTTAACAGGACTTCTGCAAGACCAGCAGCTATGGCTTTACTGTATGTATGAATGACCAAATTAGAGCCAATTCATGGGAAAATGGAGCTTTATGAAGGGCTGAATGAGAAAAAATAAGGAGATTAGTCCAAGGTCAGAGTGCAGTCAGGCCTATAGATTGTATTTTTCTACATTTATATATAGACATTGCGGCTTTGGCATTGTTTCTGTCATAACAGGCAGATTCTCTAATTCAGCAATGTGGCAAGGAGCTCACCAGCCCCTTATTTAGAGGGTGGCTGCAGGACGTACAGTGTGTGTGTGTGTGTGTGTGTGTGTGTGTGTGTGTGTGTGTGTGTGTGTGTGTGTGTGTGTGTGTGTGTGTGCGAGCCTATATGGCTTATGGCTTACCTTTGTGGTTTAAGACATGCACATATGTTTAACAGCTGCCTCAAGGTTTGTTTGGTTTTTTTTTATCTCACTTTTTAATCTCACCGATTACTTAATGGGTGAGTTAAATAGATCATTCTGCCAAAAACATGTTAGTGTGGCAGCTAGTGGACATTAGGAGATTTTCTGCAGCCAAGTGTTTATTAATTTCAATCCAATTGGGTTGAAATTGGGTGCATTGGGTGCCACTTGATTCACCACCTCATGTAACTGGGTACTATTGGGGTTTGGTTTGCTAGTTTAGAGGTTGCACAGTGCTGTGGTCAGGTGCTTCTGAGAGTGTGGAAATAATTCCTTGGAAATGTTTTAACCATCCTTTTCCTGTCATTACTCACTGCCTTCTCAAAATATCACATGTGGAAATGAACAGAAGAAGGAGACGGATTGGTGTAGAAATGCGTGGCATTAATTGAGGGAGATTATTATGCATGATTTGATTATGAAAAGCTCTCTGAGATAACTGTTGTTATGATTTGGTGTTTTATAAATAAAATTGAATTGAATTGAAATTATTAGTTTTTTATCAAACAAAACAACAAATAATAGTTATCATGTAAATCGTAACATATTTTCTCTAAATATGTATTTCAGTGTTTCCTGTCACATAAAAAGCTAAACTTTATGCAAAAAACTATTGTCTTGATATTTTTTAGAATGCGATCTCCAGATCTTCCCAGTGTAAAGAAAGGCAGTACTTAAGTAAAGACTCCAGGTGCTGCAACAAGTGTCGGCCAGGTAATAACACACACTCACACACACACACACACACACACACACACAAGTTTGTCCCTCTATCCCTGTGGGGACATCTCATTTACATAATGCATTCCCTAGCCCCTTAGCCTAACTTTAAATACATGGCTAACGTTAACCCTTACCCTTACCCTAACCTAATTAAAACCTGAATTCTAAAACCAAGTCTTAGCCCTCAAAAGCTGTCTCTACCTACAGGGACCTCAATTTCGAGTCCCCATCAATTATTTTGCACCAGAATATAAAAACATGAAACACACACACAAAGAGGGCTCCAAGTATAAAACAAGAAAGCAGTGTGAGCATATTGCACATCTGGTTTACTCAGTGGAAGCACCATAAAATAAAAATAGATTTCCATTCTCAAATATCCAAATCAAAAGAGGAAGGATGTTTCATAATAGAACATTTTCGCTTAAAATAGCTGAGACATTCACATGTTTTCACAACCACATACGTACACACACAATTTACAATGAACTTTGATCCACTAGAGGAACCAACTTCTTTAAAAGAGCAAAATAGCTCTAATTTTGTCAATTTCCTTCTTCTTTTGTTCCATTAGGTTTTGAGTGGTTACTGTGATTATGTACGGGTTGTTAAATCCATCTGTCTTCCTCCCTCCCTCTGTCTCTTCCACTTTTTTTGTTAATAAGGCTTCCGTCTGTTTAGTGAGTGCACTGGTTCCGTCCAGACTAAATGTATCAAATGTAGTAGTGGTGAATACCAGCCCGGGTGGACTGAGAGCACACGCTGTTTACAGCAGAAGTTCTGTGACGAAGGTCAGTACCTGCAGCTTGAACAAAGATTTTCAAAATCTTGAAACACCATGAGGTCTAGCTATTTATGTCTCACCAAGACAAATGTTTAGAATGTTTAGAGATTATTGTTTCCAGATATTTTGTCAACCCATTTGCTTGCATTGGAGAACAAAATGCCAAAAAATGCTGCCTTTGACCTTCAGTTAAGGGTTTTACGAAGATCCCTGAAAACCTTGAGGCAGAGGAGCCCTGCCGCTGCCAACCCGGCTTCCAATGCCATCCCATCAACTGTGAGTGGTGCGAGCAGATACCCCTCTGCAGAGCTGGAGAAGGACTCGAGGAAGAACCTGGTGAGACACACTAAAACAAAATGCATCGCTTTCATATCAAACAGTTACAGTGTAGTGTCACTTAGAGACATTTTACAATGTCTGATGTTCATTCCAGATTCTCCTTATGGAAGGATGATCTGTGTTAAGTGTAAGAAAGGCTACTTCTCTGATGGAAACACTCACAATCAATGCAAACCATGGAAGAGGTAAGTGTATATATTCCCATGCATGCACACAGTTTTTAGCCTGGAATCTTTTAATGCTGTGAAGGGAAAATGCTTTTGGGGAGCTGTCCACCGCCTCACTACTAAACAGCTGTTATGAGTAATTCTCACACCACTTCCCCTGGAACCCAGGACACCAGCCTCCACTGCCGGCCGGATCTGTAATGATGATGATGACGATGGAAAGAGAGAGAGAGAGAGAAATTAGTTTTTCTCTCCATCTATCCCTCTCTCTGTCACTGCAGATCCTACTCTAAAGGGTGGAAGCTTGGCTGTTGAAATGTAGAGGGAAAGAAAGATGGAAAAACATGTCCACTTGTACAAATATTCCTCTTCACTCCATGTTTTTGTAATTTCATCCTCTCCTCTAGTTGTAAGGCTGAGGGCCGAAATGAAACACAACCAGGCAGTGAAAAGTCTGACGCAGTTTGTTCTCCTTTCTCTGGTAAGACATAGACATATTCGCCGCAGACACCACAAATCCCAATTTAATGTATGTTTAACAAGTAATCACAATAAAGATTCACTTACCTAGAGCAAATGTGGCAGATGACGTTTTAAATGTCACATGACTGTTGGAAAAAAATGAGGAAACATGGATTTATTGTGTCTCTGGCAGACATTTATGAATGACAGCGGATATAGAGTAGAAAAGCAAGCTCTGAGCTTCTTTCTTGCAGGTCCAGCACCCTCCTGGGTCATAGTTTCAGTTCTATCAGTCATCACTGTTCTGTGTCTCCTCATCCTGCTCCTCTTCTGCTACAAGGACAAACTGAAATTACTATCTGGTAGGTCACCATCATATTTCTTCTCTAGCTTGATGCATCATTATTATTCTTCATGTGAGTTTTTGACTGATTTTAAGGTGTCTTAGACATTGGTTCACAACTGATATTTAAATTGGACTCGCTGGGCATGAAATCTTTGCAGCACATCTTTATTCTGTGCTTGCGTTTCATTCGGTGTAAAAATACAATATGTTTCTTTATCTAGTGAATCTCCGATCCTGTGTCCAGAATCTGAAGAGGACTAGGATACAACAGGTAAAGTGGAATTTCAGTTAAAAAGCAATAGAAATACACAGAAATAAACATTATTGCAAGTAATCCCATCTATCTAGTAGATTGAAATATCTGATTAAATGAAAGAGTAAGGAAAAAATACAGCACTTATGTCTATAATACATGCAGTAGGGTTTGGGAAATCACACATTTCTAATTATTCATGCACAAAATACCAGCTATTTACAGTGCTTCTTTCTTGGTTTCTGCTGTTCTAGGAGACCTTGGCCCCTCCTTACCACAGTGGAGCAGGAGGAGGAATAGGAGGAGGCCCTGGAGGCTCCAAATGTACACCATGTGAGCTGACCAAACTCTACCCACCCCCCCACAGCCCCACTGATGAGCTCCCATTCTCCTTCCCCACCTCTGTCTCCGATGTCAAGGTCTCACTGCCCTTCACAGGGGAAATGACAGAGGAAAACGGGACCAAAGGCAAGACAGTATTGGAGGATCAGAGTGAAGGGTCTGGAGAACCTGAGGAGGTGTCAGAAGAAGAGGAGGTTGTGAGTGTGCTTCCGCTTTTGGCAGGTTCTTGCGTGTGTGTCATTCCCATCCGCGAGCCACTGGAAGTAGGGGAGAATGAAGACTGTAGCCAGGCTGTCAGCCCTGGGACTCCAGGAACCTGCTCATGTGGAGGGCTTGATGGAGATGAGGGTGGGAAAGAGGAGAAAAGTGAGAGTGTCAGAGCAGACGATGGAGAGAAGGGCGATGGAAACCAAGAAAAGATGGTTTTGTCCAAGAGAGAGACAAGTGTTGCGGCTCTTGACTCTCTTTCCCCTCCTTTCTTCCAAACCTCCTCTGTAATCAGTCCCTCCAGTCCACTTCCTGAACTCTGCCTGCCGTTGTCTCAGGCTCATGTGAGACCAGAGTTCAAACCTCACCTGACTGACAGGTCACTGGTGAAAGAAAAGGACTTATACAGATTGGCAAGCACAGACTCCACCTTAACAGAGAAAAACCCCGCGATGACCTCGGTCAGCCCCTTGACATCCTCATCTGTTGGAGATCTCTATCTGGACAAGCCCCCTGAGTCCTCATACCCGGAGCAAGGCCTGGGACTTTCCTGTAGGGATAGTAGGGTAAACAAGCTCTCTTCTGTGGAGTCGGAACTGGAGTGCTCACCTGAGAGCCTCCATAGTCAGCTGGCTGAGCCAACTCTTACCTCAGGTAGGTGAAAAGTGTAAAACTTCTACAATTTCAACTCATCTATGTGAAAGCCTGTTTCTGCCAGAAAAAGGAAAAATGTAGATGAAATAATAGGGATGACAAAAATAAGAAAACTAATAAGAAAAAATGATTAGATAATGATTTAAAATTATGAAATGGGAGGTCAAAATAAAAAAAATTAGGACTTTTTAAGCCAAAAATATTATATAATATAAATACTTCAGTAAGTCATACTTTTAATTTAATACATACATACACTTAATATATATTTTGACTTAATATGTCAACATTGTGAATAAGTATGTCATAATTTAGGTGTAAAAGTCATTTTTTTAAGTTATTATCATAACTTGTGTATCTAACGTAGAGTTATCAGAATTGTGACTTATGACATGCTTTAGATTTTTTTTCCTACTTAAAAATAAAATCTCTGACTTAGTAGCTCATTACAAAGGCTGTGGGGTCACAGTTTTGTTTGCCAGGTGGGTTCTGTGTTCTTCGTTTGTGTAGGAAGTCAACACTGTATTGCCACAGAGTCATTCCCATACATGATTTGATACAGTACATAGCAGTCCCCCCACAGAATAGTTGGGACTAGCCACCAAGAATAACAGAACAGAATGAAATATATGTTGGTTTAATGGAAAGTTTTGCTGTCACATGGTTGAACTTCTATTGTTCTCACAGAGACCTTTGCACACTGCCAACGAGAAAAATCTCCGGGAAAAACTGAGTGGTTATGGTTAGTTATAAAAGAAGTATTATCAGAACAGTCTGATCCGGACAGTGGTTAGCTCAAACTGGGGTATTATTAGGTGAACATGTCGAACACAACTTATGACAGAGGATACGTTTCAGCATAAGAATAAGAAGTTTGTGTGATTGTTTCCAAGAAATATGTTTTATTAAAGCCAGTACTGATAGTTGGACCTTGAATTTTGGAGGACCACACAGGGAGCAGGAATAAGATATGTGAGTGTTTGAAGAGCTAGTGGACCACTAGAACCACACAACATACAGCGCTGTGTGTTCGCACGCTGTGTGTGTGTGTGTGTGTGTGTGTTTGTGTGCTTGCGTGTGTTAGAACTATGCCATCTACAAAGCTCCTGTTTACCCAGAGTTCCGTAGGGTTGCGCAAAGTGACCACAGATTTAATTGAAGCAAGATGTGAGTAGCTTGAGTAATACTTTTATATGCCTGCCCTCCCAACAAAAACACACACACATACAGTACACTCACACACACACACACACGTACAGCACACAAACTTGTGAAGGCTTTTTTTTTACTTTCACAGATGACTGGGTGCTTTAATTATATGCTTGCTGGCCTGAAATGAACACCATTTCCCATCATGCAGCAATGGCAGGTCATTAAATGGACTTCCCACACATGCTATTTAAAAGTCAAGCATGGGTCAGAGGTTTCACCTGTCCATCTGAAATATTTTTTTAGCCTTAAGTCTCACATAGTTAAAAGCTGCCCAGAATACAACATCAGTCTTATCTGTCGGCCGCTCAGCAGCTCCAGTAGAACAGTTCGTTCAAGGGCACCTCAACAGTAGTAATCACCCAGATATATTTTACTGGTCGAGAAATTAAACTGGCAGCTGTCCAGGTAAAATGAGCAAGATTCTGCAGAGAACTACAATTGTGGTTTTCCCTGAGAGAGGTTCTACAAGAGTTCAACTTTAGTCTTTGGTTTAAAGCCTCTGTCAGTAGACTGTACTGCTTGTTGTTGGGCATCCAGAAAAATCAGCTTGGTATTAAGAAAAGGTAAACAGAAGAGGCAAAGCAGATTCCGTAGAGCTTTGTTTTCAAAGTTGTGGTGAAATGACATATTTTCAAGCTAGGCCTCTCAGACTGGTATTCCGGGAAAAACTCTCAGATGGGGAACTCAGAGACACACTTTCAGTGAGTGTGTGTGATTGCGTTTGTCTGTCTTTGCAACTTTATAGAACTATGTGTGCTTTTCAGTGTGTGTGTGTGTGTGTGTGTGTGTGTGTGTGTGTGTGTGTGTGTGTGTGTGTGTGTGAGCGTGTGCACTTATGTCTGAATATGTGAGGCATGAGCTGTTAGTCACGGTGAATAGGCTTGTTCTGTTGGCTGGGAAGACAGACAGGAGGCTGGATAAAATAGGAACTAGGGGCTTAATGTGGTGAAAGATGGCTTACAAAACAAAAACACCTTTCTTTTCCTTATTCACCTGACTGGATGAAACCCACATATGATCTCTACATGAACATTAGCAGATCAGGACATGTTTGTACATGCTAGATTTACAAGGAGAAGCTGAGGTAAACCCTGGAAGGTTCCCTTTTGGAGAAACATACTACTGGAAGGTTAGAAAGAGTTGAGCAGCAATTTTTCCTGTCTTTTTTTTGCATTTATTCAGCCATGCCTGTAAAACCCTAAACCCTTGACAAATAACTTGTTTTCAGAGATCTCGAGGTTCTCACGCTAAAAAATGCTGGACAGTGAAACAAATAAGGCAGAAAGGATATGATATGGCGGTCTATGTAGCTGCGGCCTATCTGTGGTCATCCTGCATGGTCATTACACCCACTGTCCATTTGTCATCTGAGGTTAGCCAAGATATTCCCTTCTACACTTACATCATGAATCGGGGAAGCTCTATCTGCCTGCCTGTGCATGGGGGTGGGGGGGGGCTAGGATCATCTTTATATATACATCTTTCTATACATTTCACAATAAGTTGCCATTGCACTTGTCATTTTCTATAGATTGGGAAATGTTGATTCATTTGTAGTGGCTTTATGACCTATTATACAGGTATGCAACTTGAACTGTTTCACACCCAGAAACCTGGGCTTAGCCCTACTTATGTTTACAGGACCGGTGACAATGTAATTAACGCTGTGATGTGTTAAAAGTGTATGTCAAACTAGCCAGCTTGTAGCCAAAAGTGTAGGTATTATATTCCATCTTAATACAAAAAAATCTACATACCAGGCAAATATTATCCATAAATAGTGTCCCGTTACTCACCCTTTTGCCTGCGTCTGTATGTGTTTTTTTGCTTCTCACAATCTCCTCTTTTTCTCCCTCACACATTTTTTCCGTTCAGGTCAGGTGTCTGGGAACAATAACACCACCTTCATCTCCAGCGGTCAGGTGATGAACTTCAGCGGTGATGTCATTGTCGTCTACGTCAGCCAGACGTCTCTCGGCAGCGACGGGGTGGGGCAGAACGATGCCTTCGGGAGCCCTGTCCAAGAGGAGGCCAATGAGACGGCCACGTTCTTCCAGAGCAGCCTGAGATCACAAGGGGACTCGGTCTCCTACAGCACCTTGCAAGACGAAACACTGCCAGTCCAGGAAGCGATGGAGGAGTGGCCACTTGGAAAATGAATCAGGACCAGTGGCTCTTTATTTGTCAGTGCAGTGATCATCTCCGCAACCATCAGTTGTCACTGAAATGACCTCCAGTCATTTACAAATCATACACAGCTCCAAATGAAATTACAAAATGAACTGAAAAAAAACATCATTTGTCAATCACACTAGCTTTCCATTCATAAACAAGAAAATGGAGGCCTTTACTTAAAGGCAGGTGATTGAGAGAGCAACATTTAGGGATGTGAAGCTATCAATCTATGCCTATAGAATTTGTTTGGAATGTAATCTTCTGTATCCTGTCCCATTTCACACATTAGTTAGACTGAATCTTGCCTCAGGCCTCTCTGAAGTGCCTTTTTTCATTGTACAGTGGAAAGCTGCAGGCTTTTTCAAATGGAAACTCCCTCCAATCCAGACAGGGATGAGGAACTTTGTTGGGAATTTGATGTGGAACTAAAATCAAGACTGGAAGAACGTCATGTTTTTTTTATTGTTGTATGGAAATTGCAGCTGGGTTTTGATACAAAGAAGTCTCTACATTTTTCATTTCCCACTTTCCATCACAGAATGGCCCATGTTAAAATTTGAAAACTCCTAGCTTTAAATTTGACATTCTGATGATTTGAAGAGTTTCCTTACATAAAAAAATATCCACCATGTGGAAATAATTGTGTTTGCTCTCACTAAATCATGCCACAAAAGTACTAATCTTGTTTGGTACAAAATTCAATCTATTGGCTACATCTGGCAAGGTAGAATTTAAGTTTGTGACAAAACAATAAAAACCCACAATGAATTTAAAGCATTTCAAAGTGTGAATTTTCAGGGTTTAACAGAAGCTATTTTGCAGTAAAGAGACACATCCAGTTTTGGTACGACTTTTTTTATTCTCTTCTCATTGCACCACAAGTGCAGTTTGTGTCTAAGAAAAGAAAATGCTGTGCATTTGATAAGCTATTTTATTACTGGTTTTGTTTTGTTTCATTATGTTTTAATGTGCAAGCCTAAATGAAGAAAAAGTAAAATGTCAGCCTGTTTTTATTTAGTTTTAATTAATTTTACAAAGTCAATTGTTTATGTATTATTTCAGATGATGCATATGTGATCCATGTTTGTATATATTTCAAAAGAAGCTTGACGCAGTTTTGAAACAAGAATGAATATTCTCTTTGTGCTTTCTCTCGTTTGATCTGAGGTGTGGATGTGCCATTAACAGCCAGCAAAATGTACGCCACAGAAGTTAAAAGGGACAGTTACAACCTCATCATATGTATGCCGCCTTAAAATAATTATGTACATATCAATCAAAGCTATTGCAATGAATGACAAAGAATATTTTGATTGGAATTAAATATGTTTTGCATCTAATCCTTTCAAGGATGGCTGCTATCATGCATTCTGTGGTTCCTTTATGTCAACTTTCCTATTCTGGGATCGACAAATTACAATGAAGGAGTCATTTATCCCTTCAAGATGATCTATAATCTTTGTGAAGCAATGCTAATTACACATGTGGTAAGGCCTCTCTGTCTTGGTCCCTGTGTTGACAGACAGACAGACAGACAGGCAGCCTTTCATCAAGCCTGGGGATGGCGAACAGCTGTGAGGAGAAACTAATCTAGCAGTCAGACCAGCTAGCGTCACAGAGAGACCACATGAGAGGAGCTGGCAGCACTCATTTAGGCCTGGTTTGGGTCAGCAGGCGTGTGTTTACATGTATGTGTGTGTGTGTGTGTGCGTGTGTGCATGTGCGTGCGCCTAAGTGTCTCGGCTTATTTTATAGTTGTTTGTGAAAACAGGAAGTTATGACTAGCTTTCACATGGTTTACATGAGACCTGGCTGGCCGGCCAACACAGAACCTTACTGTAGATTTAAAGGATTTCAGCTTCTTTTTTTCAGCCTCCCATATGTGAGAAAAACACATGTCTCTCATTTGACTGAAGATATGTTGGAAATTGCTACAATCCACCCCCTAGTGGTTACTGTATGTTAGAATGGCATATGAACGATTTTGACTTTAAAAAGTAGTGCAAGACAAGACACGGCTCTGTTTTTTTATAAGAAACTCCTACATTGACAAGATATAGTCTGCAGTCTCATTTTATATACTAATATATATAGCCCATTTATCACTACACACCCAATTTTTAAATTGTAATAAATTAAAAAGAATTGAGGCCGCTGAAAGAAGGGGAGGGGAGTCCCACTCTTGATTAATGTTGCGGGTTCAGCGTTTTATAAATTCAGGCATTGTCACCCCAATCAACAGTTAGGAGAACAGCTTCACATTTAGCCGGGTGATAACTGAGACCCTCCTGTGGAAAGCACCAGAAAATCCACAGTGGCGAAATGCTGAAATTACAGCCGGCTCACCTGTGGATGTGGGTTTTCAATTTCACCTGCAGTGGCTCTTCTGCACAAACACTTCTGTAAGAGATTAATTGGTCATTTTTCATTCATCCGATACTGTTTCTGGTTACGTCAGATACACTGATTTTGCGTGCAGGACACATGAGGACCTTACAAACACGATAAAGTGCTTTAAATGAGCGTTAAATGAAACTCCCAAAAAGTCGAAAAGGTAATTTCACTCAGCAACACCTAGACAAGCAGGTACAATGTTAAAGTGCTGTTTACATGTTAATGTATCAACATAAGAAAATATATTTCTTTGTGGTAAAGCTACTTTTACTCAAATAAAAGACGTAGCCTAATATTTCCTTCATGACTGACAGACAATAAATAATACTTGCAAGGACAATTTTTCAGCATAATAAAAGAAACATGACATCACAAGAATTTGTTGTGTAAGATGGAGTCTGCTGAGCCAATTATTATCACCATGCCATAATTAAGCTGTAACTGTATCAACCAATTAGTTCTCTATTACTTGAAATATAGCAGTATTTGTCATGTGATTGCTCTCCATTTGAAAATCTGGATAATTGTTTAGTTACAATGACACACTTCCAACAGAGGGGAGCTTGTATCTAATTATGACTTCCCAATGCACTCTAAACCATTTAAAGGGCAAACACATCATTCTTTCTTTCTCTCCCTCACTCTCTCTGATTTCTTTGCCATTCCCTCCTTTACATCTCTGGAATTGAGACAACATCAGTGAAATAAGGAGTTACTCCATTTTTAGGAGGGATAGTGCAATTTTGTTTCACCAACTACAGAAATGCAAGCAATCAGGTAAGACACTTCTCATGTAGGCTAGCATCACCAGAAGAAAGAGGATAAAAGTAGATTTGTCTCTCTTAAGAAGTGTTTTTTTTAATAGCGCAATGGCATTTCAATGTTAAATACAAGAAAAAGAATTCACAAAAAAAAGATCTTTTCTCAAATTTCTTCTATTTACCCCATTTGGGGTATAAGGTGGAGGTTGTTGCTTTGGGTCTGTTCAGACAGACACTAAAACGTCAAGTATAGTTGACAAGTCAGATTAAAACCTGTAACTTTTAACTTCATTTTGTGCAATGACTGTGGTTTCTGGCATTCACTGTTTTGCTTTAGGCGGTGAACCTCACCTACCTTGTAATTTAGTTACAGGAAGTTTAAACAAACATGTCACATAAACAATAATTTATTCCCTTCACTTTTCTTACAAAGTTCTTTTTTTGATAGTGTGTCAAGATCGCCCTTAATATTGCTCTAACCATTTATACCTTCACACCTTACGCCTCAGGTCTCTGTTTATCCCCAAGTGGTCTTCAGATGTGCGACTGGAAGGGAAGACAGCTATAGTAACAGGGGCCAACGTTGGAATAGGCAAGGAGACAGCAAAAGACCTGGCCAGCAGAGGCAAGCAAACAGAGCTGCACATTTAAAGGCAGTCAAATGGGCATGACTCTTTGTATTATTCTTTCTTGCTGTGTGAATCAGAGAGCCTGTGTGGAAAATGTTTAACAAGCCCACGCAAGAATAACAAATATAATGAGGTGGCTCAAGTATTGAAGTGGTGGATTAAATGAAATAAAGTGTACCAATGCTGGTTTCAATAAAATACAGCTCAAAACATGTGACACCAGAGCAGAGAACTGGTATTACAATTTGTACCTGCCATAGTGAATAGGTTGGTTGTGTAAACTCCGAGACAAAGATACATGTTTAAAAGTCACGCTCACCACCACTGTATTTTGTTGAAATTTCAACATGAATGTACACGCAAACACACACAGTCAGCATTAAGAGGAATTCATCTCCGTAGGTGCACGGGTGATTTTGGCATGCAGAGACATGGCAAAAGGAGAGCAAGCTGCTTGCGACATCATGAGGGAGGTGAAGGGCGCCAAGGTAGTCGCCAGGCAACTGGATCTGGCTGACACCAAATCGATCTGCCAGTTTGCTGAGAATATCTACAACAGTGGGTGGCACACACTCACACACAAACACACACCAGAATACAATATAAGTTTTTCATAAAGACTATAATGCAGCTAATATATAGCCTATATTTTGTTTTCCAGCTGAGAAGGCTCTTCACTGCCTGATAAACAATGCAGGTGTGGCTATGTGCGCTTACAGCGTTACAGCGGATGGATATGAGATGCAGTTCGGAGTCAATCACTTGGGTATGAGATTAAAATATTGAGGAAATACACAACTTTTAGTTAGATTTTGCATGTGTTTAGTTAATGTCAGGTATGTGTCAAGGATGTGTCTTACTGGTTAAAATGAATTTAATTGGGGGCCCTGCCAGCGGCCCTCACTACTTTTCAATCTGTGAGCCTACCTCTAAAGCCTTTCTGTATTTCTTTTAAAATTGGTTATAAATATATTTCTTCCCAATTTTTACTTTTTGCTCCTTCTGTGTGTTATTTTCTGTCGCTCCAAACTCCTAACTTTCTCCCTCTTAAGGTCATTTCTTCCTGACCTTTCTGTTACTGGACTTGCTGAAGCACTCGGCCCCATCCCGAGTCATCAACTTGTCATCAGTAAGTCACGCCATGGGCAAGATCCAGTTTGATGACCTGGGCGGCAAGGACTACCACCCCGTCAGGGCCTACACACAGAGCAAGCTGGCCAACGTCCTGTTTACCAGAGAGCTGGCCAAGAGGACCGAGGGTAGGGTGTGTGTTTGTGACCCAGATTATGCAACATGTACAGTATGTTTCTTTATGACTCTTTCTGTGCCTCCTTGTCTCTTTCCCTGAGCGTAAAAAATCCATCTGCATCTCTTTCCAGTGTGAGAGTCTCTTGCCTCAACCACAATCGCTCTGGGCAAGAAATAGAGCAAGGAGAAACATGTCTGCAGAAAGCACAGTTGTCTTAAAGAATAAGTCATTGTTCCAATTATCAAACCTTGTTTGCCATTCTCACAATTAATCTAAAAACTTATAGATGATAAAGAACCAAGAATGGCTTGTTGTATTATTAAGGTATTATCATGCTATAGCAAACTATGCAGACCATTCATGACTGAATATAAGACTGCATATGTAAAACTGCTGAATGCACCATGGATTCTGAATGTAACCGATGTTTGACTACTATTATCTTTATAAGATGTCTTCATATCAGATTGAAGAGAATAATCAAATTAAATCAGAAAACCACGATCTCAACCCATCTGAGAAAAGGTTCTGTACCTTAATTCATCCCTTTGCCTACAGCTCTAGGTGTGATGGCTTACTCGGTGGATCCCGGCTTGGTGAGAACTGAAATAACAAGGCATCTAACGCGCCCTCTTGTGGACATAATAAAGATCTTCGGTTTTCTGATCAAGACCCCAGCAGAGGGAGCCAGCACCACCATCTACTGCGCCGTCACTCCTGAGAACCAGCTGCTCACTGGAGGACACTACAAGTCAGTTTGAAATGCTACTGTAGTGGCAGCAGAACTCGAGACCAATCATTTCAAATGAGCCAAGCCACTTAACAAGCCACCTAAGAAGTGACAGTGGATATCTGGCAGCATCACACCATACATTTTCTTTAATCACTAAATACATAGCTTAGGCTTTGGGGGTGTTGCAGTCTTCTTAGAAGGTGCCAGATGCAAAAATATGTCAATCAGCTATGTGACAGCTATGTCTAAATGCATTCTCAGCTGCAAGGAGGCCAAGCGCTGAAGGTCCACAATGTAGCCTACTCTTCCCCTGGGACACACTGTTAAAGCAAATGCATGTAGAAGCATCATTAATGATTGGTTTTCCCTCCTTAATTCTGTAGTAATAGGGTGTATAATAGGTAGTTTAAAAAGGCATTTCAAAACTTAAAATGTTTCATGTGCCAAAGAAGTTGATCTATTTCCTCTCCTTTCCTCTCCTTACAGAGACTGTGCCATTGCCGAGAGCTGCAGGGCAGCCCAGGATGATGGCACCGCTTTAATGCTGTGGGCTGTGAGCTGCCACCTGCTAGGCATCCGCTGGAGATAAACTCACAGAATTATATATATATATAAGCTCTCCTACATGCTACAAAGCAATATTCATGAGCACAGTGATACCCTCAGTACTACAAATATTATGCTGAAGCTGTTTAGTGAATGCTGAAAATGTGATGTGTGATAGTCTACTATCACACATCACATCACATCTACTTATTTAAAATGATAATAGCAGCTAATAATAATAATAAATATCACTGATATTTCAACCTGCTGATTGATCTCATGTGTTTCTTTTTCTTCAGTTGAATTATGAGTGTTTGAGTTTATGTGTGTGTGTGTGTGTGTGTGTGTGTGTGTGTGTGTGTGTGTGTGTGTGTGTGCGTGTGAGCGTGTGTTCAGCCAAGGAAATCCTTGTGACTTGGATTATAGTGGCAACCTGGTCCAATAAGACTTGGGAGGACCTCAAGTCGTCAGGACGCTTGTCTGCAATATTATCATGACAAAATCTGATTGTTACAACACAATCAAGCATTACTACTGATGCTTGTAACATTCATCTTCTTCTAACAGGTAATTAGAGGTCTTCTTCAGAGGGCTACTTCAAGCTGTTTTTACATTTGTACTTTCCTTATGTCAAACCAAGCAGTGATCTGACAGACTGACGGAAATTTTGGACCACTTTGCTTGAGTCAGTTGAGTCCATAACTTGACTCTCTCCGGCAGCAGGAGGCAGCAGGACAGCCGCCTGCTCTCCAGACTTCAGCCCTGTGAAGTTGTGAATCAATTATGCGTCAGCTCGCTTCTGATTGGCCCAGTCGTGGTACTGCGGTGACAGACGAGGCGGGGTGGGGAGAGCCGAATAGCACGAAATGCACTGATGAACTGTTGGGAAGGCTGTGAAAGGAGGTAAATTCGTTTCCCGCTAGTGGCTCACTGGTCCTGAGGTTTTGCTCTTGAGGAAGAATGTACTGCAGGTAGGTCAATTAACAAACAAAAACAAAAAAAACACCGGTGAAAAACGGAAAAGACAAGGTGGTTTTCT
The DNA here is from genome assembly GCA_024633595.2 of Lepomis macrochirus. NCBI lineage: Eukaryota > Metazoa > Chordata > Actinopteri > Centrarchiformes > Centrarchidae > Lepomis > Lepomis macrochirus. Next base: position 24,093,200 of record JALXJV020000011.1, on the reverse strand, counting down.
CTATTAATAACAGCAGCAGATCTGGGAGCAGATTACATCTGTGAAAAAATTAATAATTTGTGGTGCCGATTCAGTTATTCTGTGATTAAACAATAGTTAAATTAACTCTGATTGTTTTTTTGCTCCTGTGAATATGTTGCAGTGAGTTTGAGCTGAAGATTTTCTCATTCTTGCAGCCAGGTATTTTAATATTACAATCAGGGACTTAACTATAGATCAGCTATTATATGTACAAGATATAGCAAACACTGTGCTTAAATGGAACAAATTTAAATGTCTTCTGTTAAAGAGTCACTGTGATCATCAATTTATTGATCATGTTTAGCATGGTTGATTTTTCTGTTAGCATATTTTTAGATTACACACTTCTGTGGAAAACTCTGAATAGGATCAGGTTTCTGACTGAACCCAAGAAGATTATTGATAACAATACCAGGGGGGATTGGAAATATATCCTTTTAGTTATTATGAAGGGAAATACTATTTTTTTATCAACATACTGTTGCTGTATGCTGTGTGTGTGTGTGTGTGTTGTTCAGGAGTGTGTGCTGTAACCACTGGTCATCTGAGGAGAGGTTAGATGGAAAAACAGTCATCATCACCGGAGCCAACACTGGCATTGGAAAAGAAACGACCAGAGACCTGGCAAGAAGAGGTACTGCACACACTTGTCTGCCTCCACCTGCCTCAGTCTATTTCTGACTCAGTCTGCATCCATGTGCCTGCCCTGTGTTTTGTCTTTTTCATTTTCACAAACTTTCACATGCCTTACACATTCCAGTGTTTCCGTGGTGTTAAGTACTTCTAATGCTTGGAGGGTTTAAAGCTAAAAAGTGTGATCTTTGGGTGTGGCCCCTGTCCTCAGAACTCCACCATAGAATTAGGTTAAATGCTACTGGCTTGCTTTTTCAATGTGCATAATACTGTATATTTTTTGTTGGGAATATCAGGCTATATCAAGTGATTGTGTAACCTCAGCATACCATAACCTCCTACACATTCCGGAAAAGAGATTTGAGGCTATGTTAACTAAAATGAACACTTCACCAATACAAGTGAAAGACAAATGGCAGTGATGGAGGACAGGCGAGGCATCGAGGGGACAGAGGGAGCATTGTGAGGGTCCGTTCCCCTCCCGAGCCGGGGAGGAAACAAAGAGAGATGGGAGGATGCACCCAGCATTGCACACACAGACACACACATGAAAACCAGTTCTAGTAGTCTATACTTGAATCTACCTCCACTGTGCATTTGTGTGTGTGTGTGTGTGTGTGTGTGTGTGTGTGTATGTTTCTGTGCACATTTCACTTTTATTTTGTAAATGAAAGGGCAACCAGGAATGTTATTTAACAATAACATGAAAAGTGTGGGGGAAAGGACATGATGAAAAAAATCATTACTGCCTGAGGGAAATAACAATACTGTGGTCCCTGCCTCTGGAGAATTCACTGTCAAATTACCTTTCAGTAAATGGGATTATGTAAAAACACAATGACAACATGATTAGATTTGCAAGGATTCATGGAACAGAAGGTTCCTTGGGGGCACTGTTTCAGGAAAAAAAATAAATCTCAGCCTTTTGAATGATTCATCTGTTCGGTTATAACATAGATTTATAGATGTATTTATGTGCTTAGGCTTGACTTAAGTCATCAGTTGCATTTTGCCTGTATTTGCATAATGACATTATTTATGCATGCGTAACATTGTGTAAATATCTGCTGGATGATCTTTAACATGACTCAATATAACCCTCCGTTTGTTTACTACTTTATTTAATTGAAATGAAATTTAGGCTACCAGGGAAATGTGGGAACAACTGGGTTTTCTCACATGGGAACAGCAGGGGGGAAACAAAGACACTGGGATGGGATGCAGACGCTACGCTCCAACTGATTAATGGCTCTTCTCTTTCATAATTGCTGGGCACAGCAGCTATTTTGTATATGTGTGTGTGGCGGTGGTGATGGGCGGGGGTTGTCTGTCTATCTGGTTGGGTGGGTGAGAGAGTGAGAGAGTGTGTGTATGTGTCCTCAAAGACCCTCTCTGGGCTCATTAAAGAGAATGCATCGCAATTTGCGTCAGAGAATGAGAGTGACACAGTTGAGAGAGTCTTGTGTTCATGTGAGCGGAGCAGTTGCCTAAATGAGATGCTGAATGAGAGTTTGGAGAACATTAAATGAGGATAAAAAGCACACAGAGAGATTTAGGTACTTCCTCCTTAATTGACGAAGGGAGCTTTGTGTGCCTGCCTGCAAATGAGCAAAATTTTTGTAGTTTTGAGTTTGGAAACTTTATATTACTTTATTTTCAGCCATTGGTATGATACAGTGGAAAAGTTTGTAAAAAATGGTTTATTGTCTTTTCGTGATATGCACTGGTACAGGTTTACTTGCTGCAGAAAGACAAAGCCTCAAACAAAACAAGAAGAGAGGTCATACTGAAATGCTACTTGCTTATTCTTACTCAGGGACATGAGTGGACTGGAGTCTCTCCTAGCGAGCACACAAACTTGTACCTAGAGGTGATATAAAATTTCAAGTTAAAACTAGCGGTATGTCTTTAGGCTGTGGAAGGAAAGTAGTTTGGAATGGGCGAGCATGACATTATCAGAACTCGTGACCTTTGGCGTTGTTTCTCAGGTGCGCGCATCGTCATGGCGTGCAGAGACCTGGAGAGGGCAGAGGAGGCGCGGACGGAGATCTTGGAAGACACGGGAAACGAGAATTTGGTCATCAGGAAGCTGGATCTATCGGACACCAAGTCCATCAGAGCATTTGCTGAGCTTATCAACAAAGGTAGGTAACCAGCAGTAAATGTGTTCACTTCCTGAAATACCGATGGATTTCCGAAATGGGGCAGCTGTGGTTCTGGAGTCGGTTGTCCATTCATCACATGATTTGTGGGTTAGTCCCTGGCTCCTCCTGTCCAGGGTTTCAAGTTGCTCCTGATTGTTGTGCCACTGCCATGCATAGCAGCCCTGCCACCAATGATGTGTATGTGCATGGGTTAATGAGAGGCAAACAGCAACCTCACTACATAAGTGCAGTTCATTTACCAAACATCAACCGCATTTGTTATTCCATTTATTATTTAGCATATGATAATTTTGGGTAATAATTACTAACTCTTCCTTATATTTTTGTGTTTTTCTGTTCTTTTCAGAGGAGAAACAAGTGAATATTCTCATAAATAACGCAGGGATCATGATGTGTCCCTACTCCAAGACTGTAGACGGGTTTGAAATGCAGTTAGGGGTCAATCATTTGGGTAAGTCCTGGCGGACGTCTCTAACTGGATTAGAAAGTACATTTTTTGAGACTCTGTCAAGCATAAAATGCAGTGTAGTGGTTTATGATTACATAGAGATAGGAGGGGATTTCCTACTAAAGAAGGTAAAAAATATTTTTATTTACCTCAGGTGGACAATACACGTACAACCAAGCTGACCAAACCTGACCAAAATATCAGTCAGGAAAAAGAAACAGAGTTTCATATATTCTTCAAGCTCTCAGTTTGTTTTCCCTGCATTGGACTATGGCTTCCTTCCAAATGATCCTTTCCTCTGTGGTATTTTTGTCGCAGGCTGAGAGAAGAACAATCTGTGCTTGAACATCATGGTCACCCACACACATATGCGCACACACATGCAGAAACAACACACGTGGCGGGGTGGGTGGGTGGGTGGAGGGGTGTTGATTATGAAAAACAACCACTTGTGACTCCAACTCACATGGAATCAGATGTACACAAAGGGTGTCTCATGACTTTCCTCAGGTCACTTCCTGTTGACTTACCTGCTGCTAGACCTCATCAAGCGTTCAGCTCCTGCCCGTATTATCGTCGTGGCATCTGTGGCCCACACCTGGACCGGGCTTCGACTGGATGACATCAACAGTGAGAGGAGTTATGATACCATGAAGGCATATGGACAGAGCAAGCTGGCCAACGTCCTCTTCGCACGCTCACTAGCCAAACGCTTACAAGGTGAGACGGTCACATTTTCATAAGCCTAGCCACATGTTGCAAGGTTTCACATATTTGTTATGTAGCCATGATAGAGGGACACACACAGCTCTGTTAACGTGAGCATGTACGTATGTCGGAGGGTATTGCTGAGAAACTAAGGAAAGTCTTGATGTCTGGGCTTGGAGGCTTGATGGCTAACTTCTAATGGGAGTGTTTTATAGTGGGTGGAGAGAGGAAGAGCCTTTGCAGTTCTGGCTAAGAAATGTGAATCAGAAAAGCAGCATTGTGTTCAGTTTTACATAAGCACAGGCTGATGTAAGCAAGGCCATACTTACCATGACTTGCACACTGGATAGCTCGCTTGTTTGTCCTTATTGAATTGTCTTTTCTCGCTTTGAGCACTTCAGATTTTCACTGGAACTGAGCCATTTTGTCGCCTCAGTCGATTCTTCTTTTTGTTCTGTTGCTTAATGGCCAAGAACTGAAAGAAATTACTTACAGCCCTACAGTCTAATGGCTGACTCCCTAGTTCTGGAGTATAGCTATCAAAACTCAGTCCATTAGGATTTTAATTTAGAAACAACCAGAAGGTAAGACATTAGGGGAAAGAACAAAATGAAAATAAAATGCAAATACTATGGCTAATGTGGCCATTCTTTTTACTTTTTACTCTGTCACTGTCATAGAGCTACTGTGTGAAAAAGTGCATTTTGCACAGAAATATGTTCAAACTGTGTGCAGTATCATAGCAGAGTATGCCAATCTTAATGACAGTCATACTTGTTTGCTTATGTTAACATGAATCTACAGTATGCATGTAGGTGAGCATGTAGGTGCCTGTATATGTGTTGCAGGAACAGGGGTGAGTGTGTTCTCTCTGCACCCGGGAGTGGTGCAGTCCGACCTGTGGAGGCACCAGCACCAGTGCATCCAGGTGGCAGTGAAGATCTTCAGGATTTTCACCAAGACAACAGTGGAGGGAGCACAGACCACCATCTACTGTGCTGTGGAGCCACATCTGGACACCCAGAGTGGAGGGTACTTCAGGTACATACAGTATTTCAGCCAAACTACAAATGGCGAAGCGCTTTGTGATTGAGGACTTCATGCTGCTCAGTATTAATACCTGCTGACTAACAAAAGGGTATATTGTATGTAGCTGAGGGCTAAAAATATTTATTCTTACTTAACACTCGCACTAATGCACCACACAGTGTGTAACGGTCATTCTCTGTCTGTGTGCTCAGTGACTGCGCTCCTGCAAGTTGCTCAAGGATTGCTTCTGATGATGACTTGGCCCAAAAACTGTGGGAGATCAGCTGCAACATGCTTGGCATCAACTGGCAGTGAATAGCGGCAAATGAACTGTGCAGTGAAGGACGTATAGAGGCATTAATGTCCTGTGCAGTCCAAAGGTCAGTGGATCATGACCAAGAGCGCCTTTATTTTGTAAAATTTCAAAAATGAATCCTGCATTTAGTCAAATTGTATTTATCAAACAAGACTGCATGATGTCTTACATATGCCAAAATTATTTGGTTGCATTCACTGACAGGCAGATTCATTTCAGTATTTTTGTAGAAATTGAAAAAATACTCTTTAAATGATTTTACTGTACTTTTCCTAACTGATGTACACATTCTTTGTTTAGCCAGTTTTGTATCTTGAGTGCAGATGCTGTTCTACCTTGTTAGTTTGTCGTAAAGGCTTTAGCCAGCTTTGTTCTTGCTGTGGATGAAAATGACCTGGTGTGTGAAAGCCTCTCTTACATGCCTCATTACAAAGTCTGAGTTTGTAATGGCAGTGGGATAGTTTTCACCATTGATGAGAACAAGCTGGCTCTAAATAGCCTCCAAAAGCCCTTTTTATAAAAGAAGCACTTCAGTCAAATATTGTACAGTTAAAGTTAAAGCACATACTGTAGTGAATCCTGCTCTGCTTCTGTAGTGCTTAAAGTATCAGAATGTACATTTATTGATCAGTAAAACATGAACCATCAGTCTAAAACTGTTTATAAGGAAGGGAAAACAATGGTTATGTGGCTGTACTGAGGAAATACTGTCATTGTCCTCAATATACTGTAATCATAATAAATTGGGATTATGTTAATGTGACATAAAGTAAAAATTAAATGTGTTGGACTGGCAAACATATTGCAATGTTGTGTATTTACTTAATGTTAATTATTTTCCAAGCTGTTGGTTTGACCTTTTTAGATTCAGTAACATGTTCACATGGATCAGTTTCACCGTTGAGAGTTAAAAGAGATTAGGTAAGTTTAGTGTATGACAGAACCAAGGGTCTTAAAGTCTTAGCCAGTGCCACCCAAACAGAAGACTAAACTTCAGTGTGACTTATTCCATGGTCAGTTCATTAAAGAGACAAATGTAAAAGTAATGTCGGAACCTTGCTGCCAGTAGCTTTGTACTCTTTGGTATTGTGCACAATTTTGATAATTGATTGAGGCCACAACACTGAATAGAAACCCGTGTATTGAATCCACACATGTACATGTCTTTTGCTGGACAAGATTATTACTGTACGTGTGGCACTTGTCACACCATGGAGTCGGTAAAATAAAGATCAGGTGCAAATGCCAGAGTTCTATTTAGAAACCGTGTCTTAATCTAAATCACATGAGGGGGTATTTAAGACGAAAGGAATGTGGCATGAGCAGGAGGAGTGGCTACGAGGAGTCTAGGACCAATACTGCCACAGAACAATGTGTGTGTTATGATTTAGATGCATAATCGCACTCACCAATCAACAATCGTGAGTCCGGATTTCTTTTTTTCAAGATACAAAAAAATACTTGACAGCTGCGACACAAACATACAGTAGTAACATGAATTCATATGTAAGAATCAGAAGAGGAAATGAAAGTGCCATATGATTCAATGATTGCAATTATAAAGATTACACAGACAAAGGCAGAGTAAAAGTTGTAATTATGTCATTGCAGTTGGTAATCTTAAATCTTAAAAATAATTCAGGTTACGTGCATCGTAGCAAATGTCCTATTTTATACTGTTGTTTTGGGAGGGTGGCATCAATAAACTAATCAGGAAGGCAGGATCTATTATTGGCTTGACCCCTCACCCACTAAAGTGATCATGGAGCAAAGAATGGGTAGGAAGCTTGGGAATGTGATGCAAATTGAGGACCATCCAATGTACAATGTTTTTAGCAAGTTGACGTGCTCTGTTAGCTTCTTTCAGGTTTGTTATGCCCAGGTGCTCAGGAAGACTCAGGAAGTCATTTGTGCCTGTCACTGTTGATGATGATGATGATGAAAATCTTATGTCTGATGTTGATGAATAGGACGGCTGGTGTGCTGAGGAAAGTGGAAATGTTATTGTCCATGAAAATGTTGGTGTTGATGCCAAATGTAGTTACTAACATATACTGATACAGTCACTATAAAGTTATGATGCCCTTGATCTATGAGGGGTGAAAGTGATGTAATTAAATGATAAAAATGGAGGTGATGAAAATACATGTGAATTGAAAATTCAAGGGGTAAAAATGGATGTGAAATGAATAATAGAGTGATAAATGATCAAGTGATTTGATTGATTTAAAGTTTATTTGATTAAAACAGTATTGATAGAATGAAACCATAACCTTGTTTCATCATTTTCATTTATCAATCGTAATTCACAAGCCAAAATTTGGCATTTATTTGGAATTTACGAAAGACTCAAGGGTGGAAGTAACAAAAGTGAGTAAAACTGACATTATGTAGGCTGCATAATGTAAGTTAACACCTGCCACTATTTCTGTAATCAAAATTGCTCTGTTATTAAAAATCCTCCCGGGCAGCAGGTGGCAGTGTAGAAAACATTGCAAGCTCAAAGGATATGGAGAAAGAATTCTTACGCATGCGCGTGTAAAGTCTACGTCAGCTCTTCTTCTTTAACAAGCTGCCTGAAAGCTACGTGGCCTTCACTCCTCAGACTGTCTTCTCGTCTAACACGACCTCAGAAATAGGTAAGATAAGCGATGTTCTATTAAACAGTATTGAATTTTCACATAATGCAAACCTACTTACTGGAATTTTAACTTTAATTTGTTTTACTTATTACACTTCCAGCTAACCTTACGTTACGTCGCTCTGATACTAGCCTACATTAGGGTCAGGTATCTTTAGCTAGAAAGGGCGAGTTCACTAACTTCAAAATAGGTGTTTCAGTGATACGGACACATTTTGTTTAATACACTGGTTATTATGTGATGAAAAAAAGAAGACCGATGGTATACTAACGTTATAAGTCGTGAAACACTCAGGCTGCTTAAGTCAACGTCAGCACGGAGAGCAGCCGAGGCTTTAACCCTGATCGTTTTTTTTTTTATCCCACCCCAGCCTAAACACCATGGATCAGGTCATGCAGTTTGTTGAGCCCAGCCGGCAGTTCGTCAAAGACTCCATAAGGCTCGTGAAAAGATGCACAAAACCTGACAGAAAAGGTAGGTTCATACTTCTTTCATTTGGCCCAGTCTTTGTTGTGCTGGCAGCGCAGAACCCTCATATCAAGCCCCAGCTACTCGGCGGCCTTTTAACACATTTGGTGATCCAGAGAGCACGATGGCTATGTTTATCTTAGTTTATTTGCTGCATTTTGATGTTGATTATTTTCATCCTTCAGAATTCCAGAAGATTGCTATGGCCACAGCGATTGGGTTTGCCATTATGGGTTTCATTGGTTTCTTCGTCAAACTCATCCACATCCCCATCAACAACATCATTGTGTAAGTAGCAGTAACAGATACATTATTTACATTGTAAACAATATATAACATTGTACTACAGTACATCTTTAGTCACCATCATGATGTCAACAAGAGTCTTATTGACCAACTACTAGCACAAATTCCCAGACAGCAAAGCAATTTAATAAGATCACTTTTCAACATGTATTTAATATGCACACAATTTATTCATTTAAATCTGATTTAGGATTATCTATTGTGTAAAACAGACTTTCTTATTACTTAAATGATGGAACACCATTAACTCATTTAAGGGCAAAACATGATTTACGTTTACCACAATACTTAACAGGCATTAATACAACATCATTGGTTATTAGATGCAGAGTTACGTTTTATCATTAACACAAAAGATGACAGAAAAAAAAGTCACACTGGTAGCATTCACAATTTATTTTTGTGCACAGCAGGATATAACATACAAATACCATTTATTTAGACTGTTGTCATAATATAATGACCATGCACTACCCTGATGTGCAAAAGTTGGATTGTCTGTTTTTGGAAGAAAGTTAGTTGTACTGATATACACAATCATTGTATCTTGGGGTGTCTTTCTTAAGCAGTGATTAATTGGTTTGCTTGGTCATTAAAACTTAGCATTTCAGTAAAATATTTCTGATCACTAATTCTGCCTCTTTCTTTTTTCCTCCTAGTGGCGGTTAAATCCTGGTTAATACCCGGGGACAAGTGTTATTGGGCAGGTGCGATTGGGGACAGAAGGGATGGCATTTTTACATTCTGTGTGCAACATTTATATTTCGATGTGTAAATAAATCAAATGGAAACCCACAGACTGATTTGTCGTGTCTATTCAAAGAGCCATGTTTCCTTTTCTGACTTTCAAAACTAGTGTATTAAACTCTCATCAAAAGGCACACATACTTTGAAGCTGGGTGTATGGTGTTTTTTTCATAGCATTTAACAGATATTAGAGAACAGGACAAAGGCACATGTTGTGATACGATGCAGATACCTGCACACATTAAAAGAATGAGCTGTAGGTATAGTGATTCATCAAATTCTGTAATTCTCTGCACCTGATATCAAAATGTGGTTTCGTGAAGGGAACAAATGTTTGTATGTAATAGGGCTTGGATTCTGGTCTTATAAGGGGCATATTCACAAGCAGAAACCCAGTTCAGTGAAGAAGCCCACCCAGATGAGTGCCACTTTGGTATAAAATCTAAAATTAGTAATCTATTTCTGTCAGTTTAAGATCTAACAAAGTCTTGATCATTATATCACTCGTAGAAACAATATGCGAAACAAGTTTCTGGCCACATGAGATTGTGCTTTCACCTTTGTCTTTTCCACTTCTTACTGTATGAAGCATATAAAATTTGAGTTTGCTGTCGCTTAGCTACAGAAGCTAGTTGTTGCATGTCCTGATGAGCCAAATACCGGCTGAGTAGAAGGATTTCTTATGTGTCATTCCCTTCCCTTGCGGATGCCCATGCTCCAGAGCAGAGGTTGGTCTGTCGTAACGGTTATAGGCTTCCTGGGCTTTCCAGGGGAAACCGGTTCATAGGTGTTGGAGGTGCTTACTAGCTTCCCAAATTGCAGGACCTGGTTATCTGGACAGAGGAGAAAGAAGCATAATTAAATCCAGCAGTAATGAGGGCCTACAGAGTGATACCGCATTTAATGGATACTTTAAATAGTCTAGTTAAGTTATTTAATTGGTCAAATTGGATAATTAGTTTTCAGTGTTACTACTTATCTTATAATGCTCACACAGCCTTTTGTCCCTGCTGTTTGACTACTGGCAATGCAGCTGTGTGTCAATGCCTTGTTAGAGAGGATGTGGTGTGGAGCAGTCTGTAGTGTCCCTGTAGAGCTGAGGCGAGGTGGTCCACATGACTGTCCACATAACAAGGCAGCCTGAGGCCAAACAGGGTTCACAGCCAAATCCACACGCATTCACAAAGGCTATTATGCTAAGGGGTACTGAGCCAGCTCTCACTTTGCGGTTACTGAAGTGCTAACAAATCCGCTCAAAGAGAATCCTTCAGCCGCCACTAACAGCAAAGGTGACCACTGAGGTGTACGAGTCACATTACGGCTTTTTGTTTGGCATGAGCAGTGAGTGAGGGAAAATAAACTCTTCAAGGAGACAGCCTTTACGAGAGGAACATATTTTAAATAAAGAATTCAGGGCGCATGCAATTTCTAGATACATGTTCCATACATATGATGAGCACAGATATGTAATTTACGTAATTAAATTAAATATAAATTAATTATACATAATATTTGCTTTAATTTTCATGTTTAAATGTTTCTTTGTTCTGTTTTGGTGCTATCTAAGGGACACTCTCAGTTAAAAAAAAATCAACATGTCAAAAGATGTGATTTACTTTTCTTTTTGTCTAAGGGCACATATAATGTTTATGTTCTAAAAAGTTGAACTGAAGAGAATTTCATTTATCTGAATCCTTCAGACCTGAAAGGACACCTGGCCAACACTGACATCTAGTGGTCACATCAGGAAACTCAGTTGTCTCTATTTGTAGAGCAGGGGCATCAAATTCTCCCAGTGTGAGTCTCTGTGAGTGGTGCGAGTCAGTGGTCAATTTATCAACAGCTAACTGAATAAATGAGTAATTAGCTTCGACCTGATAAACCTCTAAACAACTTCACAAATTAATGGATGGTGCTCTAATGTAAATATAGCACATGGATGTTTTTGTAAGGAATCTAGTCATGCAAAATAATTCATCTTTAAGGAAAATAACAAACCACTGACCATGTTTCAACATGCACAAATGTCAGGAATACAAATTTGTGTGTAACTTTTTCCATTGCAGTTGCATTTATTCACGCAGCATTTGCTCTCAATAGGCTGAGCTGACGAACGTCCTGAGAGTGGAGCTGTGGGATCGCGTCTCATGTGAAAAGGGCAAAGTCACCACAGTAGATACACCTTGCCACGAGTAGTACACCTTGCGTTTTCCATTGTTCATTCACTATTATCTATAATAGTGGGGGGGGGGGGCTTGGACTTCTGCCTGTTTTTGTCTCCTTTTTGGTCTCTCAGCTCTCTCCTCTGGCTGCTACCAGCATTGACTTTTTTTGCCATCTTGATCTAATTAGCTGTTTTGCCTGCTTGGTGTCAGCGGGCCATGAGCAAAGGCTGTGGGACCATTAGTGCTCGGCTGAGTGGCACCAACCACAGTGGTAACTGGGTTTGTTTCTACCTGTCAATCATTTCCACCCAATTGATAGCTGTTTTATTTTTTTATCTGTGGGAATAGCATTGTCATCTGCTCATCTGAATATATTGTGCCTGGACGAATGACCTTAAAAGGCACCAGCTTTTCATACATTGAAACACTGACACAGGTAACAGTGCATGTATTTGTTGTCACATAATGTATTACATATTATTTAGTAAAGTCACAAGTTACGAGTTCAACAGGCGATCAGGACAGGTGAAACACTACAGTCAACATGATTCAGTAGCAGAATACAGTAAGTCCCCACTGGACGTAATAGATGCATTGTTTTTAGTTTTCCACCATATCTATCATTTACATTGATGTCAACAGTACTACATCCTTATAGTATGCTATATTAAGCTAGCATTCTTATGTACAAAACATGCACAATTCAAATGTGAAAAAACACTGCAACAAATAAATTGCACAAATATTGTTACATATTAGATTTTATGAAGATATGTATGGTATGTTACCTACACACACAGAGTAGAGTTAGTTTTCATAAACCTTGAATCGGAGCTCAAAGGGATTACTTTAGAAAAAGTCTAAATTAATCATTAAGCTGCAAGTCTGGGGGTATTTAAATGGACAATTTTCCTCCAGTCTCAGAAAATTCGGTTCCAAGGCAAGTGTGGTGCATCATTAGTGCAAAATATCTTAGATTAGATTTTTTATGGACTCTGTAAAGTTTGATGAAATAAAATTCGATACTCTATTCTCAGGCACGTGAATTGTGGGTCTTACAAATTATATACAGCTTGTCTATATATTGGTAATTTGAATGCAGTACAAATTCTTTTGTGAAGAATGAGGAGAGTTATTAATCATACAACTGGATTCAGCAAACATTTCGCCTTAAAAACAGTATATTGCACACTATTAACCCGTACTAACACCTGATAATTGCATTATTTCAACATCGTCTGGAAAAGACAAAACACGAGGAGTCTTAATAAAAATACAATTTTTATGAATATGCATACATAGTTTTGGTGTAATCACGTCATGCAAAGACGAAAATGAACACAAAGGAACAAAGACAGGAGAGCATGAAGCAAATCATTTGTCCACAGGCGCCTGCAACGCATATTAAACAGGGACCTATTCTGCTTCAAAGACTGCCACACAAGCATGGTATTAGACCAGCTTGACTCAGAAAAAGGGAGGAAAATAAGCTTTATGAAGTTGGGGTACTTAATAATTAGAATAGAGTCACAGTCATGCTATGAATATATGAGAATAATGTCTGACTGTGCTTAAGTGTGGGCCTGAAGTTTTCACTCGGCACGGTAATGTGATTCCACCAGGTTCCTACTAGCAGAGGCACAGGGTTGCCTCAGAGCTGGAAAAATACAGATATAGTATTTTGTTCATCTGTGAGTGAGTATGTAAACTATATATATTGTTTGTTTTGTTTTGTTTTGTTTTTTTGGGTGGGGTCAACTATTCCTGAAAAGTAAATGTAAAGAAAGATAAACAAGGATTTCTGTGTGGATTCTCATAAAAAAAATCTGAATTTTAAATGCCCTGAAAGCCTCATCTTGTTATTATGAGCAAAATGGTCCAACAGCGACATAATTTTCTTTCACAGATTTCTGCACTTGCGTTTTTCTCCATGCTCTTCTCGCTGGCTCAAAGTGGGCTCAGAAAAAGGATTCCTTTGAAACTTCATTTTGCAACTTGGCTGCGCATTGTATAAAGGAAATGACTGTCTGATGACAAGTGTACACATGTACACATAGCGTACACTTGAACTGATATTGATTCTTCTTTTAGGTGGCTGAAATACATTTTGCAGCTGACCCTGTCAACAGCAGTTCATTGCTTAGCTTCTGTGCCAGTACAACTCTCTGCTTCTCTAAACTGGGGACACACCGATCGCCATCTTCAGCAGCTAATACACTGACTATGGATAAGTACCTCATACAGCCCTATATTTTTTAAATTTTAATATTAAATCTTAATATTAAATAAAGATTTAAATCTTAAAGTTTTAAGGGGGCTTTGTCTTTGTGTAAGGTTTGGAATAGGGTTACAATAAGTCAACAGTAAGTCAACAGAATATCCCAAGAATTTAGAAATAATAATAGTATAATAGCTACAACTAGCTTCTTTAAAGACACAAAGTCACCAGTGTGCCACAAATATCAGGTTTCACGGCAGGCTGCCAAGGCTCCATAGCTATAAAATTATAAGATTTCTACCTCAGCACACTGTGATTACAATACAGTCAGAGAGGAGAGGACATGTCAGAAAGGAGGATGTTTTCAGGGGTAAAAATGGCTGGTGTAATTAACAAAACTACCACCTGAGGCAGCAGAACACCACAATAGGAAGCATCAGGAGTGACGCTCAACAGGATGGCATAGTGGCACCTACATTTAATAACACACATTATATCTGTACGCCTCCCATACACACATCCATTTACAAACATGCACACGCACAGACACACACACATACACAAATGCGCATGCAAGCTCTTTACCGAGCACAAAAGGCTTTCAGATGGCTTCATTAGTAATCCCCTCCTCAAAGCTGATACCGATCAATAACAGCCCCCGTTGCAGAGGGGACCGAAATGAGCGTTGCACCCTCCAGTGATAACAATGGAGATGTTTGCTGCCTGTAATTGCATTTCCAGCGCCACAGCCGAAAGGGCCCGTCAGCCGTAAGTAGACTGTATTTACACAACAAATTACCCAGGAGAGAGAGGGTGGGCGAGGAGAGAAGAGACTCGCAGACACTCACACATGAAGTGGACAGGTAGAGGGGGAACTATGGGTGTTAGGGGCCATTTCTGAAAGGCAGAGAGGACTGTTCTTCACTATGTTTTACCTCTCTGTGTGTTTTTGTAAACAGGGTCTCGAAAGACGTGTTAAAGGTGCTGTATGAAGCATTTCTAAACACTGAAACATTAACGTCAAATTATCTGTGATATATCAGTGCACTCACTGTAATTCCAAACAGGACCACAGTCAGGGTAACTAGTCTCTGTCTACAGCTTCCATTCATGTTAATATATTAAAAAATGAACGCCACATTTTCCTTAAAACTAAACTTATTTCATTTGTAAAGATTATACTGATCAGTGAACCTTTATTTCACTTTGCTTTACTGTACAGGCGCAACATCTTTCTCCCACTCCCATATCACCCTGAGCTGGAAAGAAATCACTGTTACTGTTTTGTGCCATGAAGACAATGATTAGCATCAAGATGAGTAAAAGCTGCCCATATTATCTCACTCCACCACAAACACACGCACACACACACACAAATCATTTTCTTTTCCCAATACATGTGAATAATGCCATATGCGAAACACGGGTCCCACTTTAACACGACTTGTCATCGAGAGGCAAATTGAAATCATTCAGTCAGGGGGTCCTTCCTCCCCTCCTTTAGACTAGTGTGCTATCAAATATCAGCACGCTTCACAGTTTGAGAGAGAAAATCATTTTCTATAAATCGTGTTTGTTCAATACTGAGCTGTCCAATTACTAAAATGAGGTGGCTGCATGACTGACAAATTCTGCCGTTCTCTTGCCACCTCAGAAAGACCCTGCGCATCATTGCAAGAAATAAGACAGCTCAGGATCTATACTTGTTTAAAGTAAGACAGGAGAATAATAAGAGAAAAAAGTAACAGATATTTAATAGGACAAAGACTGATCTACGGCTTGCTTCAACTCAGTTCCACCAAACAATCTTGTGGAATATGTAATAATCTAATTTTAAAAAGTATTTATCTGTAGAACCTGAAATGAATTATAAGCCAGAGTTGTCTGCCGTTTGCAGGTTTAACTACATTAGAGCCTCTTAAGAGTTTTATTTGTATAGTTGAGTCAAGTCCATTTGAGTGTGAATAATGATCACACTCCATGTAAAAAATAAAACTCAACTAATATTATATCAAATGTACAAGTGCTTCAAACTTTAGTTATGATAATCAATTAAATTCAACAATAAAATGAGATTCTGAATCTGAATCTCAGTGGTCTGACAAATATGGCTGTTCAATTTAAGAATCATGCACTGCGCATATTATATAAGCCTGTAATTTCAATACAGCCGTGTCCTTCATTTTCTCTACCTGACATTCTCCATATTTTTAAGGCTATTTATTGGCCATGACATGAGCCAAGGCGTGCACTAGCAGTGTTAGCACCATCTGCTGTGCAATGATAGCCGCCTCCATTAAATGTTTATGATGGCGCTGCTGGGTTTGTCTAAGAGTGTGAGTTGACAAACACTGTTCTGGCTTAAGCTGACCTTCAGATAAGAAAACGCGTCTCTGCTGGGAATGTGGTATCAGTCAGACGAGGGAGACGAAAATGCAAACAGACAGGAGAGCAAATGATATATATTCATATTAGAGGGTTATTGTGGGGATATGTCATTGTTCATGTGTTTTTCGTGATGGAGGGGTTGAGTAGATAAATTGATAGAGTGGATGTGTTTGTGCAAATGGATATACTGTCACGACTACTTATGTTTAGTATGTATGTTTGTCTACACATTTGCGCATGTATGGTCTAAAATGCGTAAATTTGTCTGTGCACGTGTGCTCTCCTCTGTAGGCTGCAGCTCCACTGGGGGGTACTAGCAGCAGTTCACATCAGGCTGCTCTTCATTCCCACTCCTCATTCACCCCGAGTGCAATGTGCACAGTGTCAAGAAATCTACAGATCCATAAATAAAACCATAAAACAGCAGTTTTCCCTCCCGCTGCTACACCGCGCCGGTACAGAATACATTCACTTTTCATTTCCCCTCTCCAGGACCTTGGTGAGTTTGAGCGGAGGGGAGCGGAGGAAATGAGAGGGTAGAGAGAGAGAGTTAGAAGAGGGAAGGGGGCATAGAAGGGCAGAGAGTGGCGGTGTCATTATGTAGCAAGGTGTAGCAAAGAAGGAGAGTGAGAGAGAACACGTGTAGAAAGGGATATGAAAGAAGAAAAAACAAGACACAGAGATAAAGGGAGACTAGATTAATTTCTTTAGACTGAATCCCTGAAAGGACGAGACAAAAACACTGGGCAAGAGTACAGACAGGGAAAAACATAGGCAGGGAAATAAGGAAAGAGATATGAATAGAATAGGAGAAGGTCAGGGTGTGTGTTTGCATCTTGAGAAATAGAAGGAAAAGGAGAGATCTTACAGTAGAGATGTCTGCCTCTGGCAGGGACACTGGCTAAGACCTCACTGAACCAAGTTTGTCAGATACATCTATCTGTTTGACTACGAGATAAAGCACATTTCTTTACCCTCTAAAAACAATCCGTTCCAGTATTTAGAATGCCTCCTGAATATCAACATCTCAGGCTGCACACACTGCTGAGGGCTTGGGCTGCAGTGCTTCATCTCAGCAGCTAAAGCAAAACTTTAAAGGCATTCCTGTCAACACATTCTTAGATTTATGGTTTCTGAATTCAAATCAAAATGTTTTTCCCCCGGCTGTTTCACAGCTACAGAGTGGGATCCAAGTGCCTCGTCTATTTTTCTAATAACGCTCTTCTTCAACAGTTTGAACCACAAATAACAGTACAAAACCTCACTTAAAACTTTAACAAAATGGAAATCTCTGCAGCTTTGTCAATGTATTAGTAAAGTCCCTTAAAGCAAAGAGGCCTGTATATGAAGGCTATCTATTAACTATTTTCATCACTGCCTTAACAAGTAGTTCAGGGGCGGCTACGGAAAAGTGCCTATGAGGCACTAAAGGTGCTTTAAGATTGGCTAATTAGGCTACATTCGACTCATGCATGCATGTCTAAATCGTCAAAATGCTGTACAGTGACTCTTCATGTTCAGAGTGTAACTAAAAATGTGGGACATGTAGTGAAGTCCTTATTAAAACACTATCTCATTTGCATGCCGATGTGTTTGTGAAGGCTTACATTTCATAAACAGCATGCTCTCATTAACAGTGAGGGCAAGCTTTCTAATCCTGCCCAAAGTTTACTTTTAATTAAGATTTCTCAATTGCTTCGGCTCTCTGAGAGACTTTGCCGCCGAAATCCATCTGTGTTCACGTGTTTGTTTTTTATCAAACTGTGCACCTGCCTGTGTTGGATTTGTGCGTGTGTCTATGCGTCTCATGTTGCACTTCCTTATGCGCTGATGTGTGTTCACAGGCGCCGGTGTCTTGAAATGTTGCATATGCACTGGGAGAATGAGTTAAGAAGCCCCATCTGGTGGGTTATTTGAAGGTCCTTTACCATTCTGATGACATTTTAAACACTGTTTGGAATAGTGTGTGTGTGTATGTGTGTGTGTGTGTGTGTGTGTGTGTGTGTGTGTGTGTTTGTGTGTGTGTGAGAGAGTAACTTCTTTTGTGTATTAAGTACAGTATTTGAAAGGGCTGGAGAAAGAGAGGCGGAGAGTAAGAGGGAAAGAAAATGTGGATAAATGAATGCATAGATGGAAATGGAAATAAATGCCTGTTTGTGTGCTTCTGTATTTATGTGTCAGATTGTTTGTATTAGGAGTGGGCAATAGTGATATAATCTTCTATCATAGAGTATGTCATTTTAGATCACAATAGAGATGTGATGTAGCGCATTTCATGAAAATCCAAATGAGCTTCTAGATAAAACAAATGCCTTGATATAGACATGTATGTAATGTGGGATCACTACTGGTGTTTTATGAAACACTGATGAAACATGCTGCTGATGATCAAAAGCTCAATAACTACTAAATTGGCCAAAGCTATTTAATGATTCATAATGTGAATATGATGACAAAACAACTAGATTCAGTGAATTTTTTTACTGGGCAAGAACACCCAAACAAGCTCAAAATCACTGTAATCGCTTCTCTACATGGTGTATTCCATTGTTACACTGCATATTTTACATTTTTGTTACATAGCTTTACACGGATAAACACAACCCCAAATGTATGTTTACGTCTCAAGTCTATTTTCCTTTGATTTACATGTTTTACAGACATTGTGTATTGGATTCTCAGCTGCCAAAATGCAGGTTATCTACACTCAAATGCTGTGCCCAAAATTAAGATATGTCAAAAGGGTTTCTTTCAAGATTTTAGGTAGATGAATCATTAAAAAAAAGATCTTCAGAGATTGTGAATTAATTATGTTAAAAATCTGTGTAAGATGTCTGACGTTTGCTTCCCACTTCCAACAAGGCTTGTGAGCCAGTAGTATAATGACATCACGTGGTCTCTGTGTGTCGTCAGCGATCAACAGTCTTAGCAGTTACCAATTGGTGTGGGAAAAACTGAAAAATGTGCAGAGAAGCAAGACCAGGGTGAACATTGGTTCAGCCTTTGCTCAAAGGAGCCATCTAAAGGAGTTTCAAGGGCTGAAAAGACACGGCGAGGTGGCTACATTTCTTCGTCACCAGTAAGTAAAGACGTTAACATTAACATTAGCTAACCGACAAGCTAACCGTCTTGTCAAATCAATGTGCACAACATAAATGCCCATATGGTAAAACTTGGATTAAAAGCAGAGCACGGTGAGTCTCTTTTACTGGCCAGGTGTGGCTACACTGTTTGACAAATGACGCAGGTCTCAATTAGACACCGGGTCTGGTTTTTATAGATGTTCACTGGATTTATAAAGCCTCTTAAAGCCCAACAGGTCACCCGCTTGAGCTAAGCTGCTTAAATCGGGCATACAAGTATATTTTAACTTTTGTCAATATGGAGACGCTGCACATCGTTAGATCAGTTAGATTCTCAAAGATTCAATTGTTCAGTTCATTTTATAGAAAACACAAGCACTTTATGTCACAGTATCCATTTTAAATTGATTTATTGCCCAGCTCTAGTGTGCATGTGTGTATGTTTCAGTTTGTGCTTGAATGATCGTGAGTGTCTGATGTTCATTAGCGGATGGACGCATGAGCCTGATGATACTGAAGTTATAAGGAACAGGTTGGAACCGGTGTTGTGGAGCTTATTTGCATATGAAGCTGAATGGAAACCTTACAGAGGAAAGACTCCTCAGCTTTTCTGTCGGCATACCAATACTTCAAAGGAAACTAACATGCAGTGAAACACAAACAAGAGTACAATGAAACAAGTGCACACACACACACACACACACATGCATGCCCGTAATACTAAACACAAGCATATAAAAGAAAAGATACATTCATACCCACACACCCACACACACACTATGGGGGCAAGAGTTGGATTGTGGGTGACAGCTATTCAAATTTGTTGTTCATTATGATCCACGCTAAGCTGAAAACATCATGACGAAGCGGGTTTTAACACACACACACACACACACACACACACACACACACACACACACACACACACACACACACACACACACACACACATACTGTGTTAGAGGCCATAACTCAGACTATGTTGCTGCAGGATGAAGGCTTTTTAATATTAAGCTGTCGGATGGGAGAGGGCTGAGTCACAAAGAAACGACTAAGGAGGTTTTCTGCATGCCAGCACATAAAACACACACACACACACACGCACACACATAAGACAGTAGTTCTATCAGTCACAGATGGAGACTAGTTGTCTCACTGCCCTTCATCACCATCATCATCCATAAGAGCTTTTCTTTTTACTTGTAGGAGTAAAGTTTTGTAGTGATTTAAAAGTCCTCCAAATGCACACTTGGTGGGATTTCATCAGCTGACAATAGCTCTTGACCCCTATTTACTTCTTAAGGAACATAATAGATGGCAGTCAATGAGAAGCATGATGGGAAATGAGTGTTTTAAAAACAAGCATAAACCCTGAGGCACATGTCGTCCATTTAAACTTCGGGTCCACATCATATTTTAAAACCCCTGGTGAGCTGTTTTTCTGTGGGAGAGTTTTGATTATTTGTTTATTTTCTTAAGTCGCAAAAAATTGCTATCAAGGACAATGTGTCAGCAGTGGCCTCTGACTTCCACTCAGGACAAAGGCCAAGCTCCAAGTATAGGTCACAATCAAGATTAAGATGTCATTCACGTTAGCCCTAAAATATTACAACATCTAATAGCAAACATTAGTATTAAGTCTCTATCAGCTGTGTCTCTAACAGCTCACAAAAAGTTTGATTTACGGTTGGATTCCACAGGATGAAGCTACTTTGTGTTCCAGCGGCGACGTGGCTGCTGGAGCGATACCGCCATTCTAGACAAAGCTTGGGATTCCACCAGTAGCGCTGCAGCACGTTACAGAAGTGTCTCAGAAGCGTCTCTCTGCTCTGTGGAGAATATGTGGCGAGTCTATTTTTGAAGGAAGCCATGTCAAGCAGCACAGAGCAGATGAACTGGCAGGAAGGCTGACACAGAACGGCAGTGAGAATCTGGGCTAAATAAAACACCCTGTGCAGACTCCCGATTGCACAGTATATCAACACAATTTTTTGTTTGTTTTAATTAGCACAATTAAAACAAGAAATAACCATTTAACTTCCCAGGCTACTTAACTATGGTAGAAGGACAAAAATCAAGGATAAATTACCAAAATCTTTACAATTCAGTGTTCAGTAATCGTCACGTTAAATACATTACTTAAATAATAAAAAAAATAGCCTCCATCAGTTCTCCTCTCCTGAAAACATTCATGACCATACTTGCTAATCCTCCTGTTTTTCATTGCCCTCTCCGGCTTCCTCCCGGGTCACATCAATGTTACAATAGGTGAATGGTAGAGGCTACGCTGCTGACAGAGATTGTAGATTTATTTCTGAAACAGTGTGGTAGTTCTAGTGAACTGTCCTCTCATTTCTCCCTAGTTCATCACTTCTAAATATTTTCTTAGCAGACTGCTAAATTAGATTAGCCACAAAGCTAATGCCATGTTTATCAGTGGCAGAGTGCTAACGTTTATGAGCATTTAAACTAGGCCTATAGTGTAATAATAACCTGTGTTATTTTAAACATATCTGCGAACCACTTGTCTGTAGTTATAGTCAGTGCGTCGGAAATGATTAAAACAGAGGGAACATGTAAATAAACGTGAGCTGAATAAGTATTTAACACGGCTTCCTGCTATACAAAGCTAGCTCCTCTTTCAACTGAGCAACATTAGTGTGTGACCGCTCGCTGTGGAATCCCCGGGTTGGGCCAGATATTGCCACATCGTAGTACTGTAATAAAACATTACTCGGATATAAAATCCAACTTCATCACGCAATAAGAATCTTCGTCTTCTCGTTTCAAGCCCGAGGAGACAGCAGTAATATTGACTGGACCGTCGAAAGATCATAAGACCCTCATGAACGTCATGATTTCACCTATATAATTTTTACTTTCATCATATACAGGACATAAGAAGCTATGGAACATAGCTATCCTGAAAGACATCGTCTGGTGCCAGAGGCAAAAGATTGAATGGGTCGGTCATTTAAACTGAGCACAAAGTGTTTGATTTAAGACAGTCAGTCATCTTCTCAAAGTCAGACTGTCTTTTTCAGAACATCTGCTCACTGTGCATGTTCCTGTTTAACTTGAACTTCTATGTAAAAGAAGGTATAAGATCTTTACAAATCCTTTTAATGATTGCCAAGGAAAGTTTTATCTCCCATTAATGTAAGTGCTCTGAGCAACTCTTTAAAAGCAATATCTATGAAAGCAAATGATAGGGAGAACATTTTAAAGTTAGCTAAGACAGGAACTTCTAACAGGTTCTGGCTTTTAGCATACTTGCGAGTTTTAAAAGTCCAACTCGCCAATAAAAACTTTAAGTGTTGCAAACCATCTTACCATTCATAAGCGTAATAAAACTTTCAACCCCTTTCAAGTCCTTCCTGAATAAAACACTAATAAAGTCCAACAGAGGATATCATGGAAATACTGTCTTATTTAGTGTGAAACTGCCAACTCCAACACATGCATGCTAAAAAGTATATATGGATCCATGTTTTTGAGCCACAGCATTATCAAGGCCTACAAAACCCACATGGGACCCTGTAACTCTCCATCATCCTCCTCCACTTGCTGTCGTTCCCTAAAATCTAACCTAAACATATACGATATATATTAATTATAAATAACAGTCAGCTTTGGTGGGTTAAATGTAAAGCTCCTTACCACCATGGTTTGAATGAGCTTCTCATTACACTTTGTATGTGCATGTTTGGAAAAGAGATATGGTGTCATTAATTAATTAATAATAGAGGATCTTTGCCTGGGAAGAGGTCCGTTTTCTGCTCCAGAATCTAGACTGAAAGCTAAAGGGGATAGGGCCCTAAGGCTCTGAAACAACCTGCCTGAGGAAATCAGATCGACTGAGTAAGTGAACTCTTTTAAGTGCCTTTTTAAAACATACTTTTATAGGACAGCCTTTCCGTTAGTTATTTTATTTATTTATATATTTTTAACTGTATTTTTCTTGCTTTTATCGTGTATCTTGTTATGTGTTTTATATGTGTTTTATTGTCTTTGCACAAGTGAAAGCACTTTGTAACATGGTTTTTTGAAAAGTGCTCTACAAATAAACATTATTATTATTATTGTGTCTAGTCCTCCTGATTCTTCAATGGAAAAAAATGTAGACGTGTGTTAAGGAAAGGAATGATGACCTTGACTTCACAGGTGTGCCACATTCATTTTTTTATGTTAACTAAACAAACACAAAATAATTCAGGTCATTAACATTGCAAATGTATTACTTAGTGACTTCAAAATGCAATATCAGTGTGTGTACGGGGGCTTGCGGAGATGAATATATCTCCAGCCCAGCAGGATTTAATGCCAAACACTTCTAAACATTATAATCAGTGTAAATAAATCCATAATGCTAGAGAGAGTGCACAGCATACCCCAACCTTCAAATAACTCTAAACGTTAATGTGGTTAAACATCCACACATGCACAGTGTGATCGGAAGGTTGCTTTGCTAGAGCTGAGCATGTCAGTGGTTTCCAGTGGGTAAGTCCTCTCTGCTGCTTTCATGGCTGTGGGGACTCAATGACATCCCTTTATGTCAGATAAATGTTACAGTGCTTATTTGCTGTGGGCGGTCCACTGCCACTCATTTTCTGCAGGGTAGAGCAAGGGCAGTGGAATACACAACAGCAAAGAAAATTAGCGGGGAGAAGTAGAGGTTAGGGCTACTTAATGCAAATAAATTGGCAAGGGGTCTTAAAGTGTTACTACGGGCAACACCAATCAACAATCGGTGCCTGGCCAACAAGAGATTGGTCTGGGTTTATGTGCCCGGGCATGACTAATGAAGTGTGCAAAGAACTCACCCTTATTTTGCATAATCAGTGGTATCAGCAACCCAGTTTGAGCCTCTACAGTAAAGGATCTGAGGAAAAACAGTCTTAGTCTGAATCTGCCATTGCTTATGGTACAAATATTTACAAAATGTATACAGATATTGCAGGACTGCTATGTATTTTGGAACTAAATAAGGACGATATTTATTATTAGATACAAAATTATGCTCACCATTACTATCCCTGCTTTCCTGATCTTTTTATCTTCATCCCTTCGTAAACCCCAACTAAATGAGTAATAGACTGCACTTCCATCTCTGCATATACAACTCACAACATTACAAACATTCTGTGGTAGATGCCTGATGTGTTTGAACCTCTCATGAGAACTAAACATCTGTGTGTGCACACAAGCCAAACAAAGTCAGATCTCTCTGAACCAAATCAAACTCACACAGTGTGTGGTTCATTTTGCGGTCTGTACTGAAATGTACAATGTGAACTTTAAGGGCCCCAGTGCACTTTGCATTTACAGTTATAAATCTTAAGGCTGAATTTTATGCAGGTGGAACAAGCAAATGAAGCTTAAAAACAAACATCAGGAAAGCTTCCACAGATGGTGGCTGCATTATTTGGTCCAGGATAGGAACAGATGTAGTGCTTGACATTTAGAATAAGGTCAATTCGAACAAACAAAAGTAGATACTTCTGGTGAAAGAGAACAAGACTGCAGCAGAGCAGCAAGTCAGGAGACCAAAAATGAACAAAGAGAAAAGAATAAGTTTAAAGAAAACCTACAAATTCCTATTGGTATCCAATAACGGCATGTCACTAGTGAGAAGTGGATGCAGAAGATAAATCTAAATCGTCTCATTAAAGAGTAAATCTAGAGTTAGCATGAATACAAGACGAAAGAATATGGAATTTGAGAAACAATCAATTTATCAAATTAAATTGTTTTACTTAAGCTAAAAGTTTTACAGTTATATATACAGTACATTCCCAGAGCCATCAGCTGCCAAGCCACTGATGACGAGGAGAGAGGTGGAGAGTAACTACTGTTGTAGTAATTAGGACTGCAGTTAATGTCCAATCTGAATTATGATTTCCTGTTTGAAATGAGTAGAAGAGTAGAGAGTGTCTCACTGCCCCACCACCAAGCTGACACTATTGGATAATGGCTGGAGAGAGAGCTCCAAACCATAGCAGAGTCAGTGGACCCAGAAACAGAAACCCTGAAGCATGTCCTGCTCTGAGGCAGATGTCACAGAAGCTGCTGCCACAATGACACCAGAGGAGGAGAAGCAGCATCAGTGAGAGTAATTGTCTCATTTAAAAGAAGGTCGAAGCCTGGTTGCAGGGAAAGTAGGGTATGTCTATATAAATTTGTTTTGTTATCATGTCACACAACCACTAAGATTTGAAAAAAACGTTTGCTCCTATTTCCATTCATATTTCCAGATATGAGAGCGGTGGCAATCTTCTCATGTAAGTCTCTGCAGGAGGGCAATTAAAGCAACATTATGCAATTATTTCATCTTAAAATAACATCTTCAAAATCATTTTCATGATAAACTGACTTCATTCCCTGTTCGGGATCCGAATGCCAGTTCTTGCTGAGCTGACCTTGTTGCTATTGGACTAGTAAGTAATATTAGCTTGCTTGCTATGTCTTACACTCACATGATGTTTGCCTGTGTTAGGAAAGTTGTCAGGCGTTAGCAGCATATAGTCTCTGGTTCACGGTTCTTTGACTTTTGACACTGAAGTGTTAACGGAGAAAAGTGAAAACCTGAAATCTGAAAATCTTCCACGGTGAGGCTTCCTAGGGATGGAATCCCTGTCAGACTGTCTGCTGTTTAAACCGCAAAAAAAACCTTAGCTGTAGTATATTGTGTATTCTGATATCATATAATTGGAACAATAAAACAAGTGAGCACGAAGAGGACGATTAGATGAAGAAATCAGGGAAGAAGAACTTCTTGTACAAAAGGAAAGGCAAAGAATACATTAATGGAATTTGACTATGTTACAACCGAGTGTGTGTAAAACTTGTATGTGTGTGTGCGTCCGTGGGTGCATGCACTCTCCTGCTAAAAGCTCCTACATATTTCTCAACAGTTTCCATAATCCTTCATTTCCTGCTGTGTGTCAGCATCCGCAAACATCAAATGAACTAGACGGCTGCCCTGTCTCTTTCCCTCTCATAGTGTATGTCATCACATCACAACCTTTTTTCGCCCTGCCCTCACTTATTTCCCCAAATCCTTCTCTTCTCTCCTTACTTTTCTTTTTTCCGACTCAGTCGCTCCCTACATGTCAGCCTCTCTCTTTGTCTGCCGAATGCTCCCTCTTCACATTACACCTCAACCAACAATTTTTTACATGTGGATGAACAAAATTAGGTCCTTGATCACATGACAAACCCCTTTGCTCTGGTCACTGCATTTTGTAATGAGAACAGCATTGCCATTTAAAAAAGGAGAAAATCAGGTGGTGAGTATAACATCATAATGTTGTATTGATGGAATTAGTCCTGAGTTTATTAGATTTTGTTTGATGATTTGAGTTGCACATTTAAGCGTGTTTGTTTTTCACCATGTTGAAAGATGATAAACCTCAGGGTTTTTCCCGATTGAAGGTGTTTATATCAAGCAAATATTCTGAGGAACTGATATAATTGGCATAATCTAAATTACTTTATTACCTTTGCCCATGTAATTTTCCTCATGCACTGGATGCAAATAATATAAAGACACCCCTCAGAAGAAATGCTACGACCGTACAGGAGACAAAGAGGCTGCGTGGAAGCACATGGTGCAGTTGCATTTAGGGCATATAAACCAATCAGAGTGTCATCTCCCATTCCCTTTGAAAGCCAGATGCACTGGTACCATGGCGTACTTCTTTTTTAATGGTAAATGAATGGTGCATTTTTTTAAAAAATCAATAGACTGAGTGAATTGCAGGCTCACAGCAGAGAGGGGTATATGGACAGATGTATGGACCTGATATAAAAACTGTCTCTGATCATGAAGTCTAATGTTGCTCTGCAGCTCTGTGGGTTATTAGTAAAGTGCCTGAAGTCCACTGTAGACTGGAGTCTGTTAACAGACAGACTCTGTCTCCTTTATGAAACGTCTAGATCCTCACTGCACTGCATTATTATAAACTCTGATGAACGGGTCATGGGTCTCATCTCTCTCTCTCTTCCAGTGGATTCTTTATTTTCTGTTTTAATGTTGTATGAGTTTTTTCTTCACAGTTTACTTTCATGATTAGAGAGAATGTTGTTAAGTCATTTTAAACATTTCCATGAGCGCAAGTCCCAGCAAATATCGTGGGGCATTAAGGCAACAAAACAAAACTGTAGAGTTATAAATTTGACAGGACAGAGGACACTCTTCAAAGGAAACAAGATACCACTTTTATCTTCAAAAAAATTTAGACGCTCTGATGGAGCTCAGGATTGATCAGGAGGACGGTTGTTTTACTCCATACAGTTTCATTGTATCCTGTCGGTGTGTCGAGATTTTAATAATCAATGAAATTTTGTTGAGATTTTAATAGTCAATGAAATTACGCTGCTGTGCCTTGTGCGCGCAGTGCCTCTCTTAAAGAGGTCATATTGTGCTCATTTTCAGGTTCATAATTTCATTTTGGGGTTGTACCAGAACAGGTTTACATGGTTTTAGTTTCATGCATGCATTTTTGTCATATTGCACATTGCTGCAGCACCTCTTTTTACCACACAAAAAGCACAATCTGACCTCGTTAAGAGTATCTTACTATCATAATAATGCACCCTTTGACACATCGTTGACTTCAGTCCTGGTAATTCTTGATCAATGGCGCTATCGTTTTCTTCTGCCTCAAGATAGCAATGCGGCAACTATTTGCCTGACTACACCTCATTTTTAAACCAACGGTCCCGTGGGCGCACAGTTGGGCACAAGTGCATTTGCTGGTGCTGGGTGCAATAAAGGGCCCACTGTTTCTTTCGCAGCTGACACAAACGCAGAGATATTCTGAAAACAACCCTGTCTAATTACCACATTTACCTGGAAGGATGGATTGTTTAATGGTGTGTGTGCAAGTGACATAATAACATCATTTTAAAAATCTTTCATGGGAACTTTCAATCCCACAACCAATCTTAAAATTCACACATACACACGAATGAAAGTTCAGTCATGTATGTCACATAGACACGAGCAATAGCATGACAATATGTGTGCGCACACACAATGACAGTACTTGCTGACTGTTTCCTTGGGGGATTTTAGAACTGATGATTGAAAATTAAAACATCCAGAAGGTGATAAGTAGCTCAGCTGTCAAGGTATCTAATAAGGAAAGAGAAGAGATAGTGTTGGGAGAGAGAGACAGGATGAGAACAAATTGGAAGGTAAAGGGGAGGACCAAAAAATGAATTAACAGTATGAATTACTATAGTTTAATATGTGAGTGAGGGCAGTGTTACACGTGCCAGATTCATGCCAACTCAGTCCACTCGTCTCTTCAGCCAAAGCTCTCATCACCACATTACATTCACGATACGATACACAACATACACTGCCCTTTTGTGTGGCTATTAGCACATGGCAGTCACTTCATTATGAAATTGTGCATTCCCCTCCAATATTGTTTCCTTTACTACACTGCAGTAACTTCATTATTTAGTAGTACACTCCCCTCCTTTAGTATCATTACCGCAGTGCAGTTCTTTTATTAGACAGCATTCTCAAGAAAGACTCTCTTGAGCCACGGCCATCCAGAGGTTTCTTCACTGCCTCAGTGATGTTACAGATTGCCCCCACCCCAAAGCCTGTGCATTGAACCTATAATATATGACTACAATTTTATATATTTATCATGACAAAGACAGATACTCAATTAAGTACCATTGTGGCTCTCAGGCAGCTACAGGGCAAATCAAAAATCTGCTAAAAGAATGATGCTTTACACGTCTGCTAAATCATTAAGTCAACAGCACCTTATCTGTTGCATGCTCTTTTGTTGTTAAGATATGGAATTAACATGAAAAGAGGCAGAAAGTGAAGTGTGGTCAGGATGTTGTGTTTTTTTTTTCTATGGGGACAGCACTGGAAAAATTTCAAGAGAAGCTCATTAGACACACCAACATGAGCAAAATTAGGTTAGTTAATGACTCATGTCAGTTTCAGTCTAACTGCCAAGCACCTTGCTCTCCAGCTTCCACGTCAACGTCCAACAACCATCACCTCTTATTTACTTAGTTATCTTTCTAATGCCTCATTCAAATGTATGTCAATGTTTCAGGCCTCAACCGATCTACCATTATCCACAAACTGCCTGTAGAAGTTTCTGAGCACACTGCTTCTGCCATGACCTTCAGGAGGTGACTGTGCTGCCAGCAGTATCTCTTTTCTCCTGGTACCACGGGGCATCGACCCATGTGCTCCAAGGTTCCAGTATAGCTGACACCCTGTGTCTCTGCTGGGCCCTCATGTCTTAAAAGGTCAATTAAACAAAATGACAAAAGCCCGTTTTCCCAACTGGTACCTAGCCATGCCTTTTCTTGAGGTTTGGAGATATCCACTGCTAAACCTTTGCCACTACTCCAATACAAAGGAAGTAAATGCAACTTTGCTTGTGATGGTGGTGTGATATTTTCCCCATGCTTTACGTTTAAATGAAAAATAAATCTCACTGAAACGTGTTGCTGTATGAGATCATACCACCCACCAGAGAATATGTATATGCAATATCTGCTGTGATGGACATTAATTTGACTTTTCAATCACATCATTTTGAATGTCTCAGTAAACATTACAGTATTACAACATGCAGCATCAAATTAAGATCATTTTTATTTTGGTCATTTTGCTTAACCTGACTGCAGGCGTGCATTGTGTGATTTTATAATCTGAAACATATACATATTTTGTTGTTGTTGTTGTTGTTCTGACATTAAAAAAGGACATTTTTAAATTGTAAATGACCTTGTATGATTGTAATGTTAATGTAACGCTTTATATATGAATTTTATTAGGTCTCTTCTGTTGCTAACCACATAGCTTTGCCCTTTTATTCTGAAAAAGTAAATGATAGAAACTGAGGACAAACTTTGACAAAATCTGTACAAGACAAACACTGTATCCTCTCACTGCGAGCTCAAGCTCAGCTCCGGGAGCATACATGTGTACTGTGTCTGATCTAATTTGACAACAATATTAATTATTCATTGGCTAACATTAAAAAATGATCACAATACAATTAACTTGGACGAAGAGTATTTCAACTCATCCTGCACACTCCACCGGAGTACAACAACCAGAACAAACAAAAAAGAAAGTTTGCTCAATAACTGACACAAAACAACAACAGCATCAAAACAACATGAATCACTGCAGAATTTTATTCTTTAAAGCCAAATTTAAAACAAGCTCTGGATGCAAGGAAAAAGTCTCCTTTGGGTCTGTAAGGATGTAATGGCTGACAGCCCAATACTCTTTCTTTATAGAAATATCATATATTTTTCATCACAGAAAGTCTTTGAACCCAAGTGTGGGGGATTATTTCAATCGACTTCTGAAGAGTCAGAGTGTCACCCGAGAGTGGCACAGATCTGATTTCAGCCCCTGAGCAAGTGGCACTGAAAGCCATCAACAGACGCAAAACAACGAAAGATGGTATCAGAACATGCACTGTCGCTATATGAACGCTCATTCGTGCAGCAGTCATACATATGAGGACATATTACTTCTAATTTTTATTTCATATTCTGGTCCTTGCTCCCAACCCCAATGGGAAATCATTACTTCCAGCCTTCTAAATATGCATGTGATTAATTAGGCATCTTGTTATCACTGGCTAATCTGCATAGGACTCTCATGTATAAAGTCCCTCTCATTACCATTCAGAAGGCTATCTCACAGGTGCGTTGGGTAAATATATAACACACAGTAGCTGATCAAAAACACAAGCTAATAAACAGGCCAGGACAAGCGCACGCACACACACACGCACGCCGCACATATGGAGAGATGCATACAGACATGTTCAAACAAGCAAGGACACATAGGCGTGCTCGCTCAAGTGTATAGACTCCCAGAAACATACACACATGCGCATGCAGACACTGAGAGTGGACACCCACCAAGAAGCAGACACATTATGCCACCCCATAGACAGAAGGTCCAGGTTTCCCTCGTACTGGTGGCAGTTTGGTCTGTGCCAACTCATTAAGAACACAGCTGGTCGTAAGACTAAAAGTGGGGTAAGACCACAGGGGTCCTCAGACGGGTGTCTGATTGGATTTTCACACAATGTTCAAAAGTATAAAAAGCTCATTGTGCCATGAGAGTGTCCTCAATTTATGATGAAACTGCAGCTTACTCTGACTGAAACAAATTAAGCTTCTCTACTATTGTACCTTATTGTGCATGTTAAATGAAATCCAGTTGTTTGTTGCTTCTTCTATGAACGCAAATTTAAGTTTGCAGTAGTGGCAGCTGCCGGTTTGTGTAGGGAAGGGAGCTGCTCTTTTTCCTAGCATTTGATGTTAAATTCCCCCTGTGACATCAGCAGAGTGGTTTTCCAACCTCTGCTTGAATATCAGGAATTTCCTGTCTTTTAGTATAGACCTTAACACTATCTTCATATCGCCACCATCTTGGTTATTTTGGACAGACAATGGGCCTCATGGGGGGAAAAACACTCATACGAACATATTATCTTTCCTAAGTGACACATGGGAGTGGTCTCATTCACACAATTTTCTCCTATAAATAAAATTCACAAGTGGTCCAGACGTGTCGTACGAGTCTGCTTCTCTTCAGACGGGAGATATAGCACTTGTACTACTAAGAATCATAAAATTAATCTTAATCTGGATGTATTTGGAGTTTAAATATGATACAGAAATGAGTCAAAATGAAAGACGTAACTAAAACAAACTCAATACAAAATGTATATTCGGTTCACCATATTATTATCATCATTTCTTGCCAATTTAGTGAGAGTTGTTTGTTTTTAACTATTATGATGTGTAACAGCATATTTCCATATTTTTACTCTTTAGTAACATTTTTCTGAATAAATTTGCCACAAACAGAAGGGACATGTAAACCTGTATGGCAATTTGAGGGGCACTGATTATGCTAATGATTAAATCTCACAAACATGCACTTCCTCATGAACAGGCTGCATTCTTTAGGCTTAAGTTTGTCCAGTTAAGAGAAGCTTTGGTGAGTCCAACTTGGAACATTTAAACAAGCAAACAGAACAAAATATAAGAATACCAAAATATTCTTCCATGTTTTCTTCCTTCCACCATTTCTTTTTTAGTTGTATTAACAAGAATGAAGAAATGTATATTTTAAAAGAAACACACATTCTGTTTAAATTTCACACAGTTTGGACAAAAAGTTTAGTTGACCCCTGAACTTTTAGACATAATTTGTATATGTTGTTTTATGTGAGAAAAAAAGGATCTTTCTTCACAGGCCGACAAACACAGACTAATTATTAGCTTCAGAGCATCACTCAAATGCTAACAAAGAAAAAAGTGTACTCACTCAGGTTCCATTTGAGTCCAGTGGTAAGTGTTTGGCAGGGTCCACCAACTGGAATGAGGCTGCACCAGTCCCCCTCCAGGCCTGTGTTCACACCTAGTCTGTGGCTGCCCTGCTGACACACAGCACGAGTGTGAATATTAATGATTATTTGCACGCGGCAGTGTGTGTGTGTGTGTCAAAGTTATCGGCAGGTGGGAACAATGAGTTAAAACATTTTAAAGAGAAAACAAATTTGGAGCAAGACTTCTTAAACTTTTCCAGCTTCAAATGAGAAACTACCTTGGTCCACCCAGGGACCAAGGCTCATAAAAAATAAATGATTGCTCCTGTCAATGCTGCAACCCATTTTCAGTTCTTACCCACACTTAGAAAGGATACCTTGTGTCTGTCACATGCAGTCAAAATGTTGTTGTACTGACACTCAATAGCTGTAGGAAGAACCAGCTTGTTGTTACTGTTTTTTTTACTTGTTTCTCTACTATGAATACTTCACTTGAAGTCAGTGGGTTAATACCACCTAGTTAAGGTAGCACCAAAAATATTACAAATAAATATAAATACAAATTGAATACAGTGATAAACAAAAAATGCATTAATGAAACCTGAAAAAGGCAAATGACAATGAATTTATAAAATGATGAATACCAACAAGCAATGAAGGATATCTTAGCTACATGTTTTAATATGTAAACACAGGCGACCACTAAGTGGATAAAACTTCATTAAAGTTGATTTCAGAAGCTGAAAGTTAACTGGAAAGCATGAGTGAAATACTAATACTATAATTCGATGGTTATATTATAACAGAGTTAGCTGGATGCTGGCCTTCAGCATGTTTGGTGCGGTTCTGAGATTCAGCTGATCTCCAGGTAAAAAGGCAGACGGGGCACAAAGCTAAAAGGAAGAGAGGATCAGCAACAAGTTGTGTTTTTTTTTTTGTTGTAGCTGTTCCAATTTATTTTCTAAACAATTAATAAAGGTAGCATGTGGTATGCTTCTATGTTTAAAAGATCGGTCTCCCCATTTATGATTAGTACAGTAAAACTAGGGTATGCACTGCTAAAAAAAACGAGTAGAAGAAGTAGAGGTCACGAACTGGAAACAAAATCAGTTGTTTTCCAACCATCAATATACCTCAAAGAGAAGAAGGAACAAAACCAATAAACCTATGTGAGAAAAATGGAGCTTCTTCAGGAAGCTTCTTCGTCATTTTCTCTGAGAGTGGATCTTTCATGTGACTTATCTTCACTATGTCCGAACGTATTCAGAAAAGGTCAGTTTGGGGCCTGTAAATTTGCCGCTTGTCACTTTCCATTATTACCATCCTTGAGTCCCGGCAGGGCCTATTTTGTGACTCTGAGGTCATGTGAAGACAGGATGTATGGGGGGCAGTTCATCCGTGAGTCTGTGAACAGAGGCTGTTTCATGACCCTAAGCCATGTAGACAGCAACTCTTTTATCTACAGTATAAAAGACACAAAACATTCATCAGCATTCATGTTGATTCACGCTAGAGACTCTTTTCCGATGGTGTCTGAGCAATGGATGAAGAAATGTTTTTGAGGTACAGTAAAGTCTTTTTATAAATTGCTCTACAGAGAAAATAAACATGAACAAAATTTCAAAATGTCACGGTATCCCTTTGAGGAAACTACGGTGGAGAAAAAAAAGCATGCACATCTCACAGTAAAGGTGCAAGGTAGTGTCAGACTCTTCAGGTTGAATAATGACTTTGCTCTGAATACACTGGTTATAATAAAGCCTGATGCTGGAATGTAAAAAGGTCAAAACAAAGTTTCTCTCATTCACAGCATATAAAAAAGATACAAAGCATCACCCCAATCTCATTACCACACATATACTTGTTTTTGTTAAGGAAACACTGCATCTGCAGGAAACCAAAACTGACTGCAATTTGATAATTATATATGATAAACATTTATATCTGCAGGCTACAAGTACAATGTATGCTCAACCTGCCACACGCCAAAGTATAAATACAATGACAAAAAGTGTTACAGTGACAGCTACAACTTAGATCAGTCATCTAAAAGGATCATACAGACAGCAAAGACAGGCACACTCAATTAAGAGTTTGAAATCTTGAAAGTGTGACAGGTTTAAAGAGGAGTTTCCTTTGCTTGGCTTCCTGGAGCTGCTGAGCCGGAGGGAAGAAATGAAGGGAAGATTCTAAGTGTTGGAGCATTTGGTGTTCAGGAAACGTCCCTGAGGTTGTTTTCTATACATAAACAGAATCTCTTTGTGTAAACCCACACATGAGCAGGAGAGGCTCGGCTTGGGGTTAGAATGTACCCTTTTTCTGGATGCAGAGCTAGCTGCTAACCGCGATAGCGACTTTTGTAATAAAATAATATATAGACTGATGATAATAAAATATTTTTTCCCTCCAAAAGTATTGGAACGGTAAGGCAAATTCCTTTGTTTTTGTTGTTCACTGAAGACATTTGGGTTTAAGATCAAAAGATGAGTATAAGACAAGAGTTCAGAATTTCAGCTTTTATTTCCAGTATTCACATGTAGATGGGTTAAACAACTCAGGACATATTACCATTTGTATTAGATCACAGCATTCTTAGTTGAGCAAAAGTAATGGAACAACTAATCTTAAAGTAAATAACATTTAATATTTGGTGACATAACCCTTGCTTGCAATAACTGCCTCAAGCCTGCGACCCATCGACATCACCAAACTGTTGCATTCTTCATTTGTGATGCTATTCCTGGCTTTTACCGCAGCTTCTTTCAGTTCTTGTTTGTTTCAGGGTGTTTCTCCCATCGGTCTCCTCTTAAGGAGGTGAAATGCTGCTCTATTGGGTTAAGGTCAGGTGACTGACTTGGCCAGTCTAAAACCTTCTACTTTTTCCCCTGATGAAGTCCTTTGTTTTGTTGGCAGTGTGCTTTGGGTCATTGTCCTGCTGCATGAGAAACTTTCTCCCAATTAGTTTCAATGCATTTCTCAGACAAAATGTTTCTGTCCACTTCTGAACTCATTCTTCTGCTACCATCATCAGTTACATCATCAATAAATACTGATGAGCCTGTTCCAGAAGCAGCCATGCACAACCAATCCATGACATTACCTCCACCATGCTTCACAGATG
The DNA here is from genome assembly GCA_024633595.2 of Lepomis macrochirus. Classification (NCBI taxonomy): domain Eukaryota; kingdom Metazoa; phylum Chordata; class Actinopteri; order Centrarchiformes; family Centrarchidae; genus Lepomis; species Lepomis macrochirus. The sequence goes on along the minus strand of JALXJV020000011.1, from coordinate 24,057,387 downwards.
AGCTTGTTTGCGTCAGATCAGAAGCATTTCCTTTCTTTCTCCACACTTTGGCCTTTCCATCACTTTGGTAGAGATTAATCTTGGTCTCATGAGTCCATACGATTGTGTTGCAGAACTTTTGCGGCTCATCTCTGTACTTCTTTGCAAATTTCAATCTGACCTTCCGATTCTTACTGCTGATGAGTGGTTCACATCTTGTGGTGTGACTTCTATATATCTGCTCTCTTCTTCGAACAGTGGATTGTGATACCTTCACCCCTGCACTGTGGAGGTCGTTGGTGATGTCACTTACTGATGTTTTGGGGGTTTTCTTCACAGCTCTCACAATATTTCTGTGATCAACTACTGTTGTTTTCCTTGGCCGACCTGTTCGACGTCTGTTGCTCAGAACACCAGTAGCTTTTTTCTTTCTCAGGACATTCCAAATTGTTGTGCTTGCTATGCCCAATGTTTGTCCAGTGGCTCTGGTCGATTTTCCTTCTTTTCTCAGCTTGACAATGGCTTGCTTTTCTCCCATAGACAGCTCTCTGGTCTTCATGTTGGTTTATCCTCTTTAACAGGAAATGCAGTTTTTATAGGTTTGAACCAAGGATGAAAACTTCGACTAGTCATGTAGAGCTATTTAATGTTTGGCCAATCAACCTAAAAGGCAAAACCTGGGCAACAAGAAACATCTGTCAGTCACATGTCTCAATAGTTTTGCTCACTTAAAAAATGGGTGGGTTCAAACAAAGGGTGGTATGTCCTGAGTTGTTCAACCCATCTAGATGTGAATACCACGAAATGAGAGCTGAAATTCTGAAACTATTGTCTCATACTCATCTTTTGATCTTATCCCAAATGTCTTCAGTGAACAACAAAATGAAAGGAATTTGCCTTACCGTTCCAATACTTTTGGAGAGGACTGTATATATTTATTTTATATTTGAATGCCACGTCGTTGCTAACTTGCTCCAGCACAGCAGAAGTTGGGATGAGTTAACATACCTCAGGTATTACACTTTATCATTTAAATCAGCTCTTGTTCTGACAAGTTTCACTCCACAAAAGGGCATCAGGAAAACAAGCCTCTATATTTGACCCTGTGTGTGTGCACTTATAGAATGATTTATAGCACGTATTGGGGTGACACGGCGCTGTGCATCGCTTGTCCCACAACACAGAGAACAGGCTTTCTCAAGGAACTTAAGGGGCTGGGATAACTAACTTCAGTAAATGTGGCTCTGCTAATAAAACTAACAAGACCAATGAACTCAGTGTAACTTTTTGCCTTTTTTTAAAGATCAAAATGGAATAAATTTAGCATCACCTTGGGTCCTTGACTGATTAAAACATCTTCATGTTGTGTAGGGACTCAGAATAAACAAGCCTGCTGACTTTGTAGTGTACCTACCCATAATTTTATAAAAGACATGAGAATTATATAGTGCCCTGACACAGCTATAGCAAGCACAAAACTTGCATAATTCCCATAGATAGCATAATAACTCTTTGACACTCATCTGGGAAACAAAAGCTAAAACAAACAGGCACAATCCTGATTAAATCAGAGCATTATCTGTGACTCAGGGACTCAGGGTTTAATGGGATGCTGCAGTTATACGTAGCTTTAAGGATGTGGAGAAATATTTTCATGCAACATAATCCACACTTGTCAAATTTGCAAAACAGACATAACTGGTCATTGCCCGCTGGTCTTAATTTATTGTGTGTTTTTTGTTAGAATGTGTAGAGAACATGAACAATTCTCTATGTATTTATTGTACCACCAAATCCCAAAGCTAAGCACGTAACAAAGCGGTGATTGCATGGAATACAGGTGGTGAAGATATTTGGCAAAAGTTGTAAACACTTCAATTACAGATGTAACTTGAACAAATAGCACTGGGTCTTTCGAAGGTTGCGTTCACCTTCATGTACAGGCGTCTGCGTTCATCAGTCGCTAGCGAATTGGAGCTGCGTTGACAAACGAGCTTAATTTACCCTCACTGAAGTAAGATTAATTGGAGGTGTCGAGGTATGAAGCAGCAAATGACAGTGCGCGCCTTTGGAATAATGACTAGAAGTAGGGAGGGAGTGCATGAAAGAAAGGTTTACTTAACGTATTACAAGGTGTCATCAGGAAGTGTGACAGTTAGTTGTTTGTCCTGACGAGCCTGCAAATAAACAACACAGGGAGAGGGAAAAAAAGAGCAGCATGTGTCCCAAATGGCGGATGCTTGGCCCACTTGTAAACTCAATCAACTGAGGAGCATGAGAAAGTGGCTGGCATTGAGGAAAAACAATTTGGGAGCATCAAAAGAGACTCTCTCTCGCTCATGCACAACAGCAAATTAGGGCACCATAAGAGCAGAGAAGTGTGTGTGTGTGTGTGTGTGTGTGTGTGTGTGTGTGTGTGTGTGTGTGTGTGTGTGTGTGTATGTTGGGGGGGGGGGGTCTTGAAGTGATTACTTTGATTACTTAACAAAGAAACAAAGTGTTCAACACTCCAATCAAGGTGGAAGCAGAGCAAGAAAAAGAACATTTTTGAGAGAGAACAGAAAATGAAGAAAAGAACTGGGAGAGGGATGTTAGAAGAGCAGGAGAGCAGAATGTTAGTTTAGCGTGGTGAAAATATACAGTGGGTCTGCATTTGTGTGTAGTTTATAAATGTGACATCAAATACAGATACAGCCATAATTAGCCCACCTTTAGCTAGAAGCGAAATACTCAAAAATTAAAATCAAGGATAAATGCAGCAGGTTTGTGATCACCTAACTTTTTAGTTGTACTTCACAACACATGTATAAAAATGGCCCACTGACTTTGCAGCTCAAAGAAGAAAAAATTAAACGGACAACACTGAACAGAGAATAGCTGAACAAGGGTTTCTCTGTTCATACATGTAAAGGCTAAGTACACAATACACTCACGGGTCTGAGCAGGTACGCCAGGCTAGTCCCCTGTATGATCAACAGGGGGAGTCGTGTCATGGACAAAGAGTGGTGGAGGGTCTCAACAGACGCCATGGTCTGGTCAAATCTGCCAGCCAGACCGCCCAGCGTCACTATGGCATCCACCTGGAAAGACAAATAGAATATCATAAGCCGTGGTTTGATATACTGGGCTGGTCCTCTGGCAGGATGCTGTTGTTTGTTTCAATGAAGAAAAGTGACAGGAGAAGTGGGCACAGAAAACAAAGACAAAGAAAAATGTGTTTTATTTGCATTTAGATCCAAAGAACACACATTGTGACAGACAACTGTGCTAGTTGGCTTATGTTGGCCCTATTTTATGTGGGGAAAAACAAATCCAGTCAGAAATATGTGTCTATAAACTGTTAAAAGGTTACCTTTTTTACATCTTTAGTAGGACTTAATGAACTAGAGTGCCAAAGACAGGCAGGGGAAGTCGGAATGTAATCACAGACTGACTAAAGTATTACTGCTTTTGGTCTTTTTAATTTAACAAAGAATAAAAATAACAAAACACAACAAATGCCATTGGGACAACTAAACAATTAAAGAAAGGAACAGTAGGACACAGAGCTTCCAGAGAGAACTGCTATGGAGGACAGATAAACAATCAACAAAAGTGGTAGATCAAAGAATGAATTTGGGCCAACACAATGAGGATAAACATCAGTCTCCTGAATTAAGAGGTGAACATGTTAACAGCAAATCAAGTGCACAAAGTGGATTACTTAAACTAACACCATTTCCTGCACCCTCAGAGCTAAAATTAGGTTCTTTTTAGCTTCGAGCCAGCAGTTCACATAAGAATAATATTTACAGCTCTCAGCAGTTATATCCTTACACAAAATACCCGAGCAGTCAAGCAGCAGTGCTGACAGCCTTAAAACCCAACAGAGTCTAAAGGGCAGAGGCTCTGTCAGAGGCTGACGACTGACAGTCACACCACCGCAGAAAATCAACCAAATATCATCAGTCACACTCACTTCACTTCAGTGTTTTGACTGCAACCACAGACTGCAAATAAACAAACAGAATGTTGGAGGTACAATCAATTTCTATTGCCTTTGCAGATGTTGAGCATTATTCCTTGGGCTGCAGCTAAACAGAGGGACCTACAGTTAATTCTTTTTAACAATTACTAACTTTGATAATGTACTACTCTTACCACTATAGCTGCTATTCAGCTACAAGGATAGATGTCTGAGGTTTGTTTCTGTGTTCTGCATTAACCCATAAAATACATTACAGCACAATAAACTCCTGCAGTGTCACTCTGCCACATTTCAGCTTTGCTACTTCAACAACCTGCCATTACTTCAAAGTATTAAACATTTCCCAAAAGGTAAAAGAGCTCACATCATACTTGTCTTATAGCTCCTTACTGTACATAATGAGACTGGACAATTTACCAAACTGAATGTATTGTAACTAACTTCCTGCCTCAGGTGATGGAGTTAAAATAAAAACAAGCGCTGAGATCGAGGTTATTTCAACATCTGGCTGACGCCCCCACATGCAGAGGCATCGCCTTAACTGTAAACAACATTGCTTGGTAAACAAACTCCCCTCTGTGAGAGAGAGAGAGCGAGAGGTTATTAAGTAGAAAAAAATCAAAATACTCCAGTCAAGTACTTTCCTGTGATTTAATAAAACTTACAAAATAAAGCAAACAAATCTGAAACACACTTCATTAAGCTACACAGAGAATCTCATCCATGTGTTACTCCAAAAAGGCGGGAACAAACACAAAAACCTCTTTCTAAATATTGAACCTGGTCTTACAGGAAGAGCTGCTGTTACTGTATTTTTTAACAAATCCAATCCAATCCAACAATGTGTTAGTCTGTTTCTCATAACTTTGCGCCTTCCATACTGTCTGGGGATCCCAGTGTGACTGCATGGCTCATTGATGCTCTATGCTTTTAATAGTTTAGGAACAATGGAGGGCTGCCCGATTATGGCAAAAATCCAAATCCTGATTACTTTGTTCAATCCTGAGATCACAATTATTTAACATACTTACTGATTGAATAAGAAAACATCATGCATTTATTAAACTTTTAAAATAGAATGCTTCATATTTTAAAATGACTGCAGATGCATTACCCCAAAATCCCATATATCCCATAAAATAAGAAACACTTATCCAACATTATTACCTTTCAACAGAGTCTTAGAGCACAAGAAGATGACAGCAACACAGTGTTTCCCTAGGGGCTGACTGCTTTGGGGAGTGGAAGGGTGCTCTGTGTGAGCGGGGGTTCTTGAAGTGATTGCTTAACAAAGAAACAGTGTTCAACACTCCAATCAAGGTGGAAGAAGAGTGAGGAAAAGAACATATGGAGAGGAGCAGAGAGTGGTGAACAACTTGAGTTGACAACAACTCGTTACATAACGCTGGTGTTCTGTCTGGAGATGCAGTTACTAAAACCAACGGTGAGCAAGAAAAGTATGAATAATATTAAAAGTATATAATAATATTATTGTTAAGCTATGAGTAGAGGAAAATATTATAAGCTGCTAGGTTAATTTATGCAGCATAAAATGCTGTGGGCTTAAGCTAAAACTGGTGACTAGCAAGTTATAGCAGTTATAATCACTGTCATCTTAGCTCGATCTGAACAAACATGCCCCAGCCTGACTGAGAAGTGAGTTGGTTTTGCTCTTTTTATGCAAGTTTTTAAACATGATAAATAAATATATAATATAAATGACAATACAGAAAATGAAAGTACAGAAAATTGCCAAATGTGTCCTTTAAGTATGTATCTCTAGAATTAAGTATCTCCTCTCTACAATAGGCTTGCGCCCTTTTGTCAGTCCATCAAGCCATCTACCCACTTTATCTCTGATGCCCTTTCCACCTTTTTTACTGCTTCCTAAGAACAGATTTTCACAAGACTGTCCTGACAGTACCTCCCGGGGGTGGAGGGGGCGAATGGATCAAACTAACAGTGAACAGTATCAATGAAGAGCATCAGTCTGTTCAAAATTCACAGCAAGTCGCCAAAATCAGAGGACAGAAAAGCTCAAAGAATCCTGAGAGAGAACAAGGAACAATGACTGGAGAGAGGGGAGAAAAAAGGTGTATTGTGTTTCAGTGTCCTATGATACACTAGCTTGCTCAATCTTCCGCTTCCCATCACACTTCTGTTGTGTCCGCTACGCATATCAAACTCTATATACTAGCTGGAATTTTTATTTGTTCCTATTTCATGTTTGTTTACTAAAAACAAACAAAAAACAAGCAGGGCAAGGAGAATCTCATGGCTGAATGAAGAAAATTCAACAAGCTGGCTTAACAGATCCGGCAGTACTCTTTCCTGATTGGCTGAGGGAGCCAGAGCGAGCAACGCCGGCTCACAGATCAACACAAAAACTCTCATTCATTTATTGGGGATGATGAACAGATAACCAGAGAATAGAGAGACAAAAATGAAAATAGAAGTGCTGCTTATGCCTGCAACAGTGAAGCAAAGGAGAGAGAAGCTAACTAGGACAGAGCCGCGAGACTAAATACAAACACACACACACACTCCCCAGATGTTGGCATACAAACACACACGCACGCACGCACACGCTTCAACAAGTACATACACAAACAGATGCAAACAGGTACCGAATGCCCACAAACACACAAACAAGCTTTTCACAAACACATGGACAATGTAGATAGGCACATAAACACGTAGACACACTTTCAAATGCACATGCACTGAGACATAAACACACAAACACACACATATAAATAAGTCTATATACACATAAACAAATATATACTCCATCCACCCACCATAATCCTCTGATGCCATTCTCTGGAATTTCACCCAACACAATAAGAGATAAATTCTCTAAATCGAGAGCTAAGCTGTGTGGAGGAAAATATTCAGGGGCTAATATGTTGAATGTTAAACAGCTCACACATGAGCACAATGCTCAGTAATCTCCAAATCACATTTCATCTATGTATTTAATTCATTTAGCCAGGTTAAGTGGATTGAAATTAGTGAAAGTGAGAAGAGAAAACAACATGATATGATAATACATCACTAGAAAAGTTCTGCTTTTACATAACCTACTGCTTTTCACTTGTTGGAGCGAACAAAAGTTCAAATAAGAGTCATAGTATGTAAAGAAAAGAGGGAAAATCCTGGTAAACAAACAAAAAAGTCATCATCAGCAACTCTTATAGAATGTCAAAAAGTGATTGCCAGGCTCCTATCTCTTGCAGGCAGACACACGGACAAACACGCCAGTTCAAAGACAGAATAAATATTAGCCGGGCCGAGAAAAAAAAAGCCTATGGAAGGGAAGGACAAAAGTATATCTTCTCTTAAAGCCGGACACCAAAAGAACAAACAAAGTGAAAATGCACAATGCTGCAACATTTGTGATAAGTGTATGAGATGATGCATGTGCGTTTTTGTGTGTCTGCAAGCGTTTTCTCTCCATGGTCTTTCATCAGCTTAGAGATGTGAAGTGATTGGGGCACTCAGCGGTGATTGGAGCAACACTCGGCATACTGCTTTAAAAAAATCTAATAATGGTGGTAAAACAGTAATAGATAGAGAAAGAGACAGGCAGACAGAAAGAGGACAGAGAGATAAATACACAGATATACACATAAATTAATAGAGGAAACATTATTCCCCATTACTAATGCAAATATGTATATTTTTACATTCTTAAAATTAGACATACACTGTTTGTTATATTACATATTTTCTCCCAGTTTAATGTGCAATCTCTGTAATTCATTTCACATTTTGTGAGTCAGAATGGAAATTGAGTCAATCTCTGGATCAGATCACTGTGTGTCTGGCGCCGCAGCAGCTGGCTGGGCACGGGGCTTCGCTCTGGCTGGCAGCTCATTTTGGATTTTGGATATCAGGTTGTTAGGAGATGCTTTACAGTTAGAAAATATCACAACCAAAGTAAAGTACTTCATTTTAAATCTGGCAAACCACAATTACACGTATTTTATGTGTAGGTGCAGAAATTGGCTAATGCTATTCCTGTGATATTCTTCAACGTTTGTTTCTTCAGGGAATGTTGAGCGAGCATGCATGTTCCTTTTCAGCAGCATACTGTTTCATATTCATACCCCGCCCACAGACTCACACCTCGGATCTGCCTGCAGTCAACCACAGTCCAACAGTATTGACCTCTGAGCAGCTCTTCTTAAGAACTTGAAACCTGAATGCCTTGCTTAAGGCCACTAAACTCTCAGAGGCTGAGGGAGAGGAGAGCTTTACTTATTCATTTTACCCAGTGCTATAACTACTGTTAGTCCTTCTAATAATAAAAACAGCAAGAATACCCTTTTTAAAATTGTTTTTGACACTGATATGCCTAAAAAGTCACTGCTCCCAGCAAAGAATTAGCCTGGCACATAAGCCCATAATAAAACGACAAATTTCAGTTTTTTATGTTATGTTATTGTAGAGATTAAACAAACAATATATAATGTGTTAACCAGTGAGCTGTAGAGGTGCTGGAAAGCACATTTTCTTAACTTTGGATAGAGCCAAACTAGCTGCTTCCCCTCCGCTTCCAGCCTTTATGCTAAGCTAAGCTAACCATCTCCTGGCTCTAGCTTCAAATTTAAACAGAAAGAAATGAGTGGCATTGATCCTCTCATCTAACTGTTCACAAGTAAGTGTATTTGCAAACATGTCAAACTATTCCTTTAACATTAAAAATGTCAGACAAGAATTTAAATCATCTGAGAATGAAACTGCAAGTGTGTGTGTGCGTGTGTGTGTGTTCAATGGATGTTTACCTGTAACTGTCTTGTCTGAATTTCCTCCACCATGATTGCAAGACACTTGGTGAAGTCTGTTAGATCCTGGTCAGCTGTTTCTATCAGCTTGCACTCCTACGCACACGGGCAACAAAACACAATCAGATAGATGTACACATACACAGACAGCAAAACTAAAACCTCTGGCAGAGATAAGGGATAGGGGGGATAGAGACACAGAGATGGAGTGAGGTATAAATCAGTGTTTTAGTCTGGTGTGGCTGTGGGCTGTGTTGCTGAATAATGTAGAGGTTCCAGTCAGTGGCCCTAAACTACAGCATCCAGGTAAACAACCATGCTCTGGCTTTCTCTCCCTCTGTCTCCTTCTCTCTCCACACACTGTCACTTTCCTCCTAACACACACCAACTTCCCACACACAAACTTCACACAAACTTGTTCGCCGTGCTCTGTTTGATCCCATCCATCCTCCCTCCTCTCCCCTTCATCCCTTCATCCCTGCCTCCCCTTGTCTCTCTCCCTCCCTTGCGGAGGCTTTTCTGTTCTCTCCCTTCCATTTATGCAGAATTATTCACCGTTTCCGACAAATCTCAGAAGGAACGCCTCAAACTTTCCCATTGTTCTGCTCCTAAAGCATTACCATAAAAGTCTGTTCTCTCTCATGCAGAAAAAAAAGGTATTAGGCAACCTGTGTGATATTTGTGAAAAAGGGACTAATTTTACAGACAGCTATAGAGAGAGAGGGAAAGGAGGGTATCAGCTGAAGGCAACCCAAATCTCTGTGTGTGTGTGTGTGTGTGTGTGTGTGTGTGTGATCATGTGTAAGTGCATGGGAAAGTGTATCAGTGGGGGTCTGATCACAGTAACACACAGTGTGACATGGCACAGAGATCACACAGACTCTGCATTTTCTTTCCTCGAAGGTGTGCGTGTGTGTGTGTTTATGCAACACTTTACCCTGTATTTATTATTTAGTGAACCGAGCTTCATCTCTCCTCAAGTGTTCTGGCTTGACATTTTGCTTGTTATAAACAACGGAAAGTCCACTTCATAGATGAATTTGCATTTTATTCGCATGACCTTCGGTTATTCTAAATCCTCCGTACATGAACAAGTCACAGCCAGGAAAACACAGAACAAAGACTATGACGTAGGATGTCATCAGAGGACTGTCATGAAGCACTGTCTTGTCACTGGACTATGCCTGTATATAATTTAGGTAGAATACCATAGCGTCTTCTGATAAAATGTATTTGAAATAAACACAAATAACTCCCTCTGTCTCATTATAACTGACACTAGTCACCCCATCTTGCATGTTATCAATCTGCAGGTCCTTAAAAGACATTTTGTGTAGAGTGCTTACACTGTACATTGTATTCACGTCAATAAATTTTACAGGGTAGTGGATGCATGCATTAAAGTAAGGCAAACTCAACACACATCTTACACAATATGTAAAAACTTGCTTGTGAACCATCAGTATCAATAAATATCTCCTGGCAAACTTGAGTTGGGAGCACATCAATCGAAGGGTAATGTTCGCCTCTCAGATCATTTTATTCATTTCAATAATTTTTAGAGGCCTGAAAGGGTAAAAGTGCTGTGTTTGAGAGAAAAAAAAGACTAGATAAAAGTCTGAAAAACAAACACAGTTTTATATATCAGAAAATAGATTTTTCTTTATTTTCTACATTTGCATTCATCTCGTGACCACTGATCTCACAGACATTGCACAAGCACACTCAACAACCAACAATTATATTGATCTATAGCTGTGGTTAAGGGAGAAGCAGTGCCTCCTGCCAAGCTGTGTTAACACTGCCAACAAGCTCTACCATTAAATTGTTTTCATGTTTAGGTTAATGATGATTAATGTGAGGTTTAGAGCAATGAATGACGTTTAGGCTCTTAACAGGCTCAACTCAACACAGTTTGAGTTGTCTGTCGATGTTAACAGGGAGGTAGTCGTAAGTATGATAGAATATATTTTCAGTGTTAAAAGTAAAAAGGCGTGTGCAGGAACAAAAAAGATGAGCAAGTTTGCCTGAGTAAGCAGGAAGTGTCAGACTTCCCAGCAAAATGAATTTTGATGACTGGGTCTAAGTGCATCATGACTGCACTAACAGTTGGGGCCATGTCAGACTGCACACTTGTACCCACTTTGATGACTCGGCCTGCATGTTCTTGTCAGGTCTTGAGCATAAGAGCCATTTAACCCTAGTTGACGTTGATAAGTGTCACTTATCCACTTAGGCAGTGTGGTCTCAGCAATGTAACCCTGCAACACCACGCATACTCAAAAGCCTGATGTTTTCTTAAACTTTCTTAAAAAGCTCATGTTTAATTGCTGAGGGTGTAGTTTCCTCACACAGTGACGATGCGAGTGTCATTTTGGGCCTATATTCAAGATTAGACGGACTTAACCTTTGTTTTATTTGCCAGTCAAGTTATTGAGAATGTGACAGGAATAATTCAGAAACAGAGCAGATAACTTGTGTTTACTGCTCACAAGTCCTGCACAGAACCAAGTGATACACTTATTTTCTAAGTCTTCACAATGTGTAGCTACAATGAATTGTATGTAATTTTTGAGCTTTAAGGTAACTGTATACTAAAAACAAAATCATTCTACAGTAAGTTCAAACTCATGTCCAACTGCAGTCAAACACTGCTCTGCAACAAAATGTCTGTATAGTCAGGGTCACTTGAAGATCTTGCCTTAAAGGAATTATTGTTGTAAAAGTCAACTTCTTACTAGTGTCGCCTATATGTCAAGGTGGTTAAAGAAGCCTAGTTGTACATTTGAGGCTAACGATATTATAAAGTTCTTTAGCCCAAACTTTCAAATTATGTCTACCTAAAGTCCTACTGCTTTTTGTTTGTGTGTGTGTGTGTGTGTGTGTGTGTGTGTGTGTGTGCACCTGTAGGTCTGAGAGTGTGTGCAAGTTGTGTTCCACTCACCTTGTCTGAATAGAAAGCTTTGACCTCGGCAGAAATGGAATCAAAATCCCCACTGATATAGTCGGGGAGAAAGCTGGATGTGAGGATAGAAAGAGGGGGTGAGGGACAGAGGGAGAGGGTTACAATTGCAAGGAAGACAGAGTGTGAGGCGGAGATAGAAGAGAGATGGAGAGAGAGGACATTGGGGCATGTGTCAGCTCTTTGATCTGTGCAGCGAGAGAGAGGAGTGACGCCGCCGGGGGAAGACGAAGCGACACCGAGACTGACAGGGTGATTCTCTGTGGCACTGAGCCTGGCCCTGTCACACACACACACACACAAGTGACTGCAGAGATACACAGATTGATGTGAAAACACACACACGCATATACAAACACATACACAACTGTGCATGTCATCAAACGTAAGCAAATCTGGTAGTTTGATAAATACAATGGTCCAAGTAAACGTAAACACATAAATGTAATAGTAATGATAGGACTAGAAGCAAATTCAATCCAAAGTGTCTCTCTCTCTCTCTCTCTCTCTCTCTCTCTCTCTCTCTCTCTCTCTCACGCTCACGTGCACACACAAACAAACAGAGCAGGATGTACCCGGTGTTCATCGATATTGACCCGTTCCATTAAACTGAGCGACTACATTCTCCATTAGAGGTCATTACAAGTCACAGAGCAATCTGATGTTTTGAAACATGTTCCCAATCAATGCAGCATACTGTAAGAGTAAATGGTGAAATAAGATAATACAAACCATCTTTGTTTATATATGTGGATCACTGACATGGGATAGAGGACTAAGGGGAGTAAAAACAATGCAGACTTGTGTGCTGCAGTACATTGACATTTTTAAAATGATTTATAAACACTGACAGAGGCCCTCAACCACACAAAACTCCCAACCAAAGTCTTATCCTATAAGCCATATCTGGTTTTAAAGATACATTTTTGCAGAGTATCAAATAGGAAAAAATGTATTTTTTACATACATGGGGACTACATGGGGAAAACAGGAGGAAATCCAGTGCTGAAAAGAGGAGGATGTTGGAGGATGCAAATTAACTTGGACTGCTGGGTTTGAAGGCTTCCAGTTTGGTTATGCGAGGCCACTGTACACGAACATTATGTGTATAACTTACTATGATATGAACAAAAAACTACTTTATCCTGGTTTTTGACTCACATAATGCATAAATGCAGACACCAAGTTCAAAAAATGAAGTAATACAGAATATAAGTTGTTAAGCACACGAATCTGGCAGGAAAGCCATGTTATTACAAGCAATTAAGAGGCTTACAACTGAAAATCTAACTGGGCAGGAGGTTTGGGAATATATATGCATGCATTCTGATCGTACATTTCCCTGTGTATTCCATTCAACCAAATACAACTGTGTTTTGAGGCAACCTGCATTCCCAGGGTGTAGGAATTAACGAGGTCTGTTTCAGATATCAGCAAAAACAGGCAAAACTCTACAAGCCACTACTGAGTAGAACATTCCTGTCAGAGAGAGAGACAGATAGCTCTGTTTATTCCATTTATGTGTGTGTGTGTGTGTGTGTGTGTGTACGGAGTAGGACCACGCAGGGATGCGGTTGCCACTATCTAGAGGCATTAACAGGTCTGACATTACGATTTCATGGTTGGTTGGGTGGTGTGTTTGTTTGCGTGCGTGTATGTGTGTTTATGTGTGTGTGCGTTCCCCAGCAAAAGGCGAGAACGATGTTCCGGTCCGTTGCAGAAAGAGATACAGAAGGATTATTCCCTCCCCCACCCCTGCATTCACATTTACACCAACAAGATACAGCAAGACAAACCGAACAGCAAGTGTATGCAATCTGCTGCCACACACACACACACACACACACACGCCTACCACACGCATGCATAAAGACAATCAAGCACAACCCTTTCTGAGCTGGACAAAAAAATATCATTCAGGTAAATACCTTCCTTGTCCACACAAACACATGCACAAGCACTGAGATACGCACACACACAATGTGCACAAACATCTGCAAATAGGCAGGGGCACACAAGCACATGCACACTTGACTTTCCACCCTCTTTATAATACAGGACGCCACAATTGCATCTCCATTCAGAAATAACCTTCATGTGACAGACGGGACGAGACGTGACACTGGGCCTGATCAGAGCTACACACACACACACACACACACACACATCCCATTGTGACCTGTGTGCATAACTCCAGCGGCTGACAGTAATTGACCAGGCGGGATTCTAAATTCTGCATTTGTGTCTGTGTGTGCGTGAGCGTAAATGCTGTTTGCATGTGTGTTTGCGTGTCTGCGTGTTGTGTGTCTGACAGTCCTCACTTCCACATTAATATTAACTGACACTTTAATTTGGATGGGAAATAGAGCATTTTACCGCCAGTTTGTCTGAGGATCGGGTGGCAGGGATGGCTGTATGACCTTTGCCTGTATTTCTGTGTGTGTGTTTGTCAATCACCCTGCTTGTGTGTCCCTCTCTCTGCATCCTCTCTGCCTGCTTTTTTTAATCTCCTCTCCCCGACAACCCACACCTCTCCATCCCATGGCGTCTTCTGCTTTACGCTCTCTTCCAATCTCGTCTCATTGCTGCTCGGCAATACTTACTTTTCTGTGCAATTAAGGCAACTTCCCTCCATCTAACCACTTCATTAAGATTTCAAAAAAATGCTTCTCCTATTCTTGTACTTCCTTCATGTCTATTTCTCTTTTTTTCCATCAACTAAGCTTGACACCATCCTTCCATACGACCACTTAATTACAACATAATGTTGTTTTGTTTATATTCTCTCACATCTTTCATCATCTCCTGAATCACAGCATGACAAACTCTTTTCATCACTTGAGGAGATGTGGCTCTGATTGCTCCTCTCATCCCTCCCATCTCCCAATCAGAAGAGGACAGCCAGTGAAGGGGTGGAGTAATTATTTTGGATGACATCATTAAGGACTCATATACCTAAACAAGCCAGAGCACAGCACTTTGACACATTTAGTTGTAGAAAACAACCATTTCATCATTTTTGTTAGGGTCTTAAGGGGTATTTTGGGGGGCACTGACAAATGACCTATTTTGTCATTCAAATACAAGAACGTGTTGGTTTGTAGATGTGAGCTGTGTTGAGAAATTATTGTTGTGAGCCAGGTTCAGGTGTGAAGAAGTTTCGGAGACTGATGAAGACTTAACATAGCATAGTTTATTGAGCCCGGCCGTGGAGATACAGTGCCAGCATACAACATGTGAACACGTTAAATGCCAACACCAAATCTGAAGGATCAGATCTTGTGGTCCCTTTTATGTTTCTGTCTTCCCCCTAGAGCCTGTAGGTTTCTCTGTTAGGTCATCTTCACCTAGAACACCTAATCTATCTGATGTTTAGATTCCAATGCTTCGTCATATTGGAATCTCTCACTATCCAAGAGTTGTACTCTAATCTGTGGAGCCAGTTAGTTCTTGTAAACATTCTTGTATGGTTCAACCTTGTTAGATTCCCAGAGAACACTCATATCTGCTAGCCTGACGCCTGAGCTACTGTCTCTAGCTAATCAGTCTATTGTTGTCTTCTGAGAAATACCTAAACCTATAATGTCAAATACTTATGGAGTCAGCTATATTACTCTAAGCTAGACCTGTCTTACCTTTCCCTGTTACATCAATTAAGACACCTAAGAAATATTCTCAACAAGCTGTACGCGGTTTATGTGTCTGGTTTCATAATAAAGCAGTGCTGCAAAAGGAAGGCATGGGAAAAAAACAATCAGCACTAACAGTGATCTTATTATCTGACTGCAACAAAGAATCTAATTAGCAAGACATCAAGGCACTTGAAAACATGTTGATGTACATGTGTCTTTAACATGCTTATGTTCACCTGTATTGAAATAATAAAATTTAAAAAACTGTTTGTGCATGATTGTGAAAGTATGTGTGTCTGTAGTGGCTGGATTTGTTCATCCAACAGTGATCCAGTGATTTGTGCTCCAGCAGTGCCTAATCCCAAAGTTAATGCCTGATGCTTATAGGTCCTATGCTTATTACCACTACTGGTGATTAGTCTGATAGTCTCATAGTCATAATTCCACACACTCCTCATCCCAAAAACACACACACACACACACACACACACACACACACACACACACACACACACACACACACACACACACACACACACACACACACACACACACACACACACACACACACTTACTTTATTAACTTTCAGAATTACTCTCAGGGCTACTAGGTGTACTAGAGAGAGTCAGAGAGAGATAGAAAGAAGGAGGGTGTAATTATAATTTTAATAAACCTTAATTGTTATAATTCTAATAAGATAAACTTAACAAAATGAATGGTAGCACAACACACATTATGTAAAAACAAAAGTGTGTGTAACATAGCAAGTATAGCGAAGGAATATCTTGGCAAAAAAACACAAGAAATCTATTTTTGGCTTTGAACTTCTCGATTAAAGATCATATGATAACAAAGAGCAACATAATATGAATAATAGTGGCTAATTACAGGAGATTAAGAACTGAAATTATTAAGAACAGTAGAGACCCACTGCATTAACATTACATATAAAACATTATGCCCACCTAAGGTACAGTTGTGAAATGACTCAGCATATTGCTAATTTCTAAGAGCACTGAAAGCAATTACTAGGTAGGAGCCTTTACTTACCAGCCATCAGCTAGTTCGTGAGTGTTTTGAACCCCCTGCCCGGTTTAATTTGTAGTATAATCCTCGTAATTGTTGGCCTGTGATCCTGGTTTTAAGTCACATAATTGTCGATATCCCAGCAGTGAAACAGTTCCCAAGCTCTGCAAATTTTATTACAGCATATTTGAGCGCAGCTTATAATGGATGATATGATGATTACGATACATTTTAAACCAATTCTTTGTCTTGTTGTTGAAAATATTTCTAAAAACATATCAAACATCGGCCTTAGAAATCTTCATATGCATATGAAGTCAACTCAAATGGGGTCCTGAATACAACACAACGGACCGAATTAAAATACTAATTCTGGTGAGCATAAAGAATAGAACATGTGAGATGTAAATGAGAAAACATGGACATGACAGGCAAATAGAAAGAGAGACTGCCAGAGATAGCTCTTAGCCACCAAGTCTTATAAGTAGTCTTGCGCTTGACAACTTCATTTTCTGAGGCTGACAACATTATCTCCCCCAAACCGAAATGCATACACAATCATGTGCTGACACAACTATGCTCTGAAAATCTCTTGACACTGATATTCACAAATCTGCATCATCCAGTAACTCTACACACACACACACACACACACACAGACCCACACACAGCTGCAATTTTTTTAAACTCAGCTTGTGTACAATTTCCTCCTCCCACATTCAGCCGCGTTCCTCTCCCTGTTCATCCATTTCTTGACTTCTTCTTCTCTCAGAGGATTTGATTAGATGCACAAAATAGACAAAATACAATTTTTTATTTTGAATTGATAAAGACGCAGAGTTCGATTTACAGGCCAGCCGGGGATCTCAGCTCCCGACGAAAGAGCCTAAGCCCTCATGAAAGTAATTTTAGTGTAAGTTTGGCATGAAATGATAATTTCCCATTTTGTTTTTTTGAGGTGAGAGGCTTTACGTTGCTGACAGTGGCTCAGAGGTCATGTTGGTGAGCTTAAAACTGTTTGAATATCAGTGTTAGGTTTGAGCGTGAGCAGCTATGGACATTTGTTTGACTGAAGAGCGTTCCGTTAATTAACGTGTCCTTGTGTGTGACTGATAAGGAAAAACAGAGAAACCATGTTGTATTGTCGTATATCAATAATGTCTTAAATAAACAGTACAAAACGTGCAGCACATTTGGCTCCCAGATTCAACACAGATAGTGCAATGGGCCTGCAAAGCTATATAAACCGCTGAGTCATTACTTTCATTAGTTTAACAAAACATTATTTTAGATCACTACAGATTTAACAGACAGAAATTGAGAGCCAGATTCACCTGAGCTCAAAGCCCCTAGTACCTAGGAGTCCCAGCATTAACTGGATGCAGATTTTTGGTTAGTTTTTGCGTGGAACTCTCTGCTCCGTAGCAAGTGGCTGATTCTGCCAGTTGACCAACCTCAAACTGAAGGTCTGTCTATAAAGTGTGCAAAACGCATGTCAATGATAAAAACGACTTCTTGCCCGGTGCTAACACAGTAAGAAGCAGATTTAGAATAATCACATAGTAAAAGACAGATTGAATCTACAGAGACAAAGCCTGAGCAACACTTATACAGGCACAATTACAGGACTTTGAGCAATTTCATACAAGTATGCAATGGCGGTACTTGAGATTTAGTACCAAGAAAAGAACAAATAAGTGACCCAGATTTCTGAGAATTGAGCAACTGCTTGAACAGAGTGAACACGTCAGCCATGTATATCATCAAAGAACGGTATGCTCTGAATACATTATGGCTTAAATACAGTGGAGATAAAAGCATACATAAATGTCAAGAGAGATAACAACCTAAGAGGAAAAACGGCTAATAGAAAATCAATCATGTGTGGTCTAAGTATGTTACATACAGTGAAGTAGAATCATTGTCATTTCAGTCGTCAGGAGAGGCAGAAAGCCTTAGCCTGACGGGCCCTCCCTCCTCTCTTCACCCCTAATGACTACCATTAAGGCTATTTTGACAGAAAATTACGTGGCGCCTTTCATTTAACTGTGGGAGGCCAGACGCCCACTCTCTTCTTGCAGCAGAGCAGTAGGCTATGGAGGCTGTCCGGAAACTTTATTATCCTCATTATTTTCTGATGGAAATGCACAGTCAAAGGCAGACATGTGGACAAATACACACACCTATCACCTCACCTAAGGCCACTGCTATTTCAGAGGGGTTTGTCATTGTTTACATTTCAAAGAAACACCTTTAAAAAAAATTTTAACGCTACAATTTTAGTTTGCCCTCCTCAAACACAGCTTCCCTACAGGCAAATGAAATGCAGTGACAACAAATCTGCCCTAAGTAAAATCTTCACCAGCAGAACTGCAGTAAACATGGTCAAATTGATGTTTGCAAATGGGCTTCCCTTTTTAAAACTGGATCTTAAAAGCTGACATGTTCCTCTGCAGTGAGCCAGTACAATTTGTTGCTTGCTCTGCGTGTATCTGACATACAAAAGGTGTTCAGTTTTGATTTCCACTGTGATCTCTGGGTTGACTCGAACGGTTTCACTCGAACACAATTTGAGGGAAAGGTGAAAACTCTAAGATGTACATTCACACAGATAAACACACAGCTCTGCTTGGCTATATATTACATATTTCATCTTCATTTCATCCGAAAATAATGTTTATCAAACAATCTGTCGTTTTTATTAATCTTTAATTGTGGGTTGCTTTTTTCTCTTATACCTCCCTCTATCTGATTACGTGCTGCTGCTGTTGTCTATGATACCAGTAACTCATAAAACATGGCTTTGATTGATCACTTGCATCTCCCTCTCCCTTGCTCCCTTCCTCTCCCTCTCTGTAGTCCATTAGTTATGGTAATGTTAGGTTAAATACATCTTAACTTGCTGATGATTGATTTACACAGCACCACCCGTAAAACACTCCCTTCGTCTTTTCCCCGTCCTCCCCTTCTTCACTTTTGTCTCCTCCAGTCTCCACCCACCCTGTGTAATGTATAACTTTTCGGGTTGCGAGCAGTCAGGCTAAAAGGGAGGCCTGGCTGTCAGCTCCTCTGCGCGGCTGCTGACAGAGCTCGGACTTGAGGGTCAGAAGATGAATCTGCCCTGTCACACAAACAGACAGAAGTATGAGCGATGCCTCTGCCAGCAACCCTAACATGCTCAAACTCACACTCTGAGATGGAGACACGACTAGCTTTATTTTTAAAATACAGTGTGGGGAAAAAAGTACACATACATGATTGTAAACCCACAAAACACATACATGGTTGTCCTACTGCACTAGCGAGGACCTCATTCATTCTCGCCTCTCCAAAAACAACTGTAACTCTCAGTATTTGTAAACTCTTAACTCAAACCTAGCTCTAATCCTAGTTCTAACTGTGCAGCCTAATTCCCACCTAAAAGCATTACTAAACATTGGAAAACTACTGCTGTTTGTTCAGCATTTACTGTGACAGTCATCACCGCAGTGTGCAATTCAATTATTCTACCTCCTCCTCCTGTTTATGATTTTGATTGGCTGAGATTGTTTATCCTCCAAACAAACACCCTTGTCTTTTTTCTTTTTTTTTCAATTGAAGCATCTAGTGCTGTTGTCTGTGTGAAGTTGTTTTATATCAGTGTTTGCACTGAATGCACCAATCAGGTAAAGTCTACACCATATAATTTCTTGAAGTGGTGGTGTTAGAATTATTGGTTTTGGCTTTATCGACTTGAAATGTTTGGCTCGGCAAACATTATGAACATTAATAGTAAAGTATGCATGGTTTGTAACCGCAGTTAGTGTGATGTTTTTAGTGTATCTATCAACTATACACATTGAATTAATGACCTAGTTGTAAGACAGAGGCCTAATTTCAAGAGACTAGGCTAAGTTTACCCACTGAAAAAGTGTGAATGAAAAATGTCCTCACTTTAGATGTCTACAACTTAAAAAGGGCTGCTGCGACAAAAGGATTGTGAGAACATGCACACAGACAGACAAGCACAGACACACGTAGCATCACACTCACAGCCTGACAAAATGCACACTCATGCTCATACTCGGGGGTGTTAATGTGAAAGCGTCAACACTTCAGGGACACCGTGAACCCCTGATCCATCTCCATCCTGACAGCAGCCCTCCATTAGCCGCACACTCACAATGTGGTTGTGGAATGCACACATACAGTACTTTGTCAGAAACACACACACACAACGTTAATACATAGAGAGCATTTTCTCACCAGGAACACACACATGCAATGATGAATACACAATACAGTGCTGCTGCCACTTTTTTTGGTCAGAAACAATGCTATTAAATAAACAGTGTGCTTTTTTAAATTTAATCATATTTCTCCCAAACATAGCCACACTATTACATATATAGAGGAAATATAAGTGAAAACACAAATTAGCTAATGCAAATGTGGAACACAAGACAGACTCACCTTTCTCGGTCTCCAGCAGAGATGTTATAAAGGTGATTGGCAGCTCCATCAGCACATGCCCTCAAGACAGCTACATAAAGGCAGACAGAGTGATACTTTAGTCAGTGTAACTGTGTAATTCGTTTCAAATGAAGGGTACACCTTGCATTCACAGCAGACATATTTCTGCCTTTAAAAATATAACCAAGTCATTGTTACATGTGACCCAGATTAAACTGGTATAAAGGAAGCGTCACAATAAACCAGTTTCCACTCATGCAGAGGCGAGTTTAGGGTATCTGTGTCCACTTAACTTTAGAATGTTTCAATTCTTAAGTCAATTTGTTATGTTCCTATCTATGTGAACCACCTTAGTCTTGTCTAACTGGTGGCATGTAGGTGTAATTTCCAGTCTCATTCGGAAAGCTTCTCTACAGACATGAAACACCACTTCTGATTAGTTCCACAAGAGTGGGACTGAAGCAAGGTTGGCACATAGTAACAACACATGGAACCAAGGAATTAGGAAATGTGACCTACCATTACTGTGCGTAAGTTGTACAAGGATTTTCAATTCAAGAAATTATGATGTAGCCTTGTACACTGAGGTGTGTCGTTCACAGCAGCCATATCACACATGACAAAATTCCACTGCCACTCCCGATATATATTGCATGCTCTCTCTTAATCCTGTGCTGCAGTTTCCTTTCAAAACGTGTCCATAGTTTTTGTGAGTACATCTACAGCTTCTGTAGTGTGGCTGTACAATAAATCGAATTTTTATTGGAATTGCAATATGGCTTACTACAATTTTCAAAATGCAGGGGGCGCAATATTTGTTAAATACGAAATGTGTGCGAAAATACTGTTTTAAATTAAATGTTGTCATGCTGCACAGATGTCCTGGCCTATACATTATATTCTACTGACTTAAAGAAACTTCTGTTTGGTACAAATCCTCTCAAAAATCATTTATATAATAATAATAATCATTTCTTGATCAATTTTTACATCAGCCTGATGGCTTGCTTCTTAAAGGCAACACACCTGGCAAACTCTGCAATGCACAAACTTATTTTTAGGTCTTTTAAGGAGTGCAGTGTGTGTTCGTAGTGAGTGAGTGGGGGAGCGAAATGAGGGAGCTCGAGCCACAGAAAGTGACGGAAAAAGCAAGCAAGTTTGTTGTCAATCTGGCAGTAAATGTACAGTGTAGGTCACAACGTGTCTGTTAATAAAATGGATGTCTGGATGCTGGAAAGTGAAGGCTGGTAGCGTTAGCTAACCTCTGCCTGACACTGGTCTGGAAGTTGAGCAGGACTGGACGTGGAGTCACGTGACTACACACTCACTAGTATGTTTATAAGGGGAAAGTACATTAACACACACTGTAGGGAAAATATTTATAAATAACTGACATGGTAAAATTTTGAGCCTCTGAATTTTAGGTTCTGAATTACTTTTCAATTGTCCAGCCCTACACAACACTAAAAGTTAAATAAATACACTTACTTCAATCACTGCAAAACACTTAAAAAGTTTGAATTAGGTCCAAATGAGCTAGAAACAAACCACCTTTCTGCCAAGGTAAACTTAATAAAGAGCACTCTACACAAACAAGTAAATCATGATGGTTAAAAAGTTTGATTTGACCTTTTTAAGGCAGTCAGTGAAAGAGCACTTATCTTTTCTGATTTTAAACCAGACAAATGAGACGGTTACTTGCTATTCTTAAAATGGCATTCAAGTTGCACTAAATTAGATGCAAACTATTTGCAAATGTATGCTCTTTCATGGCCTCCATTCTATTCAAATTGAACAAGCAGCCTATTTTTTAAAAGCTTTTTTCTGTTTGGGGCTTTTGTGGCGCACACAGGGGAAAAACTTCAAAGAATCAGCTGTAGTTTTCTACTTGTACCTAGTTTAAAACTAACTAAAGCCTGCACCAAAGAGACGGGCAACTGTTGTGCACGTTTTTCTGTCTCATCGGCTTTCTTTCTCCGTGTCCATTCCCCAAACTATTCACTGTCTGTGCGCATGCGATACAGGATAGGCTACCTCTTCCACATGTGATCTGGTTTCCTACATGTGGCCATGTGAGCGCATACAAGACACTACAAACAATCTGGGAAAGTCAAAGTGAAATGAATTTCACCTTGATTTGTATTTCTCTTCACTTTTCTACACACTCCTTCCCCATTTTATCACACACGCTTTGCTCACACTGGTTTGGACCCTGTCTCACCTTCAGAACCAGACTTTATAGAATCATGCATCTCAGCAGCTGTCTTATTAAAATTGTAATAGTCAGATTTTTGTTAAAAGTGGGCCATACTGTTTATTATCATTGTAACAACAAAAGGGGCAGAGAGAAAAATCCAATAGGGCAGGTTCAGACTGACATAAACACTGATTCAAAAATCTAGTGCCTCATTCACTTCAATGAAACTACTGCACTGGATCAGCGGTGGTTCCTATTGCAAAGGGCTATGGGTAAAAAACACAGGGTCATCCAACATGGAATTTGAACCTGGCTCGACTTTGCGACACATTCAGTAACGCTCTGCGCTGGCCAATATGATATGTGCAAGCAAGAACACATTCCTGGTAGATTAGTTTGTAACTTGAACAGAGTATTTCTATACTGTATACCTCACAAGCATCCATTTGGAAGAAAAATGTTTGCTGCCGTGACATCTCTCCAGAGCTGAAAAATCCTCTCATAGCAGCCGATTTATTTGTTTATTGGTGAATGCAAGCCTTAGTCTAGGGAAGCAGTGGTTACATGCAGACTAAATTGTACTGTGTTTCCTGAGGCCAACCAAATGTGTTTAAACGCCAAGCACACCTATGCATCACAGGTGATTTAAATTTTGTTGCCTAATTAGGCGTCTTCTCAGCTCTATATGGACTCCTTGACTGACATTTCCCTCAGTGCCCTGTTAGGGTGAGACTAATTACACCTTTATTATTCTTATTAACCTTTGTCACAACCTGTGTTTTTCCTGTTATGACATACCAAAATATCTGCTGTGAAAAAGGTCTATTAGTTCAAGATGCGGTGACCTAACGAACACCACAGCGTAGCTTTGCTCATCCTCAAACTGATCAGAGGTCTAATCAGACAACAACTGAAAGCACCTGTCTGGGTGTGCAGGGCCTGTAATGCATTATGTTCCTCATAAAACATCTGTAAAGTCAATTTCTTTGAATAGTTTAGGGGCAAATTCACAAAGAATTAATTGCAGCCACTGAGTGCACCATGAATCACTTCTCACAACCGCTATATGCGCCGTCTCAAGGTCCGTTCCACAACGCTATTGCCCTAATGATATTACAACGCAAACACGCCTATTACGGTTTGCAGCAGGTATAATCTGCCCTTGTTTTGAGTCTGTTAAAAGTTCATCTGCACAATCCTTTTGTGAATTTGCCCCTTAAACCGTTATCATTTACATGCAAGTATGCTAGCTAACATTCTTTTTCTTCCCTTCCTTTGATGCCATATTGCTATGTTTCTTGTTACCGCCACCGACTGTCGATCAGTGGAATAGTGTGAAATGATCATTTTCAGTTTAATATTTAACAATTGTCGGTTTCGACAGCTGTTACCTTTAATAGCTCTGCGTCAAAGCCTCGTTTCTCCCAGTTTTGGGATATGTTGGAGAGCTAATTTAGGCAGACATTTCACAGTTTTGATCAAAGTCAAAATCACCAAAGATGACAATGCAGTTGAGAGCACAAAGAACTAAATGTCTGTCACTATAGGCAGAGTTATGGACCGTCTTATATATGATCCATTTTAATCTTAAATAACGTTTTGGTTTTTCAATATAGAAATTTTAAACCACTACCAATTTAGATAGTGACCACCCTTAAACATTTCACACCCGTGAGTTTGTAAAAATAAAATGTATTAATTACGCACATTGCAAGGTTGCAATTTCAATATCTTTTCATAGCTATTGAAATAGCTATGAATTGATTGACATCAGATCACCTTTCATCTGTCCTGGACATCCTCTCACAAGCTGTTTTTTGTAATGTTCAAATGTTTATATTAAACATGGGAATTATTGTTTTGTTTTTATTTTTACCATGGTGTTGAATTGGGTATCAAGAATCGTGGAATTTAACTGGTATTGGCATCAACTACCACATTTCTGGTATCGCAACATCCCTAGTTCACACCACGCATCCTCATGCACACAAACAAGATACTAACAAAATAGGGAGCACCTTGTAAAAACATTGCTCCACAGCACCACCTGTGCTTAAAAACTCCACAGGGCACCACCTTTAAATATGGAGCCACAGGCAACCACAAAAAAAGTTCTACTTCTGAGAGTTTCAATAAATTTGCTTCGCCAAACTGGTGTTAACTTCAATGATATTACCTTGTATTCTAAGGTGTTTAACTATCAACGTGACAATACTTTGTGTTTCCTTTAGACTACCTAGCCTGAACTTCAGGTCAATAAGTTCACACTACTGTAAATATTACAACAAATGCATGTGCAGAGTTTAAACTTTGCATTGCCCCCATTTTCACGGCCATATGTCCATACATTGTGCACAAATTATTATAACCATGACTTCTAAAAATAAAAACATAAAAATATCTTTAGCAACAATGCAAACTGTGTCACGCCAACATACTATAAATTTGCATGCTAACTCAGACTCACACGTACAATAAAGTAGACTTGATTAGCAGAATGAAATAGAGTCGAATGATTATTTCAACAGAGGGGGATTTCCTTCTCAATCTAACTGAGAGAATACAGAAGTATTTGCACTGATGTAAATAAGACACTTACACACAAGGTAGTGCTTTTATTCAGAACCATCACCACCTGCTGTCAATGTTTCACATCAAGAAATGATTGGAATGTAAATGAGTCATTATCTCTGACAGAGTGCAAAGGCTGAGAAACTTTTCAACTGACAACTTCTCGAAAAACAGAGAAACTCCTCTTTAAGCCCGGTGGTGACAGACTGTAAAGCTATCAGTCTTTATCTGTGTATAAGTACATTCACACACACACAGAATAATTACAGACTTAGGGTTCTAGAACAGTTACTTCTGTCTGTCAATCATTTACTCAGCTCTGTTTGCATGGCATGCCATTAAAACACATACAGCTCCAGTAAATCTGAGATGTTTGCTGTGATTCTAAAAAGTGTGGCTACAATAAAACAGTCTTTCAAAATGATCTACTTTTTACTACATTTGTATAATTTCCCATTATATGCATTTTCTGACCATATTTCATACACACTGTGGTGTAACAAAACGTCAGTTGGTCTTATATCATCACTTCTCCTTGCTAATGCTAAGCCAAAGGTCCCTTACTGTTCTGTATTAATTAGTGTTCATTTTCAATCATTTCAGACTGTTAATTTTTTATCACATTCTGAGTCTTTATGTTGGGTTTCCCGCAGCATTTTCAAGTACACCCTCCCCTTAAAGGTCTGACATAAAACCTCTGCTAACATCAGAAGAAACTATGACAACTTTACACAATATATTATCCTTTCACGCTTCAGGGAAAATGAGAATTGGCACTTCATTACACAGTAAAGGCCATGTATTAATAATTGAGGTGATTGTTTAAACTGCTGTATTGATAACAAGATGACGTGTCAGCTTCTGTTCAGTAGGTGAGTTTCTGATCGATTATGTCATACATATGCTGCAGAGTAATCACAATCAGATACTTATACACTACAGGTCAGACAACATGCCTACATTAGTCTGATAATCACCAGTTGGACACAATATATCCAATAAAGTCTGGTCCAGTTGAAGTTTGAGTAAAGAACAATACCGGCAACAGTAAAGAACTTTGTTCCCTGTATTAAGGTCAATGACCTTGAATGTGCAACCATATTTTATAGCTTTAGTCATCTTTGTGTCTTCATGTCAAACATGGGTCAGCGACCCAAATCTTCTGTCACAGAATATGTAATTTTATATCTCTATAATATAAAATAACCGTACTTCACCACATTTGATTATTTTCTTCTTGTATTTTGAACTTGCATGCAAACAAAAACAACTCCTCCTGGTCTGTAGTTACAATTTCACTCTCCTCCTCCATGTTTTCTTGTCACTTTCTTCTTCTACGACAGTTGGCAAACCAGTTTGGAGGTGCGTTACCGCCACCAACCAACATCACGTCACATGAGAATGAGGTAAGTGGTCCTGCTGCCCAAATCTTGTGAATGCAAGATTTGGGCGAACGCGAGAAATTCCAACCCTGATTTGCTAAATAGTCTGCCTGGAATATATAGCAATTACACTAAGGGATAGCTCCAGGAAATGGTGGAAATGGTTTTGCCAAATCTCTACCGGTGGACACATTTCTACTGTTACACAGTATATACAGCCATATCACCCAAATAGTCAAGAGTGTGCCTCTGTTGTTGTTTTAAGGTTGCTGTTCTTGACACAACTTCCTACTCCAAAGTCACATGAACATCTCAATTTATTTTATTCAAAAGTTGATTTGCATTGTAATAGAAACTTTCAAATGCTGTTGGAGCATCTGTCTTTCGAGAACTCTCAACATTCAATTTGTCATCATGGTAAATGGCAAAAGCGGGTAAACTCAACTTGAGAAAGATTATCTCTCCATCTGCGCTCCTTCCACACCCGTTGACTATACAATTACTGTCATTCTCCCACTGAAAACAAAGAATTGCCGGCTATTTGAAGCACGCCATAATTGTGAATGCAAAAGCCTGACCAACTCCCATCTTATTTTTCTCTTCACAGCACAACAAGATGACAAACAAACTCAACAGAAAATTCTTAGAGACATAGCTGCCGTTTGAATCCTGATGGTGATATGATGCGAGCTGAGCGGGGACAGCAGAAGCAGTCACAGATGACCTTGTAAATTAACTAGCCATAATAATCCCTTCCTTCCATTATTCAAAACCAAATCCTTCTGTCACTCACTCTGCTGTGTGACAGATACATGTGGTGAGCAGGAGATAATGCACTTCCACACACAGTACTAAACCTGTCACTTCAATGCCTTTTAATCATGTATGTTGCTGAGGAGTTCGGACGCAAGAAAGATGCATGTACTTGTTCATGCAGAAAGACACAAACGCACACACACACACACACACACACAAAGCTTGGGAGTATATTCTATAGCAGGCCGGTATTGATGACGTTAGGGGTGAGGATTAATGTCTGTCAGGTTGGGGCTTTAGCGCAGTATAGGAGAGGGCAAACGGTCACAGAGAGCGGTGAAAAGATTATTATCCTTATGATGCCTTGACGCCCTCCCTTCATCTATCAGTCCACGTCTCCCCCTCCATCTGTCACCCTGTCTCCAGATCCACCCTGCTCTCTACACCTTGCTTCAAATCTGATTGATTTCCCACACAAACACCTAATTTTCTTTCTCTCCAGCTCCACTCTGTTACTCTTTAGTCTTCTGCTCCATCTTTGTTATTCTAGGTGGCACACTTTCACCAGCTCTTCCAATCATTCTCTTCTTCCTCCCATTGACAGTATTACAAGAATTTCCTTTTAAGCTTTCTTTTCATCTCTGTCGAAAAGTGCTCGCTAACAGCCTCCCTACTCGAATTCTCCACATATCTAGATACTCCATCGGACACGTGTGCGTAAATGCCGAAACACAGGAAGTGTGTACGCGCACGCCAACACACTGCAGCTACATCACCCAACCGACCTTGATTGCAAGGCTGATACTCCACTGGCTGATGGGGTGATGCTCAAAAACGTCAACTTCAGCAAGCAGCTCCCCATCAGCAAATGATGAAAAGAGGCAGTTTAAGATTTTTTTGTCTTGTAGAGACAGTTCCCCTCACTGATTGCTTTATTGATTGGCTTGTTTGTGTTGTTACATGGTGAGTTAAGTGAAGTAGCTGTGAGTAAGTAAATGAGGGACTGATTTACTGAGTGAACGGGTGAGTGTGTGTGAATGACTCGATGAGCAAGTGGGTGATGTTGGATATCAGGGAGAGGGTGCGTGAGTGAGATAAGAAGCTTGATCCCACTTCACAACATCACACTCGGCACCTGTAAATGAGTTTCCCTTTGATCCGTGTTGCACTCTTCTAGCCTCCATCGCTCCTTTGCTCCCTGCTGCTCTACCTCTCCCAGAGGTGATGAGGGGGCCCAGGGGCAGCACATCAGAGGACCTGAGAGTGCTGGTGTGTGTGTGTGTGTGTGTGTGTGTGTGTTGTGTGTGTGTGTGTGTGTGTGTGTGTGTGTGTGTGTGTGTGTGTGTGTGTGTGAGAGAGAGAAAGAGAGAGAGTGCAGATGTCTGTGGCTGTAAGGGTGGAGACGACGCTACGAGGCCTATAGGTGAACAACCATCTGGAGAGTGACACACACACACACTCATGACACGCTCATGCGCACACCGACATCTGTTTCACTCATAAACAACATAAAAAATACATGGCATATCAAGTGAGGAACGATAAACTTGCTACAAGCGTGTTTACTGATCTGAGATCCACCATTCATGCACCATCATTGTCGTGTCAAAACTCCCTCAAAACTCATGTGCACCGCTGCCAAGAGCAAAACTGATCAGGAAAGCGTCCCACTTTCTGACATCCACACCACAGCATCACTTGCAGCACATTAAAAAACACCCAAATGTCTAAGTAGCCTTAAGTGGGAGCAAATATAGAAATCTGCCATATGACACTATTAAGGTGCAACATGCTGTTAAAGTACATCAGATATATCTCACGGTGGTCACCAAATGGTGCAGTTTATTAGTTTTATGATTTGATGGAAGGGTTGCCTTTCTGTATTATTTATTAAGTTTTGAATGTGAAAACAAAAACATTCATGAGATAACTTGTAAAAGGATATGTAAAACCACAATGTGTTTATGTAATATTGAAACCCTGGAGTATAGCAGTTAAAACTTTGCTGGTCTGGTTGCAGTGTGGATAAAAAGTAACAATATTAAAGCTATATATCAATTTCAAAACACTATTGATGGTCACTTACAATCAACAGGGTGTAAAGAATCTATTACAAGTCAAATTATCTCCCAATCTTAGTGAAAAACAGATAATTTAAGGTCAATATTGAATCTTCAGTGAGTCTTCAGTTTAGATGAAAAATTACAAATGATTGGTTCAGGTGCATTTCAAGTCAAAACAAGCAATATTATAATATTGTGCAGATCTGCAGAAAAATGGCCTTTCCCTTTACTCTAGATTCACTTTAGTAACTAGCTCATGATCTGCATAGCGAAGCATTATGATTGTCTAGTATAACATGGTGTATTATACTATTGATTCTATTGTTTTGTTATGTTGTCCTTTTTTGGACTGACCTTTGTAACAACCTGCCTGTTCATTAATGTGCACTGTCCCTTATACCGATTTTAAAATCTGATATTCCAATAAATTAGCCGATATTTTTTTTCCTCCTCCTTTCCCTTGACCTCCTTAAGATAACAGGACACAAGGCAGTTTAAAACTGTTTTTATTGTTAGAAATAGTCCTTTGAACCAAGAAAACAGTTGATAGCTGTGTTTTGTGGTGGATAAAAAGCTTTCCAAACTTGTGTGTTGCCATCAGTGGAGCTGCAGAGTCCCTCTGGTGGACAAACTGTGCAACGACAACACTCATAACAAGATTGATGGATCCATCTCCGTTTCTTTTTTAATGGCCAGTTATCATTGGTCGGTCTATTCTATATGTACAGTGTAAGGCTTTGGCTAAATTTGCATCAAATCCATTCCCTTTCATTTAACAGGTATCAAAATCCTTCTGATGATGTTTTATGTTTTTCTTTCTTTAAATCCCACATTTCATATTTTCCTCACTTAATAGACTGACCAAAGAATCTTTATCTTGAGGCAGCAGGCAACCTTTGGTGTGAAATCAGATAAGGGAATTGCCATTAAACATTTTCTGGAGGTCCTCTATTATTAAGGCAAAGATCAAGACCATCTAACTAAACATGTGACTTCTGTGTGATGGAAAGAGCTCAGGTGCCTCTTGGGTTTTTCCTAAGTTGAAAAGAATATCAAAGCAGTTTCATTAAAATTCAATCTGATGTGGTATTAATCACAAGTTTGGCTTCAAAGTTACTTTGTTTACTAACATTCTTCCCTGATTGCATAAGTCTGTGTATTACATTTTTTATAAATTAGTGTGCCTACAGTTATTTTTGTTGTTGTTTTTTCATGGTCTTAGCGTCAAAAGAGAACCAGTGATCCAGGCCACTTCTCTCCACTCCATCCTTGATAAAACCACATGCCTGACAAATTCAGCACAGTTTGGTTCATTTTCAGTTAGGTTCTGTTTCTGATCAGTTCGCCAGATTTAACAGAAAAACAAAGTTTTAAGATACAGGTTGAGATGACACTGTCTAGTTTAAAGGCTCAAAGTCAGCTTTGCATATTTAACACATCAGAGCCGAGCAGCACCACCACTATGCATCAACCAATCTCGCAAGAGGCACCTCAGGGGGTCTGGAGCTCTACTCCTCTTTTCCTGTTTTCAAGATGAACCTTTAGTGCAATTTTTTTTTGAATTCTTATTTGTCTTTTACTCTGATAAAGAGCCTTGGAGTATTCATGAAGCAGAAGGAAAATCAAATCCATTTTGATATCCTCTAGTTACCAACTACGAAAGAGTGGCTGGAATCTAAGAGACGTCCTTGATTCATAAACTGCCAGCTAACTTTTTAAAGTGACTGATCACAGTTCTTCCCATCTTCAACAATAATCATCAATATGTCCCTGGGCATGACCATTCACTGAGCTTGTATTATACAAATACTGTATGTTCGGATATGAATACACATCCCCAGTCCTGCTTGAAATGTTCTGCCCCTTTATCCACAGAAAACTGTGTTTTTTGCTATGTATAAGCAAGGGCTGTGCATGAATGAGAAAATCTTCAGGGTGAGATACGACCACATATCCTGCTCAAACTAGACCATTTCCCCTTCCTGATGAAAGGCTGCAAGAGGCCTCACAGATGTAAGTAACAGCTCCGAGTCTAGTGGATTTGTTGTGACTGAAATCCCACATTCTGAATACAGGGGTCTTGGTTCCAGTGGGTTTGTTTATATCAACCCTGTCACCCGCCCGCTGAGTGGACACTTACCGCCACCGCCTGTGTTCACATTATTGACCAACCAATTATGTTTACTGAATGTATACACACAGTTATCACACAATGAATCAGAATGGATGTGCCATCCTTGTTGCCATGAGACCTCACAATACAGAGTGCTTTCAATGGGATTGAACGCCTATAAAAACAAATTGTACAGTTAAGTATATGGCTAAGTGCTGTGAAAGCTGACGGCTTATGGAAATAATGAATGAAATGCATACAGACTTTTTAAGGTATAACCCTTATTCGATCACATACATTTCTTTATCCGTAAACTTAAATGACCCTGTTTCAGCGTGTCATAGACACAGACACAGTTTAATTGTTGATGTTTGTGTCTGGAAAAGTTCAGAAAAAAATGATGCTATTTAATGATGACGTAAAAGAACCAGTGTCTCAGGGGCAACAAAATCATGCTGCATATTAGGGCTGTGAATGCAATGGAAATGCCTTTTGTATAATAATAACTTTGTTTTGATTCTAATCATTGTTCAGGTCATGCAGCCACAGGAGTTAATAAAATAAAAAGTCACCTGTGCAGAAAGGAAAATTATTTTCCGCAAAATAATGTCATTTTATCTCATCTTTCACTTCATTAAAACACACCTCACAGGAAATGTGGGCAGAGGGCAGATAGGGGGCATTTGCAATGACATGGCAGCAATTAAGGTTTTGCACTGTGAAGGCTACACAGACTGGAGAGCCCATCTGACAAAAAAACAAACAGGGGAACACATGCTCAGTGCAAACCAATGCAGACCGGATCCAAGCGATATAAAAGGGGGCTTGTTTGATGTGTATTCCTGATGAGTGAGATATACCTTTATTCCAGAGGATGTGTAAGTAGTCCTTATCCAAAGGCTGGTTCAGAATGATCAGACAGATCTTCTGTTTGCCTGCAGAAGTAGATAGAAGGAGGGGGAAAGGGAATCATAAGCAATCAGATGGAGACACAGATAGACACATCGCTATTTGCATGTTTACAAAATACCTTTTTAAATATAGACTGGAGGCTGCTGTTCGTGGCACTGAATGTGCCGAATAAAGAACAAAATTAAAACAATGGCCTGATAATGAAGCCATTATCACGCTCCACACGGAGACAGGAAAATAAGAGGGAGGATTAAAAACAGAAACCAATCCAAACAAGTCAGGATGTACACTCTTAGTTTTGTGAAAGTCCAGAACCGTTTTCCTTCTCGATCCTGTGAGTGATTTGTTTGCAACATCGCAATATAACAAAATATATCCAAATTATGCAACAATGTCCCTCAACAACAGTACTTTAATGCACCTCGACCAGGGTCAAAATCAATGTCAAAGTCCTTATTATATGTTTCTTTTAAAAGGGGAAATCTGTGCTCGCACACATCTCATCGATACTCATCTGAATATCATGACCTTGGTGACAGGCCATCTGCAACTACATGACTTAAGAGGAAAGCCCTCCCAAAGCAGCCCAAATGAAAGTAACCTGTCATCCAATAGCTTCTGTCTTTCCTCTCAGTGTACCTCCATACTTCTTTGTCAAAGCCACTGTCCCAGGGTGCATCATTTCACAAATCTATTTCCTCCCTCAACCCCCCCCCCATCCATCTTGCTTTTACCTTTTCCTGTGCTCGGCTGCTAATGCAGATCCCCTGACAAATACTTTAGAATTGTCATTTTTTTTATCTGCAAGAGATGAAGAGAAAAAAAATAATGGAAAACTCTGCATTTCACTGACAAAGTAAAAACAGAGCTGCTAGAAAAGCCTTAATGGACCAAAGACTAAAGCAACCTCTCTTCCTCTCGCCTTCACACTTAGCCATTTCATTGCTCATTTATCTTTCACTCTCATGTCTGCCCTCATGAAAGACTTCTCATCCATTTTTAAAGTTGTTGCCTTTTGTAGCAAAGCCAGAATGCCATATGCAAGCTTAAGCAACACTCTGTGATTACAATGTCCTCTTCCCTCTCTCTTAAACTGCATTTATGTAAATTTCACACAACTGTATTCCAGTTTCAGTAAACACGACATGGCATATAGAGCTTGTATCTTTCCCAATACACCTTTCCTGATATGACGTGAATGCAGTGGGTGGCCAGAGAAAGCGAAGTTGAGGAACAAAGAAGAAGAATATACTTCAGGTTTCATGAAATTTTCATGATATTCTCATTGCAAAAATGTGCCTTGTGTCCTGAAAAAAACAACCCTTTTTGGATTTATACCCTCAAGTGTAAAGAGTGCAGAAAGTGTGGAGAAAAGAAATTGCCCTTTGGGTTTGTGACTTTGTTGCAGCAGCGGGCTTGATGTTGTTAAAAAGTTCACATCACTGGAAGGTCATTTCCATTGCGAAAGTCAACCCCGGCAGAGTATGGTAAAAGGGGGAGAAAGGGAAGAGGAGAAAGGGAGGAGACATAAAAGCGGAGGAAAGGAGGACACAAGGAGGGGTAGGTGAGGAGGAAAAAGAGGAGAAGTAGATTTGTCAGTCTTGTCTCTTAATTGGCTGGAGGTGTACAGAGAACAAAAGACAAACTCAGCCAACCGTGACTTTTCAGATAACCCCTCGTCGCACAAACACTCGCCCCCTCGCACACACGCACAAGGAGGTGCGCGGCCTTTTGTGCACTCTATTCAAAGAAATGTCACCTTGGGAATCTTTTAAAAGTGCCTGACAGTATAAATATGACAAACACACACACATACACTGACTTGAAATCCAAACACATAACCTAGCAAACAGATATTCCAGGAACAGGCATTTATAATTAAAATGGTGAAATTTAAAAGGCTAACTGTGCACACAGGGGATTTTAAAATGCAGACATCCAGGGGCTGTTTTTATATTCTCCAACGTGAGTCTAGATAAGCATTTCCTGCAGGAGATTAAACTAAAGACGGCGTACAAATATACTCTATAACATATCTAGTGAGGGAAAAGTGTTTCACCATACTGTACAGTTGGGAGACAGATATAAAGAGTGTACAACACAGGGAATCGCAAAACAGACCTTTTACCTTTGACAGCAAGTGACAGTTTATCAGCAAAATTATATCATCAGGAGGATGTGGCTGTGCGCTCTGATCTGCTCTGTTCTGCAACCATTTGGAGGATTATTTGCACACAGAGAGAAATCTTTAGAATAAATCTTGGATTTGTACAGTGAGCAAACTCACGAGTGTAGCGTGTGATGCTGCTTATTCTTAGCTTATGTGTTTGAGTAAACAGTTGTTTCAGTGGATGCTTCAAAACTGCTGATAGCATCCTATCAGAAGTGAGTGTCTCTTGACGGATGTTGACCTTTGTGTGTTATTGATTTTCCAGCTGTACAAGCAGAGAAAATCAACACCTCTTCTGTGTTCCTACCCTGCGCAAATCACACACGCGAGAGAATGTCAAGTTTATAATAACATATGTACAAGAACAGAAGCACAATTACAGTGGCCTTTGTAGTCTAACAAGAGGATTATTTGAAACCTTCAACAACAGTCTGGAAACAGAGAGGAAGACAGACATCAAGGAGGTGAGACAGAAGAAAGCAATGCACCATAATGCAACTTTATGGTGCAGAATGCAGCACTATTAGCCTAGGCTCTCTCCCTACAGTGGTATTTGTCAAATTTTTTTTCATTACGGATGAATTACTTTTATAATTGATCAATTAATTGTGTGGGGAAAATGTTACAATCACAAGAGTCTTCAAATTACTTGTTCTGCCTGACCAACAGTCAAAAACACAAAGATAGGTCCATTTACAAGGCCTTACACCCATAACATTATGACCACCAGCCTAATTTTGTGTAGGTCCCCCTTTTGCCACCAAAACAGTCCTGAACCATCAAGGTATCGACTTCACTAGACCTAGACCGGTGTGCTGTGGTCTCTAGCACCAAGACTCTGCAGCATTCCTGTCAGTTGTGAGTTGGGGGCTCCGTGGATCAGAGTTTATCCAGAACATCCCACAGATACTGGAGGCCAATTCAACACC
Organism: Lepomis macrochirus; assembly: GCA_024633595.2. Classification (NCBI taxonomy): domain Eukaryota; kingdom Metazoa; phylum Chordata; class Actinopteri; order Centrarchiformes; family Centrarchidae; genus Lepomis; species Lepomis macrochirus. The sequence goes on along the minus strand of JALXJV020000011.1, from coordinate 24,021,485 downwards.
TTGAACTCGTCGTTGTGTTCCTCAAACCATTCCTGAGCCATGTTTGCTTTGTTGCAGAGTGCATTATCCCGTGCAAGAGGCCACTGCCATCAGGGAATACTGTTTCTGCGAAAGGGTGTTTATGGTGTGACACATGCTTAGGTAGGTGGCATGTGTCAAAGTACAGATGTATGGCATTACCAAAGGTTTCCCATCAGAACATTGCCCAAAGCATGGGCATCCGCTGGCTTGCCTTCTTCACACAGTGCATCCTGGTGCCATGTGTTCACCAGGTAAGTGATGCACATGCTCCTGGCCATCAACGTTACATAAAACATCAGCTGACTCTGCCAGGACTGGCAGCTCTGAGCAAAGGGCGAATATCAACTATAATTCACAGCATATGTATTTTTTGAAAATATCTTAAAGAATGCATTACCTTTTTTGTATTTCTTTTACATACCTACTCCTCTGTCTCTTACTGCACAAACACTTGCTAGAGACGCCCTGGTCAACAGGGGCATATCTAGTAATCAGTGAGGCCCGGGCCCCAGAAACACTCCGGTCCAGTGGTGAGTTTTTTTCCCAACCTCATTCTTGTCTCATTTGTCGTCTGATAAAGAGCAAATTCATCAAATTCAGGTTAAAAATAACAACACATTTGGTCTTTGCAAATAGAAATGATGTGCATGTTTATTTGCATATAGAGCGGGCGAGTGAGAACCAATCACGAGTGGTCACCTGAGACATGTGGAGACACATTCTAATGCCGCGTGTAAACAGGGCCTTAGGCCTAATCCACCTGGACATGAGTAGTTTTATTATCTGAGTTTTTCCTTTTAAAAAAAAAATCTGTCTACATGAAAATGCAAAAACACGCTATCAAGAGCATGCCAAACCACCAGGCGGCAATATTAACCTAACCATAAAGCCATATTGGCCAATCGGAGCCTAATAAAATTGTAAACAAAGCAAGCATTGGCGCATAATCTGGGGGCCTTTCTCATTTTCCAAATTTCTGCCTTCTCGACTCATCGACTCTTCGATCCTCAGTTGTGTGACCCGGAAATCGAGCTCAGCGCGCCATCTTGAAGGACATCTCAATTCTTAAAATGCACATCAAGGAGCGGGGATCAAGGAGGCTTGCTGGAGGAGCTATAAGCGAGGATACATCAGTGTATACTTTGCAGAAGTTTAGTCAGCTGCTGTGACATTTAAAAGAGGCGTGACATGCAGCTGGACCAACCCATAGACTCTGCACTGTTCCTGTTGTAATCATAAGTTGTATTAGATAAGCCTATTAAAAATAATCACATGCGCGATTGAACTTTCTGCCCTTCACCTTTTGTGTAGCGCCTCATAAAGCACTGCTCTAACTGTATTCCTTAATGTCATTTCACTTTGATATCACTGATGTGATTTGTTGAATGTGATGTGTGGATGGGCAGCAGGATTTTAAAAATGAACATTAAATAGCAGCTGGATGAAGCGTCTCCCAAGTGACACTGTGCATTTACACACGAGCCACTGCAACATAAATTAATAATTAAAAATCTCCTGACACGCCGACAGGATCGGTCAGGATCTGGTGTTAATTCATGTTCTGTGTTCTTCTACACATCCAAAATGTCTCACACACATTCCTGTTTCACACAGTAAAACTGTTTGGAGTAAAGCAGCTGTCCTCCTGATCAATCCTGAGCTTCATCAGAGCATCTAAACATGGATTATAGAAGCCGAAAGTTTAATTCTGTTTCCTCTGTTTCCTCTGTCTGTCCTGTGAAGTTTATTACTGCAGGGTTTTTTTTTGCTTTGTCCCACGATATTTGCTGTGACATTACTGCACGGATGGAAACGTTTAGCTGACTGACAGTCTCTCTAATCACCAAAGTAAATTGTTAAAGAAAAAACTCGTGGTAGGCTACATCAATATAGGCTAACACATAAGAAAGAAATCCCCTGGAAAGTTGCAGGCACCGGTGGAGGCGTGGTAAAATATCCATGCAGATGCTGGTCTCTAAATCTGATAAAATAATTAGTTGGTTGGGGGGCTGGTGGATGATTTAGCCTATGCCGATCTGCACATCACACCAATTCAGCTGCTATAATCGTGCCAAAACTGAGCACTCAGCTGCTGAAGTCAAATTACTAGGCTGCAATATCAACCACAGCATTCATACCTGATCTGTTTCATGTTATAATAATAGCCAATGTAGTCTGCACATGTCATTCCAACAGCAGAGTCCTGTGATGACAGTTTTAATTGGGGCTATATGAGATAAATGTTACTGTGTCATTTGTAAAAGGAAATGATAAACTGATGATGAAACGCTCACCTCATCAAGCTGAGGGCTGAAATGAACTTCAGTTTACAGGCGCACCCAAAAAAAGGAGTAGCCTGCTGTGTAGCCTAGTGGAACCTCAAGATGTTTCTACGTGTTATAATGTTGACAGACATGTTTCTGGATAGTGAAGAAATGATCTGTAGCCTCTAGTGCCAAAAGCTGGTCTGCTGCTCTGACAGAGATTACAGCTCAAACAGTGGACAGATGATGCAGCTGTGCAACATGTCATATTTAATTGACGTTGCTTTAAAGTGACGGCTCTGAGGAAAGGACATCTCATTTCATTAAGTGCCTGTTTTCTCGACTCCTCTCTCCTCACGTCTCCTCCTCGACTCCTCGAGCGCGCATCACGGGTGGGAGGGACTAAGATGTGCCGCGAGGAGTCAGAAATTTGGGAAATGAGAAAGGCCCTTGGTGCTTCTGAAGTCTCTTAATTGCCTCAGTGTTTCCCTCACTTATCTTTTCCTTGTGTCTTAGTCCCGCCCACCGAGGATGCATGGAGAGATGCAAGACAACCAAGCCAGGAGAGAAGGAACGAGGAAATATGTTGACATGAGACGTCCTTTCCTCCGAAGCGTCACATGAAGCAACGTCCCTTTCTGATGACGGCGGCAGCTGATCACAGCTGGATCAGCTGTCATTCGGCTGTAACAGCTGTAGAGACCTTTGATGGAGCTCTTGTCTGAACACATGTGCACTGTGTTGGTACTAATAGTCTCAAAGTTCTCAATGCAGAGCAGCATGATTCTCTCTGTACATCGCAAGGCAATAACTCCGGTTTTACTATTTACACAACAACACTGCAACCGGCATTTCTTAAAATCCTCACCCAGGCAGGGGTTTTCAACAATGTTCAGTTTCAGTGACCTGATACTACGTTTCCGTGTGGACAAACAGCCAAACCCCGTAGAAAAAGTCAGGGTCTTGAAAATACCCGTGTTCCTGTAGACAAGAAGTTCACTGGGGGGCTGTGAACATGCTGTTTGACTGAACAATAAATATTCAGACTACAGCCAACTCAGGTTAATAAATGGTGAACAGAGGAATAATGAAGGTTTTTGTGTATGTAAGTCTGTTTAAATTAAATTGTGATTTTGCTTTTGTCATTTTAATTAAATTTTAATTAAAATAGCTTACAATTAATCATCAGTTACACCTTCATTTTTAACATTTTATTTCTCAGAATCCCATGCTCATACCGAGTCACCTCAACACCTCTAAAAAAAAACTGTTTTTAGCATTGCATTTCTTGGCCCTTTTTCTTGTTTGGTGGTGTATTTTTCACATTCCGCTCTGAACAGGAAAAAATAGACAACAAGAGTTCATGACAGGATATTTCATGCTCATCTAGAGTACAACTCAATACAAGATTCTTCAGCTACCCAAAAAGTGGCAGGTTGGAGAGCTGTGTAAAATAACTACAGGAATGCAACACCACAGATTACTGGGCTGCATTAAAGTAGAGTAGATTGTTTTAAGACTCAAATCCCTCTGTATCTTGTCAATATACTTACTGTATGTTTCAGAACTAGGCTCATTTGTGACCGCTGCATGCCACAGAATCCAAGGAGGATGAGAGAGGCAAAAGCTCTGACACTGCCGATCTTCCTGGGGACATAGCGTTTGTTTTTCACTCCTAAACGCTCTATTTATATCCTTCTGTGGGTGGACAGTGTTTCTAGCCAGTGTCAAAAACCCCACACAAAAATTTAATTTGGACAAACATCTGAGTGAAATATGAGTGTATCTGTTGCTACTCAACCAATGGTAGCCCCCTTTAATATAATGTACAGGAATATTTTTCATGCAAGTCATGAAATTAGCTCTTTATTAAATAGATCTCAAAAACTACATGGAGAAATGACAAATGTAATTGTAATACAAAACAGACGCAAAGAACAGAGGGATGTGTCTGCTGTCTCCTTTACAAGCCAAACCGTTGTGCGATCCCCTTGACCTCTACAGCTTTGGATAAAACCTGCCCATAGGCTCAAATCAGCTTTCCTGTCGCCACACACACACGCACACACCACCAAGGAGCTCACATAAACCTTGACCTGAGAGCTGTGGCTAAAGGCAGCTATAACCAGCTTCCTCCTCAGGTCTGTAGGATAGTAAGCGCTGACCATCTGGAGATTTCTTTTTTTTAAGCGCATTAAACAAATACTGAACTTATTTGAGAAACATGCCTACATGCCACTGGAAAAGAGAGACTAAACGTGCTATGGTCAGATTTTTTTTTTTTTTGTCAAATGTCAACGGTTCTTTTTTTTTCCCAGTGTTGGGTTTGAACAAAGTGAATTTATGCAATAACAGGGATTTTATTCAGGAGCAGGATCTCTTATTTTTAGAAACATTTAAATTAGCGAGATGCCTCTTCAAAGTTTGTTTTTCTCAAACAGCTAATATTACAAGAAAACGCATCAAGCTCTGTTTCAGTAAAGATTCATTATGTGTGCACCCTATCAAAAAAAAAAACCCACAAGGAAGTGCAGCTCATACAAACACACACTGCTGTCATGAAAGTGCCATTGATTTGTTTTTGAGTTTTAATTCCCCCAAGACTGTTTGTGTGTCAGAGCGAGTTGGAGAAGCAAAGACAGGAAGACAAGTGTGACAGTGCTGCAAGTAGAGTGTGTGTTTTGATCAAACGCATACAGATTTTTGTGTATGGGCCTCGGTTTGTGTGTGGACCCGCACACAGATGTGGCTCGTGGTTGAACATACCACGCCTGAGTATTTGACTGATTGTGAGCATGCGTGTTTGTGCCAAGGGAAAGTGTGTTAGAAAGTCAGTACCTGAGGGCAGCAGGCAGTCCAAAGGCACCAACTCTTCATCCATTGCCAGAATCCACAGGAGCCCGTCCTCAATCAGCCGACTCACCTGGAACTGAGGAGAGGAAGACAGACACTATTAATACTAGTCGTGCTTTTATCTTCTTTTTTTTTTCTATTTTCTCTTTTTGTCAACCAAAGGAAGTCATTTCATTTTCCAGCTTGTCTCTCATCCCAGTTTGTCGCCAGCCTAATTATTCCACCTTAAACAAGCAGGCCGGATACAAACACTAAAATGCACACGAGTACAGTGACATTAAAGTTGGATCAATGGGTAACTCAAGACATAATACTGACACTAGAGCTGCAACTGAACTAAAACTTGATTAATGTGCCGATTATTTTCTTGATTAATTGTTTAGTCTATAAAATGTATGTAAATGAAAATAAAATTGAAAAATACCCATCACATATTAAATGATTAATCGATTATCAAAACAGTAGCAGACTGACTGTCTTTTGGTCGATTTATGATTAATCTACTGATCGCTGCAGCTGTAACTGACACAGTGCATTGCACATGGTAATGCATTATGTCACCACACAGGCATCAGGACTATCTGCTGAAACAGAACCCATAAGGCAGCTGAATTTGTAATAAAAGTAATTAGAGCTGAAGCAATTAGATGATAGGAAGTTGACAGAAAATGAATCGAGAAGACTTTTAAATTGATGATAACTTGATTAATAGCCTCATTAATCTATCACTGATCATAGTCATTTCTCAAGTAAAAATATCAAATATTTACTGGTTCCAGTTTTTTTTAAACATGGGGATCTCATCCTAAACTTCGATCAGGGCATCAGTGAGCATCTGGTCAGTCTGTGACACTACTTGGCGGTATCAGTTGCACGGATACCTAACATCCCAGAGGCTCTCAATTAAATTCAGACCTGGGAAACGTGAGGGCCAGTCAGTGTCATCAAAGCCTTCATCATTCAAGAACTAACAGCAGTCAGAGTACCACTGGCTAGCACCGGGAGGTCTGTGCGAGCATCCAAGGACATGCTACATCACTGACCCACCACCACACCGGTCATGCTGGATGATGCTGCATGCAGCATAACGTTCACTACAGTGTCTCCGCACCATTTCACATCTGCCACAAGTGCTCAGTGTGAACCTGCTCTCGTCTTGGAAGAGAACAGGGCACCAACAGTGGACCTGCCAATTCTGGTGTTCTCTGGCGAATGTCAATTGAATTGCAATGTGCTGGGCTGTGAGCACAGATCCCACTAGAGGACTCCCTCATGCCACCCTCATGGAGTCTGTTTCTGACAGTTTGGTCAGAAACATGCAAACCAGTAGCCTGCTGGAGGTCAGCTGTAGGGCTCTAACAGTGTTTCTCCTGTTCCTCCTTGCACAAAGGAAGAGCACCAGTCCTGCTGCTGTTGATGCTCTTCTACGGCCCTGTCCAGCTCTCCTCATATAACGGCCAGTCTCCTTTGATCTCCTCCATGCTCTTGAGACTGTGCTGGGAGACACCTGTCACTTTCATTTGCACCAAAACAACTGACACTGATTCATAATCGCTTAGCCTTCCTAACTGGACATATTGATACCTCTGAAGTTTAATTGACTTGATCTTACACTGTGATGTTAAATGCTTAATTTTTTGAGCAGTGTATTTTATATAATTATTAATTATATAATATTACTATTTAACTATATAATAATGAAGAAAATATCAAGAAAATGATTGTATTCAATATGAAAATAAGCATGAGCTGCAGCCCTACAAATAATTATAAGTAAGCAGAAATCAATCATTTTTCATTCATTGCAGAGAGTCTTTTGTATATTGTGACCCAGCTGAGGCAGCAACAAAATGTTAAAAGTTTTATAATTAAAACAAAGGACACACATAGTAACTCTCAATAGTATAATTTTCTGCAGACTAAGTTTAACACTTAACTTTAAAGAGGTGGTATTATGCTCATTTTCAAGTTCAAAATCTTATTTAAGGGTTATACTAGAAGAGGTTTCCATGGTTTCATTTTCAAAAAACACCATATTTTTTCATACTGCACATTGCTGCAGATCTTCTTTTACATCTTACCTCTACATGATCTTTGTTGGCAGTTGCACATGCGCAGTTACTAATTAAGGACTACTACCCAATCAGAAGCAGAGAAAGGCGGGTCAGTGAGAAGCCGGTAAACAGCTTTGATTCAGCTGTAGGCTACATGTTGCCAACCAGCTTGGCAACATTGACTGGAGCAAGAGTTTCAGAATAGTGAGTTATTAATCTGTACCAAAAGTATTTTTCATCCATAAAGTTTTAACTGAGCTATGTCTCTACATCACAGTAACCACTTTATGTCCATTGACTGCCTGGAAGATAGTTAGTGTTTGGAAGGGAGAGGAGAGGTGTGCTGCAGCTCAGTATTTTTCCACCAGTGTTTTTGAGTGCGTGTCAGAGTGGCTGCTTGATGAGAGTTATATGAGGCGTATTTCAATAATACCACCTCTTTAAACTCCAAATTGCTACATGAAATAACCTGTTTGCATCTGGGAAAAATTATTATGAAGCAGAACAGAAAAACATGATCAAGAAAGCTCTTTATACCTCCCTCATTAATCATCACCTGCAACCTTTACCACCACCCCCACCCATTCACAGGGCCTAGCTAAGTCCATATATATATTTTAAAAACAGGACTGTGTCAAATCAGTTCAACTTTAGCTGAAAACTATTCCCAATCCCGTAATTCAAATTAATGTGAATTCGCAAATACCATTATTTATAATTCCATAACCCCCCGCCCATGTGTGTCAAGCATAGTGAAAGTAAAAGTAAAACTTATTCACGTGTATATTTTATTGCAACAGCCTACATCCACCCCCCACACAGCCACTGGTGGTTTGCATCCACAGTTGCAGAAATACTGACCACACTTTGTACTGTTGATGCACAGGAGGGCTGGACGCAGCAGCTCGTGATGCTTAAAAGCTGCAAAAACAAAAGACATCTCTAAACAACTGAGCCATAAGCTCCTTTAATAGAAACGGACGCTGCTGGACCTTTTCGTGAAAACTACTAGGCAACACTTGCTTTGGGGAAAGGACTTTGGCATCCTTTTCCAGCGGTGTTTCATTCAGTTACACAACGGTTTTAACCACAGACTATATGCATCTAACTGCTAATCTGACCAAAACAACACAGATGCCGACGCTGTGTTTCCCTACTAATAACCCGACTTCACACGTTAAAGCTGTCATTGCTACGCTTTGTAATCATTCAACAAAACCCATGGACAACTTACAGGACAACAGTGGCTTCCGCCATTAATGTTGTAAACAGTCAACGAGAGCGCAAGGAGCGGACCACGGCAGGACCGAAGAGTGGCGGGAATTTGTTACGGCGACACCTAGAGGCCAAAAGTGGGAAGGCGTTCTCTCTTCCACATTGCTGTAAAGCAGTGATTCTCAAAGGCAGTCCCAGAGGTTTTTAAAGCGACTCAAGGGTTCTCCGGCAAATTGAGAAATAGTTTAATTTCACTCCAAGGTTCATTCAGTGGAAATTATTCCAATGAGAAAGTGACTATTCCAATCACTGTTTTCACTCTTCACTGTAACCATCATTATGTGCCCCATTACAACACCAATACTGAACAGATGTCCAATTTAATATCAAATCAAAAAAACAACAGTTATATTTTTCCAGTATAGGGAGTAAAATAAATCTTATTAAACAGGGCTTAATGTAGTTATATTTGGGGGTACAGCCAATGTGAACCTTTAAATCTTTAAAATGTCAAGAACCCCTAAAACAGATCCACATTGGCACCACTGGCCCGTACATGACACTTTTGTTTAAGGAGACTATTTTAATGTTTAATTCTAATTCAGTTTAATGGAGCATTAATAGCCAGACAATTAGATGCTTCATTGATCCCCCTCCAGTAGGAGATCTGGCAAGTCTAATGCTGCGTTCCAGACAACTCGGACTGCTGGAATTTTCAACCTCCAACTAGAAAAAGTACAATGGGACGCCATTCAAAGTCAGAGTTCCTACTTGAAGAGGCACCTTTAAAACAACCAAATCCATGGGATTTATTAACATAAAATGTCACATAATCAACCAAGACAATAAATCAATACCAAAAGATTAAATTTAAAACACAAAATCCCAGGCTGAGCGACAGCAAAACCAGCAGTCCCAGATCAAAGAGCCTCTCCCTTCCGATGCTGGCACAGGAGCTTTTAAAGACCTCTTTCCCAGGCCAGGTGGACCGCATTCAGGAATCCGATGTACTAGAGGACAGAAGAGGAAAGGGAAACAGGGAGTACAGGGAAACACATATAGCCGTAACATCAATGTAATCATGAAGCTGGTTACAGTCAACAATCTCTGAAAGTCGTTTTCTCTGCTCAAAAGTGATACAGGAGAAACTTAAAAATGCCAAAAAGTGTGAAAGCATTGGGAAATATACAACATTTACAGACATTTGCAGATTATAAACCAATGTAGCTTGACGGAAACACAGTTTAAGAGCAACATACATTTTTATTAAAATGACATTAAAAATCTTTGAAACACCAAGGGCACTGCTGAGAGTTCAATTGTGTTGACACTTGACAAACAAACATCAGTTTGCAAGGCTCAGCCATGTTTTTCGTTCACTCTTGGCATTCTGCACCTGGAACGCTTTCCGGACTCCAGCTGTGCTTAAAGAATGTGTTGCAAGGTGGATGAACAAGGATCTTCCCAACTATCTCTGCCGCTCTGCTGTCTAAAGGCGGGATAATGAACTGGAATATATGACTGGAATGACAATGAAATTAAATTCCTCATTTGGCTGAGGAGTCCCCTGCAAACCAGGAGCTGCAGGTATGAGGACACCAAGGTCACATCCTCTGTGTTTTAACATGGAAATATTACATTCACATGATAGGTAGAGAGCTAGCAAACCGTGAGGAAAGATTCGTTGAATTTAACAAAAAAACTGTATTGGATTACAATCAATTACAATCCCTTTAACCAAAGTTGAAATTATCACTTAATTGGAGTGATTCTTTTCACATTTCTTTCTTTATGTTTAATGAACATGGCCAAAAACTGTGGCTGTCACTAAGGTCATTCACACACAGGATCCATAAAGAAAACAAATAATGACAGAAATAATGAGAGCTAATGAGATTACGCTACTGTTTTTTGGTTAATTGAATAGTCCCTAGTCAATAATTCATAGCACAGAGAAACACACCTTCACCCTCACTTCACACATGCAAACAACACCCAGCCAGACATACACTAACACACTAACACATACAAGTATACCAGAAATGCAAGCAGACCAGAAAACTGACACATACTGCACAAACATGCACAAGCAAAACACACACTGGTAAACAAACATCATAAGCGTGCATACACACACACGCACACACACACACACACATACACATAAGCAGTAGACTGATGGTGTATGCTTCAGATATCTTCAGACAGCAGTAGAAGCAGTGTAAAGTGAGAAACCAAATCTCTCTCAAGGTGAATCCACTCCGGAGGCTCGTTAAAACAAACGTTCACTCATCCATCAGCACTTGTCCTGTCTCCCAGAGAGACTGCGCATGGAAGGGAATCATACACACACACACTCATGCACACCATTTTTGCGCAGGCATGTATAGGCACAAGCACACACACCTGCTGTGCTCAGATGCATGGGAAGCCATTCATTCTGTGGGTATGCATTATAAATACATCTATGAATAAATTCCAGGCTGAGTGCATTCTTCATTGGCAGGGACTTTTTTTTTTTACAAGGCCACACTACCTGAATGTTTGATCGGATCTCTCTCTTTTCTCTGCATCTAAGTAGCTCACCTTTCCTTGTCCATCAATCCTTCTGAAATTTACCCTTTTTTCTTCTTCTCCCTTTTGCACCTTTCTCTCTTTTTTACAATATTGTCTTGTCTTTCTCTCACTCTCCCATCATGTATCTTCCACCAGCTCTCTTCCCCTCACTTCTTCTGTTTGGCATCAAGACAAAGTGGGTCAGTGGTGGTAGTAAAGAACGAGGGTAAGATTACATGCAGTCATGGTCTTCTGGCTTGAAGAAGGAGGCTTGTTACATGGCCTGATATTAAACAGGAGGTCGATGAACATGTCAAATGTTTATTCCATTTAAACCTCATGGACCGACCAGTGTCAGTCATTACAGACTCTGTTTGTGCCGACTGCTGTGCCAAATATTGTTCATACCCACAGATACTTAAATTATATTGGAGGTCCCAAAGTTACCAATTATACCAAACATGTCAGGCGGAATCTTGTGAAAATGTGTGTAAATGATGCAGACATCATCTAGAATATTTCCATTTGATGAAATGGTGCAGCCTTAAAAAAATTGAAAACATTTTTTGTTTGAATATTTCACACATTGTAAACATCATAAAGCTTCAATGAAGAGCTGGAACAAGCAGATACTATATACACAACGAAAGCCATAACATTATGACCACTAACAAGGGAATAACACTGATTACCTCATCACCATGGCACGTGCCAGTGGATGGGATGTTTTAGGAAGCAAGTGAACATTGTGTCCTCAAAGTTGATGTGTTAGAAGACAAAAAAAAATGGCAAGCGTAAGGGTTTTGAGCGACTTTGACAAGGTCCAAACTGTGATGGCTGGACGACTGGGTCAGAGCATCTCCAAAATGGTCTGCAGTGGTCAGTACCTGTCATGAGGGGTCCAAGGAAGGACAAGCAGGGAATGACCGGTCATGGCCGGCCAAGGCTCATTGATGCACGTGGGGGAGTGAAGGCCAAGAAATGAGCCTCTGCGGGTCAAACTGCTGAAAGATGATGCTGGTTCTGATAGAAAAGTGTAAGAACACACAGTGCATACACAATGGAGTCCATGTCTGGATGGGTCAGAGCTGTGCATGACCAGGGTAACAGGAGGGTCTTAAAAAATAAATACACATGTATTTTTGAGTTAAGATGATTTTTCCATCCGTAAAGCTATATTTTGTAGTTAAATTAGAAGATCAATATCTCACATATTTGTCTGTTAAATGTGAATCTACATCCAGTTTGCTTAGCTGAGCAGAGACCAGTACTTGAGGTGGGCTGGTATTTTTACTACATTTTACACTTTGGTGTACCGTGACTTTATCTTGCACAATTCTCAATCTTCACAATCTGCCAATCACCCAATCTGGGCGGGCATGTTCTCTCACTAGCAAGTTGGAAAATTCACTTTAATAGTACATTGGTACTAAAAACGGAAATACCATGGGTTGCATAGGGCCCTGTGTATCATGCAAAGGCCTCCCCCTCGTGTCAAAGCAGGTGTCAATGTTTACAACTTCGATGAGAGACCACCAGTTAAAGTGGATTGCACACAACAATCAGGTAAACTTGTGTTCTCTCCTATCTAGCTGGTGTGGTAGCTCGCAGTGAATGTCTCTTTTGTCCGCCTTGTTAACCTAGCAGCGCATTTCTCTCGGTCTGTCTGTGCCTTGCTTGCCAGCCACTTCCAGGACTGCATTCTGTCCAACTTATTGCGTATGATAAATGCCAACTCGCAACAATGTTTATAATATTGTGAACATGCATTCATGGTTTATACGCACATTCATAAAGGCAAACTTGGGCACTCCAGCAGCGACCTCTGGGGACCAGTACAGACAATATGATATATATAAGGGAATGATGCCACACAACTCATGCAACTCTGGACTAGTGCAAGATGCAAAGCAAAGGATTGATATTGACTATTTATTGAATATTGAATTTACAATGTTGATCGATATGGTTACACATCGCTGAGTAAATAATAACCAAGTATTCAGCCTGTCCCATTTAATGCACAGCATGGAGATTCTCACAACTGGCAGATGGCTGAACCATAAAAAAACAAATACCATACATCATACAAAAGAAGCAAACCTCTGCCAGGCATTCATTTGCTGTCTTTCTTTCTACTGTGCAAGGTAATAATAGGAGTGTATCAAAATCTCTTGCCAATTGCTTTTTAATTAGCTCTTTGCCGAACATTGTGGTTGGTCTCTAGGTTTTGGCTATCTATCCTGTGCAGCTAATTACCTTCATTATTTGACACATCAGAATCAGGAGGGCTGTTTCCAGTCTCTCACCTGCAAGGAACAGCAAAGCAATGTTGGGTCACAAACACCAATATTAGCTGCTAGTACAGCTGAGACAACCACGCTTAGTCATTTCTTCTTAAATTACCACCTGCTTACAGACGAGCGTCTAGTGAGAACTATTGCTGTGGACATTTTTATTCCATTTTCTCTTCAAGGTCATATCGCAGTGAAGTGAGAGTGTTTGTCTTGAGTTCAATTTAATATCTCCTATCAGCCGATACACTGGTCACATTATTACCCCGTTCACCCCTGGCAGAATACACCTGTTACTGTGACAGATAATAAAACAAAAAATAAGGGAGACACTAACTGACATGCAAATTCAGACTCCCTCTCTCCTTCCTATGTACTCTCTCTACCTTTAATACTCAGCGTCATTACCTTATCTCCTTTCTGTCATTTCTCTTTTCACATATTCTTTTTTCACTCCGTTTTGTCTCTTACTTTGTTTTCAGCTTTGCTTCACCTCATTGTGTCTGTCTGCTCTTTTCCATCATGCTGTTGGGTTTTGTATTAACATTTTATTTCAGTTATAATGATGTTTTTGTGTGTGTGTGTGTGTGTGTGTGTGTGTGTGTGTGTGTGTGTGTGTGTGTGTGTGTGTGTGTGTGTGTGTGTGTGTGTGTGTGTGATAAAGGTGGAAAGCAGCTCAAACGAGCCATTTCCAGTTGCTCATGGGATCTTAATGCGCTGCTCAGTTTGGGGTCAACTCCTCACACTGGCTACTGTTTAGGCAGTAGTTGCAGGGGTTATGTACAGCTGAATTAGGGCTAAGTAGGCCATATTTCTTTTTTATCTGCCAATGATGATGACCCATTTTAGTTAGGAATGAACAAGATACAAGCGCAATGGAGGACAGACTCTTTTTGAGCTGTTTTAGAGGTTCGACTCTCCTGCCATTGTCAACTAGTGTAAAAACAACATTTCTCTCTCACAGCTAACAAATGGCCCTCAGTGGAAAGAGACAGGGCTTAAATTGCTGTAGGCATATCTCAGGAATGGGTCAAGAACAAGAAGGCCATATCATGGGAGATTGGACCCGGGATGTCGAAGTGGAGGTGGCCGCTCCCTCCAATACATGGGCAGGGTGGTGATTATCACAAACTTGGCAGCTTCGTCCCAGTGGCATTACTTTGCTGTACTTAATCCCCCTAGAGGCTTCCTGTCCTATATCCAGGGAAAACAGGTGGATTTCTTTTCAGTCACGATATCAATGCCTTAGGGCTGGTGTCCCACACGTGCCTGTCCAGAAGCAGGGATAAAGACCGACCTTGAGATGGGGTGGCACCATTCCAGCCACTAGTATAATCTCACATCTGTGGAGGAGGTCGGCGGATGTGCTCTTAGAGAGAAGTAGGACTGGCAGCTTTAGTGATTTTTTTCCCCACACGAAGCCAAAAACGAGCACTATGGATTATTAATCACTCGTGCCTCTGATTCTACACATCTGTCCTGAGGGCCTGGATCCGGCTCAGGTATACTTTAGTAGATGGTGTTATATAGGGTTTAAAGTATATGGATGTGGGTGCAGTATAAGTCTGTCAACCGAAAAATGAATATCTCTGCTAGTGTGTGCTTCGACCCTAAGGAAGATTTCTGCAAAGGCCGGTATCACGAAGTTGGAGCACAATCTCTGTCACCTAGGGGGAGAGATAAAAGAGCTGGACTGGACTGTCCTCCAGGGTTCATGGGGGAGCTGCTGTGGGCCTGCCAGGCTCTTGGAGGGATGATGCAGATGGTGCCCGGTGAAGCCACGGAGGAGATTTCTCAGCTCCCTGTGGTGCAGACCCCAGCAGAAACTGGGGTTTGGCATGGGGAACGAAAGCAAACTTTCAGTGCTGTGTGCATGTTGGGTTATTTTAGACAGACACAGAGTGAGGGCTCGTACACAGCATGTGTTCAGGTCATGAAAACGTCCCAGTGAACAATTTGACGTTGATCATATGTTGATACAACAACCTCTAAGAACAGAGACAGAATAGTTCAGGATTAATATAGCTGGTGCTGTCGTCGGCTGTCTGAATATCTCATTTTCTTTTCCACAGCTGAACCTTTAGGGAATATTTGAACCTCTGTTAGTCAAAACCTGAACAGCTTGCCAAGAGCACCGGTGGAAGGAGGGCACTGGCATTACTGTACAGATCAAGAAACATGCAGATGGCTGTAATTTCAGAAAATAACCAAAAAGTGTTGCATAGTTTCATGGTGTAGCTTCAGTGCCTACAGGCTATGTGTGTTTTAACCACCTCAGTGCTCAGTGTGGTAGCTAGTTCAGGGGGAAACTTTGCGTAGGCGTCATCAGGTGTTTGTATTGTGTGTTTTATGTAAAAAGACTAATGTGTTTTAAGTAAGCCACTAGGGTGATGCACAAGATGTGGATGGTGGTTAGCTGCTGAAAGAGGTGGTCTCAGCATGCCTTAGGGCAGTGATCGGCAAACGTTGGCCTGCGGCTATTGCTTCAGTAGTGGAAAAATAATAAATAAATAAATTGATAGCGGCTGGAGCTGAAATAGATCTCAGTCATGACAGCAACAGTTACTCACGTAATCCTTCCTCTTAAGTGATTGTGTCTACAAAATAAAAGCGTATGAAAGTTTTTCGAGAGCTTTTACTTTAAAAAGTCTCTGGCTTGCTTGACACACCTCTGAAAAAGCCCCCAGTGAACATGTGATTGGATTCCCCTCAGTCAGAATTTCCTCAGGGAAATGAAAGTAAGTCTCCATAGGCTTATGAATGTGGATCAAACACCAGGACACGCACACACACACACACTGCAGAACATGCTTTATTGTGAGCATGTGCAAAAGTTTCCTCATAGGCTAATCAATTTGCTTAACAATGGAGAAAAAAAAAGTCTGCAGGATTTTGGGATCAATTATACAACTCGCTCGGGAGTCCTACCAACTAAGCTGAGTGCACATGAGTATCCAAGGGTTTGAAATAATTTGAGTATGGCTTGAAAAAAAAATTGGACCGATGCCAGACTTATTTGCCGACCCCTGCCTTAGGGTGAGGAAAATATGATTTTTTTTCTCTTGAAATGATATATTTTGTCATAGTGGCAATATGTTTGGTGCCTGTGAAATACAATATAGCCTATATCTATAAACTGGGAAGAAGAGGTCAGACTGTTTGCATTTCATTGTCAGGGATGCTTGTGTGCTTCTGCTGACAATGTGGATTTCTTGCATCTCTTCTCAGTTTTGTGGTTGTTTCTACAATTTGTGCCTGTGTGTGAGTGTGCGTGTGTGCTTGGAATATGAACAAAATCAAATATATTATATTTTTTATTCAATACTTGATTAAAATGAGATAACATTAATATGCTATTCAGATGTTACCATATGCTGTGACAGTGAAACTATATTTTTAGTATGACTATTGATGCCTTCGTTTTAATTTAAACTAGACGAGCAGGATATTGTGGCTGACTAAAAAACAGTCAAGTAACAAACAAAAACAGCATATGATATCATCTCATACCAAGAAAAGTGTTATAATGTAATAAAAGATATATAGGACATATCTTACATCTTAACATGTGTATGGCAGGTGTTTCAGAGTTTCTTCGTTTCACTGTCTTGTTCAGGTATATTTCATTAAAAGCTTTTAATTTAAATTCTCTGTGTATGCCCCCACCCCATCTCATACACACTCTATCTATCTCACTTTCCCTGGTGCTCTCTCTGTCTCCCTTCCTACTTCATTCTTCCCTTAAAACACCATTGATCTTTCTCTCCCTCGCCTGCCCAGTCTCTTGGGTTTGGTGTTGTCTAAACACGCAGACCAACAGAAACTCTGACAATGAATCAATCAGTTTAATGAATGAAGTGTCTTCTGACTCTCCTCTGCTATCCCTCCCAAGGACTATTTGGAGAACCCCTTCCGCGTCAATGGTTTTCTTTTCTCTTTCTACTCTATTTTTTAACCTTCTCTTGTGAATCCTGCCAATCTAAAATGACCTCAACCAAATTCAGTCTCTTTCATTTTTTTTAACTAAGACTTCCGCTGTATTGCTGCATTTTCTTTCTTTCAGGTCACCCCCCTCTCCCCCTCTCCCCAGGAGTTAATTAAAATATTGAATCATTCTTAATAGCCACCTTATTTTAGCACACTGAGAAAGGGAGGGTTTTATAATTTAGAAGACACTTAGCAGGCCAACGTGATGGCGTATAAATGGCATGCCACTTTTAAGGACATTTCGGCGTGCCATGTCAACGCATTTTAAGGTTTTTGCGTGTCATTTCAAGCCGTTTAGACTGCATTGACTTCTGTTGTGCAGAAACAGTGTGCCATTTGACCTAAGCAACACAAAAGAGGTTAAACCTATCTGCTAGCAGATCGGCCAGCTGTAGGGTTAACCAGTCAACATGCATAATTAATTAATGACGGTTAAGGTTGGCAGTAAAGTACATCGGGGGGGGATTTCAATGCTAGCATTGTTAGCTAGCTAGTTACTTAAACTTCAACGTAGCTAATGCTATGTAGCTAACGTTAGCAACAATTTAGAATGGTAACTTACATAACATTACGTAACGTAAATAAAAACCAATGTTGTGTAATTTTTGTTTCACTCGGGAACCGAACAGTGGTTGAGTCATGGACCAACTCGGCATCCACTCGCCAACCCCTTCACAACCTTAGTGTTGGTCTTGACTATTTATATCCCACACATGCTGGTTTTACCTGTGACAGTAGGCTTAAAATGGCACACCTTTTCTGCACAATAAAAGTCAATGCAGTCTAAACGGCGTGAAATGACATGCAAAATGCAAAAAATGTGTTGGAACACCATGCCAAATTACTTAAGAAATCAGCGTGTTCATACATCTTTTGATGCTACCATGTCAAGCATGTCAGCAGGAGTATCACTATTCTTCTTAATTAATAAGCATGCAACCCATCCATTTTGGTAAGCTTACTCTGCGTATGTGATTAAAGCTGTTAGGAAAACTTACTATGTGGCAAATATAACTTTTGTTGCAAAATGTCATGATTATTAACTGTATCAAAGCAAATTTATTGCATTTTAAACTCGAACCTTTGTTAAAAACGTTACTGATAAATGGAATAAAATGGCTTATTGACTAAATGTGTAGTTCTACATATAGTAAATGAGCAAAAGTGACACTCAGAGTTAGCTGTGAGATACAGTAAATGCCTATCATGTCTAAACCATTATGATTAATCAAGTGCAAACCCGAGAGCCTTTCTGGCCACGAGCAAAGTCTTTGTCGGATGCTTCCTATTACTTGTTATTACAGGCAGATACTTTCACAAGGTTTTGTACATAGTATTCTTACAGATGATCTTACATTGATTTGTGGATTAGACGTTTGAACTGTTCAACTTCAAAATAATTTCAAATTTGTTATTGAGCACATAATAGTTGCACAATGTTGAAAAGCTGATGTTTTACAGTAAACAAAAACACAAAATGCAAAGCCCTGTCTATAAATCCAGGTCATGTCTTGTAGCGTCAATGAGATCCACTTTATCCAGTGATTTCAGAGGATGAGCCACACAGCTCGAGCACACAACAACAGGAATCAATGAAGGCCGCAGAAACCCATGCAGTCTGCCTTCTAAAAGAGTGGTGCAGTTGACGGCTAGCACACATACACATAAAGGGTGTACCCTCAGAATTGATGGGTGAATAGACTGTGAAAAAACTCAGCTATTATCATTTAAAGTGATCACTAATTCACAAAGTCCAAAGTGAGTAGTATTGTCTCAGAATGCCTATTTCATAATTAAATTTATTCAGTAAAAAGCCAGCTGTAATTGTGGTGCTCATATGCATACTAAAGTTGGCTTGATGTTGGCTGTCTCTTTTGATTATCACAGTTCATTTCTTAGCTGCTACAAACCTTGAGTGATATGTGATTACCCGTGAGTGGGTTCCATTGACTCCTGCATTATCAACAATTCAAATGCACGAATCAAATGAAACTCCGACAACAACACTCCTGACACAGTGCTGATGGCCTCCGGGGAGGGCTATTTGTGATTCCCATGTTTATCGTACCTTCACTGCTCTCTTTCATGGGTGAGACAACATAAAAGACCCTTATTCCTCCTTTTTTTTGTCACACTGAAGGGAGCGGTGTAATCTCAGGAGAGGGTTTTTCTTGGGTTATTTGAGTGTGAGGGCTCCCTGTGGGATGTTCTTCATACAGTAAGTGGTTTTGTGTTGTTTTTTAAAAAAGACCTCACAACACAGCAGCTACATGGTGAATTTACTGTTATGGAAATGAAAGAAAGCAGAGATGGCAAAAAGAGGAAAGACCTAATTTTTATTTATTAGGTTTGAAATGAAGTTCAGACATGATGGGCTTGACCCATCAGCCTGCTGAGACTACGCTGTCTTCACTGTCACATTTGTATCTATTGTGGTTTAGATCTGGGTTACACTGTTGCTATTCAAACAGGCAGGTTTCTTTACTAAGGCAAGCTGATTTTCTGTTCCACAGTACCATTTTGATTTCCCTAAATCCAAATCCTCAGTCACCATTGCACTCCGGGAAGCCCTAAGTAAAACTAATTGAAAGATTTTCAAATGGTTCCAGGTTTGGATTATATTTCAGAACATGGCATGGACAGATGTCACTGAGTCTGTTTGCAGAAATTCAGAAAATCCTACTTTTGAAGGCTTTTATTAACTGATAGAAGTTTTTCAGAGTGTATACTCCTTTGGTGCTATTCCATGCTGCACACTCACACTTTCTATCCAGTCATACCAAGAAGCTGCTAAGTCCAAATACAGAACAGACTTTTACTATTGAAATTTGAGTGGAGAAGATGAGGGTCGAGTGCCTTGCCCAAAGCCACTCTTTAAACGACACTTTTTCACATAGGATAAAGAATTGCTTCTCCTCTTCCCCTGTCCAGATTTTCACAGCTGTCCAAGGATTCGAACTGGTAATCTTCTGGTCCCGAGCTTGGGTCTCTAATCTTCTGGTTAGTGCTGCCCAAATTGATGCGGAAAAAGTATCAGGGTAAAGAGTGGGGACCTGTGAAATGCTCACGGTTCAGCAACAGGGAGAACTTGTAGCAGGACAGCAATGTAATAACTTTGCTCTTCATAAAATATGTCCAAAAGCAATGGCTTAAACCTTCGATCAGTCTGTGCTCACACCGATTTAGCCTTACAGTAAACTCTACAAAGTATGAGATGGAGACTTTTTAGCTTAGTTTAGAAGGCGCATGTGATTACATGAGTTTGATTCTCAGACATAAAGATGCATCCCCTCCATATTGCCATGGAATTTTAGTGTCTGTATACTTTGTAATGAAGAGTAAAGAGAAAGTGTTTAATCAGACATTAACATATTTTAGTTAGTTTACAGTTCAGCAAGCAAGTCACTCATTATATCAGAATCAGAATAAGGTTTATGCCTAGTAGATTTACACACAAGGAGTATGCCTCTGGATCTTTGTGCTTATGTGTATTTCATAACTTTATTTGTGGAGTTTATTCAATGTGTATGCTCACCTGTCTCCTGTCTCCATCAGTAAGGGAAATTAATTCAAATTTGCTTTTGGAAGTACATCAGCAAGAAAACAACAAGTGTGTGTGTGTGTGTGTGTGTGTGTGATGGAGAAAAGATTTTGTGTGATTTTGAATTGAGGTGATCTGCAAAAAAAAGTTTCTAGCTTCCGGGGTATGCGGCCCACTGAAAAGTAATGTTCCCACTCAGGTCCTTGACCTCACATTGTGATGACGTCACAGATTTTAAAATCCTTTTTCTTGGCACAAGGAAGATTTTACATACATAAAATCTCCATAAATCAAACATTTATAATAGGAAGAGTTATAATTTACCTTGGTTGCAATTTGTGGTGTCCTGTCAACTGTTTTAAGTGACTATTAAGACTAAGGACACCATGCTGTTGTTACCATGATCCCCAATGTCACCTGATGAAGGCCAGCTGAGTTCATCTTTTCCTGCAGGTCCAAAGCTGAAATGCGTTGTCTCTAAAGGTGTTAAATGACACTTGAAAAACTTAAAATTTATAGACATAACATGATGTCTGGCTTGCTAATTTATACGCCACCCAATAATTTCACGTTGTTTCATTAGGCTTTTTTCATCCTTTATTGTGTAGCAAGTAAAGACTAAAAGTAAGGATGTCTAAAGGGAGGTAACAGCTCTATTAGTCGTCCAAAAGCATACACTGAAGGCAATGGGTGATTGCATTTTTGCATCAGTGCCTGGAGGCTTTGAATTGACCAGGCCAGGGAGATTAACCCTGTTACAGTCACTTTTATGATCTTTTATTAGACCTGATCGTTTCAAGGTTAATGTTATATTTTACAGTCTTCTGTTTTATACTTCGATTGTTTAATTTTTGTTTTTAATGAGATTTTGAAATACAGAGTAAGATGGAGGGAAGAGGAGAGAAGAAACAACCAGTCAGGGGGAAAAAGAACTTAAGAGAGGAAGGAACAAAGGAAGGAAAGGAAGGAGGGAAGAAAAAAAAGATTTCTTTTGTCTGACACAGAGTAGAATAGATTACCCTGCAAGAGCTGCTGTTGGGGCTAGATTTAACCTACAAGCAATCTTCCTGCAGAGTGTGCATGTGTGTGTGCGTATTGCACTCTGCTCTGCAGTCTCTTGGGGCAGCTCTTTTATCCCTCAGCACAACATACCACACACAGTCTCTGCTCTCCATTTTTTTCTTTCCCTCTCGTGTATGCTTTCTATCTCCCAAGTGCAACTAACACACACACATTCAAAGTGCTTCTTAAGTTCTCACGTTACACTTTCTCACACATAAGCTCTGCTTCTCTTGCAGAGACGCAGTGCATTTCGCCGGAGGGTCATGCATTATATTCTGATCTTTCAATGCTGCACTCTTTCACTTTGATGATTAGGAAAATAGTCAAAGCTGAGATTGTTTACTTTACAAAAGTGCTCTTGTAACAACGTTGAAGATGTCAGCGAAACCAGTCGACTTCGTGTCTTTGGTTTATGTGATTTTTCCAACACAGGATAGCTGGGAAGTAATGCAACATAGTGATAGGGCTCATAATACAGGTTTTTAGAAATCCTGAAATCTGATTGAGATGAAAATTGTATTATTAAAATACAATTTACAAAGCAGTAGTTGAGATGAGAAGGTACAACTCTCATGTTTAAGGTAAATATAAAGCTAGAGGTCAGCTTTTTCGTTTACAGTTTTTTCAAATATGCACACCCATTTCTCTAAACTCTACACACAAACCCCTTCATTTTTCATTGCCTACACCATGTGGTCATTGAGAAAACACCAACATTCAATATTGTTCACTCAATCAGCATAAATTGAGCTCAATCAGCACACAGTTACCCAGGTGGAAATGTTGATAACACACCAATCAGAAGCTTCAATAGATAAAAGGGCCAGAGTCAGTTCATTCAGGTTTGGAATAATGGATCCAGAGAAATCTGAAGGAAGACATAGAGGACACCAGAGAGGAGACGGAGGAAGATGAGGAGGACAAGGAGGAGGAAGAGCACTGAAGAGAGTAAGAGGTGAAGGAAGAGGAACAGTAGGAGTTGGAGGAGGAGATGGGATAGGACTAAAATGAGGAGTAGGAGGGGGGTAGAGGAGGAGGGAGGAGGAGGGAGAGGAGAAAGAGGTGGAGAACAAGAATCTCTGGCCTGTCCCAGACCAAAGACAGGACACTGGGGCAGAATAATTCGTTGTACTGTACAGCACACTAAGGAATAAAAAATGTACAAATGTTGCCATTTATTATTTCATTTGTTGTGTTCATCAGGTGAAAAGGTTTTTGAGGGGGATAACCACAAGCAATATTACTAATAATCCGTTTTTGTGGCATAGTTTTGAATTTATCTCACCAGTGTGTAAGACAGTGTGTTTTTGAGGACTTGTTATGTCTGTGGGCAAAGTTTGGTTTTTCAGCAAGATTGAATGGTTTTTAGTGGAAAGCTTCATTTTGACCTGAAAATATGATGTTTGGGTGAATTCGGTGAGAAGTTGTGGATTTGTGTTTAGAGTTTTGAGAAAAAGAGGCAAAATGTGTGTAGGCAATCTAGAAAAACTGTAATACAAAGATTGGAAACAGGGGGGAACAGCTTGACTATCTCCGGCCATAGGAGATCAAATCCACATACCACAACCTATAAAGCTCAAAATTTCAAATTATTCTTTAATTATGTGTTTTTCTCACTGTACTTTGAGGGACTCGGGTAATAATAAGCAACTTGTTTATGTCTTTTTTTTGTCTCAGTTTGTCATTTCTCCTCCTTTTGGTAGAAGCACCTATAAGACCTACTTTACAACATGTTTGCACATGGCTTAACACTGGCTTCTTAGAGATGGAAGGACAATAATGCTTAGATGTGTTGGGGAACTGTGATGCAGTGGGAAAAATCTGGATATTTTTCTGTGAGAATCAATAAAAACAAAATCACTGAGCCATACATAAGTAGAATGGACGTCATCATAACATGATCAGGTCAAATGGGCCATACATCTTTGGACAGCAATTTAGTCTCTTCTTTGTCGAAATTTCAGAAATTAAAAAAAGCTTTTTTGGTCAGTCATATTCTTCTTGGAGTCATTAGCAGGATATGTCAAACTGTGTCAAAAGCATTTTTCTTTTCTAACTCTTTCCTTCTGTTTATTACATTATTGGGGAGATGAAAAGTCAGTAGCTAAAGTTGCAGTATGCTGCATTACAAATACTTGTTTCCCTATGTTTAATAACAGTCCAATTCTTGTTTCATGATTTTGCCCTGAAGGTATTTGGGACCACATCAATACACTCGTTTTCTCACCGGTAGTACACCAGATGCTTTTGTTTATGTCTTTGGTATATGATATTAATTAGGAAATCAATGATGCAAGGACATGTTTGACTGACTGGCGGGCTGACTGCCTGGCTGTATTCATAAGATACTGCTGACTGACTGTCTTGCAGGTGGGAAGCTTTGTTGGCTGGCAGATTGGCTGTCTTGATTGACAGACTTACCTGCATTGGTGAGTAGCGGACTGCTGAGGTGATGCACCAGCAGCTCTAAAGAATTACAATGCTCTGTACCAGGAGAGAAATCAATAGCTATTGAGGACATACAAACAAAGAGTTTTGAGTATTTTCACAAGTATGGATTGCTTTTTCTCTCAAGTCATGTTTATAATAATAATTAAACAAAATACATATTTATTTTTTTATTTACTGAAAAGAGGCAGCATGAGAAAATGGTGATGCAGTATTAAAGCAAAGAACTTGGCAGGGACCAGACACAAAAGTATGGGCTCAAGCACCCAAACCAATCATGCTATCACTATGCTAACAAAAGGGTTCTTTAGCAGAGCAGCTTCCAGCATCATTACAACAGGCTATTTTAGTCATATGTGTTAGTCAGATAACAACTAAGGTGATTTTAACAAGTAAAATTTTTATTTAAAATTTTAGGAATTGTATTAGTTTATTTAATAACAATCAAGCAAAGCAAATTAAAATAGAGAGTGTTACTGACAAATTTGTGGTAGGTTATGTGGCATAAACCTATGCAAATTTTGGTGAAACCTGCTTCTTTTTAGGTCTTTTATAACCTTTTTGAACTTGCCATACATTTGAAAATAAATAAGTCTTGTGGAGCGAGTCAGATATCATTGGCAGTATTTATGGAGGTGGTGTAAAGAAATTCCTCGCAGGTCTATTCCAAGTACTATTTAAAAATGATATACTTCTCTGGTGGTATATGGTGGTAAATGTGGTGATAAATAATTCCAACGTTCCGCAAGGTGCGGATATCTCGGCACAACACCGGTGTTGCTTTCTGTCTTCAGCAAGTGTTAAGTGTTCCTATCCTACCACACACACATACACTTACTGGGAGAAAACCGGTAGTTCTATGTAAAATCAGACATTGAGCATCCCCATATCACCAAAACAGTATGATCCTCGTTTCCTAGCGCCGCTGCAAAGCTTCGACTGTGAGATTGACGGTCGAATCAGGCTCCACCCATCGAAGCATAGTGAAACAAACTTAAGATTGTCAAAACTTTAAGCACAATCCTCACACCATATGGTACATATAGCACACCACTCTATGTGACCTGCAAAAGGTCACATACCCATCAATGAATAAACCATTGTAGTCAAAACAAAAGGTTCCTTTATCACTGCTTAGACAAAGACAGCCAAAATGAAAAGACAAATGACATTGTGATAGTAACCCACTATGTAATATTAAAATTGTCCAGTTGCTAGCATTGTAGGCTATATTTAGGCAGACAGTACTGATGTCAGCCATGGCACACACAAACATTTATTTGACCACACCGTCACACTTGGCCAATGGTTGATTACATGGTCTATAATTGCTGCCTGTATCTCTGAGATTTCTCTGTGTCTTTGCCTTTCTCTGGCTCTTCTTCATCCTCTGCCACACCCCCCACCACACACTCTAATGCCTCTTACTCTTGCACAGGCAGACTCTTGCCCCTATCTGTCTCCTGCATGCTCCATATTCCACAGCTGTAACAGTCAGTCTTACCCTTGCACTATAAATGTGTTTG
This sequence comes from Lepomis macrochirus, assembly GCA_024633595.2. Classification (NCBI taxonomy): domain Eukaryota; kingdom Metazoa; phylum Chordata; class Actinopteri; order Centrarchiformes; family Centrarchidae; genus Lepomis; species Lepomis macrochirus. The sequence continues at coordinate 23,995,664 of JALXJV020000011.1, read as the reverse complement.
AGAACTGATCGGTTATGAGTTTTACCTGTCAGCTAAATTGGACGGCAGTTGCGTTTGGTTGCTCAAAACTGTGAGGAAATTGAATTGTTCCCCATAGCCTACGTAAGTCTATCCATCTGACAACTTTTACAACATTACCACAAAACTATTATATATCTAATATATGTGTGAAGGGTTATTGTGATTGTTGGTCGCTCTATTTAGCATGTAGGGATTTACACAGTGAACATGTGTGCAATTGCATTTGAGAGAAGTATGATTTAATAGCAAACACATGCAAAGTATTTGACTTGCAAGGCTTACTCAGAGCAATTTGTGCCAAAGTAATTATAAATGACTATAATTATGTGAACAACTGACCTAATGTTTTAAAATTTGACGATTGTGCCAAAGCGATGGAGAAAAACTGTAAACCTGCCATCCTGGCTGGATGATTGTCTAGTTTACTCGTTGACTGGTGTATGTACTTCATCAGTGCAGGAAACATATTGATCAAATGTGGGAGTCTGAAAATCAGTTTATTTCCCCAGACCTGGATGTCAAGAGTCAGAAACTTTACACAGCCTCTTTGGGTCAACATGTCAGCATTCTCAAATTTTTGATTTTGTAGAAAAGGAGAGATTCTATGGGGGAGGTTTTGCAGGATGACCATGCCAAGTCACTGCTGTTTTGCTCTCATGTGGTCAATAATGATTATTGAAGGCTTCTGGAGTGGAACATTTTGGCCTTATCATCCAGGATTCCCCAGCTGGCCCGCCTGTAAGTCTGCCTGCCAGCCACCACCATTATTGATTCTTTCCAGTTAAGGAGCAAGGCAGCAGGACAGGCTAATACTTTACAAGTGAGTGAATTTTTTGTTTGTTTGTTTTAGTGTGCACACAAACCGGTGCAGAGAGGGGGAGAATTATACAGAAAAAGAGGCAGTGATTTCACAACAGTGAGATTCCATGGGTTCAATTCAAAAGACCAATATCGCTGCATGTGAGGCTACATCCATTTAGTCTCTCTGCACTTCTACTGTGCGCTCATTGCCTACTGCTGAGATATTGACTCCCCACAGACTTACAGGCAAAATTTCTAATTCCTATACGCCGGATAATTTACTTGGTTTTTTTGCATCCCTTCAAGGCTGTAAACTTGATATGCATCATTATCATTGCCCAAGAGGGAAAGCAGTGTAAGATCATTAGAATATTGGGAAGATGAAGGATAAAAACACAGAATGATTGCTCTCTCCTGCTTCAACATTTTGAGGGAAAAATATGCAATAAGCAAGAATACAGTAAAAATATGCAATATGAAAGTATAGTGGAAAAAATATGAAAATGCAAGTATTATTGCAGATTTCAAAGCATGAAGCATTGCCACTGTCAGGAAGAGCTCTACTTATATCATGCTACAATTGGATATATGCTGAGAAGGAACAAATATATAAAATATATCATATTGACAGTTATCGATGCCCTTCTTACCACAGTTTCACAAGGTTTTTTTTCCTCCACATAGTAAAAGATTTCACTCACATATCTGAAAATTGGCCCCATAACACATGCATGGCATATTGAGAGCGCTCGGGAGATAACAGGTGCTGGATCTGCATTTATCAGACGTAAAAGAAAGAAGTGCAAGGCAGTAAAGATGGAAAGTAAGCAAGTAGGGAAGGAAACCGAGACGACAAGTCTTGATATGGTGATATTCAGCAGACCGAGTGTATGTGATCCCAGGGATAATGGCACCGGCTGATGCGGGAAGTCTCCCTCGGAGTGCACAGTTCCTTCACCCTGGAAACAAATTATGTCACAGGAAACCTCTAATGCCAATCTTAATGAGATATCCCATCCTGGAAATGCCATATATATGAAGCAGTGGCCCTCACTGTCAGAAGGATTTTTGTCTCAGCAGAAGAAATATTACTTTCTGCAGGAAATAACCCTGACAGGTTACAGCAACATGGAGTGTGTCACATAAAAAAATAGATAGATGGATGGATTGATTGATAGATGATAGACTGGGAAACAGTGACAGAGTGAGACCTTAGTTTCTCTGTGCTAAAGAGCAGCTAGCTCATGGTCTGACATCTACCTTGTGAACTTCAGTACTATTTCTCTCCATTCACCTGTCGCTCTGTAAACAACACCATATTAGCCACCGAAATCACTCTCCACCTCAGCTCCAGGTTATCCATCCCTGTGGTGGCGAGGAAAGGTTGCGCCTGGGCTTTCGTCCTCGTGGACTAACCTTCAAGCAGAAAGTTCACTCATCTCTGCAGATAAGCAGCTGGCGGTGAAAAAAAACAGTGAGCCCCATCTCTGGGCATAATGTAGTGTTATCCTGCACGCCTCGACATTAGACATCCAATTGGCAGCATTATTAGATAAGGCATTTTTCAAAACCTGTTAGTATTGAAGCAATTTGGTAGGAGCCTGGACGTCTGTTATTCAGCTCAGTGTGTGTCAGCCTCCTTTTGTCATGGTGGTCGCCACATGTCCTTTGGGAGGTGGACCAATCTAGATAAACACAGGACAGTGCTGAGCTTGAAAAATCCCAGCAGTGTTGCAGTTCTCTACACACTCGAACCAGCCTGGCATCTTCAATCCTACCCCATTCAAAGGCACATGAATCTTATTTTGTTCATTCTCTCACTCACACAGCCAGCGTCTCGGGGGTCTAAAGACTTTAAAATTCTATTTAAGTTATTGCCATGCCATCATCTACGCTGACTGAGGTGGCTTTATCTGGTGAAATTAAATGGGGATCACAGCTTTCAGCTGGATTTACCTGATCAGCCTGTTTCAGTGAAGGAAAGAGAGCTCGTTTGTTTTTTTTATTGTTTTGTACATTAATGCAAATATTTACCATTAAAGTATATTGAAATTCGTTATCAGCACCTGATGTCCATGGGAAATTTGACAGCTTAATCTGTTCTGGTACAAATTAACGTAATCCACATTAATCCACACCCAGACAATTGTTAGTAACCTTAGATTTACTTTTTGAAAACATCTGATTTTGTTTGATACATATATATGTGTAAGTAATCTTTTACATGATTTCATGTTTTAGGAGTTTTGTGCAAAGAATTTCTTCTTATGTCAATCTGGAATCAATTATATTTTGGTGGGAGTGTATATCTTTCATTTTTAACCAAAGCTATGCCTATTAGATTGAATCATTGTCAAGTTTCAGTAATGTTTTTGACATCCTTCCACAACATTTTTGTCACGATCCTGTCCTGTGTGCTGTGTTTTTGGGTTTTTGTTCTGAGGGTTTTGGTTTTGTATCTGCATGTTAGTTATGTCACCTGTTCTGAGTTTATTCTTTTATCAGTTAGGAATCTGTTTAGTTTCATTATTCTGTTATTTAGTCTGTGTGTCTTAGTCCATGTCTTAGTCCCCAGTCCTGTTTTCCTGTTGGTCCCGTCTCTGTTCGTACTCCGTCCTGTTAGTCAGTTGTCATGTTCCTGGTCTTGTGTCCTGTTAGTTCTGTGTCTCAGTTCAAGTCTTAGTGTTTACTTCTGGTCTGTGTTATTTTGCCCCATGTCTACCTGAGTTCTGTTTTGTTCTCAGCTTCAGTCTGTGTTCCCTGTGTGTTTATTTGTGATCTGTTTGCTGGTGTCTGTTCCTCCTGTAGTTCCTCTGTTCCTTTTGCTTGTCCACTAAATACCTTGTGTTCCAGTTAATGTATGGTCTTGTGTTTTGCATCTGTGTGTCTCTCGCTTTCCCCCTACTGTCTCTCTGCCTGCCTGCTTCGCTCTGTTTTCCATGCTGTCTCTCTGCCTGCCTCGTTAGCCCTGATCCCACTCACCTGTGTTGCTCCCGCCCTGCTCGTTAGTCCCTTTGTATAAATGTTTGGTGTTTCTGTTCATTCCCTGTCCGGTCATTGTTTTGTGTTTCGTGTAGATGTTCTGTACCTGCCCTGCCTCTGCCCTGCCCTGCCCTGCCCTGCCCTGCCCTGCCCTGCCTCTGCCCTGGATCTACCCTGGGATCTACCCCTATTTGGATTATCTGTGTGTTTTGGACTTCTTTGTTTTGGACTCTGTTTTTCAGTCACTCTGCCCGTAACTGTGCTCGTCCTTTGTTTGCTCAATAAATCACTGAACTGTACCTGCTCCACTCCGTGTCCTGCGTTTGGGTCCTCACCTGCTCTGCCCTGCACTCCACGGACACAAGCATGACAATTTTGTCATTATGTCCATTTTACATCCTTAAATATGCTTTGTAACCGCAGCTGCACCTTATAGAGGGTTGGTTTAATAAATCCTGCAATGAAAGATGGCATGTGGAAAGAGACAAGCTGTCATGTCGTCCCTATTTAGGTATTTTCAAGTCAATGGATGTGAGAACAGGATGTTTATGGGCATGTTATAGATTCAGTGTATTACGGCCTCAGTATGCACCCTGATGTGACAAGCCAGCCGTTTAAAGTACATTCAAATTAGGAGAGCATGCACACAAATCCATAGGCACACACATACAGTAAGCCCACACAGAGAGACACCAAGAAATTCATTCTCTCACACACACAGTGAGGGCAGCAGAGTAATCATCAGGCTGACAGTAAAAAGAAAAAAGACGACAACATGCTGTGAAAATGGCGTTGTCAAAATAAACCCCTCACACACACAAACGTCCACACATATGCTCAAACACACACAAACAAAGTCCTCCAAAAATGAATCTCAAACATTACAGCCCATGATTTGCGGATTAAACCGTTAATAACAGTGTTTTGTGGATGTTAAGTTGTTACTTTAAATCCTTATAATAGCAAAAAAATGTATCTTTCCAACTCAAGCTTATAACTCATTTAAATTGCTTTGCTTGGGGGCATTCAATGACAGTACAGCAACATGGCATCAATCACACAGTGCTTCACACCTTTTTCAACAACAGAAAAACAAATGTATATTTAAGAGTTTGCTTGATGTATAGCATTTTTATACCCCCTGCATCTTTAGAATTTGTCCTACACTCTTTGTGATTCATATGCATTGATTTTTCCATCCTGCCTTACAGATTAAAGTCTCTGGGCATTTTTTCCTTTAAGGTGCAACAATAGATTGATTTAAACACAAAGAAAAGCAGGGCCACAGGCGTTTTACAAACCGTTAAATCTCAAACAGAATGGTCAGTTTAAGTTGAAGCTCAAAGACGACCACATACACATACATTAGAACGCATGCACAAAGAGGTTAAACAGAATGAAATTAGACAGAGGCTGGATACTTTTAAAATCCCATCTGCGGCTCAGTCAAGCAGTCATGACACCAAATTAGCATTTACGGCAAGGAGCAATTACCGAGAGAAAAGCTAACTGCGCTCAGCGTTCTGCAACTGTACCTGCCTTTAAAAGCAGGGACACTGTCTCTTTTCTGACGCACACAAAGACCCTAGGCACACACTCACTTGCGCTCTCTCTCGCACACACACACTTATACATTTGTTCATTTGCACTTTAACTCTTTTCTCGCAATCAGATTCACAGTATTTCTAATTTATCACCACTTTCCTTCATATGCACACATGCACATACCCATGATCCTGCTATGACATCAATTTCATGAGCCGTTCAACCAAAAGCAAAGTGAACAGGAGCAAGATATGAAAGGAGGGAAGGGAGGCGGGATGGGAGGAATTAGAGTGAATAAGTGGCAAACGAGTAGACATGGGTAAGAAATTCATTTTATGCATTATGCACTAAGCCAAGGCTCCTCATCCACGGGTTTTCTTTTTGGTCCCTTATGCATTTGGAACAATATAGGGTCACCCTCCCAGAGACACTAAGCCCCTGAATCTCTCTCCATGTCCCTCGCTGCTTTTGTCTGTCCGCTGCTGAGACAGCATGTAGCCCTCCACTGGGAAATGGCAGGGTATTAAAAAGTATTAAGAAAGAGTCAGAGTGGGAATCGGGAAGTGATAAGTAATGAAAGTTTATATACAGCACAGCTATCTTTGAGGCTTTTCACTGAGAAAGGGATTAGTGAAAGTGGGGGTGGCATCATGGAGGTGGACATGTATCAAAATTCTTGAGAAGATAAAATTGACTAACGCAGTGCATACAGAGTTGTGATGATCTAAAATTAAGCTAATCATGCTTCACTGGGATTTAATTTCTAAAAATGAAATTTATGAGAGAGCACGACTTTTTCCACCAAACTGTTGTAACTTGAAGTGAACTTGAAGTTGTATTTACAGCATCATCTTAAAGCAGAGGAGACAGAAAGAGCAGCAACTACCAAGGACCATCGTAAAATTACCATTACAGAATGAGTCTGGGATGCAGAGTTATTCTGTAATGGTAAGTTTTTCATTCATGCCCTTGATGCTCTTAATATGCACATACAAGAGTCTCACATACATTTATCATCAAAAGGTTATTTGCAGCCATTCCAACATTGAATTCTAAGTGTTTCTAATCAGATAACATGACCTGAACTGTGATTAGCAGCTGCTCAGCTGAGTCGCCTCCTCCTCGTCCTCCCAGCACTGACCACAGACTCTCTCTATTAGCGATCGCCTGTGTTTGCTGTGTTTACAGGGGCAAAATCTGATGCATTTGGTCATTAACATGCGATCCACACCTTTAACTTTTGCATATATATGAGCCCATTTCCTTTCCGCAACCTTCAATGAGCGCTCTTAGGCAGAGTTATGACTCACCTCGATGAATGGCAATTGGCCACAAACCCAAAATCAGGAGCAGGTGGAGTGGAGCACTGAAGAAGTTTGAGCCAAAGCTCACATAGGAGGAATCAGGCTTGTGTGTCAATAGATTTGTATCATTTGCCAATAAAGAAAATTTTAGATTTGATGTCTCAACCGTTTTAGAATAATGGATTAATTAACAAAACGAAATATTAGACTGAAAGTTAATTCCTGACCTTGGAAACTGTACTTGACAAAACAATCTTACCACGACGCCGTCCTCTTAGTGTTCTGGAGTTTTCAATCATATCACACACTACTCAAACAACTGTGTTTGAAACGCTTGCTAGGACATGAAAAATGCAACAACGAAAACATTAACAAGTTAAATTAAATTCATATACATGTAATCATATATTTCAAATGTTCTATTTCCTTGAGGGTATTTTGGACTGTGGGAAGAAATGACAGCAGGGTGTAGAACTTGAAGCACAGAGCTTCTGCTGCTGCAGCCTTGCTGATCCATCACTGAACAAGGGGACACTAGATGTTCCAGTGTTTGGCGTCCTGTTGTTGTTTCGGAACACATTTAACATAGTTAATGCCGACATATTCCAAAACGTTCAGCCTTTTCAAACTTTTCTGCTCAGACAGATATCTGGCAGAGACAGATGTTTCATCTGCCCTGTACAGACGCTCGTCATTAAAAAACAATTACAAACAAACATTGCCTCACGGTAAATCCAGACTTAAATTCACTTTTTTGGGACTCAAGGACTCCATCACCTTCAAAGGTATGGAGCTAGGGAAATGTATTCATAGTGAGTCCCCAATGGTCAATGTGTAAAGGCAGGCTTTTTACACCTTGTGTCTGCTTTAACCCTTTGATATCATAATGACACATGTTACTCTGTCATCCAGTCAGCCAGTCTACAGATTGTAATTGCCTTCCTTTTAGCTGTTAAGACTCTTTAAGGCAAAGAGTTTCTCTGAATGCCAGTCAGCTTTTCTACTGCTCTGTTGCTTTTGGTCTGTCTCTCTAAAGTGCTTTCTCATGTGGGTCACTCCGTATTTTAAGAGAGAATATGTCTTTTAATATCTTTTCTACAAAATCACGTGTGGCTCCACATCCCCATGTGGACTTCTGCCCTACAGCTAAAGCACCTTTAAAAAAATGTGCTCTCTTTTTTTTCTGCTGCAAATCCAACTCTCAGCGAGACTTCTACAACCTCAGTAATAACACTCCCCTGACCCTAGTACCTCTCTGACGAGGATCCCAGTGTGACCACCAGTGACCTTTTAAACCTCACTTTGCTACGACGTGATTCAGAAGATTTACAACATCTGTCAAATCCAGACTTTTCTCACCAGGGATTCTGCTCAAGTTCTTCTCCAAGCCCCTGTCATTTCCCCCGACTAGACCCCCTGTTGAATCTGTTCCCTGTGCACTTCTGTCTCTGCCGTGCAATTCACCCATTACAAGGCAGTCCACCTTTCTAAATTCCTCCAAGTCACCTTAGTGCTGACAACAATATGAAGGATCCAACAGGAATTGTACCCCCTACCTCCAAGCAATGGCTCAACCTTATATTCCAGCTTTGCACTCTGTAGTTAATAGGTGCTCAGAATCTCTTCCCTGTGGCGTCCGGGCTATCACTGCGCTCTGTCTGGACTTTTCACCCTCCTGGGCTCTCAGTGGGGAAATGATCTTCCTGTCATTTGCAAGACAGCAGAATCACTCCTTATCGTATATTGTATAATGAAAACTTCAGGCTACAGCTCACCCCAGACTTTGTCCAGCCTTCCCAGTAATTTCTTTTTTTCTTTATTTTTCTTTTACACTCACAGCTAAAACTGAACTAAAATAAACCCTTAGAAATGAATAACAGTATTTCTTTACCCTGTTCCTCAGCCACAGTATTATTTTGTTGTTTTGTTGCCATTGACCTCTTCCCAATTGACAGACTACTTTAAGTATTTCTCTCACCTTCTCTTGCTTTCTGTAGGGATTCCTGGCTCAGGATCTATAGAGTCTGGATCTGCTAGTCCTATTGTTATTATCATTAATATTGCTATCATTATTAGTACTATTATTTATTTTTCATTGATATCTGTACCACAACAACCTTTAGTTTTCTACCTGCTAAAGGGAGTTTCTCCTTGTCTGGGTCGCCTAGTGCTTGCTCATGGTGGGAATTTTTGGGTCTTTGTTAATAATAATATCACAAAGAGTACAGTTTAGACTTGCTCTTTGAAAAGTGCAGTGAGATAAGTTCTGTTGGTGCTATGTAAATAACACTAAATTTAACTCTATGTTAGTACTGCCCCTGCTGTATTTGTTTTGCAGAGTTGCTGTCAGTAAGGGGGCCGAGCAATAAGCTTCAAAGGTAATCATAAGTGCAGTATCACCTCATGTGACCACACAACATACACACAAACCATGCGCCTCTCTCCTCTGCTCTCACTGGATGACGTTTGTAAATTCAGAAGTGGCAGACAGACAGTCAGGCATATTCCCATGCACACTGAGGAGTCTCATGATGTGTCAGATAGAAGGAACTGTCCTCAGCCTCAGAATTTTTTTATAATTTAAGAGCTGCTCCATATGCACTCAGTATGATGTGTATATAATATGTATATACAAACAAGATATTATGTCAGTCAAATCTCTGCATATGCAAGTGCCAACACTTAACAGTTACTGGAAAATAAGTCATGACGGCAATGTTTTTCTAAATTTTAAAGTGTTGGACTGTCAGATGAGAACTATTTTTCTTCTGCATTTCATGCAATTGTTCCACACAGCAGTAAAGTCTGCAGGACAGCTTATTTCTCAAACGTTAACCAGGATTAGGTTAAGAACTCCTTTGTCAGCGTCAAGTCAAAAGTATGTATTTGCTCTGTGTGTATGTGTGTGTGTGTGTGTGTGTGTGTAGTTGTTCAAGCCACAGGAGAATCAGACAGAGTTAAATAAGAGAAGGCATTCACATCCATCCCAGTCTCTTCCCATCACTGGAGATGACAGGCAAAATGCTGACACTGCCCTCTTCTCAAATTGAATTTGAGATATAATATATTCCTGTTTTAATATGAGTGGTAAATCATGTGGGAATAACCCGAGCTCACTCACTTTTGTGCTCTCTCTGTTTCTCTGGATCAGTGGGTGGATGGATGGATGAATGGCGAGGTTTAATGTGATTTGATACAAATCTTGCTTTCTCTCTGTCACACGCAGACAGGCAAACATCAGTACACAGAGCAATACACAACACACTCTGTCTGAAAACCAATCTCCTGCATACATTACAACGTCTACCTTTCTCCCAATGTTGAAGTGCCTAGTGCGTTCAACCTGCCTTCTTTCTAATGGCCGTTAGGGGGTGACTTCATTTGTCGCAAAAAGAAGTCAGATTATACAGTAGTCTATGACAAAATTACCCTACTTTTCACTTGATTTATTACCTCAGTAAACACTTTCCTAATGCGTTTACGGTCTCAGTCTGGTTTCAGGTCTTCTTCCATTCAGCATGATGTTCACTTTGTGTATATGTGGTTCCATTTAGAGTAAAATAGACAATAAAGCAGAGTATGCTTCAGGGCTTAGATACCCTGTGATAGCTACTACAGCAACCTGTCAGGAGCAGCATTATATATCCCTCCCCACCTCCACCTTCTCGTCCAAATATGGTCATTTCTGGTTCCCACAAAAACAAGATTTACACAGCCAATATGCCAAACCCAAGACTTTAAAACAGTGGTCCACAAACCAATTGGTGGCATTGTGGTGCACCCCCAGAAACATTCCAGAAGCGGCTTCACTCCAGAGAACACACAACTAGTCTTTGATCAAGAAGCCGCTGTCCAGCTGCAAAGAGCAGATCGAACCAAGAAGGACGTCAGACACAGAAAACGCACCTAGAAGTCTGTCAGTTTTCAAAGTAAGAACTCCCTGTACAGACTCCCAATTGTATATCAACAATGAACACAATTAAAACAGATGTAAAAAGGAACCCATTTAACTACATAGCCAGCCTACTCGTGGTAGAAACACAAAAATCAAGGGAAAAAGGTTTAAATCAACACTATCTGAGCAAGTCGAGACAATTGGGCATGCAAAACGCTTCTAAAATATTCCTGGTGGAGCATGAAGCTCTGCAGAAGACAGAACAAAACCGGGTCGCAGACACAACATTATAGAGGCGTGCCCGGTGGAATCAAGGCATAGCTGCTTAACAACAGCAAAACCAGGACAACAAGTCTGAGCTGATAATACTTTATCTGCTGTGCCATCAGTCAAATTGACATCCTAGAGTTTGGAATAGTTTGACTTCCTCATTTGTTCAGAATTGGGTCATTTATCACAATTCCGATTGGCCACAGACATGACCATGAATAATTGAGAGAAAAATATCGGGGAAGGGGGGGGGCTTTTCCATTCAGCCTTTATTTTTATGTACTTTTCATGTTCAACAGGAAAATCGGTAAACCCCGGGAGCTTAATAGCAGCACAATGTGTTAAAATTCTTAAATCAATTCATTTGACAGCACATATTAATGTTGTCTACTTCTGCAGTCACACTCAAGATGCAGAAAGAAAATGACCCCTTTCAGTAATGTGTCGGATTTTAATTCCTACCTCCTGGCAATTGTATTTTTCCTTTCCTTTATCTTGACACTGAATCTAGAGTAGCTCAATCACATACACAAATACTGTACACAAACAAAGTGCAGGGATGAATTTGAACAATCACACACGCTCATACATACAAGCCCCTGAGCTACGGCCCCACACACACACTAGTGCTGAATTTCTTCTCTGTGTTGTGATAATTACTGTAGGCAGACCATGTAGTTTAGCAGAGAGAGGCAGAAATGTGATGTGGCCTGCAGCTTTACCTGGCATTCATTCCTCTCAATAGAGCTTATGGAGACATTAGGCAGAAGTCATTAACTACAGCAGAGACAAGGAGGGATGGGGAGAGACTCCAACTCTCTCACTGAATTAAATGTGCAAAATAAAAAAGCACTGGTGCATGAGGGAGCATGTGTTTTGGTGTGCACGCGAGACTGTGTAAACACTGTGTGCATGCATAAAGTGTACTGTAGCCTCTGTATGCGTGTTTGTGCGCTAAAGGGAAACAGAAAATGACTTTATGCACGCATCAGTGTGTTTGTATCTGTAACTTGCGTCCATGTCTCAAACCTTAAGCTACATTTTATACATTTTTTCAGCACAGATCAGTGATGAAGCCACTATGAGTGATATGAGGTGTATGAATTCACCCTAATCATCTGTGCACACAGCAACAGACAACATACAGTATATGCTCACCACACGTACAGTAGGATTCACATGTACAGCACACTGGCAGCACTTTACATTTCAACCTTCTACATTCAGTCTTTTAAAATAAAAATAGAGACGGTTAAATCTCTGCAAATGTCAACAGATGCCAAAAATCATTTGCATTTGCTTTCAAATTCAAACTGCTGCTCACCCGTGATATGCAGTTGAAGGAAGAAAAACAGCAGCATAAACAACATCTTGCAGATCTGCATCCCTGTGTTCACCGTAACCCTTGTTTTGATGCATATATTTAATTACATTCATATGAAGGATATACAGAAATATAAAAATAAAAAACACCCAGAGGTGCCATATTTCAAAACTTATTTTCACTTTCCATTTCTCTTTTGTACACTTTATCCCCTATTTTAAGCGTGACTTTGTTTAATTCTAATATAAAAAAGTTCAAGTATTGGTTAGTAAAATGATTTTGTATGTCGGTGTGAGCATGAGTGTGTGTGTGTGTGTGTGTGTGTGTGTGTGTGTGTGTGTGTGTGTGTGTGTGTGTGTGTGTGTGTGTGTTCTACAAGTACAAAATGAACGAGACTTAGGAAGCATTTATCATGATTAGTCTTTCATCAGTGGACCAGAAGAGGCCTTTAATATCATTGACAGTCATTGCCTGCTTTTTCCATCTTCATTTTTTTTATCCCACCCTTCCCTGATTCACTCAGCTCTGCTATCTAGAGGCAGTTTTCATCAAAGAAGCTCAATAATCAGCAACCGCCATCCCCACTCCAACCATCACCTCAGGCCCATACGAGCACTCATTAGCTTGACCTTGCTTGCTGTTGGGGCGTAGGGGTGAGGGGTTATTAACCATATCTGGCATCGCAGACGCAGCTGAGCAAGCTAACATAATGCGATGAGAGACTGAGCTTTTCTCTCTCCTAAACATCAGGGAGGGAAAACCAGACTGAACTCTGAAGTCTGCGCAGAATTGAGCATAACTGTCATTTTTGCCTTGTTTTCTATTAAAGGAGCTTTATGAGGTTTTCAGCGACCTCTGGCAGATTACAACCAGGCGTGGGCTCGTACGCGTGGTCACTTGGACTCATGAGTGAGTATAATCCGAAACACAACCATTTCATACAGAAATTCTGCAATAAACGCTCTCGCTGTTATTATCTTACATGGTATGCATATTATTTTTTTATTTAAGCAAGTAGAGAAAATCAGTCAAATGTATCAATAATCATTAGATGCTCTAGATGTAAGTTATTACTATTCCCAGTACCGTATTGTATACCATGAAAAAAAATTCCCATCACAAGAGACCAAGATGAGGTCTTCAGATTGTTCATTTGATCATTCCAAAACCCAAAGACACTTTTGGAAGCTGGAACCAGCGAATGCTTGACATTTTGCTTGATTCATTTTCAGTAGATCAACTAATCAGTTTCGTACATCTTAAGCAGTACTAGATCTAGTAAGGAGTGAATTATTATCTCCAGAGTTTCAAGTGAAACATAAGTGCATAAAACCTTGGGTCTGAGATTTTCTCTATATGTATCGACATATAATTGCGTCCTTATGTGATATTACATTTAACGGATAAAAGTTGCTGAAAGAGCAGAAAATACAAATCACAACATTACCTCCTCCAGCTTTTAAGGAAGGCCAACTTTTATTTATCATCACAGTTGAGAAATAGCTGAAGTGGCAGGACAGAGCCACATAAAGCCTGGCTCTCTGTTCTCTCTCCACACAGTTCTCAAGAACAGCAGTAGCTACTTGCACTGAGCCTTATGTGTATTTTAACTACACAGTATCTGTCTAGTTCGCTTTTGATCTCCAGCGAGACAAAGGGGTGGCAGAGAAATGCTAGTCATTTCTTGCCTTTCTTGGAGGGCTGAGAAAATCAAGTGCGGTGTTAAATCTGATCCTGTCAGTGCAGTTGATGGCTAGAGGGGACTCTGTAAGAGGCTCTATTTCTGCTGTGGATCTGTCTTTTAAAGCTAAAGGAGAGACATAAAATGTCTTTGGGAGCTCACAGGAATTAATTTTTTTCTGTCTTGGAGAAATAAAGAACATCAATTCTTGTTTGATTTTACTTGATGGCGTATGGATTATGACAACAAAAGACACTGGGCACACCTGCTGCAAACAGTATGTGAACAACCTAAACACATGCATACACACACATTTACACACTCAGCAACACACGATTCGCCTTTTTCTCCTCCCTTTGGTCATTGTTTTAAAGTGTCCTTCTTCTATCCTTCCAAGCTGTTTAGGATTAGCTACAGTTTGTTTATCATTTGTTCGGTGAACAGTGAAAATGTGCAAAAGGTTGGGTGAGCATTCTAATGGAAACCCAGTATTCATGTTAAATGATGTTTTGACCTTACAAATTACAAGTAGCCATTAATTATATCAGAAAGCCTTTCACACCATTCTCTGACTGTGTGCACCTTTAGCATATTTGAATCCTATCCTCTCTGAAGCAAAGAGCAGATACTCTGCTGTATGATCATTATCATTGTAACTGCATCTGCATTGTATCTGCTAAGGTTACACTACAGGGGCTGGCTCAACTGGCTTGATAAGCAACTTCATCAGAATGCCAGGGCCCACTCCATTGTCCAACCACTGCATCACTGTATAACTCTTTCCACCTTTACTACCACTTATCAGCAATGCTGGTATGAGAAACCTTTCTTGAATTATGTTCCTTGACCAGTCTTACCAAATAAAGTAACATAATATCAAAATGAATTTGCATGTGAGTGTCAGAATGCAGGCAAGCCAATACAGCGTCATCTGGTGGGCACCATCCCTCAGGACTGGCGGACTGGCAAAATAATTCAGGCAGGGAATTTCCATCCCAGGCCACCCTGTTCACACAAACCACCAAACCGCTAATTTTTGTGGACTAACCCTATTTGTTGATGTAACAAGTACCAATCCAGATATAGTCTTTGCCAGTATGTTCAACTACAGACATTTGGGATTGATCATTAAAATAGCCTATGTGAACACAAGTTTTCCTGATAGCTATGGGTGCAACCTACCGGCAGCTTAGTGAGAGGTGCTGGTGAGTCACACATGGTTGCTTACTGGTCAAAGCAATGCAAACAACACACACAATGCAAAAGCCGCATGCCGGATATTTTGGGTGATTTAGAAATCCCGGCCAGACGCATTTTTATGATCCAAAAAGAGAACATATCCAGGAAAAAGAGGACGTACAGTCACCCTAAATAATCACCCTCAGTTACTTTATCTTAGCTAGCAACAAAGCATACGCTCTTATCACCACCTCATGTTAACAACATGTCAGGCTAACTAGCATGCCACCGAGCCTCCTGTTTGGTAGAGGTTTGGTGGTCACTGGTGTGTGTTTGTCTGCACGTACATCTCAAGCCACACTGGGAGAGAGGTGTGTGACAGATTGTCCAGACAATTGCTTTTAACAAGCTGGAGGGAAAGTAGGGCAAAAATACTAATGTCTCGCCTCACGGATCCATTACACCTCAATACATATTTTGTCTCGCTCTCTATTATTCATAAGTGCCTTGTCCCCACACATCCTGCAAATGTGTACACACACACTAATGTGAATGTACATGTACACGCTAATGTGCACACAGTTGAGCACAGCAGCTGACACACATACAGAAGGGAGAATGTGGTTACTTTATCTGGGGTTTTTTGTCATTTCTAGGTTTTGTTTTGGTAAAGTAAATCCCAAGAGCCCCAGCGAGACGTACCTTGATTTAGAAATGTGTTTGTGCATGTTTCAGTATGTGTGACTGACTGTCTGTTGTCTGTCTGTTTATTTGCATTAAACCCCAGGCCAAGTTGACCATCTTAGGTCCAGACTGTGGAAAGTGTAGTATAAGATTAGTTAGTGAAAGACAACTAAGCAATTAGAAAGCAAATTGATGTGTTATTAACTCCCAGCAGCATGCAACATGGTCAGGAAGAGGGGTCAGTCAGTCAAAGAAAGGAATATAAGTGTGGCAGTTTGTAAGAGTTTATGTGTGTGTGATACCAAGGAAAGCAAGAAGAGAAAAGAGAAGACAGTAAGAAAGACAGAGAAAGGAAGAAGTGCAGTTTCCTGTAACAGGAAGACTGTGAGAAAGGCAGGGAGAGTATTTTCTCTTATTTGTTCTACCTGGGAAAACAGGGAAATTAGATATTGACTGCAGAATGATGTTTTTCATTTCAACAAAAGCAAAGGCATGCCAGCAGTGAACAAGCTGCTGCCTTAGATATCAAACAAACCAGAAGGAATACAGTGCATGTAAAAACATTTGCAAGGACGTTAAATTAGCCTTTGGACTGAAATATTGACGTCTACTTATTTTAAAATCCATGGTTGTCTCAATTATTACTTAAAAGGTAAGATATATTTCCTACAGCAACATGTATCCTTCAGAGCTGTTATCATAAACGAAAATACATTTTTGACAGTAAACAAAGAACAAAGAGCAGTATGATATATCTTTTTTCATGCAATCAATACAGCACTAATTAAGTGCATAAAACATACTAGTGTGCCAATTACATCTGATCTAAAATCACATCATAATATAATCACATTTAGAGAATAAAGTATTCATTTCAATTATGTAGTGATTCATATATTTCTGAGCTTTTATTTGACCAGCAGCCAATTAATATTGAAAAGCCTGCTAACGAACACAATCACATAATACACATTAACATCGTCACAATAACGGTAGCTTCAGCAGTGACAGCAATGGAGCTTATTCAGACTACCACCATGAAAAATATTTTTTATTAGGATGCCAATGAAAACCAGAACCCATGGTGGAACTCATTGGGAGCATTATAAAAAGGCGTAATTTGACCCATAATTATCCCGTCCCGCTCTTTGCCGAGCACTTGACAATCTGCACACAGAACTTGTTCACTGTGGAGGCAATTATCAAGAAGTTATTCTTAGTGCCAAGAAAGAGCAAAATTCATTCTGCTGTTGCTAGGAGATTTACGGTAAAAGAAGTGCAGCAGTAGCCAAATGCAAAATTCATCCATTTGTACACCTGATTTATTGACTGAGCAAGTGAAATATTATCTTTGAACAGTCCGGCATGGGATCATTTGTCAAAATCCCTGGAGTTGTGTTGTTGACTGTTTGGCTGCCGATGAAGCAATTCAAACTCAACTAGTTACACAGGGAGAAATAAAATGTGTAATTGTGACTATGAGCTCTAAGTGATGAATCTGCTCCTAAATGAGAAAAAAGAAGCATGATTTTTCTAGTAACCCCACGTAACAATCAGCAACATGCACAAATGCTGTAGAGCTCAAAAACCCCTCACAGGTCTGTTTATGTGGAGAATTTTTGCAAAATCTCACCAGTTTAGAGGCAAAATATTGTGATTTACCTGCAAGCTATTGTTTTTTCATTCAAAAATGTTGACTTCCTCCTTGCATTCACCAACTTTATTAAACAGTGGACATACACTGTGAGTTATTTCAGCTAATTATCAATAAGGCAATTGCTTTCTCACACAATTAAAAAAGTAAATCTCCTCTCACAATTAAGTAGATCAAATGCAGTCTAAGCATCTTTGAAACATAATTCCTCCATCCAGCCCAGTCCTGCTAATACAGAGTTTGAGGGAGGATTACCTGGGATGCTATGATACGTTTGAATATGTATATGTTTACAAATGTTTACTAACCTCCAAGATTTTCCCATTCTTATCTGCTCCTGTTCTTTGTCTGCTTCTACCACCCTCCTCTCTCTCTTTCTCTCTCTCTGCCGGTGGTGTGCTCTGTTTCAGCTGAGGCAAAATATCAATCCATGCATAAATGATTAGACTTCTGTTACTGAAAGATTATCATTTCTATCCCTCTTGCACAAACACCTTTGATCGTGTAACATACATCGATTTGCACACAGGCACGTGTACACATACTGTATGCAGACATTCAACACAAGTGGCCTTGCTGGTCAAAAATGTAAGTGTGTGTGTGTGTGTGTGTGTGTGTGTGTGTGTGTGTGTGTGTGTGTGTGTGTGTGTGTGTGTGTGTGTGTGTGTGTGTGTGTGTGTGTGTGTATGTGTGTGTGACAGGATCAAAGGTACTACGCAGAACGGATAGAAATGATAATCCTTTGGTAACAAAACTCTCTAATCATTTATGCAGGGCTTAAAACTTTTCCTCTCCTCTAATGTTGCATCCCAGAGAAAGACACAGTGACAGAATCCTGACATTATTAATATATGGATTAATTTTAAGCACAGTAGCTTCCACAGCTGCAAACGCTGCTGAGAAGATAACCAACTTCAAAGACCAAAGACACTCCCAAATAGGAATAGCATAGGGTCCTGTTTTAAACTGCTTCCAGATGCCCCCCCAATTCATAAGAGTTTGTCAACTATATGGAGCTTTATGCAATTTGGTGTCAGAGCTGCTTTATTTTAAGAGTGTGGAAGTACGCAGGTCAGTCAAACGGTTCTGGCCAACATAATACATGTCTTCACATGGAAAGTTAAGACGACATGAAATTAATCTCATTTCTCATTTAAAAAACATTTGCATCGACATTTTAAGAGTTAATGCAAATAAATCTACTGATTTCCACATTTTCTTAAACTTTCACCCTCACTGTACTTTGCTCTGCTAAACTCTGCTTTATTACAAATCAGCAGGCATATGAGTACTTTTTGTGAGCAACAGTATTTTCCTTTAACCTGATTTCTGCTGATCTACAATGGGAGACAATTTCAGTCCCTTGCAGAACTCAAGGATCATTGGAGTGTGTGAGAGTGTGCTGCATGTCTGTACACGTTTCTTCCACTAAAACTGTAAGACATGTCCTTCTGACATTGCTTTGAACTGCTAAATGTGAACAGTTTGAAATGTACATCCCTGCTTGTAACTATCCATACTATTGTCAAATCTGGGGTAGTCTCTGAGTAGCTTTAAACAGAGATGGGAGGTTTACCACAGTGAAGACTGCAAATTTCATCTATTTTGCTTATTTTTCATTTGAGAGAAAAAAACTATAATAATAATTACACCAAAGAACATTATGGATAATTTTATTTTATTGTGGCTAATACTAATTTGAACCTGAAGTTAAAGCACAAAGGTGTAACAAATACATTGTTGAAAAAGTATCCAATTGACTCTTGTCCTCAACGGTATTAGTAATTTGTCACGACTGTGTTAACATTTTTCTGTAATGGTATAGGCTAATGAGAATCTTATTGTAGCTGCAAATATTTTATATTATCAGCCAAAGATCCATACAATACGGGACTGATTACTGTAGTAATAGCTGTAGTTACTGTTTTTAGCATCAATTTATGGTTTAAATGCTCTACTCATCATACCACTCTATTTGTCATTTTAGGTGACTTATGCAACTGTTAAGTGTTTGTTGCTTTAGGCGTGCATGAAATTGTCTGAGCAGTGTAATACTTTGAAACTATACCTATGCAGCTCTCCTGCCACTTGTCGCCAGATTGTTCTGTTTCTTTTGTGGTACAGTGACTGTTGGCTGATACTTATCTGATACTTAAGATGACACTAGTGGAAAAGTCAGGGGATCACCAAGGCATAAGGATTCATTGTGTGGGAGCCATTACTATGTGTGCAAAGCTTTGTGCCAATCTATTTGAGTATATGTTAAGATATTTTACTGCCTAATAAGTGAAAGATTTTACCTGCTGATGGTTCTAGATGAAAAGTCAAGGAATCAACAAAGTCACCTAAGTCACTAGGATTTGTCATCTAGGAACCATTAATATCTTGACCAAATTTAATCACAGTCTAGTGAATAACTGGGATCCAGTACTTGAAGTGGGCCGGTAACCAGTACTACATCTTACTGTGTGGCGTACCACAGTGACTTTTTGTTGCACACCAGCACATCCCATAAGCTGTAGGCTACTCTTATCTGCCCTCTCCATATCAGGTTCACTGGGCGATTCATTTGGCCCTAAATAAACTGCATTGCCCAGCGGGCACTATGTGACGTTCTTGTTTGCCTGCTAATCTCTGTCTGTGGAGAAATAGTAGGGAGAAGATCAGGTGCCTTCCAGTCAAACACGTTAAACTTTCATAAATTTGCCCGTCAATTGCAACGTTTCAACACATTCTCACTCCTGACTCGTCACATATTGACTCTTGGTCAAGGCCCTTTGGCGTCACATTTTAAGGGTACCTCTTTTGAGTCATTTTTAGACGTTTAGGGCTCAGACTCGGTCAAGTTAGCAACGCTTAGCAACAACCTATACAACAAATATGCAACATCCACTTAGACTCTCAGAATGAAATGGTAGTGTTTCGAAACATCGCCAAATTGAAACGGCGCATGATGTCAAACTTTGCAATTTCGTTAGGTTTAGGCCCAAAAGTATTTGATTAGGTTTAGGCAACAAAACTACAGTCTCTGGTTTGACACAGATTCTGGGGGGAAATCTCTTAGATTTGGTCAAAACTAGGGTTATCATGTCTGGAGGTTGGCTGATCACGCTGATATGACCATGATTATTGACATGATTATTGGCTTTTTTGGCTAATAAGTGACTGCGTTACAAACTGACGCAGATGGGTCTTGACCATGCGTCCATATACAATGAGTCAGGGAGTGAGACCGGGTTGAATAAATACACACCGACACGTGAAGGGGGAGTACTGACACCTATTTTTTTCAACTTCAAGCACTGGATATTTCAGTATGGACCAAAAGGATGGACCAACCAAGAGAACCATGTTAATAGAAAAGTAATAGAAATGTGCTGAAAATCACTCAATCAATTTTTTTATGTAGTGCAATATATTTGTGTAGTGTGTAATTATATCCACTGTGTAAAAAATCCACAGTGAACACTGAATGAAAAAAGAAGGATCCATGCCATGGACATTACTTTAAACTGTTAAAGTGTGTAGCTTTGTGAGCCATAGCCATTTAGTTTTGAAGTCTACTGTCCGGCATCTGGTTTCAATGGGATTTTATCAGTCATGATGATAAAAGCTCAGCAGGAGCTCATATACAACAAGCTTGAATGATCATTAATTCAAAATGATTCCCTTTTTTTCTTTGAGAGCACTTAAAATTTTGATTCACTGAGACAAAATTACTGTGCTGTCTGTTCTTGCAGATGTGAGGAACGGAAGGGACACATTATTAAACTGTCGTCATAAAGAAAACAAGGAGAGCTGTGGAGCTGGAAGCAAAGATTGAATTTGAATATCAGAGGGAAGAGTTCAGAGTGGAATGTGGGGTGCACGGGAGAACGGAGGTGTGTAAGGATGATAGAAGAGATGCAGGGGAGAGAGAGTGTGGAAGGAACAAAGAGGGAAAACCCTGAATAGAGGCTCACATATACTGAGGTGCTGACTCAGCCACTTGGCTTAACAGCCAAAAGTGTTCAGTCCCAAGCTCTGACACATATACACACATACACTTGAGCACACGCAATTGTCCTCACATTCTCAGATACAAAAAACAATTTACATCCCAGCTGTAAGCACCCTGAAGGACACTGAAATCTGTGATTTTTTTTTTTATTGAACCTTATTACTGTAAAACTAAAGCAATGAAGACAAAACACTTCTTCTCTTCCAAGTGATATTGTAAAAGACATCTTTTGTGGCATATGACTGACTGAATTCATAGAAATTATTCTTAATGTTTCAGCAGATTGTACTATCTGAAAGTGATATGTTCTGACATGCACTTTGAGAATCACTCAATTACTTGCTGTTAAGGTTTGTAAAAATTTGATAAAGCCAGATTCCAGATATTGTAAGGCAGTGCAACACTGGCTAAGGCTCCAATCCAACTGTGGTGTTGAACCTCTTTATCCACAGCACACACTTCCACTCAAATTGTCTGTAACTAGTTGTGAAAAACTATTACGAAAACAGTAAAAACAGATTAAAGTGTTTTGCCATAGTGTAGAAAACTTGCACTTATGCCCTTATAGCTTGTTGCTTTTATCAAAGAACTAGCTGAATACTTGTCAATTGTGGATTTTACTACAAAGTGCACGTATATTATGCAATTACTTTTCATTTCAATCATTTTCCAAACCATACAAGAAGTTTTTTGTTTAATTTCCTGCTTTTGTCATAGCCACTGACTTCCATTCAATGCACAGACTTCCAGATAATAACATTATCAACATGTGATACTATCCTTGCGCGCAGGGTTGTGTTCATTTAGTGGCGCTGCTTTCAATGAGACTCCAGCGTCTGAAATAGACTTTTTTCATGGCAACTATTTTGACCTGTTACAACAACAAAAAAAGGATAGATGAGATAAATTCCATTAACGGTGGCTCAGTTATGTTCCAGTAAGCCATGTCATTGAGCCAGCCGGCATAATACAAAGGCCTGAGATGAGGCTCACCTAAATGCAATGTGCTTGTTATTTAGGTTATGAATTACATCTGGCATGCCAAAGGGTACGCTGCCCAAACGGTCTTGGATAGTCTTTGCCCTGAAAATGTGACCTTCTTGAAACAGTAATATTGCTAAACGGCAATAATATAGCTTTAACAAAAATATTTTATGTATACAATTTTCTACCACTAAGGGCCTCTCACATTAAAACAGTAACAAGAGACATGTTTTGAAGACGTCATTTAATAGTGCTGGATGGAAGTTGTTTTTTTGCACCACCATTGCCCGGTGAGGATTACTTCAGTGTTCATTGTTCAGGAGGTTTTTGCCAGGAGCTGCAAATCAAATTCCAAATCAAATTGACCAGGTAAAATGCACCTTTATATTGAATAAAATTACAGATTTTTCTCTGGGTTTCAACTTGTTTGAAAGTACACAACTCAAAAAATACTGTATATATAACATAGGTCTAATTGTTTTAGACATTTTAATGCGGAAAAGTTGCATATTGTGTCATATGTCATAAATTGATAAATATTGTTCACTTTGGTCTGGTCTGTTGCAGGCACGTGCAGAGGGGGGTGCGATGGGTGCTTGAGCACCTGCCCTTTTGCCCTTTGCTGCCCAAAGTGCCCTTTTTTCAAACGCAAAATTTCCCTCATTTTATTTATTTTAAAAGTTGTAAAGGCCCTTTTGTGAAGCTCTGTCCGATCAAACTATTAGTAAAATAAATTAATTATAATTTCGCGGTAAATAAAATGACCCAATTGATGACCTTTCACCTGATGACCTCATCTGTGACGAGCCCTCCCGTTCAGACACCGTTAGCGATTCAGCGGCTTTGCCTACAGGACGCCTTCGATTCAGCCGGTAAGACGGGTTTGCCGCAATGTGCTTGTTGTGGATTGTTGCAAACAGAGCAGCACAGTCGTTGTGTATATCGATGTGAGTCGCCTGTAGAAGTAACATCAGCTGCCGGCTAACACGCCGACAGCTAACCTTACTTCTACACTATAAAAAAGCTGCTCTGTTCACTTCATTCTGTTTGGGGGAGAAAAGTTTCACGGGCGTCGAGAGGTCAGATCTTTTCTATGTAATTTGACTAAAAATCTTTGCAATTAAACCAGGATTATTAAAGTAACTTAATAAAAGCCTTGTGCCTTAAAATAAGTAGAACAACATTGGTAAAATTTTAAGCCTATTCCTCCGACTTACAACCTCCTGCCCTGTAAAAAAAAATATATATATCATTAAATTCAGATCTGTATTGAATATATTTACATTTGACAGCAGCAGTATGTTTACAGCAGTTCAACTACAACAAAAACTCAATACCTGGAAACACATATAAAAAGTGTCAGTGCTGATGTAAAATAAATAATATTCCTGACATCAAAGTAAAGAGTGACGAAGAAATGGGCCTATAAGAAAAATGTATGTATTGTTAAAACAAACATATGATATCTATTAGCTGATTAAACAATTATGTGACCATGGAAAGATGTAAAGATTGTTGAGTGTGTAGGACTGGCTCACTAAGCCAGCTGCACACTAAGAGCTGCAGGTGGAGGAATTAAGATACCAGATTAAAAAACATTTCATACATGTTTCTGAAATCTAACAGGCCGTTTCTTCTTCACTCTTTACTTTGATGTCAGGAACATTATAAAAGATTAATGTTAGTTTATTTATTTAGATATATGATCAGACATATAGTCAATAAAAATCCAAATATATCTCAGATTCACAATGCAATATATAAAATCATTATCACAGTTTTGCATCCTGTAACACACAGCAGGCGACAGACACACACACCTCTGTCTGTAGATCTGTTTGTCTCACTCTCACCCTGTCGTGGCCTCCCTCATTCTTTCCCCATTAATGTTTTCTTCTCAGATTATTTCCCACACTTTTTAAAATCTGGTATCTTATTTCCTCCACCTGCAGCTCTTGGTGTGCAGCTCTGTGAGCGTCTCCCCAGCAGTCAGCCTTGGTAGATGCTGCAGTATTACAGCAGCTCAGTCACTGTGAGCTGGTCCCAAACACTCAACAATGTTTTTACGGTCACATAATTGTTTAATCAGCTAATATATATCCTATAGTTATTTTAATATCTGTAGTTACAAATCACCTCTAGTAGTATCAGCAACAATAGCAGCAGCAGTAGCTGCATCCATAGCAACCCCTCAACAACAACTGTTCCCTGTAAGTTATGTCAGCCCAGTGTTTTAAAGCTAGAGTTGGCATTCTCTGTTTCTTTTTGTGTCACATCATTTGCTGACGTATCGATACAGAAGCATCTTTATATGTGTGTCAACAAGTAAAACATAACAATGTATTTCTATGTCAATAGTTTGAGAAGAGTCCTTTTTAAATCCTTGTTCCATGTGCCCTTTTTATACTTTGAGCACCTGCCCTTCCAAAGGTCTCTGCACGGCCCTGGTCTGTTGTATCTGCAGGTTTATTTTCATACTGTAGTGAAATGAACTGAAGCCAGTAGGTGCCTAGAGGAAGAAACACTATTTAAAATGCATTGTCTCCTTTGGAAATGTTTGCTAAGACACAGTCTATATGATTTATATATTGGCTAAAATATGTTAAATACAGTTGTGCGTCACAAAACCACAGTGTTAACACCTTCCTTGATTATGTATAATTCAGTAGTGTCCTATATATATACTGTGGGTCAGAGAAAACACAGAAACCTACCCAGTTACACTAACAAAATCCTGGTATAGAGGCAGGTAGCTTTTCTTTCAATAAAAATGTAAGTCAGTACATACAAATGTATCTAGCAGTTTCTGGTAGCATGTTCTTGGCTACTCTCTGCCTTCATGTGAAGTACAGTTCAATGGTTTGTATGCTAGGGAGGCTGTTAGGATGAGGGTTTTCTCAGCATTCACACCTCCTCTAACACAGATAACATGCTGTAGCCATGGAGCTATTCCTAATTTTAATTTGGCCATGTACTGGCCAGGTTGCGCCAATGATTAGTTTATAATTATCTAGGAACAGGCCAGAACACCAGCATCAGCAAGTTGGAACAGGAAAGATTTTACAGTGGGCCCTTGTGGTGGGATTTTAATCGAACAATTATCAGCATTTGGGAAAACGCACGTAAATGGGTCCCAGAACAAGAATGAAGTGAAATGCTACGCCAGAACGCAGTTTGTTTTTTGTGGATGGAATTTTTATTTTAGTGCTGTCGTAAAGTGATTTTTGCACATTGATTGTTCCACATCAAATGTTTTCAGCCACTGTGACCGCAAAGTTGGCCTGTGAGTCAGCGTTAATGGAGCAATTTCAGGTTTTAGTCCCTTGGCATTTGTCTTTGCTTGTTCTGGCTTTCTGGAGTTGATCCTAAGTGTAAAATAGTTTTTAGAAATCAGTGCTGAACTTACTAGATTGGAATAATAAGATTTGGACCAAATGTAATGGCTTCAACAGTAAGGTTTTATATTTAAAAATTGTCTCATTCAAAATACCTGGATGTGCTTTATAGAATATGTTACTTAGAGAATGCAAAAATATAATCATAAGCACCTGACTTTGACCTGATTTGAAGCTTAGAAGCTGACATTCTACTATACTTGCAATTTCTTTCCATATGAAAGAGAGCATTTTCGAATTTGGAGAGTTGCAAAACCCTTTAAACAAACCTTATCAGGAGATACTTTTGTGTTTGTCAGTTCCCAAGCCCAAGTACTGGTGGCATTAAAATCCTGTCCTTCTTATAAATGTGCGGGAAAAGTGTGTGTGTGTGTGTGTGTGTGTGTGTGTGTGTGTGTGTGTGTGTGTGTGTGTGTGTGTGTGTGTGTGTGTGTGTGTGTGTGTGTATATGTGTATGTGTGTGTGTGTGTGTGTGTGTGTGTGTGTGTGTGCGTGAACAGATGTGCTTGTGTCTTGAGAGGGGTTCCCTATGGCTGTGAGGTTTAAATGATAAACAGATGTCACCAGTTGGTGAGAGAATAAGGAAAATACAGGCTGTCAAACACAATTAATAATAACAAGAACTGCCACACACACACAAACTCCAGTGAAAATGCACTGGCTTTCTCTGTGAGGAAAGTGTGACTGAATAAGTGTTGTAACATTGTCATGCTGACTTGAATGAGTGTGAATATGGATAAGCTATACAAATCCACCAGAATCACTGCATTATACCGTGTGCAAAAGGCCTCTGGGGAAGTTAATTTGGAGGAACACCACAGGTGGAGGAAGTAACTCCAAGGACTAACCAAGGAGAAAAGAGAGTCCCTCTCTTTTTGCTCTTGATTTTTATGGCTGACGAAAAATTTCACTCCCTCCACCTGCCAATCCATCCATTGCTTGTGCTGCCTTGCTAACAGCTTATTTGAATGAATAATAACTATCTATTCTATTAATTTATCCATTTAACTAAAAAATAACACCAAACTATCGGGCTTGTTTACAAAAATATCCTTTCGTGGATTTGGTGTAGTTGACACAATGTGTTGCACTGGATGTGTGTTGCCCATTTGATCCATGATTTGGAAGGATTCGTAAGACAACCCTAGGTCTGGACTAATGTATTTACTTTTACTAGTCACTCAGTTCACTTATACTAGTGAGTCAAGTGCTCCCTTGTTTCTGTTGGCATTGGTTGTTATTTTCCGTTTGCCATGAGGCCATCAGCATTGGGTGACAGTGCTACTGGCTGCTGCACCCGGATCATTAGCTCATTAGATCATTGGAATTAGCCAGTGGCATCCAGCATTGATAAGCCAACAACATGATGCTGCAATGAGTTTGCCCATGGACTGTTTGTTTTTGTGAAATTCTGTTGCAGATGCCGGGAGAGAGAGTGTCAATGTGTGGACTTGGCATGTAATTGTGAAAGATGCATAAACACAAAGAAACTATGGACACAGGCAGTTTTTTAAAAAGGCTATAATCAGAATATTTATATTAATAATGGATCTCATGACTACCTATGTTAAAGTAGTCTCTTGTATTGACAAACCCATAAGTTCAAATTATAGTTTAACTGTGGCCCATATCTGTCCGCAGTCTGAAAGTGAAAGTGCAGAAGTAAACAAGGAGCAACAGAGGTTAGCTCCGGTTAGCTCACGGGAGACTCCCGTTTTTCATTGTCCTCTCAAGGGCCATATTTCTCCCAGATTATGCCAAGTGTTCACAACTTTCTGTTCTTTTATTATAGTTTCTATCGCTGGACAACACATTTGCCCTACAAGTCCCTCCCTCTCTCTCCCTCTCTCTCTCCCCACTGTGTCTGCTCGGACAAGTAGCATGCACGTAACTCAGAAGAGAGCCCCGGTCTGGTGGATTTTAGGTATAAGAAAGAGAATTTGTTAGCAGATGATAGCGAGGTAGAGAAGGAAGAGAGCCGAATGTTTAATTATGGCTTTTTGTGGAGCTTTTTCGCTCACGGGGGCTCCGTCTACAGCAGAACTGCTGCTGTAGAGTGATGTCAAAGTTGCATCAAATGCGACCTGAGTGTCCAGACTGAGGTCACATTTAAAAAGATCCGATCTGTACCGGATTTAGACCACATATGGAAGTGGCCCAATTCCGAACTGGAAAAGATCGGATTCCATGTGACTTGGCCTGTTCACACTGTCATAAAAAGATCAGATCTGAGTCACATATGGGCAAAGAAATCGGATTTGGTTCACATTGGCCTGCAGTCTGAACGTAGCCTAAGTGGCCTTCTCGGCCACTGCACTCCTCCAGCAAACACTGCCTCGCTCTGCCACCCCACACACAAAGCAATCTCAGTCTCAGTCGTTCTCATTTGTGACACCACAATGGTGGAATGAGCTACCACATGCCATCAGGGGCGTCCCTCTTTAACTTGAAGAAGCTTTTGAAAACCTATCTCTTCTGAGGGCACTTTCTCTTATAACAACTCTAACCCTAACCTCTAACATGCACTTCCTGTGCTCTTCTTCTTCTTCTATCCCCTTACAGTTCTCTTGTATTGATTGCACTTTTTTGTTAACGCTTACTTTTGCTATTAGCTCTTAGTAGTATTTATTGCTGCCCTTACTAGTATGTACTGTCAGTTGTAGATCTTGTGTTATACTGATGCTCTGTTGATGCTTGTGTGCTGTTTCTCAACTGTAAGTCACTTTGGATAAAAGTGTCCAAACTGGGCCCAATTAGACATTTTTGTCATGTGACTCATTGGTGTTACAAGGTCTCAGGTT
Source organism: Lepomis macrochirus (assembly GCA_024633595.2). Taxonomy (NCBI): domain Eukaryota; kingdom Metazoa; phylum Chordata; class Actinopteri; order Centrarchiformes; family Centrarchidae; genus Lepomis; species Lepomis macrochirus. The sequence goes on along the minus strand of JALXJV020000011.1, from coordinate 23,967,144 downwards.
TGAATGGCATGCAGGTGTGTTAAATTTGGTGGTATTGCTCTCACTCTCCCTCATACTGGTCACTGGAAGTTCAAACAATTCTCTTGAGGATCGTTAAAAAAGAATTGTTCCTCTACATATCTACACACATCTACACATACGAAATAGCCTAGGCTATAAGTTGCTATCCTATATACCGCACACTGCATCAAAGTGGTCTGCATGGCTGTCGTCCTAGAAAGAAGCCTCATACAAAGATGATGCACGAGAATACCCGCAAACAGTTTCCTGAAGACAAGCAGTCTAAGGACATGGATTACTGGAACCATGTCCTGTGGTCTGATGAGACTAAGATAAACTTATTCGGTTCAGATGGTGTCAAGTGTGTGTGGCAGCAGACAGGTGAGGAGTACAAAGTTAACTGTGTCTTGCCTACAGTCAAGCATGTGGTGGGAGACACCACATGCTTACTGGAACCATGTCCTGTGGTCTGATGAGACTAAGATAAACTTATTCGGTTCAGATGGTGTCAAGTGTGTGTGGCAGCAGACAGGTGAGGAGTACAAAGTTAACTGTGTCTTGCCTACAGTCAAGCATGTGGTGGGAGTGTCATGGTCTTGGGCTGCATGAGTGCTGCCAGCACTGGGGAGCTACACTTCATTAAGGGAACCACAGTTCATTGAGGGAACCATTAATGCCAACATGTACTGTGACATACTGAAGCAGAGCATGAGTCAAAGACTGGGCCACAGGGCAGTACTCCAACATGATAACGACCCCAAACACACCTCCAAGACGACCACTGCCTTGCTAAAGAAGCTGAGGGTAAAGGTGATGGAGTGGCCAAGCATGGCTCCAGGCCTAAACCTTATTGAGCATCTGTGGGACATCCTCAAACAGAAGGTAGAGCGTAAGGTCTCTAACATGCACCAGCTCCGTGATGCCGTCATGGAGGAGTAGAAGAGGACTCCAGAGGCAACCTGTGACGCTCTGGTGAACTCCATGCCTAAGAAGGGTAAGGCAGTGCTGGAAAATAATGGTGGCCACACAAAATATACACTAAAATAATAGACACTTTGGGCCCAATTTGGACATTTTCACTTAGGGGTGTATTCAATTTTGTTACCAGCAGTTTAGAGATCAACAGATGTGTGATGTGTTATTTTGAGGGGACAGCACATTTACGCTGTTATACAAGCTGTACACTCACTACTTTACATTGTAGCAAAGTGTTCTTCATATGAAAAGATAAAATCAAATATTTACAAAAATGTGAGGGGTGTTCTCACTTTAGTGAGATGCTGTATATATAATCTGTTTTTCTTTTAAATTCAGCATTAAACATTAAAGGCTGGAATAATGCAATAATGATGGTAAATGCATTTTTAAGCATCTGCCACACACAGCACCCCAAAACCTCTGCGAGAAACAAATACTTTTCTGCTTATCCCGGGCTGATTTTTAGCTAGCACAACACATTTCACCCAACACACTATTGAAAAACAAGATCTGCCAACAGTACATAATCTCTCACTCTTAAAGGGGGTCTCTTTCTTTCCTTTCCTATTTTCTCTCATGTATTTCTACCCTTTCATTTTAACATTTCTCTCATTTTCTGTTCTCTCCCACTCCCTGCACTCCCTGCTTCCTTTACTTCTATTTTCTCCCCTATTTCTGCTTCACAATCACAAAGACAGTTCAGATACAGGAGAAATAAGCAGGTGAGCTGTTATAGAATATTTCTCTTCCGTTATATTGCTCTGGAGGATCTTCATACAATGCATCCTTGGCCTTTTTCTCTTGTGTTCAATAGGCTGCTTTTAAGATATGGCTACAGATCAAGTTGTTTAAGTGAAAAACAATACTGCTGTCCACCTGTCTGTGTGTGAGTGTGTGCGTGGGTCTCTCTGTTGTGTATAAGCATGCACATCTGCCTCTGGATAGTGCTGTGTATGCATGTGTGTGCGTGTGTGTGTGTGTGTGTGTGTGTGTGTGTGTGTGTGTGTGTGTGTGTGTGTGTGTGTGTGTGTGCTTCCTTCTGATAGGGTTTTCAGTCGTCTGTAACGGCTGAAATTGTATTTGCTAATGGAGCCATTTTGGGACAAGCAGGCTCAGACAGAAACAGAGCTATCTGACCCAAGATAACACCTTTGTTTGTTGGCATTTCTTCCAGTTACTGCACTTAATTCATCAGGCATTTAAATTGTGCTATGCATTCTCTATTAAACCTACCATAGAAAGTCAATTCAATTACACTACATCTTAGTGAGTTTCCAAGATACATTTTATCAGCCATAACCTGAGATCCCTTGAGCAAAGCACTTAATGCTCCAGTTGCTCCAGCAGTGCTGTTCATATCCAGACGATATCTAAAACTCAAAAACGTATTTTGTCCCAGCTTTGACTGTGTGATTGTGTGAGTGTAAAACAGGGTGATGCTGAGCAATAACATGTGAGCAGTAAAACTTTTTTAAGTGCGGATAAATGCAGGTTAAAAAAAGCAAATTGCTACATTTTGGATGAGTTCACCCTATAATGGTCCTAATTACCAATGCCAATCTCAGTACACAGATAATGGTATTTATTCTCATGGGGGATAATGATGGATCATCGGTTCATCAGTTCAGTGCAGTTGCCATAAAAAAACATTACCACCTGCCATTAAATTGCTAGCAAGTGACATCTGCAGGCACATCTGGAGTTGAAAAGTGGTTTGGTATCAGCACAGCATCATATAGCATTACGAAACATTGAGTTACCACCTACACTGAGTCCAGTTGGGTGAATGAGGAAATCTGTTCTAAAATGAGATGTCAACTGCCTGAAAAAGCAGCACCTCGCACAGTAATCAGTATAAACCAAACAAAATGGTGTTTTGTTGATAAATATACTGCTGGCCTTCAAAATCCTTTATGTTTGTAAAATAGATGTTAGAAATGTTCGGCACTGCATGTGAACGATTGTGAAAGATGACTTTTTGTTATTGAGTTTTTAAATATGTTTTTATATCTCATATTTTTAAATAAACTTTTGCAAATTTTCTACAACCGATGACTAAACGGTAGAAGGAAAAAATACAATATGTATTTATACTGGAGGCTAAGTAAAATACATTTCTGAGACACACAGGCAAGTATTGCCTAGTGTCTCCAGTAGTTGATCCAATCTCTCCAGTTTTAACTCTCCGAGGCAAAAGGCCGCCAGCATTTATATTAATAAAAATAGTGGGACATGAAATAATCCTGGTCTGCCAGCTTCCTGATTATTATAGTGTTATTGCCAATCATATATATAGTGGAATGGGTCATCCTCTCACCTCCAGAGTAATTGAAAAGGTCTCTATCTTTCTTCAGCCTAGGTCACTTCCCCATTAGCCCCACACTCTGCACAGAAATGAGTCGTCAGGCTTCCCAATTGGAATTACTTCAGACAAGACATTACCATCATTGGTGGAAATATTACATCGTCATAGCTGTAATAGTGCGATGGCGTGTGGGCAAGGAGGTGCTGGTGGGCAGAGAGGGGTGATAACGATATTGAAAGGTATATAGTATGAGGTGAGTTTGAGTTCATGGTTGAAATAATGAGGGTGTTAGGTGAATTAATATTTTGGGGTTGGGTATGTGAATACATGAACGTGAACGGTAACTCTTATGAATTCCTATCTACCATATCTATGCATATTTTAAAACGTGACATGGCTTGGCTAATTCTCCCAGGAAAATATTGCTGTAATATTAAGAAGACTCGGGCGTCCATTGCATTTTTTATGCGATTGAGTAATGTACCCATTATTAAATGTAATTGTGAAAGTTACGTTCTCTCAGTGATTTTAAGTTTAAGTTCAAGGGACTGAGTCATATAATATTTTCGAAAAGGGAAAATTATTGTACTGCAAAAAAACATGGGCAGAAACAGATCATTTTGCTGTATCTTGTTATGAAAAAGAGCAGAAAGAAGCGGTATTGACTTTTTATCTCTTGAGCATATTTTTCTCCGTTAGACACTAATTTTCAGTCAAGGCAATGAATGAATAACATAACTCTTTTGTGTTTAGACCTGCATTTGTTGACCTAAAAGCTACAGGTAAAACAGAAAGATTATAAATTATTCAATTACTCCTGCATGTTGTTGTTGAAAGTGTCTAGGGTCAATACAATGAGAAAAATTGGAAAAAATACTGTAAGTAGAGTGTGTATTATGTATTCAGTGGAACATTTGATGGCCTGTGCTGGAGAGATTTGGCAGGAGGATGTAAGCGGAGAGAGGTGTATGTGTGTGTGTGTGTGTGTGTGTGTGTGCGCGCATGCCGCGCGCATGCTTGGAGGTGTGGTGGTAAGGTACAGGAAGAAGGAAGGAGAGTGTGGGATTTTAGACTTGAGGACTGCAGCAGCACAAGGGCAAAAGGGCAGCTGTCCATATTTGGAGGCAGCCAGCAGCCAGCCAATCATCATGGATTAGGAGGCATCACGACCTTCAGCCTCCAACGAGAAGTAAAATCCTGGAACAAATAGCGTATACGTGCACACACAAACACATACACACACACGCACAAACACACACACACATTCTTATTGAGACGCACATTAGTCGAGAGTAAGGACAAGCTGGCAAAGAAAGCCTTGGATTTGCTACTATAAATCCAGCTTATGGACAAATGGTCACCACAAACAGAGAAAATGCCATCACAGCAAAATCACAAATGCTGAGGGCTAGAAAGAGCAGGACAGTCTGTTTTGGAGTCTGTGGAAGAGAGTGATAGAAACTGGAGCAATGACAAAAGAGGAGGCATTTTCAAAAAGAAAGGATGAGAGAGACCACGATTTCGCTTACTTACCCTTTTTTGGGAAACCCATTTTGCAATCATGGCCTCTCCACGAGTCCACCTTATCTATAAGAATCTACAGCGATAATTGTTATGGAAATAAAGTGAGCCAGGTTCAGGTTTGATGAAGAGGTTTTGGAGACTGATGAAGACTTACACGGCATCTGTTTATTTAGCCCAACCGAGGAGATACAGTGCCTCCAATATGTGAACACATGCAACACCAAATCTGAAGGATAACATCTTTTGGTCCCTTTTATGTTTCTGTCCGTATGTGTTACTTATGTCACACTGGAGTCTAAAGTACACATGATTTGCACTCTAATCTATGGAGCCAGTTCTTATAAACATCTAGGATTCCCAGAGGACACTGACATCTGCTAGCCTTACGCCTGAGCTGTCTCTCCCTTATCAGTCAAAGTGCAGTCATCCTAACAAGGACAGTTATAGAGACAAAGAACTAGGTCTGGAGGGTCACTTAACACACACTTTTGGGGTCAGCTAATGACCCCAAGCTAGACCTGCCTTTCCTGTTACCTGAAATAAGCCCCCTTTCACAATTATAACAATTTTAACATTCTAGTAATTAGCAGACTTAATGTTTACCATGCTGACCATTTCAGTTTAGCATGTTAGCATACACACATTTGCTAATTAGCAATGAACACAAAGTACAACTGAGGGTGATTGGAATGCTATTAGTTTTGCAGGTATTTGGTCATAAACCAAAGCACTGGGGAAATTAGAATGCTGAGCTGAAAAGCTAAGGGACCAGCAAAGCTATTACAATTCATCCTGATGGGGACATGGACGTCTATTCTTGTGATGCCTTATATGAATTGCTTTGTATGAAGTGCTTAATACAAAATGCTTTTTATAAAATGCTTATTATGAAATGCTTCACATGAAATATATACATTATATATATTGTTCTACTATTTTGTGTGTATTCCTCATTCAGATTTGATGGCAATCATCCCGCTAATTCCATTTTGATTTGCCATCTCTTAGTGGCTTGGCCACACCTGCTCGGACATGCGCCACCACCCCACCTACTCATTAGGGGGAGAACCCATCATTAACGAGATGCCCAATAACAACTGTGACCTGGCAACACATTCCCAAAACATTCCATCAGTCAGTAGAGCATGTGCATACGATCGTTAGCGGAACGCTCATTAATTACAAGGCGATGGGATTGGCTGGGTTTGGGGTCGCTATGGCAGTTGAGATGATAAAGAATATGGCTAAAGTGATCAATCATTAGCATTTAACAGCATTAGCATTTGGTAGGCAACTGAGATGAAACATGCTATAATCACCTCATCGGAAGCAAGGGTGAAGTGAGCTGTTCAAGGTGATGAAAATGCAGAGTTCTGTAGGTGGAAGGTATTTACAGGAGAAGAATGGGAGGGGGGAAAGCATGGGAGTAAGAAGAGATCACAAGGAGGGAAAACTAAAAGCAGGGAATGAAAGGAGAGAAGGAAAGAAGGAAGGAGAGAAAGTTAATGAGCTCAACAGCTTTTTATTATTCCAGCTCCTTTACATACTCTGATGTTCTTTACAGGTCTCTGGCTCAAGCAGTTGTCCTTCTTTTTTTATCACATACTGAAAATGCAATTAGTGTTTTCAATTTTCCGGGCCCTTCTTCTCCACTAATAAAGCGAGACCAGGTAATATAAAAAATATTGCTTCATTAACATAATTGGATGTAAAAAAAATGTTTCACCTTAATGTAAACTGTAAGAGATCAAAATCTATTACTTTGAGCAGAGTTGAACTAAAAGCATACTGAATTAATATGTTACGAATGAGAACTTTAGATACACCACTAGACCACAAAACTACTTAATTACTTGAATCAACATTGGTATTCAAGGAAGATATTTAATTTTCTTACTCATCCACAAACTACAGGTCAATCAGCAACCCTCTATTGGATGCGATGCACTAGTAGCAGGTAAACATCTGGTGAGCAACTTCTTCAATCTGTCTGTTTTCAGAAGTTTACTCTGTTTCCAAGAACACCTTCCTAAGTAGACGTCTAATTTTCCAAAACACAACTTTAGCACTCTCTTGCTTTGTTATGTCTGCATAATATATTGGTTTGACTGATTCAGTTACAGTTGCTCAATGCAATCTGTCAGTCTGTCATTGTCAATGCAGCATGTCAACGCCAAAATATAGGATCATCTGATTGGTAGCGGGGAGGGGTGGCAATTGAAAGATTCATTATATGGAGGAAATTATAACCTCGCCAGATACCTAACTATATGGAGCCAGCCAGCCAGTCTAAAAGTGTGACAACCTAAAGGCCGTGACCCTGTTGATGCCTCTTTCTTTTGCTGTTTGTCCTTTTTTCCCCCAGGAGTCTGTGGTTGATGTCCTTGTATCGTTCAGTGGGATTTGATGCACCTGTAAAGGAGAATATAAAGGTCACTTCATAGTTGACTTACACTCTTCCAGCCTACCCATCTTGTTGCCTTGTTTTGAGAGGTGAGCATCGTCTTATTCTTCTTGCTTGCTGGATACACTCACCGCTGTGCACCTGCCTGCCCCCACAATGCGACTCACACCTACCAAATGGTAAGTTAAAAGCATCTGATGTGGTTAAAGGAAAGTCTCCCTCTTTAGTACACCACTCTCCATCTCTGTCTTCTCCATGACAGCAGCTGTGAGATTTTTATAGCTGCAAACTCAGTTCAGTAGCAGAAAATGACTGTGACCACACTACTGATCTGAAATCACTGTCTGGAAGCCACAGTATATCTGTTACAAGGATAAATTATACACTCTGTGATCATGACACTCAATATGCTTGACTAATCCAAACTTGCAGGTCTTAAAGAATCTGTGTGACATCCTTACAACTTCCACCAGAAGCTTATCTTATACTGTGGTGTTTGTCCAGAGGCCAGACCCAGGTGCTGTAGGTTTCTTCAACTGTCAGATACTGACCATATCAACTGTATTAACATGAACTTTGGCAGCACTTGCTTCAGGATATAACATATAATACATTTTCATTTTAAATAGGTTTTAAATAATTATCATATCAGGGGATAAATACATGGTGAAAATGCTGTCTTTCAAAAATGTCTTTTTTGGGCAACAGCAAAAAGTTTGCACCAAATACTTCTCATAAGAATTAATCTTCTGAGCTGTAGGTAACTTGTAAGTAATCATGTTGTTTAACCAATACATAATTACTGTGTAGCTTCCAGCAATACTGATGTGTAAACAAAAACCCATCACAGGCATCAGCACTACTCTAAAAAAGGATAACAGCATCGACTGAACAACATTTTCAAAATGATTTTGTCCTGCTCGTTCTCTGCTGCAGAGCATACAGTATAATCATATGAAAGGAAGCTGCCCACACATAAAACATAATCATTCCTGTAATGAGATAAAGCATCAGCTGATTGGACCAAAATGCAATTCATTCTGCCAGCAAGGTCTAATCCTGTTTTTTTCTTTCATGTACTTGCTTTGCACACATAACAGAGAGATAGATCCAGTAGTAGTAACAGCACCACAACCAAAAAAGAAGAATCAGTCAAATAAGAAGCTTAAAAATCTTCCTTGTAACGTTTAGTGCAACACTTTTATACTGATAATTATTTTTAGTGGAGTGCCAACGTATTCTTAGCAAACATGAGAGTGTGGGAGTAAGTAAAAAAACTCAATAGCCTATTTGTGAATGACAATTACAGTTTTGTTGGGCGACTAAAGGTAGGTTAGGGTTTAAGTCACTATGTGTTAACATTTTGTAAATATAGTATCTTTGAAATTATACTGATTGTATGAGTTTGTTAAAACAAAAAGTGGGGGTGGGGGGGTGGGATTGGAAAATTGGTGCAGTTCTGTGTTTCTTCCAGCATCAGTGTTAATAAAATGTGATCACAGATGCAGACTAGTTGCATATAAGCATAATTTGTAGGAGATTTAATTGAGACTAATGCAAATCAGCCTTTGAGGAAGAATCTCTGGCAATCTATTTGAGGCTTTAAAGTGGTTACCACAAAGAAAATCACCCCATAGTCAGCCGCACATTTTGTGCCAGAGACAGCCTGTGAATGTGAAGTACTTGTGAACTGAAGAGATAAGGTATCTGATCTCGATCGGTTGTATTACTCCTTGCTCTGCCCCTCTCTTTTCCCTTCCCGCTTCCCCTGGACCTCATAGATTCCTTTAGGCTCATTTAGTTAATTAAGGCCATGAAATGTTTCAGAAACCAATTATGCTGTGACATTATTAAAAGACCACCATTCCTTGTAAGTGCAGATTGTGTCTGTCTCTGGTCTTCCAGAGAAAGGAAACTTGTCTGACCTACGTGGCTGTTGAAATAGGCTTTGGATTTATACAGTGAAATGCAGCATCAGCAACTTTCAGTTTCCTTTGTCTATTTTCTTTTTCCACCTCACTTGTGGATCCACATTATCTTCTGTTACTATATTACTTAAGAAACTCGACATGGCAGCGACAGACCTCGGCAGTCTTTGCAACTTTGGACTTTTTATAAGGGATAAGAAGGATATGAAATCAGATTGCAGACAATGCATGGGCATTGATAGGATCTCTTGTTAATTTGCTGTGACTGATAATATCCTTACTATTACGTAGGTTGTGGATATAGACAATAGTCTTGTTGCAGTACAGGGACATTTTAGTTCCTTTGCGTGATATCAGTGGTTCCAGCCATTAAAATATAGTTTATGGTTGTTACATATTCAACCTATTTTTTCCTTGTGTAAATGTTGCCCTTAGACTTTAAAAAGGGCGGTGATGCTGTCCCTCAGCTACTACAATGGTCGGTGTATCTGTGATGGTCGGACTTATTCTCTGGCATTGAAATAAAGTTATACTTGGTCTTGCCCTGTTGATAAAATGTTAATGTGGGAAAGGTATATGAAAAGACATATTCCACTGGTGAGTAAGAGCTGGTTTTTATTTTTAGACAATATGCACCTACAGTCCTACTTATTTGCTGCACAGAGAAATGCAACACATGAGCTAAGATGGGGCTGACTAAGAGGATGTGCTCGTGCTAATCAACATACCGCATAACTTACAGTGATTTGTACAACATGCATAGTGATTTGTATTACAGTGCTATGATATGTTGGAAGGGAGAGAAGCAAGGAGTTTCTCAGAAGTGCAGATGTTGATTTTCCTACTTCTAGTGCTATTTTGAGAATATGCAAATAATCCCAGGAACGATTGACACCAAAGGTCGTTAATTAACATAAGTCAATTCCACTGTGCTTCTTTTGGGAGCAGCGTTCTACCTTCTCTCTCAGTACACACACAATGCAAATGAAAGGTAGACACATGCAGTGTACAGCAAGCCGTGCAATAAGTTGAGCGATAGGGATGAAATGTTTTACTTCATTAATGATAGATCTCAAAAATACTATAAACACATCACACAAATATGTTTGTTAAGTGACTGCAAGGTATTTCATAAGTTACCAGTTTGCTTATGGATGACAGTCCAGCCAATGTACCTTGTACCTATGACAATATCATTGTTTGGTAGTCTGTGCAAAGATGAGTTAATACATATTTTCAGCACCACATTCCCTTCCTTTACTCATTAACATGAACTTATTGACATCAATGTTGAACAACAGAGATTTACTGTAGGGGCAGGGAAACTAATTTCAAACTCATACTGTTTTGATCTCTTTTGATCTCTTTATTATTCTATCACTGTTTAAGTCACATACTGTGAGTACAAGTCAATAGATTGTGGACCCAAGTGCACACAGTGAGGCAGAACAAATAGAAGAAAAAGGACTAAACCAATGTTCAAATACACAGGCAGGTACAAAAAGGCAGTCCAAACAAGCAAACAAATCCACAGGGGCATGGCAGACAGACAGGTCGGCAGGTCATGAACAGGCAGCAGGTCAAAACACAGGTAGCAGAACATCAGTACCAGCCACAGATGGCTGGAACACAATTGCACAACGCTGACAAGATGACAAAACTGGCTAAAAGAAAGGTCTGGTAAGCTACCTATACACTGAAGGACTGATGAGATAAAGAGAGGCAGAAGTGTCAGCAAGCAGGGATGATTTGGGAGTCAGGTGACGTCGAAGGGCAGCTCTGGAAATTTCCTCAGAAAGGCATGAGCCTGGGAGAACTGGATGTAGGCAGTGACAAAAGAGCAGACTGAGTAAAATAAAGAAAACTGAGGTGGCCATCCTGCCAACTGTATGTAGGCCATAACACACAGTCAGTTCATGTTGTTTCTCTGGGGAGTACAAATGTAATGGAAAAGTCACACAAACTGGAATAAGTGTATAGGAACTTTTGTGGCTGAGCAGGTAAAAAGTATCACAGTGAACTCGTTAATTGCAATGAATGAATTCAAGCTGTGATGTAATTGGTTTGAATGTCAGATTTATTACAGGGTGTGTAAACATGATACAGCAGAATGGACCACCTAGTGTTGCTGACATTTCCAGATCATGTCTGGTTCGTTCAGTTATTATTTTCTACATAAGGTGCTTAGAGAGTTCTGGTTTATGCTTCATCATTTCAAATGTTGTGTTGTTGACATTATATATGTATGTGTATGTGTATATATATATATATATATATATATATATATATATATATATATATATATATATATATATATATATATATATATAATGTAATGGGCCCGATGAGCTGGTTAAAGTTAATGGGGACCAGAGCCCATTATGCGTGTGTGTCATAGACAGTATTAAAGAAGTGGACGTAGTCACCATAACATCACCTGTTGCTTTGTGGACTGCTGTTTTAAAGTCATGAATTTGGTATTTTGGCTGTCGCCATCTTGATTTTTTGGAACCGAACATGACCATTTTTGGACAAGTGTCAGTTGGCACTAGCTAGCTTGGTTAGCAAGATGAATCCGTAATTGACGTTAACTGTAATGTGAACCGCCATGCTAATTTGGCTAGCTAAAAACAGGCTTAAAACAGAATGTAGTTACCAGAAAAACTAAGAGCTGACTCCTAATAAGCTTCTCAACAACGCTGGGTAAATTTATGGAGTGCAGTGGATGTGCGCCTGTAGTCTGATTAATATTTCATGATAGCAACCATAGCCACACCCTAAAGCATCCCAGCGTTATTGTCTATTTTCCTCTAAATGGGACCATCATTTAAAAAATTAACATTATGCTGTATTGAAGAATACTTGAATCTAGCAATTGAGACCATGAACTCATTAGGAAAGCATGACTCTATTGTTTAAATTAAATTTTAAATTTTATTATCTTTTATTATCTAAATCTAGCACGAAAAACATTTTCATAACTAGCCTTGTACTCTCGAAGAGAAGATTTCAGGGCATTTTCCCACCGATGAGTAGACTAGTTATATTTTATGTAACATTAAAGCTTAATTATCATGTAGTTGGTTTGTCCAAGAGCTAAAGACTACTAACGCAATGTTTTATCAGTTACCACAATATATTACAGCGCTTTTAACTTGTCAAACACAGGTGTAGCTGTAAATTCATATCATTTATAGCTGCATTCAGGTGTGACAGTAGGGCTTTGGTGTTGTGAATGCTCACCCTCCGCCATGGCTGACAATTGAAAGGAACCAGCATTAATACTATTAGTAACCCTTGTGCTTTTCCTGATATCACAACAATTCAAAATATTTGCTGTGGGAAACTTTCGGCCCAAACTAAATGTATTATTTGCCCTTTTTAACCCAACACATTATTGTGAAAAGTTCTCTGTATACAAGGTCTGCTAAATGAAGCTCAGCATAAGTTGAACTAAGAAGACTATCTCTATGCTTCACTCATTAACAACTTTCTCTCTCCATCTCATACACTCTCTCTCTCCCCGCCGTCTATAGCTGACTGTGGGCGATCTCCCTTCATTTTCCAATCAGATCTTACCAACATCAGCTTAGACAATCCTGATGTCAATATCAAACCGTTCTCTCCTCTGCTGCCAGCTGTCATTCAGTATGAATCACTGGGGCCCTCCTCCACCCTATTCACCTCCTGCTCATCCGATCCAAGCACAGTTCAAGCTCAGTAGAACTCCTCCTCACATCCAGTTCCACAGCATTTTCTTCATGCCTTCATCACCACCACCAGCAATCAAGTTGATTTCTATGCCTCTGTGGCTTTACCACATCATCACAATGGAGTGTAATTGCCAAAATGACTTTTCACATTCTCATATCAATGTATCAAAAGGACTTAATGGTCTGGATGAACCAGTACATATGTTTAAATACACTTGCAGGTCAAGATACAACCTAATGTACCTTCAGTCATCTCAGTCTGCTGCAATTAAGTTCTTTTACTTTCACATTATAGCTGGACATGCAGTGTATTCAGCAATATCCAGAGTCATTACATTGATTAGATATTTAGCATTAATGGTAAAACACACATATCAATGAAGAATGAAGTATTGCTCCTATTCTGCTTTTTCAAAATAGTGTCTTCTGGCTTCTAATAGCTTTTACTTTGATGACCAGAAACAGTAGCAAACTCTCAGCGGCTGAGAGCTAAAAGTTGTCTGGTGAGTTCTACGCTTTGTGGAAAAGAAGACTTCCCCAGTAAAGATTTACATGTTTTGTGTAATTATTGATGCTTCCATTTTTTATGCAATATTTTAATCAAGGGTGCAGGATAAGAGGCTTATCAAGGCACTTTATTGATCCAGAAATGCAGTGCCTTTATTCCAGAGAGAACTCCAGAGGATCTCTGTCCAGCCCCTCTCAGGAGGTTTGATGGCATGATGAATTGGTGTTGCCTTCCACTAATTTGAGAGCCTTCTCCTTCTCCTCTCTGTCTTTTTCACTTACCCCCCATCTCCCTTTATCCTGTCCATCTCCTCCCCTCTCCTCCTCACCTACCTTCTTTACCTCCCCTCCTTTTCTCTTGGATCTTCCCTTCCCTTCTTTTCCTTCTCCCCGACTCTACCTTCTCTCATTCCTGCACTACTTCTTCAGCCTCTGTATCAAGGCTTTCCCATTGTTCCTTTTGTATGTTGTGAGGTGCTGATACAGTGTAAGTGCGGAAACATTTTGGTAAGCTTGCACGTGTTTGTATGTGTGACAGCTGGTGAAAATAACACATGACATCTGAATTGACAGAATTGCTAGTTGTGTTTTATGTAGCGATTTCTTTGACGTCTTCGGAAAAATGGCATATTATTTTTTGAGAACAAAGAATATTAGAATTATTTGCTTCATTAGTTACAGCTATTCATTTATCAAATGATTATGTGGTTATGTTAACTGTTAACCTTAATATTAGGATGTGTGTAGTGTTTAATGGAAAATAGCTGTATTTTCTAATTTGAATAAAATCATGACAGTAAATGCTCAATAATTTCATAATATTATAGCTTTTAGGTGTGTAAATGACAGTCTCACTGGAAAAATGTGGTGTTTTTGTTTTCAATTAGCTCAGAACTCAGAACAGAGTTCACTCTCAAAGCAGACAGTTTCACTGGGATACACCTGTAAGAGAAACTGCTAACTACAGTGTAGTATATGTGTAGGTCAAGGAGCAAGGTAGCATCTCCACAAACTGCTGCTCTAAAGTCTGCAGACGTCCAATCATCAGCAACATCGTTTACGGTGAGTTCACCAAGACAGCAGCTCTACAACCTTCTGACTGGCCGAGCTCGCCTAATAAGGTAAGGACATGGTCAGCATGCAAAAACCCTGCTCAGGTTTTTTTCCAATCTATGTATGTGCATTGCATTGGAAATTCTGTGAGTTATGTAAAGGAATGACATGAGAAATAGTGAATGTCTGTATATAACATATAATATAAAACATATTGTAATATCTCACTGCGTCTGACTTAACATACAGTATGAACACTAGAACTTGTAATGCCATCCAACAAATACATAGTAGGCCAACCATCAGGGGTATTATTTGTGAGATGTTGCAAGCAAAGTCTGTTAAAACCCTGAACCAATGTTTTTTTTAAAATAACCTCATATTCTTGCTCTGGAGTCTTTGAGATATTGATAGACTTATTTAAATTTGTATGCAGTAGCTTTCTATGACCTAAAGAAGGACCTCTTTTCTCCAGGAATGCTATGTTTGTATCATCTTACTTGACTTTGCGCCACTCCCTGTGATTTAAACATAGCAGGAATTTGGCATATACAGTTTATTGTGTGTTCTGACACTAAATGTACCAGAGATGGTCACTTAGACAAAACATTTGCTTATTGCACTTCAGAAATGTAGAGCCTCATGTCACTTCCCTTGCCTATTTTATTGTCAGTAGGATGGTTTTCCTCCTTTTCCTTGGAACTCCTAAAACAAATTAAGCTTGTATACCAAGTAAAATGGGTAGGTTTCCCCTACTCTGTTTGCCACAATAACTCAATGTGAGTTCCTGATGATGTGGAGGAGGAATTCTTGTTATCCTTTTTTTTACTTTCTCCACAGCAGTGAATCACTCTAGACCACTCCTGAATTCCTCCCTGGAGTAGCAGTTTACCTACATCATTCTCAAACGCTCCAACTGATTTTTTTTTTTTTACCTCAGACCACTTCTGTAGTTTATCCAATCATTTCCTCTCCTGTGTATATTAAATACAGTTCAGTGTTTTAACTTTGTATCACATTCCCAGAGATTCTTATCTAAGTCTTGTCCAGGTCTCTCTAGAGAAACTTGAATTAAGAGAATTATTAAGCACAATGGGCATTTCCTCAAATTGTTTGTATGAGATAAAGGTGGCACCTTTTTCTAATGATTCCACAAACACTACTGACATAGCCTTATTTTATCTGTCCTACAGTAGGTAGGTACCAGCAGCGAGGCAACAAAGATAGCTGCTGTCTGTGAAAAGCGCTCCATTCTCACAAGCGTTTTACTTAACAAAACAGCCTTCCTCGGGAGATTCATCACCGCTGTCATGCATTTTTTTGTTCAAACTCTATGGCCCATCAGTCATTGCTGTTTTTTTTGTTTTTTTCATGAGATGAATGATGGCTGTAAATTACCATGCATGACATATTGACAAACCCATTTGCAGTCCTTGTGGAGAAAGAGCACTGTCATACAGCAAAAGGCACAGCAGAGGGGTGGATGGAGTAGTCAACAGGCAGGGGAGACAGACACCGGGAAAAATGATTGAAAGAGGCAGTGAAAAAAAGAGAGGAAAATGGATAGAAAGGAAAATGATATAAAGAAGCTTGTTCTTTGACATATCCCTAACCACAGAAAAGAAGTCATGCTTGTTATTGTGACTCTATGGATGGCTATTTCGGCCTGTCACTTGCCCGGTCCTCCACGTTTGCCCTGACTGAAATGTCTCAACAGCAATTGGATAGATTGCCATGAAATTCTGTACAATCATTCATGGTCCCCAGATGATAAATTACACTAACATTGGTGAACTCCTGACTTTTAGCACCATCATTGTCAACATTTGAATTTGCTCAGTACAGTTTTGGACCAAATGACATTACCATACATCTCAGCTGTACTAATTAGCATCTTAGCATGCTAAACTCAGATTTTGAACATTTAATCATACCTGCAAAACATTAGCATGTTTGCATTGCAAGCAATTAGTTTAAATACCACTGTGTCTAAGTACAGCCTCACTGCTAGTGTGGCTGTAAATTCTTAAACTGGATTCATATTTCCAGTATAAATTATATATGTACTAAGAGCTAAATCATATAGTAGTAAATACTGTATACTCTTGATCCCACTCATGGCCCAGCATCTGTAATGATAGCATGCTGTCATAGTCAATCCTTCATTTGAAGAAATAAGAGAGGCATTACCACTGATGGAGCTGTCTGTTATGAAATTTCCATTTTCATTCATTTAGAAAAATGCTCCCTGCAGTAATGATAATCACACATTATGTTCTGGACAGATGAGAGTGACTGAGACGTGATAGTGACAAATGCGGACAGCCAGATAGGGAGGGCAATTTGTCAAATGAAAACATGTTCTTTCACTAGATTCTGAAGGATATTTCTAGATCCTTACCTCCGTTCATATAGCAAAAACACCACCAGCACAAATGAATCACCATCGTTTTCAGTGGAAAGTGGAAATAAACTGATATGTACAGTACTTGAGATTTTTTTCACACGGACAGAACATCAATCAGTCATGTTGAGTCTAAACATTTGGACTAAAAGTCTTCTAGAGGTGGTCATCCATCCCTACTGCAGGCAAAAAAAGACTAGAAGGACAGCGGAGTTGCTGCAAATTAATAGTTCAGCCTGAGAGAAATTAGTTTAGCTGAAATAAATGTTTGCAGAACAGCTTGTACAGGACATACAATCTGGAAGCAATAAAATCAGAGACGTGTTGAGTTAATACAGATATATCCAAGGAGAGTGCATAAGCTCTTGCAGATGTGTCTCCATACACTTTTTCATCTTATACATATCGTAGGCCTAAGGCGTGTACCCCAAAGCATGTTCTCTGCCAACGTGCAACATGCCAGAACAAGATGAAAGCATTTCTCAATGAATGGTGTAGTTATGTGACATTTGCCAGCCTATGTCTGACAAAAAACTAATTTGGGAGTAGCAACTGCATTTCCACAAATGTTTAGGACTGTTCAAGAATCCTCCTTATTGCTGCTTACCCAACAAGCATATTTACAAGGAGAGCGGGTAAATAGAAGTGGTGGGTGATGTTACAGCTTTAGTGTGTGGAAGGGAGACGAATGCACCGAGTACAAGGATACCACCACCTAGAGAAGGAGGGGGGCACTGTCTAGCTGTAAGAAACGGAAAGACATTTATAGAGAGAGAGAGAGACAGAAAGACTAAGATAAGTTCAGCACCACGGACAGCGCGCCGGAGCGCTGGAGAGGAGAAATCAGTTCAGTGGATTTGAGCTGCGCAGCCATGCCTCCTCCTTGAAACTACTGGAGCCCGTACTGTATGTAGACTGCAGTCGCACCCAGGCGTCCTCGTCCTGTGCAGGTGAAGACAAGGTTGTTGTTGTTTTGTGTTATTCGGGAATGGCTAAGTAAGGAGGCGAGATAGCTGCACAGGCCAGCCTGTCTGTCAGCGCGGTCCTTACATCATCTCTTTATTGGAGAGAGAGAGAGAGGAGGGAGGGAGGGAGTGAGGGAGAGACATAGAGAGGGAGTGAAGAGAGAGGAGAGAAAGAGAGAGTTAGAAAGAGAGAGTCCGTGTAGCCTGGCTCCTCTTCGCCAGTCCTCAACTGCAAAGCGAGTCTGACGGACCGACTGGCGTTACCACCACCCGGCTGTTTTTTTTTCCTCTCTCCCGCTCCCTTTCTGCTGCGTCCGCACCGGCCGTGAAGATGCACCGGCACCGTCCTGCCCAGGGATTGACGTTGTTATTGCCGGTCGCTTTGTGGATTTTCAGCCACATCTTCGGCGCGCACGGAGCTTTGCCAACAACCCGTAAGTTGTTATTCTTAATTGTTGGATTGGATGTGCCCCCCCTCCCTCAAGCGTTGAAAGGGTGAGTCTTGATATGTGGGTGGAAAACAGCCCGAACATGGAGCAGAACAGTAGAGGCAGAGATGGTGCGTTTACCGGTGGGGCTGCAGGTATCCCCCCACAGTGGTGCCAGCTTTGGCTCTCGGGAGCTTAAGAGCCAGACTGCACCGGGGAGAGGGAGAGGGAGTGAGGTTACCTTCTGAGTTTAGACCTACACGTGTTAACTCTTCAGGATCTCCGGTCCATTGATTTTAGCGCCAGGGATTTTATGCTCGTCTAGTGATCAGGGGATTTCAGGGCTTCCAGAAAGGGCTGGATTACTGAATGACATTTCAGTGTGTCAGTTGTGGTTTGCTGTTTTGATTTTTCCCCTTCGTGCAGTTTCAATCCTGGGATAAAGTGCATTTCAGAGACGAACAGTTTAAAGCCATTGCACAAATGTTTGGCTTTCTTTTTAGCCTTTTCGGGATTTTATTTATTTTTTGTATCAATATTATATAAGATCATTTCTTCAGATTTGTTTTCAGATCAAGTTTTTAGGAGGGAGTTATGCTCTAGCCTAATGGACTTTGTGGAAGCTGAGTCTTTTCTGTTATTGACCCTGAGGCACATTAAAGCTGTGTTTGGTTCAAGTGTTGGTGTGGTCTTGGCCAGGTCTCCGTGAAAAGAGAGTTCATTCTCAAGAGACTTCCTGGTTAAAAAAAGGAAAAGGGAGAAGAAAGATGTGTAATTTTGAGCCTATAGCCTACTGCGTATGCAGATCTAGGTTGTTCATGAAGTTTGGCGAATTTTGTTTAGTCCTCTCTCACCAGGTCTGGGCTCCACACTTTATGGTTGAAGACTTGATCTTTTTCTGCTTATTAACAAGTAACAGTCATTTTAGTGTCAATAGTTTATTAATACATTGCATAGCTTAATTGTAGTGGGCTACTTTTACATTCTCATTGGCATATTCCCAGCAAAAGGAGGGTGTTATTTCTTTCTCGTGTCTGTGTGGTACAACCTGTCTTAATGTGTTTGTTAGTAATATTTTAATGTGCTATTATTGGTCCTGTCTGTCTTAAAAGGACCCGTTATGTTTTGTTCTGTATTTTCCCGGAATCCTCCACATTTGGTTCACTGTCATTCCGATGTTGCTGACGGCGACTGAGCCGGTGTGACTGATTCCCCCCAGTGATCGCCAGGGCTTCTCAGGTCCCGGATGAGTGTGTCCGGGGACGCGTCTCATTAATCATCCCTTCCGACAGACAACAACTGGGGGGACGGCGCCGCGTGTGCGTGCACGGATATGTTGCTGTGTGTGCGGGTCAGTGAGTGTTAAGAAAAAAGAGCGAAGGAGAGTTCGAGGAGACGGGCATGTGCGTTGTTCATAGGTGCGACCTCACAGTGAATAGGTGACATAGCGACAACACTTTCTTTGTAAAACTTTATTGATCCCTTTTTGGAAATCATTAGTTCTCTTGGTCCCATCATTTGGCAGGTCTGACTAGGTCAGCCTCAGTGTCCCTGGAGCAAGTAGATATTCAGTCTCTTGTTAAATGAGACTTCTGATGGGGCCTTGAACAAGCTCGAATTAAAAACTCATGATGAATCACTTAAAATGTTGTTGTTGTTGCCTGGTGAATGCTTCAAATTATTTCTTATTACGTTCTTACATAATGCTATTTAAAATGCTATTTAAAATTCAGGTTACTACGCAAAAATATAAGCTGTATTTTAAAGTGACAGCGCAAGAGATATTCAGTGTGAACATCATAGGCCTATAGTAAATAGTGAGGTAAAAAGTATTTTTTATGTACACACACCATATAAGAAGAATAAAAGAAGGAATATCAAAGTGTGAAGAAGGATCAGGGCGGGATTTGCAAGATAGGAGGCAAGCAAGGAGTGTGTGTGTGCGCGCGCGTGTGTGTGTGTGTGAGAGAGAGAGAGAGAGAGAGAGAGAGAGAGAGAGAGAGGGAGGGAGGGAGGGAGGGAGAATATGTGGAATTGGACCAGCAGTTCCACCCCTGAGCTTAAATCCGAGTGCTGACTTTATCCCTCATCAGGGACTGGATGTGAAACACTCGGGGGAATAGACATTGTCATTGGGACCAATGGTCTGAGGCATGGACTAAAAAAGATTAACATTTCCATCCTACCAGGACAAACACACTGACACACTAAAAGTCAATGAGCTGGTTGACCCACCAACTGTGTGGAGTCTCCCAAAAGCACATTGAAAAAGCTCCTCAGGTTTTACATGTAAGAAAGAGAGAGCAATGAAGTGAGATTTGTGTGTGTTTCGCCCATTTTTGTACACAAGTTTGTCCTCATTTGCATGCCCATTTACATGTCCATGTGTGTATAATTCCACTAATCATTGTATGTTGAGCAGTAATCTGGGGCTTTCCATGATTCACAAGCTTGGCCTTGGTCTGTCAGTTTTATCACCTAATTGGCTAGTACAGTGATATCAACTGCTTTACATCTATTGAGCCTGGACAAAATAAAATTAACATACACACAGCCACACAAACCATATACATAAGAACCCTCAGAAATACAAAGCACAACCTGAACTGAAGAAAAGTAGATTGCGTTTGTCCTTGCTGTGCTTCAGCTGTATGCTCTAATGAGTTGTCACTGTACAGTATGTAAATTTGTTGTTGTTGTAATGTGTCTGAGTCAAGGTCTCTCACTACCTACTATCATTTCTTTTCCATTTGCAATTCAAATCAACACATTTCTCTGATTAAGGTGGTTCACATGGGGAATTTCTGACAGGAATATCAGCTTGATGCATTGTGCAATGTGTGACGCACTGCATGTTGTATTTGTATATTTTGTGTGCATATATTTTGCCATATATGTTAAGTTTAGTTTAACCTCACTGCTTGAAATAAACAGCAAATCTTTGTTTTAATCAGCCTCAAACTCTCTTCTCTGTGTTGCACCATTTCTATTCATCGCTTTCTGTGTAAAGGACAGGGTTTAAGTAAATGTTAAACATCCTCAGCACTAGTGTGTGAAAAGTAAAGGATGTGCCTTTAAGTCAGTGTGTTAGTGACACTGCGGGTGGCTAAATGGAATACCCCTAGAGCCTGTCTGATATAGAATCAGATTAGCCTTTCCTTATCTCATTAAGCATGCCAGGCCATTTGACATAGACATCGGTCTGGTTCCACCTCCAGGGCCACACAGGACAAGGTAATGTTTACTGTTCTTCAGTACAATTCATTGTATACCATGTGAAACAAAATAAAGGTATTTAGTTACATCCTGTTGTCAATGAGCCAATTTGGCTGTATCTTATGCACCAAAGTGGCTAATTTTAAGATTTGGCTGCTTGTGGTTGATCAAAGCAAACAAGAGATAAACCTGATATGTCCTCATATTCCTACCACAGTAACAGTAGCAGCTTTGCTCATTTCTACTGTAAATAAATCACAGGCACTAAATCAGGCACTGTTGGAAAAATGTAAATGAGAGATGCTAGAATTTTCTAAAAACTAACACATTAACCAATACCCAGGTAAAACCGAAGACAAGTCCTGTGTCTTATCTTAGTGTATGTGTGTGATGGTTTCCTGTAGGAGGTGGTAATAATAAGATTAGAACTGGAGGAAGCTCAATACTTTGGCCCCTGTGTATTTATGTGTGTGCACCTGCCTGTGTTTTGGCCGTGTGCGTATTTGTTTGTTTCCACACTGGAAGATTTATCATGCATCGAGTCAAGTGAGCCAGTACTAGGAAACAAGGTCTAGTTGTTAATTGCACTACCATTTCTCTCTTCCGCTCTGTCCTCCTCTGTTTAAATTGCTCTCTTCCTCATGCTTTTTTAAAAAGAAATCTATTGCTCCTTTGCACTCCCTCTATGTTCAATAAATCTCCCCCAGCCTCTTTTTCTCATCCTCCTTCTAGCTCTTCCTTGCTCTTCTTGTCTTTCTTTTTGCCTGTTAAATATAGATATTTATTTAAATAAAAAACTTTCATGCACTGCCCTTTTTTTAACTGTCCGCCATCCCTAACTACCTCCTGATGATTCCTCTTGCTTCTTCCTCTGATTCCCCGGTCCTTCTCTCATCACTCTGTTTTTTCCCCTCTCGCCTCCTGCCCTTTTTCTTGTCCCTAACTCTCTCTAATTCTTTCTATCCGTACTTGGCTCTCCTCAGTGGTTTTATCATCTAACCATAATCACTTTCCTCCCTCCTCGTATTTTTTCATCTTCTTTTCTCATCCGCCCAGTTTCTCTCCTCGTAATCTGTCCCCTTCTCGTTCTACTTCTGATTGCAAATATGTTGATAAAAAAAGTCCACACTAGCCACTTTTCAAGGGAGTAATGTGATGCGTCTGCTTGTACATGCTCTTGCAATCTCTCAAAGCAGCACCTACTTTGTGTGAGTGTGTGTCCAATGCAACAACCAGACTGACATGGATCACAGCCAAACAGACACAACCACACTGCAGTCTCCTTTTTCAGTTTCATACCGCTCTTGCATTTTTCTTTCCCTATCAGAGTATGAATATTTTACAAACTAAAACATGAATTCATAACAGTGCTTTTGAGACAAAAATGCTTGACCTATAAGCCACTGCTTATAAGAAGCGCTTTATTTTCGTAGCACAAGGAATTAGAATCGCTTCATTTCACAGCAGCCCATAATAAATGGATATGAATTTGGCTTGGAAAAAATATTTTAACAACGTGCATGATAATGCAAGATGTATGACAATATGACTAAGAACTGAAAAGCCTGCACCCTTACAAGTTTAAAAATACATATTCAAACATGCCCAAAGTAATAAATTGCTAAACCATACATACCATACTGCTTTTTGCAGATTTTCTTATGAATCTCATAGATCACAAGCATAGCAAACATCAAATTGTAAGAATTGCCCTGTCAGAGCACCATGACTGTCGTCTTTCTTTCTATTCCCTGTCAGCCTTATTCTTAGACTGCTGTATTGGTCTCCTTGAAGAATTGAAATTTCTCTCTTGGAAGTGCTACTGCGAGGCTATCTATGTTTCATCGTGGGAGCAAGGCCCAAGTGATACAAATGTACACTGACAAGTCATGCAGTACAATTCCCTTAACAATGTCAGTAATGTAACATGCACACACACTCCCACAGACACAGAGGCCCACACTACTGCAGCTCACACAGACCACCTCTCTTTGCTCTGTCCTTCTCTGCCCCCCTCAGACACACAGACATACACACACACACAGACACACACACACACACACACACACACAAACCTTTCCTGGTCAGTGAATGTTACTGACCTTGAATACATTAATTGAAAACTGAACCCTTAGTGGGGACTGTAGAACAGGTGCGTACTTGTGCATGCATGTTTCTGTGTATGAGACACACTGTAAGGGTATGCATGTGTGTGTGTATGTGTGTGTGTGCATGCATGTACAAATGCGCAGGATCAGAAGTTATTCTTGTGGAATGTGTTCTCATTAGAACCCATCAGAATCTGTCCGCCTCGTTACACAAGGTTCTCTGAGATGGAAAGTGGGCAGGCAGGATAAAGGAGGAAGAGAGAAGGACAAGAGGATAGGCGGCATTTATCAGAAAAGAAAGAAGGATGAGGAGAGACAGCTCGAGGAAAGATGGTCAGGAGGCAAAGATTTTCTCTGACATCTTGTCATTCAATATTATCGTTGTTATCATAATCTGTAGCTGCATCAGAGCACAGCCACTGTATTAGTCAGAAAATGGCCCGGGCTATGTCACCTAATACTGCACTTCCCTTTAGTAAGACCTGGCTTTTTTACAACTTGATTGATCATGTAATAGCCTTCATAATTACTTTTCAGTTGATGTGAATATCCACTTAAAACTCGCTTACTGGAGATCATCATCATTTTAAATTTGTCTCTAAAGGACCTAAAGTACAAACACAAGTGTCAGGGGATACGGAACATAAAAAAACAAAAAACAAAGTGCTGGTAAAACTCAAAGCCAAAGCATAATGAAACCAAATAAAATCAGAATACATTAATATTTGAGATAAAAAGGACAGCAAAATAAAACCATTAAAACCATATCATCCTTTTTTTCTGTTTCTTTCTGTCAAAAAAGGTTGTAACCTGTGATTTATAAGGTAATACTCCTAACCTGAGAAATTTTAGAAAGACACAGAGGAGTCATTTTATTGTGGCAGGTGGCAAGGTAATGTGACTATCTGGTCTTTGGATACTTCTGAACTTCATCAACAATTACAGTGGATATAGCAGAAATAACGTTAAGCAAGCTTCTGCAAGTGCAATGTTTGTTTTGTGCTTCACATTTATAAACCAATTCATGATAAACTATTATTTGACTGTGTGTGCAAAGCAGTCACATGTCTGTCCATTTTTAAAATGTTTTTCAGATCAAGCAAGACACAGGACTTGAAACTGGTGCTGATTGTACCTGTAGGAAACCTGACTGAGTTCTACCCCTTGATTTCCCCTAGATTTTGCTGTGAGCTTAAGATAGGTGAGGTTCCCAGAACTACACAGAATAGAGTAAAAATCATGCTTGTTTTAGCCTTGAATTTACCAGTTAAATCACTAAGTGAAAGCTAATAGATAAGGTCCAACAACTGCCCTGGATTATTTTTGGAGGAATGCCAGAATTGACCTGCACTAGGGTACAGGAGTTGTTCGTTGTTCCAAGACATCAGTGTCAAAATAGCACATAGTACAACTATGAAGTGACCTCTTTCAGCAGCAGGGAGAAGGTTTAGACTAGAACCCCTTGCACATGTGCTTTAACTACAACCGATACTAGAGAAAGCATCGGCATAATTAGTTTGGCATCTAACCAGAAGTATAGAAATGTAGAGTATATACATTGGCTGTTTATCGAGTTAATATTAAAAAACAGTAAGAGGTAGATATGAATAAGATTAGGGATGCACCGACCAATAGCCTACTGATATCCGATATCGGACGCTTTCAATTCGATTGCGCGTACTAAACGGTGAGTCAGCAGCGCGCTGGTACACATGAACATTATGCGGAAAGCTAACGTAGCATTTTTGGACTCTTCGGCAGGCAAGCAAGCTATTAGTAGAAGGGAAATTATATATAATGAACAATGTAAAGTCTTTGGCATAAGCTAGCTCGATATTCTCAGTATAGATCTGCTTGCAGAGGCTACGAAGAAACAGAAGAAGACGTGGTCGGAGGAAGAGAAAAGGACAGAGTGACCGAGCAGGCTATCATACCGGTGTAAGTAGCCTACTAAGTACCGAAAGAGTAAATATAGGACTGGCTTTTACTTGTTTGCGTGAGCTAAAAGAGTTGAAAGGATGCAGTTCATCTTCAGACCAGTAAGTAATAACTTCTTTGCTGGCTTGCTGTGTCTTGTGTGGTTGTGCTTGCTTGTTTTTTTTTTTTGTCTGTGCTAAGTTAGCAAAGTTGTCGACGAGCAAAATGAGTCACAGCCAGGAGGTTAGACGCTAGCTATAAATCTCGAGTCGATTAGCAAACTCGGACATCAGTAACGTTATTGTAAGTGCTCTTGTCTCAGTTGCTGCCTGGCTTTGTTAGCTAGCTTGCGACTCAAGTGTAAGGTAGATTATGCTGCTCGTGGCGGGGAGCGGCGGGGGTGTCGAGCTGGAAACACACCCGGGCTCAGCAGCCTCTAACGACTTAAAGTTAGCTATTGGCCGAAGCCATTAGCTAGAAGATAGACACACATGTCTTGTGTTGTCGCATTTGCTTGATGTTTGGTAATGTTAGCAAATACTTGATAATCTTTGTAGTAACTTTAATTTTATCATAACAAATGCACATGTACAGCTGTCCTTTTTTAGACAGCGGTGAATTACACAGCAGTGGCGCCAAGGCGTATCAAACCTTACATAATGTTGTCATATCCATGATGAGTGATTCCCAGTCTCTTCCTCACATCGAGGAATATAGAATATTCATTTTACACTGGTATCGGATCTGTACTCGGCATCGACCTCCCCAGACACCACTTTTGCTGGGGTGGTGATGGTGTAGTGGATAAGACATGCCTTTGCCACTATAAGACACCAATGTATCCCTGAGCAAGGCACTTAACCCCTAGTTGCTCCTGACACATATAGCAATTGTAAGTCGCTTTGGAGAAAAGTGTCAGCTAAATGAAGAAATGTATGTAATGTGCTGGTCCACCTCAGTGGTGGGGAGCAGAGTTTTCACCACCCTCTGCAGCGCTTTTCGGTCCGAGACAGAGCAGTTGCCATACCAAAATGTGATGCAGTGGGTAATGATGCAGTCCCTGTAGACCGAGTCATTGTTGTTCTTGATGAGGCCAACCACTATTGTGTGGTCTTAAAACTTGATAGTGGTACTGGAAATATGTACAGGCATGCAGTCGTTGGTGAAGAGGAAGTAGAGGAGGGGACTCATGAGCCATGTCCAGGCTCTCGAAGCGCTTCATGATGGTGGGCAGTGCAACAGGGCAAAAGTAAGTTAGGTTCACTGCTTTTGGCACTGGCAGGATGGAGGTGGTTTTGAAGTACGTGGGGAGACAGGCAAGCAAGTTTATTCGTATAGCACATTTCAACAACAAGGTAATTCAAAATGCTTTACATAAAACATACAAGCAACAGGGAAATAAAGTGTTTTCAAAGAGTTAAATAGAAAATAAAAACAGGCAGGTCTCCCATCTTTGCTTATTTTACTCCTTTGATTCCACATTTCCCTCTCTATCCTTTTTTAACACTTAGCGACGCCAATCCTAAGGGGACTCTAACCCTAAAGGAAACACTTAGGGACTCTAACCCTTATTCCTTAGATAGAGTGATCGCTGTAAATTCAGATTGTCCAAGCTACAAACTCTGGTAAAAACGGTTGACAGTGGGACACTGTCAACAAGTTACTTAGGGACCCTTTAACACTTAGGTACTCTAAACCTAAGGGGGCTCTAACCCTTTAACACTTAGGGACTCAAGGCATTATCCATGTCGGTGTGGGAGTCCAGGGTGGCAAACAAACTCCAGTCTGTGTGTTCGAGCTGGTGCTGTAGTACCGATTCTAATAAATGGGTTATTTTGTTTTGTGTCAAGCAACCAAGAAGGAGTTATTAGTGGAACAATAGAGACATGAACCCTCATGTTCTGAGATTGCTCTCCAGACTATTATTATTTTGTAATATCATTTGTGCTCTGTGTTTGCTTCAAATCCAAGCTGATTATTTCCCAGCTAACGTCCTACTAGTAATTAGCTGGTGCACTATTATTAAGGAAATATAACAATATTTGTAATCAGTATTTTGACCTTTGAGTTAAACCAGCATGATTGATGTGGCCCCTGACTTGGAAAGCAAGAGTGATCCATCGTAAAATGGCAAGTATATGCACAAAATGGTAAAAAAGAAAATGACATTAGAGGAATAGGGGTTACTGAAACCATGTAAGTCATTAAAAATATGTTAGCAGAGTCATAAAAAATCATGTGATAATCAGAACAGCAGAGAGATTTAATTGTGTCATTATGTGAACTTTAAATGACACTGCACTACTGTACTACTTTATTATTCAGTATGCCCACTGCTCTGCATGAATCTTGAAATCATGTCAAAGTTTAGTCATTGAGAAAAAACGCTTGATTTTTCCTTTACTATAAGTGTGATATTAGATATCAAACTATTGATTTGCCAAAAATGCCAAATATTGAAGAAGAGGAGATATAAGTTTTCCTTTATTTTTGCAGGACAGCAATGATTTTCATGCAAGATTCAAATATATGGCATTGATAAGACTGATTCATCATACATACATAATTTAGTCCTACTGAGTACATTACACAGTGAGTACAGCAATTCAATCAGACTTTGTGCTAATTACATTAACTAATTAGTTATTGCTCATGTAAAAATAATAGGTCATTAGCCAAGGGTTTGCCAGTGATCTAGCAATAAAAAGCCATAATCTTGAGATAGAGTTGCATTGAGCGTATTATCAGTGGAGAATTAAACTGTTGCTTTTGCTTGTCTCCCTCTTTGGCTTTAACCTATATTCTGCAACATTAACCCTTGTGCCTGATGTGCAACATGATGAATCTGGGCATTACACATTAAAAACAACAGCACAACATCTGTTTAAGTCAATTATGCGCACAAACACACACACACATACACATACACACACACACACACACACACACACACACACACACACACACACACACAACTACACTCTCTTAATTGATGTTGAGTCTCACCATGTCTATGTCTCAAACTCTTCATTTTTGTGACTGTATACAGACAGTAGGCAGCAACAGTCACAATGTGTGCGTATATGAACAAGTTTGTGTGTTTGTCAGACTGTGCATGTACGTACATGTGCGTATGCACCAGTCAGTCTTTCTGTCATAATGGATGTAGGAAATCTAGCCACCAGCTCATGTGGAAGAGTGCTGTGGAAAAGGGCATTGTGCTGCAGCTAAGACAAATGTTGTTATTACTCTCAGCCTTTGCATTCAATTTGTTTTTTAAGCCGCTTGAATACTCCATTTACAGCCCAAGATTAAGTGAATTAATCTTTGGGCTACTTCCATTGAAGAAACACTCCTCCTTTTCTCCTTAGACACAGAGGAGAAGCACAGAAGCAGAATGGGGACACACTGTAGCCAGCAAGTCACAAAACATAACCTGTGTATTTCTGTGTGTTTGTATCTCTATTTCTGTGGTGAAGCTACAATATATGCATGTCCTTGTTATGACTCTGTGCATGACTTGGTCTGTGTATGTGTGTCTCACTGTAGTGCATGTATGAGTGTTTGTGGACATAAAGGGCAGACAAAATGTCAATGGGAGGGCAGCAGGAGTTGTCTGTCTTGTTTAATGCGAACTAGGGATGGAATCAGTCAGTTTAACGAAACAAAATTCCAGACGGTTATTATTACCATACACATTTTAATTACCATGATAACCGGGTTTGGTTACCGCTCTATTATAAACTAACGGCAAGTACTGTCCAGTATCAACCAAAGTTAGCAACAGTCTCCAAGAAGCAGGTGCAGTATGCAACGTGGTTTGTTTGGGTCAGTGACAGCACTGGGTTGGAAGACAGCACTGTGGAGATTTTTCATTATCTCTAAAGTCCAGTCATACATTAGTTTTAATGAGAGATGAGGGAAACCTGACTAAAGAAAATGACCTTATAGTGAACGCAGAGTGAGTTAACTTTTAGCTTTGGTTTGTCTCTCTGACTTGCTTACAGCTTGTAAACTGAAGCCCTCAGTGTGAGCTGCTCTTGTAAAAACGCTACACGTTGATCTGCTGCTTTATGTGTTTTTGCAGACTCTATTCATCCACTGCACATGATAACACATTACACAGTTTAGTCAACCAAACAGCATATCTTGTTCATTTTAAATCCAGCAGCTATCAAATTAGTTGTAAAAGTGTCAGAACAGGAGAAACGCTAGAGACTCCTCTGCATTTACGTCAATTGTTGGGATCATTGCAGTTACTATCACTGTCTTCTAAAGACTTATTTGTTTTGATGTAATTGTGTAAATAATATAAAATATAAAATCTTGATAATGCACACTTAGATAGTTTTCATATGTTTACAAAAGGTATTGGCTGTTATTTTATTGTTCATGCCAGGGCTCCACACTAACTTTTTTCACCTCCGTCCTTGAACCGTCCTGAAAAACAATTTGAATTAAGTGAATGTCAACCGTCGCAAAATCAAAATGTAAAATAAGAGAAGCTGGAGGTGGTAAAACAAAAATAGATAGACAATTTATAAGCTATGACACTGACACACTATATTATTGGCAGATATTCTTTGCCCGTTTATTGCCACAGCTTTTTGTATTTTTCTCTTAATTTCCGTTTTTACCTGTTTACAGATAACTACTTTGAATGGAGCTAAATAAATATAATAATATATTATTGGCAGATATTCTTTGCCCGTTTATTGCCAAATCTCTGTATGAAAGCTGTGGTTCTGGCTCTAGGAGGCTGTCTCATTATTTTGTTTGTGATTGGATTTTGGGATTGGCCATGATGTTCTGTGCTGAAGCCTTGATTTTCATATATAGCCTAAGTGTAAGGTAAAGACACGCTGATGCGAGCGGCAGCAGCCTGTGTAAGCCTGTGTAAGCAGCAGCCTGTGTAAGCCTTTCAAAAATGCTTTTTTACTACTGATAATAACGTTTAAATGAACATTGTAATATAAGCTTGAAGTGTTTTATATCTGTGAATTTTA
Source organism: Lepomis macrochirus (assembly GCA_024633595.2). NCBI lineage: Eukaryota > Metazoa > Chordata > Actinopteri > Centrarchiformes > Centrarchidae > Lepomis > Lepomis macrochirus. Next base: position 23,936,688 of record JALXJV020000011.1, on the reverse strand, counting down.
TTTAAAGGCAAGTGAAGTGTTGATTTGTGAGGCTAAATTGATTGTCACCTCACTGTCGCCTCTGGCCGCTTGATCGTCACTTTAAATAACAAAAACTTTAATTTAAAAACAATGAAATGCTCCAAACATTTTTCAAAATTAACTTTATAAAGATTTATAAAGACGGTTTTATTGGCTGCAACAGTAATGTTAACGTTAGCTGTATTGTAGGGAGGAGGAAAAAACACGGGCTTTGGTCTTTAACACACAATGAAATACGGGGACATTTACGGGCACGGCTCCAGACGGACACAGGCTACCAACAGCAGGGACTGTCCCCAGAAAATGTGAAAGTCTGGTCGCCCTAAATTAGACTTACTAAGAAAAAAGACCACAAATATATTGAAATCCAAATGTATGCTTTAGCTGATATACACACACACAGCCGGGGTAACTTAGCGCCCGTTAGCTAGCTAGTAGTAGCGAGCAGTTAGCAGACTGTTTTGATGTGAATTGTACTCACATCAGACTCGGGGATTGTAGGCCTACTCTGGTTCGATGGAGGAGATGTAGGGCCGTCTTGGTGCTCAATCTGTTTAATGTTACCGTTGTTTGACTAGCGCAACATATTTGCGATGTCATTAAGCCATTGATAGATGCACCTGGTACGGTGAGTAGCCGGCCAGTGATAGTAACTATAGTAACAGCATGAAAAGACGCGTCCGTTGTAGTCAGCGTTTGGTCGGTTAATTTTGGCATTTTCTAAGTAGCCTAATAGGATAGTAATGAATTAACACACATACAAAAATGGCTTTCGTCCTGTAAGCGTCCTGGACAATATTTCTGTTCGTCCTAAACACATTTTCTATCGTCCCCAGGACGATAGGACGCCGTTAATCTCGAGCCCTGGTTCATGCAAACAAAATGGCTATTTTGGTCACTATAATCGTGATATGAAATTTTCATACCGCGTTATCCCTAATCGAACAACATTTCTGCTAAAATCACACCACTGTTTCCAATAGACTTGGCTTAGTGAGAAATAGATCCCTTGACTATATACAAGGTACAAGTTACAAGGTTATTTATTTGTCATTATACAGCACAAGGTTGAATAACAAAACAAAAATTGTAGTCCCTTCAAGCTACAAGTAAGTGTATAATAAATTATGGTAACTTAGAAAATAAATCAACAGATAGAGTAATTATATACTTATAAACATACACGTACACCCTGAACATATGTTGTTGTTTGTTTCATCTATGTGCGTGCATGTATTTTTGGATCTGTTGCTCTGCGCAATAAGTGGACAAATGTTGGACATTGTGTTCCCGGGGTGTGCTGTGCGATTGTGTTTGTGTGCGTGTGTGAGGAATTGGATCTGTGCAAAAAGACGTGTGTTTCTTTATGCATGGTTGCATGCATTGTGTTCATGTGTTCATGTGGACTGCATGTGTGTGTATATGTGTGCGTGTGTGTGTGTGTGCACTGGCTCAGCCAGGAGGAAACAGTGGTTAAAGGGCGCTGTAATGGGGTATGTCAGACAGACCTGGTCTCTTGCAGAGTCTTGGAACAACTTCCAGCAGGATTGCCACAATAGTGTGTGTGTGTGTGCTTCTGTGTATTTTTGGCGCCAATTCCGTGCACAGTACTTATAATATTGGGTATCTGCTGATACTTAGTCCAATCCGATGCTTATATTTATATAAATGTTGATTGAATATGTATCGGACACATTGAAATAAAAAGCCTTCTAAATTTGGACTCCAGCGTTCACAGAACCCACAAACCAACAGCCATGTTTAACTTCTATCTGTTATCAAGTTATTTTTGGAATCAACATTAAATTACAACAGTGGTTACTACCTGCCGCTCCATTTGTCATTTTATCTGGTGGAGGCGACGGTCTGCGCCAGCTAAAAATTAGAAGCTACACTGCTCTTTCAATCCATGTATTTTGCCAACCAGGGTGTCAGAACAGAGTCAGTCACCACCATTTTTCACATTGATTCTAATTTTCACTTGTATATGCAGTGAAATGTCGTTAAAGAGAGCAGCGCTGCAACACAAGCAGGCCGAGTTGATTAAAGAAAGGATCTGATTTTGATCGGCTTTATTTTAGATGCTGATCCATTAAAATGTGCCTGGGTCAAACCCTATATTCAGAAAACCAGTTTTTATATAGTCTGTACTGCAAACCAACTGCCACGGCTTTAACACGTCTCTGAGAGTGTGTGTCTGTGTGTGCATGTGTATAGCAGGTTAGGGGAGTGTGTAGGATTAGACCCTTGTGTGGAGAGAAAAAAATAGCTTTGTGCGTATTAGATGGAGTAAAAAAGAGAGTTGAGGCTAGATGTGGATATGGTCCATTAGCTCTGGTTCAAGGTGCTGTTACAGTGTAAGCTAAGATTAGTCAGACAGGGGTCACTGCTTCGTCTATACCTTTCTTTCACCTGCCTTCTCTCTGAGATCTTCAATATTTTTTTTTCACAGTGGCTTTCTTTGTCTTTTTCTCCCTCTCCTGGTCCGCATCTGTCTTTGTCTGTGTACTCTCTCCTTTCCATATTTCTCTCTTTAGTCTGTCAGACTGTTTTACCCACTCAGGATGCCTTTTCAGAGTACCCGCGGGGTCTTGAAAGTATTAAAAAAGTCTTAAGTTTCAGATTCCAAATATAAGGCCTTAAAAGTCTTAAATTTCATTACCAAAGTATTAAATTTTGTTTGCCAAGGTCTTAAATTTTTTTCTTGTCCATTCGGCGGATTTAATTAATGCCATAACGTCATAAATGAATACTTTGTGTGTGAGAGAGTTCATAATATACTCCGTTTGGTGTGACTCTGATGTTATACGGCAGTACAGGTAACGTGCGAATCAGTCAGTTGTTAGAAAAGAAAAGAAAACGTCTCTGACGTGCCACTAACGTTAACTCGACGACTCAGAATGGGCATGTGTCTGAAATTCAGAAAGTCAGAAATACGAACAAGTTGGCGGGCGAGGCTGAGGGCAGTGGTGCTGAGGTTAGCACAACAAGCGGGTTGAAGTGCAAGCCAGCCACACTGTGGCGAGCGCTAATGGAACAGCAGAGCTGGAAGAACCGCTGCAGGTTACTGGTCAGTGAATGATACATCAGCAACAGAGAGACAGGTGTGTATGAGACGAGGATGGGTCTGTGTGTCGGTGTTGCGCTGCTGTTGTAGGCTAACGTTATGTGAATGGAAACATCACACTAACGCACATTAAACTAACATGCGCCGATCACAGGAATGAGGGAAAAACAAACCGAGCCCAACTCCATTTCCGCTGCTTTCAAGCCAATACTATATAATACTATATTTCAAGCAGCCTTTAGATGCTTCAGAAAAACAGAACAGGATGAATAATCACTGCAGCAATTGGCATATTATATTACATTACCTAATTGTAACAACTCATACCATACAATATGTTTGTATTTTTGATTTCACCCCTTAAGAGTTCTTAGTGCACAAATATTGTATTCATTTCATAGGCGTCATTTACACTGGGTATACTGGGGACATGTCTCCATCACTTTTTTAAAAAAGCATTTGTTAAATATGTTCTGAAAATGGCTTGCAACAAGAAATGTTAAAAAAAACAAATGAAAATACTTTGACAAAGGTTTATTTGCAGAATAAGAAAACATGCAATGCAATTTAAAGATAAAAGGAAACAAATGTGCATTGTTCAAAAAAATTTAAGCTTAAAAAAATCTGAATCACTTTATTTAAATAAAGACAATTCTACCATAAATTGGTACAGAAAATGTCTCCAGAATGCAGGAAATTAAGTGTTTAGTGCTCAAAGTTTTCTACGGCACCCCCATTTAAATATATTTCAGCACTGAATATTTCATCAAATAGTGTTAAAATATATTCTTGTCTTGTTCTCGTGAACCCAATATTGTGAATTGTGCATGTGAGCGAAGTGTATCGTCATACCCCTAATCTGAGCCCCACCACTTTTCAACACAAAGTGACGTCCTTGTTTAATTTTATCTTATACAAAGTACAAACACACCCTAAGCTATAGTGTGTTAAATATGAATGTATTATAATACAATGTTTTATTAAATTCATGTAACTTTGTAAATAATTTTCTTGGGCTTAAAATTTAAATCTTAAATTTAACTTTGAGAATCCTGGGGGTACCCTGCTTTTACTCTTACCCTATCTAATGCCACATTGTTTCTGTCTCTGTTCACATAGCTTCCCCATTGACATCTTGGTCATCTGACTTCACTTAACCATTTTGTCTCACGATATCTTGCTGTCTGAACCGGGCACATTTCACTTCTCTGTCAAGCTGTCTAGATTATCAGGTCTAGACAACACAGACACAACTATTAAATTTACTTGACAAAAGCAGCAACCCGTTTTTGCTTACCATGGCACTAATGCAGGGCCCACAGCTCCTCTCAGGTTAAGTAAGCAGAAACGCCAATTTCAGTGTCATTTTTGCAGCATTAAGATAAAATAAGGCAAGATTAATTGATTTGTATGGGACATTTCATACACACAGGTAATTCAAAGTGCTTTATATTAGTGATTACCGATTAATCAGGCCGATGTCTGGCATTTTGAGATAATCGGGATTGGCTTGATACCTGCACTCTCTAGGCTGATGTATAAAAAATGTGTGTGTGGCTGCTGTGGAACGATGTTTGTGAAGATGTGTGATCGGTTTTATGAGGTAAACCTGTTGAGAATATTTCTTAGGTGTCTTAATTGATGTAACAGGGAAAGGTAAGACAGGTCTAGCTTAGAGTAATGTAACAATACCGATATAATTTCAAGTGTAATTAACAAGGTGAAATAACAAACAAGCAACTACAAATGGTCAAAATATGCCCCCTAATAAAGAGCCAACCAACTTAGCAGAATATACAGACATATTTTATATCGGCACTCAGCCTAAAAGGTACTGGGATATGACTTTTGGTCCATATCGCCCAGCCCTAGTGAAGGTGATGAAAAAGTTACTTTTGATCACTAAATTTCCTCAGAGACTAGGGCTGTCCCTGACTAAGGATTTACATAGTCAAATCAGAATCGTCAAGTCTGGCCTGTAGTCGACTGATAGTCAAATCATGTGTGTTTTCACTTTAAAAACATTTATTGTTTACTGAATGTTTTTTTTCTTTTTACATTTTTATTTACAGCATTAATTGTTGAAATGTATATTGTAATAGGCAGTATATTAACTTATTGGGATGTAAAATCAGACGTTGAGACCCCCATATCGCCAAAATGGCGTGATCTTTGTTTCACTGTGAAGCCTCGACTGTGAGACTGACAGTCGAATCAGGCTCCACCCATCGAAGCATCGAATTTTCAACTATTGGGGGTTGGCCCAACTGGCCAGCATTAAAAATATATTCTCATACTGTAGAGAATAATCCAGTCTAATGACATCACTTCTGACAAGCTGCACCCCATTCTCCCTTAAACACTAGTCATATTCTGAAAACAATTACTGGCTAACATAACCATGCATATGAGATTGTACTCATAGAATAATAGATTTAATATTACTTTTCTGTGTTTTGATATTGGCATTATAAATCAGCCATCGGCCACCCTGCCCTCTAAATATCGGCATCAAGTATTGAAATACCCATATTGGTCGACCAGTACTTTTACATAATGCAGCAACAAAAAAAAGCATAAAAAACATTAAATGGAAAAATATTTGTCAAAGTGAAACGTCAACGCGTCGTTACAGAGATGCTGTTTAAGGGAGAGACAGGAAGTTTTGGGGGCAGTATCTGTTCCACTGTCTGCCTTGAATGCTTGCCTGCAAGACTACTCATGAAGAAGAAGCATTCACGCAAGAGGTGGAAAGCAACGGAAAAACAGCAGAATATTTTTTTGTTTTTACAAACTTTGTACACTATTTCATCAATAAACAATAAATTTGAGTGGTTTTGAGGTGAGAAATCAAAGTTGGTGGCGAATCCAAAATGTGCTTGAATGTTTTCGGGGTTGAGAAGCTTCACAAGGCCCGCGAGGTTAGTGGTGCCAGGCGGCCGGCCAGTCACGCCCACAGAGCCCTCTGGTCCCAGTTACTCAGACCACTGCAGCAGCAACAACAGAACTGCAGAGACAGAGGAAAGGCCACAACTATAATAGTAGTTTCAATGTTTGTTACTCTGTTATTCTGTCTTCACAATCTGAGTAATGGTTAAACATTTTAAAGTAAATCAACAAACATCTGGCTCGTGATGTAGCCTACAGAACATTCTCCGCTTATAAAACTAATAAGCCCTTTGGAAAAATAAACTACAGAAGATGTATGAAAGGGGACTGTTGCTTTATTATTCTAAATAGACAATAACAATTACATTGTTAGTGTACAGTTGTGGTTACAGAACTTGCTTTTAATTTGCTTTTATTGTACATAGTTCCAAAGCAAAAATCTTTGTGAAAAGTTAAAAGTTTTAAAGTTAGTATAAATCAGTGAATAATAGAAGTAGCCTACGCTGTCTTGTCTTCTTCCCTGGTTTACCCTGGTGTTAACACTAGTGTTCATTCTGAATAGTAAACCTTGTTCACTAAATGGTAACGTTAGCTAGTTAGGCTATGTGTTGGAGACCAGTAATATACTTGAAAGATATTTAATTAGTTAATTATTTTAATCAGGGTTAGGGGGTGACAAAAATAATTGTGACTAGTTTACTAATCTAAATAACTAACAGATTAGGCGACTACGAAAATAATCATTAGCAACTGTAGTAGTGAGTATGGCCAGTGAACTAATACATCAACCAGATTCTGCTTATGAAAAATGGAGTTAAGTTCTTAAATTGTTGGAAGTGTTTAGGTTACTGGAAAATGCTTCCGTACTGCAATATAATGTATGTTTGTTTTTCTGCCACGACCCCTCCTCCCACACACAACACAGTCTATTAGTGTGCTCTCCAGCACAGTTAAACCTGCCTTTTTGCAGAAAGAGGTCAAATTACTAATTAATATATACTGTGTGAGTTTATTAACAATGAGCTCAATTTAGAGCTGCTGAGAGTGCCACAAAGAAAATATTAAAGACAGCAGCACAGTTGTGAATTGACTCAGGTCAATCCTTTACCAGCTCAGTTGATTAATTTGGAATTTCATTAATTCTCCATTAAACTGTTGGTTAATGAGTGCACGCCACTGAAATTCACGGCATGCTTCACATTTCCAATTTGTGATCCCAAATGGAAATATTTGGGAATTAGTTTTAATATCATTACTTAATATAAACTCTGATTCTGTCTGCTGGCATCTCTATCAGTCGTCTAGAGATGAAATGATGATGGCCAACATGAAGGGGATTACGGCAAGGCTGATCACAGATCAGTTTCATCTCTTTAATCTGTGTCTGGGACGAACAGGGATGCTGAGTGCACAAACACGCACACACACACATACACACACACACACACACACACACACACACACACACACACACACATCGGACAGACAGGAAACATCAAATCTGATTTATAGATTTATCTAGTCAGCCAGCACCCTACCATGCTCCTGTATTTCATCAGCTTGGGTGATGGAGAGAATATGTAAGCATCAATTCCTGTGTCTGCATTTCAGTATGAATGGACCACTGAATGTGTGTGCTTACATGTGTATATGTATGTATGTATGTATGTATGTATGTATGGGCAGGTATGTGGTGTTTGGGGAATGCACAGTCACACAAGACATACACTCACATACACAGCACCAGACGTCTTTTTTGGTTTTTTACTAAGGAGGCAGAAAAGTGTGTTATCGATTGACTGTGAGAGCAGAGCAGAGGCGAACGCTCTTTGAAGGACACGGTGCAAAGTGCTGCCCTGAAAGCTCAGTGTGGGGTCTGATTCTTTGGCGGGATGTGAAGCTTGTTTAGTCTGTGCATCCAGGTGTGCCAAGTCTTTATCATCTGGTCAGTGGCAGAGGTAGTCAGCTTTGCAGTCAGATGGCATTGGCCAGTGTGGTAAAACTTCTTTATTTTGCGTTTTTGTTGTTAATCACTTTGTTTGTTTCTTTATTTGTTTGTTTTTAGAATAGTTCCATCCCTCTTATGGTGTTCATCCCATCAGCTGTTCTGCAGCAATCATTTAGTAATCTTAGGGTATTAAGAAAGCTTGGACTGTCATATTTTATCATAATATATTTACATGTGCGAAGTTCTTCATTCTTTCATCAACTCACAAAAGTTTAAAACTTCTTTATTCTTTTTTGTTTGCTATATTAACACCCTGTTCATGGTGAGTTTTTCCAGCACAGTTTGTTTTTAGTTTCTAGTAGCTTATTTCATTACTCACCTTTTTAATTCTACTTCATTCTCCACCTAATTTAAGTGTTTACTCACTAATTAATAATCTGCTCCCTTTCCCTTCAGTTCTCTTTTCCCCACACTCACATATGCACACACCAACACCTCTGCTGCAAACACAGAGCGTGCACTGCTTCTTCTTGTCTCTCTCTCTGTGTATGTGTCTGCTCTCCAGACCTTCTCCAACAGCAGTATAAAGACACAGAACTTGTCTTCTGTATTTTTCCAGCTGTGATTCAGTTCTCAGCAGCAGGTGCGCCGCATGGGTGAGGAGGCTTGTTAATGACTTAGCCTATCACAACAAAACTAATGTAGGAGCTAACAAATGACATCTGCAGTGGTGTGTTCACTGTTGCTTTACCTGATCTGTGCTGGTAAAATATATCCACTGTAATGGAACTGGAATGTAATAGATAACAACTCTCACTGTGTTTTTCTGCAAAATGCTAAAATGGGCCGTTAAACATACCTGGGTGGCCATTAATATACCTACCTGCCCAAGTTAAGTCTATATTTGGGAAACACTGGTAAGTAATTATCTGTCATCAGTATATATAAGTATATATATAAATAGTTTATCTTTATTTATTTATATTTACAGTTTTTCACAAAAAACTGTCTTGGTTTCCGAATAGAGAAACACTATTCACACTGACTCTGTTATCAAATGTAAGAATGTGAGATTAGACTGACCAGTCCATTAGTTGGAACAGAAAAGAAATTCCAATTGCCAAGTTCCAACCATAAATTTAGATTAATTGGACCACTCATTCTAATGTAACAGATTGGAAAGTAGTTACTTTAAAGAATCAGTCTTCCCATAATCTCCAGAGACTGTAGCAATTTGCCAATTTGAAGGAGTGAAACTTGCCAGTTGAAAAGTTGATAGCTGTCATATTTATTGGGCTTTAATTTTATATAAATTATGTGGAATTGGCAAATAATGATTTGAAAAAAGTGCACTGTTGTGTCGTACCGAAAGATACTTTGGATAAAAGCATCCATTAAACTGCTTACATCAGACCAAAGGCACAAATGAACTACAAAAGGTTTTTATTCAGTCTGTCATTTAAAAAGAATCAAAGACTGCACTCATCCAGCAGTTTAACCAAACCAAAAGTTTTAAATGGGATAATTAATAAGATACCAATAATTTCATTGTGTCCTCTGCGCACCCTGCTCCTCTTCTCTTTCGGTCTTCTGGATTGCTCAAACAAAATCAGGCAATCACACTTACACCTGTACTCTTTGGATGCAGACGTACACACACACAAAAACACACAGAGACGCAGAGACCCACACACTCAGTGAGCTACTTTCATCTCCCAGAAGAAGGGAAGCATGGGGAGAGTAACAGAGGACAAGGGCACTGGAAGTGTTGTGTTTAGTCAGCAGAGTGTGTCAGCCAGCTAATGGACAGACAGGCCACAGACTCTCCTTGAATGGGATCCAAAACCATTAGCAACTCACACACTTCAAAGGGTGGTAATGGGTGATCCTGTGAAACCAACCTAAAAGAGACAGTGTGTGCATGTCTTATTTACCTCTGTGCATGCTTGTTGTGCATCTAAGGTTGTTTTTGCATGTGAGATTCAGGGCATTATTCCCCCACGAAGACTCACACTAGTGGAAATAAAATGACTGTGGGTTTCTCAACAGAAAACCTCAATGAGATTGTATAAATTAGCTTAATATGTGCCCAACATTTGATGTTAAACTGTAACATATTATGGTTTACTATGGTCTAAGACATCAGGGTTCCTTGTGTATTATATGTATTTCTGTGCAGTTTGTAGCTGCTGAGATGAGATATTAGTATTTAGAAGTAAATGGAGTATCATCTATAGTAGGGGTTGGGCCGATAGACCATGCCATCGTCCATTGGTGATGGCTGACAGATAATAATAATGTTAAATATGCTTCCCACCTTCCTGTTCTCCCCACACACAGACACACAGGACACCTACACCTCAGGTAAACACACTGGCACATAACATAACGGCTATTTAGCTGTGTTAGTGGCAGGCAGACTGAAATATTTTGGCATCTACTTGATGGGCTGCCATGAAAATGTGTACTGATGTTCATGGCTCCCAGAGGATGATTTGTAAAATCATTGATCCCCGACCTTTCACCTAGCCCTATCACCAGGCCAAAGTTTCTGTTAATCCTATCGTTTGGTTAATGATCGAATACCTGCATAACTAATAACCGTCTTGTGAGCCTCAGCTATACTTACTGTGTTAGCCTCTTACGGTGTGCTTACAATGTGTTTTTACTTTTCAGGTCTGTTTTCTTTAGTTTTATCTGTAGCTATAAAGTGATTGCCTGTTGCGCTACAAGCGTTGCTGCAATGCAAGTGACCTCCACTACAATACTGTGCTTGAATGCATCCTGTGTTGGCAGACAGAGGACTAAAGCTGCTGCTGCTCTGCCTGCTATGCCTTCTGTGTAGATGTGGTCTACACAGAAGGCTTTCCACCATGTAAGCATTTTAAATAAATCAGGGCCTGTTGGATGTACAGTATATTTATATGCACTATCAGCAGGGTGCTGCCTCCTTTTACCTTTTTAATTTTATGCTAATCTTGGGGTCCATGCACCTGAAAAAGATGAAACAGAGTTTAACAATTGTGGCTCAGTGTGTAACTTACATTGTTAAGTAACCTTGTGAAATGTTGTGTAACCACTGTAGCTCAGAAGGTCACTGTCCACTCTGCCCTGTAAATGCCTTAGCTGGTGCATGTGATGTATCTGGAAAGGAGTAAATAAAATACATCTATCTGTACATGTACATGTCTATATCTTTCCCTTGTCCTCTGTCTTCAATCTGTCCTTGACCTTTCTCCCTGCCTCCTACGTTCTTGCTCTTTCGGTTTATTTCCTTTTTGTCCTTTTCTTGATTTCCTTTAAGCTGTAATCTCTCCTGTTTGCTGTTTGACAGCCATGTGAAAGAGCTGAAATCACTTAACCACACTAATTGTACAGTCTATAACTGATGGCAGCCTATCTACAAGAACTTCTAAGAGCATCAACATGCTGCTGTAGTTACATTCAGCATTTCAGACTGTCTACTTATACTTAATCTGACACTTCTGTCCATAATCACTTAGAAGAACACCATAATCAAAGTAAGATGATATGATGACCTGACAAGGACATGCTACAGTGGGCGTGAAGTGCACTTCCCTTTTCCAGCAACAACTCCCATAGTGCTCTTGAGCAAGGCACTTAACCTCTAAGTCGTCCAGTAGATCTGTTTAGTGGCCACCACACTGGCTGTACTGAGCATCTGTCAAAATGTGTGTGTTGTGTGTGTGTTACACTCCGTACCCCTGCAACTGCTTCTCCAGATTGTTGCTGCAAATGTAATCAACCACCATGCATGGCTGGAGCATTACAGCAAAATACAGCACGTGTTTTAGGACATTTCTGTTACACATCAGAGCAACCGTTTAATTACACTGCTTGTTTTACATAATTGCAGCTCTTTGCTATAATATAACCGTGATTTTTGTCAAAATATAAATATACAAACATTTCTACCCCTCTTTGGTGCTCATGCACAAATCAGAGAAAGACACATGAGCCACATAAATGCATGACAATCCAAATTTCTCATTGTTAATAAATGTCACATAAAGCGTAAAGTGTAATCATTCATCAGTGTAACAAATCATATTACCTTCACAGACATAATGTGATTTAATTACATGTTGAAAAGGTTGAATTAAATATTTTTGTCTGGCTTTCATATTCTTCACTGTTGACTAAAATGCCCAGGAAAATGTCATCTCACTCCATCATCCACATGCAAATCTGCATGCTGGCTACCTTACGTTTTTTTGTAAAATATTTATTTCTGTAAAATGTATTTTTGTAATGAAGTGTAATGTCAGTTACAGCTAGAAGCAAGTATATTCCAGAAAGAAATGTTGGCCATTTACTCCACGTCACCTTGCAGAATTTTAAATGATGGGCTCAGAAATGATTGCTGTTTTGGCAATTAAAAATATTATATCTGCGAAATGTCAACTTTCAGGAATTTTAAAAACATCATCTGACCAGTTTAGAGAATTACATTCTCATGGTGAGGATCCATCTGACAGTGACCATTTATTCATTTTGATACAAGAGCACATTGTACTGCTAATGCTTTTGAAGAAGGTTTGGAGGTTTATTTAATCGTTTTTCCATAGTGGTATTGAAGTTTTCGAGTTCCGGTTAGATTAATGTTGCAGTTTGGTTGGGTTTAGGCACCATAACTACTTAGTTAGGTTTAGTAAAAGATCAGGGTTTGGGTTAAAATTACTGCATAACTTATGTGACTGAAATTATGCAAGTTAAGTAACATTACTGGCGTAAATTACAAAAAATAATCAATATTAACTTTTTCTTTCACACGGGAAACAAACACAGATCTCCTGGTTGAAATTCGGTTTCTAAACCACTAGTCCACTTCAACCACGTCCTTATACGCACTTCACTGTTAACTTTGAACAATGACCCTGAATGGCTTCCCTCAGTGTGGTGAACTATGACACTAAAATGTGCCAAGTTGTTGGTACCAGGTGCTGAAAGGACGTGACAGGGTGTAGCTACAGTATTTGTCACCCTCTGGGAATGAGAAGCAATTGAGTACTTCTTCCACCTCTGATGCCAGTACACTGTCGCTTTTGTCACGTCTACAAGTTGTTGTTTTGCCTGGCGCCACATTGGGAATTGCTGCTTTTGATTCACCACCAAAGCATGTTAAACATAAATTATACTGCTAAAGAACAGATCACAGGGGCTACATAATACAACACAAATGCTTGTGATTGTAGTGTACTTGGACGTATTTAGAGAATACCCAAGAGGGTATGTCTAAAAGCGTACTGTACAGTAGTGATAAATGAATTACAATACTGTAGCAAACAGTGTGCCAACACTACAGTATGTACAGTAAATGCAGAAAGTCTGTGGCAATGTACAGCCAGCAGTATCTGCAGCAGTGCTGCAGTATCTGAGGTCACTGTTATTCCCAAGACTATTACTTTTTCTCCAATAGAACATCAGTGTATTTTGTATGTGGACCCCATATTAATAGGGTTTGATATTAAGTGTATATCCTTCCTGCGTAGTGTTATGCGTCTTGATCCAGCTGTCTTTGTTTCATGCTTAATGCATAACATACTGTACACTGAGTACTAGGGCTACAGCAACGATGATTTTAGTACTCGATGCCTGTACAGATTATTTCATCGATTCATCAATGCATCGTTTAGGTACTTTTGTTAAGCGGCGGCCAAGCTGGCAGACTTTAACATTACAGAGTTGTTGTTTTCTTTTAGCTTGAAATAATCTTGTTCTTTTGACACTTTCGTCTTCATCACTAGCTATTTTCTCTCTCTTCCTTCACTTTGCAAACAGCGGCATGAAAACCACGTTGTGTTCACACAGCGTAACCGTGAAGTGAGACAATAAAAAATGTCTGTGGGAAACAGTGTACTATATAGTTAAATGGATTACACAAAGTATCGATGCAAAGAATTTGTGTCGATGCATTTTAGTAATCAAATTAATTGATTTAATCGATGAATCATTTCAGCCCTGCTGTGGACACAAGAAATGAGGTATGCAAAAATGAGGCATAGTATTACATTTTGGATGTATATTTCTACCCGTCAGCAACATGTACCTCCACAGTTTCAGCAAGGGGGAGAGAATACACTTCTTTACGTAGAGGCTGGTTTGCACTGTGATAAATCTTACTGTATTCCCTCTGGTAGTATGACTGTAAGCTATGCCCTAATACGAGTCTTAGCTGGCTACAATTTTACTTGCATCACGGACTGGAGAAGAAATAGTAATTATCCTACACTTAAGTTCGAATGAGTAACAGACTCATCTCTAAATAAAATGCACAATGTGGATATTTTGGGTCTTAGATTATAGCATTTCAACCCTGATCCATATTTTTACATTTGTGTTTCCAGGTAATGACCCTGGCCATTTGGTTAAAAGTAATATAGTGTTTAGTCATTCAAGCAAGAAGAAACAGGTGGTTCTGCTATTATATGGTTCTTCTCTCTAAAGTTACCACAACATTCCCCCAATGGTTATTATGTTATCACAGAGCTGTATTGTGAAGTGCTACCAGACAACCTGTTCAGAAGCAAATATGAGTTAAGAAAAACAATGAATCATGCCAACTAGGTTGCAACACACACAAACGCACTGTCTTTGTTAAAAATGTTTGAATGACTACTGTAACCACCATTTCAAGTGCAGCCCAACAACAGCAGGTCTCCCTCTCAACAAAAGAGCGCCCCTCTTGACAACCCTGAAAGAATGGCCTGCTAGTCAAATCCACTAAAATCCGAGTACCTCTCCAGCATCAACATCTAATCTTTTCACCTCTTTTAGTTTTATGCCAAGGTAAAAATAAAATCCCTCAAATAAAGACACCCTCAGGATCCTTCTCTTTAAAAGAAGCCTGGGGTGTCCACAATCCTCGGTGTTATTTCTTTATTGAGAAAGTAGTGCTGATGAGTAGAGGAGACACAGCAGAGGGGAATCAGTCTTTGGTCAGTGGGTACATGTGGTTTCAGGGTTAGGGCTTGTAACAACTACACCGTCTAATTTCTTTTTCTACTGTTCAAAGTTGTGTTTTGTCCAGAGCCAAGTATGCCCAGGGCCTTCTCCCCGCCCCTGTGAGAGCTGTGAACAAAATTTTATATGGCTGTAAATATTGATGCCTTGAGAATGGCACAGGATAACTGCAACCTGCTGTACTGAGGGAGGCGGGTATCGTGAAAGAATGATCAAGGGTGTTCGAAGTCCTGCAGAGCTTTCGCCATGTGAGGAGACTTGCTTTGTTATCCGCAGAATGCAATGTGCGGGGGTTTGTCTGACAGTTTGTGTTCGTGCGGCGTGTGTCTGTGGTATATAAACTAGTAGAAACACAGTTGTTCCAGACTCCCATTAGTAGCAAACGGGTGGCTGCACATAGCACCTTTCCACCGAGGTTGTGTTTGTTAAATAATGTACCAAGTCGGCTAATTATGAATAATATATCTCCCCTCCTCGTTGTTCCCCTTACTTTCCTTCACCTTACAATGATTAAAATGCCCTCCTCTCATCACCTCTCCTTTTCCCTCTCATTTTACACCTTTCATCATCTCTTTTTTTTGACACTCCCTCCCCCTCTTTTGCTCCCTGTGGTTTCACTCAGTTCCTTTCTAGCTAAATCAAAAGCCGTGTTCCCATAATATTCACCTGAGACAATGTCAAAGGCTTTATAGTTACAGTTTATGATATAAGATTTTGATTGCGTCCTTACCTTTATCATCACTGCAACCATAATTTAATTACCTGGCGTTGTTATCGAGTTAAAAACCTTGATATTCCTCAGAGTCACTTTTTCTTCTTTAAATCCTCTTCAAACTTTTCTTTTGTGAATGCAACCCACTCACTGTTGCTCAATGCAGCCTCTCGTCTCTCTACCCTCGCCACATGCAACTCTCTTCTCTTTTCTATAATTTCTCCTTGATTTATCTGCTCCGTTCCTCTTTCAAGCTTTTTTTCTTTGTCACCTGAAGGAAAAAAATGCGCATAAAAACAATCTCAGACTCACACTTGCGCACACAAACGCCCTCCCACAGAGAAGACAGGCATACACCAACATGTACAGACAGACGAGCTGCAGGTTCAGGTAGAGCGTGTGGTAACAAAGGAGAGGAAATATGTGGAGGGGAGATGGTTCTGAATACACTACAGGAAAATGAGAGACAGCACACACACGGACACATGAACACACAGACACACGGACAAAGACCTCAATCCATTTCAGTCAGGGGAGACTTGACTGAGTGAACAACAAAAATTTATTGACATGTGAGGTATTTAAAGGGGGTGGTGAAGCTGCATAGGCATAGAATCCCCCGATTGAGTCTAGACACTGGTGGTGGTGGTGATGAAGGGATGAAGGAGATGCTGAGGATCTGGATGCAATGAGGAGGACGTCTGCTGAGCTTGATCTGGGCCTGGATCTGAAAATGACAGCTGGCAGCAGAGGAGAGAACGGATTTAAAGATTGATGGGGACTTCATGATTGGCTGAGCTGATGGTGGTTGGATCTGATTAGAAAACTAAAGGAGGACGCCCATAGTCAGCTGTTAGAGGCCAGGCGAGAGAGAGTGTGTATGAGAGAGAGAAAGAGAGAGAGAGAGGGGGTTGTGAATGAGTGACACTTAAAGACAGTCTTCCTGGTTGAACTTTCACTGAGTTTCATTTTTACACGCCCAAGCCCTCTTTTACTCGATTTATTGTAGTTTTTTAATACTTACCAATACTTAATAAATGCTGTATAGATAAAGAGAAATAGAAAGAGCTGATAACCATGTGGGTAGTAATGAAAGTATTTTACAGGAGAAGGTGCCTGGCTGGATACCGAAAGGTGCACAGTATATTGGCTTTCTTTGCTGTGTGTTTTCCCTGTCAAGTCCCATTGCCCTCCCAAACGTTACTTCAAGGACTGTAAATGGTTGAAGATATAGTTCACTGGGCTCATATATTTTCTGTTTTGTTTTGTTTTTTCCACCAAATAGTGGATCAGTTTAAACTGATTTCTAGACAGATGCTCCCAAAAGTTCTTTCCTTCTGCAAAAAAAGTCCTCTTGTGTTCACCACAGCTGAGCCAGTAATAGAAAATTAAGAGAAAAATGTGGAGACACAATTTAACACAAATGAATTGTTGATAGTACATTCAATTTCCTTTTTAATAAATCGTTTAACTACAGAAGGGGTACAAAGGTTATTTTTAAATTCCAGTTTAATTTAAAATACCTGGATTTTTGTGTTACTGGCTGTTTTATGACAAATAATCCTTGAAATGCTTTTAAAATAAAGTCAATATTTATTCCAATAACGACTGAAAATCGCAGGCTTGAACGATAGGGTAACCCACTTTCACATGTTAATACTTTTATTATTAAAATTTATGTTCAGATACCTACAAAACATACTACATGGGACACACAAACTGTTTCACCTTTATTGTTATAAGGACCTTAGATTGAACTGAAACAAAAAATATCATCCTTTTACCTGTCTCCTGTGTGAAGCAGGGCTGGGCCGAATGTCATTTTTTGAGTTTTGCGCTAGGCTAGGCTAACTAAGTGTTACCAAAACTTTGTATTTAACTTTGTTATGGCAAGGCTAGCAGCCCCATGTGCTGGACTGAGAAAGGGAGGATTTACATAATAGAGGAATATTTATTGCAGGGTAAAGGCATCGGATATTTAGCAGGGGAAGAGCGAGGTACAGTGAAAATAGATGCGTGCCGAACCAGGTTGGTGGCTGCTGTACAGAGCAGGGGGAACCGTAGCTGAGAGTCCAGAGTGAGAGAGTCTGAATAGTCCGAATAGTTTAGCCGGGTAGGGGTCCAGGGAGTGCAGATGGGATGAGCATGCAAAATTCATTTTTAACTTTTATTATAGTGACTAAATGGTCTTCTTTTGCAATCGGCCTAATAAAATTATTTAAATGTGTTCGTTATGTTGGTGGTTGTTTGTTTCCAGCCTTCAGTTCACTGATTAATAATTTGACTGTATTGATCTCTAATGAAATTAAGCAACTGTAAAATTAATCAACGCCATAACTTCCACACTACTGCTGTCATCACTCAGTTTAAAGTAACCAGTCCCACACAGCTGAGGGCTTCATTTTGTTTTTCCTTTAATGTGAACTGAAGCATTATGTTCGCTGCTGTCAGTGGAGGTCAGGCGCACGAAAACCCCCCTCAATGAGCGAATATTCGAATTTATGGGTCAGCCCTAGTTTGAAAAAGTATTGACTCGACTGTGTTGTCTTGTGGATAGACGTGATAGAAAACTCACACCAATGTCATGAATAAAGCAATCACATTTTTAACAGTGCAGCATGTGCTATGGTTTGAAGCCCAAAGATATTAAACATTCCCTCTCCCTCTTCCTCTGCGGGCTGTCTAATGATTCTGTGTTTGAAGTGCTTTTGGTGTGTGTGTGTGCGTGTGTGTGTGTGTTATTGAGCTTTCAGTGATTCATGTGTTTATCTTCCCACATCTTTCCGCATCAGTGTATGCCTTTTCTTTCTGCTTCCATGTGTATGTTTGTGGTCTCTGTCATGCGATTGTACATTCATTTGCATTTAGGCACCCGGAGTTGGGGTTTTGGGTTGTATCCTCTTCTTATTGCTTGTTAGAACAAATTGAGGGTGTGACGCCGTCATGCGACACAATTTTCAGCGGCGTAATCAAGAGTAGATCGATTTTATTCAAATAAAGCCAGAGTTTGCTGTGAGCCAAATTCATGCCTGGAGGGCTTGGAAATAATGAAGCAGAGCACACAAGCAGAGAGGGAGAGGTGTTGTGTGTTTGGAGACTCTAGCCTGACTCTAGCTTCTTTAGGCCAAAGGACCGAGGGGACAAACAATGTAAAGCACCATACGGTGGAAGCTACTTGGTTAGTAATCCTGCACAACAAAGCAGAAGTCATAATTTTCTATGTCTTATGCGTCATACAGTAGAATCTGTTGTCATTTGTTGATCCCTATAAAAATATTAATGGGTTGAAAGTTGAATTGTAGCTCATGCACTCTGTTTTGTTCCAAACACTTAAAATGCATCCAAGTTTGTTAAACTTTGAGTTACTTTGGAAAGTAATTTTTGCTAATTGCATATTTCCAATAGCGCTGGCATACTGTTTTGAGGTGTCATGAGTTGTTTTTCCATCTCATCTCATTGCCTGTGTCTGCACATACATGAGGGTTTTTACGTATTAGTTCATTATATCAGGGTTATATTGTATTTGGCTTGTTAAGTTGTTTCACACCAGTTGTTTTACAGTTGTTGCTATTAACACATTATTGCTATACTGTATATGTATAGGGAGCAATAACTGGCATGGAATATTTGAAAGTTCATAATCCCCAGAAGCAATAGTTGATGTTTTTTGTTTTATGGAACAACTTGTATAGCATGTAAACCACTCGAACGGACTCATTTTTTGTTGTTGAAAATCCCAATTATTTCCTGAGGGATTTGACTACGCTCGTGTTTTCATAACAAGCTGTGTCTGCTAATTATGTTTATGTGTGACTGCTCTCTTTCTGTGCTGTATTGTTGTATTATGTGTGTTTTACCTGCAGCATTCACACTGTACCTCCAAACTGTTAAGTACTGTAGTGAGATAATTTTGGATGCAGTTAATATTACTTGCTTTATTCCAGTTGGAAGACATGCTTCTGCAGTTTCAGCTCTAAGTGCTATGTGTTGTTGCTGTAGGACTGAATGCAGTATTTAATTGGATGGATGGGTAGTGGCAGGGGAAATACATGATTCCTCCAGCTGGCTCATCAGTCATTTGTAGAGTCCCAGATTCACTCTCAGTGCTAAAAAAGCTGGACCAACCTGAACCTGCCTAATTCACAGCATCATCCAGTAATTTCCAGACTCACTTCTGGTCTCAATGGGAGAGAACCACACTTCAAACAGCATCATTGTGGTAACGGTTGCCACATGTGAAGGGGATGAGTGTTAGATTCAAAAAGCGTTGTGTTTGGACAAGGACTCACGTACAAAAATATTCAAAAAACAATTTAATCAATATAGCACAGTATATTTTCTCTGTTGAACTAAAATTTGTAATAGTAAAAGCAAACGTGCAAACATGTGCGCGTTAATTTTTTTTTTATTGCTCTTCGCTCTTGAGATTGTGTCCTCAGCTTTGCAATGGTGAGCTTAATTTCACTTTCGGGTCAGAAAGGAAAGCTATTCACTAATTCCAGCTATAAACAGATGGTGTTAATGATGCCAAAACCAAAGCTTTTGCGGATGGGTTTTTAAAAAAGTCTGCATTATTCAAATTTTGAAATGATGGCACATGTTTGCAGCTCTTTGTAGCCCATCTCTTTTTATCATCATCTTCTCTTTTTCCATAATCCATCTTTGATGTGGTCTTGTTTCCTTGATTTCTGCTATCTCATCATGCCTGTGTGTATAACTTTAATCAAATTGCTGTCTTTCTCCAGTCAGTGTTGTCAGAGTTGTAAGCCCAAAATCTTTTCACAACTTCAAAGGGTGTCTGTGTCTGTGAACCCATAAATGCCTGTCTAAACCCGGGCTTTATCGCTTTCTCTTCATGTCTGTCTACCTCTCTACCTCCACTGCTCTTCCTATGTCTGTTTTCACTTTCTTGAAACACACTTTTTTAAAAACCTCTGTCAGTTTGGCTTTTCAACGTGACCATCTCACCTGTCAGCCAGTGCATTTCTGCGTGTCAGATATATATATATATAACTATATATATTGTGTGTGTATATATATATATAGTGATATAATCCTCAATTCTTCTTCTCTTTCTTCTTCTTCTCTCAGATTGCTGTGCAGACTGTCAGGCCAAAGTTGATGGGGAGAAAGATACTTGTGTGCATGTGTGTGTGCGTGTGTGAGTGAGTGTGTTGCACAGATGATTGCATGACAGCAGAGCTGGGTGAGCACTGATTGAAGCTGTGAATAACATTAAGGCAAACCTTTTCTTTTCTCTGTCTCTGTCTCCCTTGCTCTCCTTTGCATTCTGTCACTCATTGGCTGCCTCATGTGTCTCATCACTTAGACCATGCCTCTGTATATTTCTCTCCGTTTGTCTCATTCCCTTTCACTTTCTCTCGCTTGCTGTATTTTTGCCTTTCCTATTTTATTTTAAATATACATGTAATATGTTTCTTCTCTTACGTAATTTTATACACATATGTAGGATAGATATGGAAAATGCTGTCTGTATGTACACACAGATTCATGTGCACTTATACAGATAGACACACATACATTGTAAACCGCCCTCATTAATCAGTGCATTTTACAAAGACTACATTAGCAGCTAGGCAAAGCCTCTTATTATAGTCAGAGCTTTTTAAGAGCATGTATGTGTGTGTCTGTGTGTGTATGCCTCATTCTGCAGGTTGTGTCTGCCTGGTTAACTGTATCTATGACCACATATTTGTTTGGTTGTGTATTTGTGTGTAAGATGTGTGTGTATAGGCCTCTGAGTATGAGCAATTATTTTCTTTTGCTTGTGACAAATTGAAAGCTAATGCAGAGTTATTGCCAGTGCTTTGGTGGTTTGTGCCTCTTCTGAATGCTCACCCTGTTATTAACAGAGCCGTCGTTTGTTAGTCACTCTATTCCTTTTGGACTCTATAACTCAGGCTAATAATATTTCTTCATTCTCGTTTTTCATCACAGCTATTTCTCTTTGGCTTTTTGCTGCAGATATGACTACTGACATCCGTGTATAGGCACACACAGAGAAAACACAAAAAGCCTGCAGTTCTACACTCAAAATATTTCCTCCATTACTTTAAATATACATATTTTTGGATTGGTGATAAACCATATTTTTGTAGGTCCTTTACCATTACCATAATTGATGCAAAGTGATTTCCTATCCCAAATCAAAGATATTATCTCACTATTTCTTGTGCTATTATCTAAAGTGAGCATTCATGTATGAGGCCAAATTCTGAAGTTTAACAGGAAAATATGCATCCATGCAAATAAATATGGAAGAAACATAATTCATCAACAGGGTTAGGGGTAGTTACTCAAAAAAGGTAAGTATTGCCTTACTTTACTAGATTACTCACTGCTGAAAGTAACTAGTTACACTGCTGGTTACATTACTTTTGTATTACTGTGTAACATCACCTGCGATGCACAATAACTGCAAAATAACAAGTTACACCTCATATATGCCCAGATCAACATTAGGACTGCAACTAACGACTATTCTGATAGTCGATTAATCTATCGATTATTGAAATGAATAATCGACTATTTGGATTATGAATTGCAAAATTACACAATGCATCTTATTTAGATATTAGCTAAAATTATTAGTTTTTAAATTAAACTTGAGTTTTTTTATGCATGTGCTAATTAACAGTCATAACAATAAAATAAATACTGCTTTCAAAAATGCATCTTTTTAATGAACATTTCTGCTGCAGCAACAGAAAGTTCCTCTGAAATCAAGTCCTGATCTCAGCAGCTGATCAGCTGATTAGTGGCGGAGCAGCTTTCACGCCAGTACTGCAACACACCGGGACAAACTGACAGTATATACAAAGAAAGGAAGCGGGGCAATAATTATTATAATAATAATTATTAATTAACGAGTTTATAGTAGACAGCGTTTCACAACATTTATATATTTTCCCCTAACTCAACAATTCACAAAACTATATGATTTTTTTAAAGGCGTGTAGACAGAGGAACTGTTTTCTCTTCTTTAGAAAGTATGAAATTGTCCGTTGTTGTCTAATCTTGCGCACTCGGCAGCAACATGTTCTCTGGGAACGTTGCCATGAGCGATACATCGTTTATGATTGTTAAGTCACGGCACATCTGGAATGTGAACGGGGCCGTTGTGTATCATAATTATGCGCTACTCTCAGTGCCATTATCAATCAATCAAACTGACTAAAGGAAACTATAGAAAACGTTACAGCTCATAAAGTTAAGTGACATGGCTTTAATGGGAAGCTAACTCGCTAACTAGCTTACCGAGACGAGTCTTCATAATCCACAGAGCAACAACATTACGTGCCTCCTCTTCAGATGCTCCAGTGTTTCCAGGAGAGCTCAGCTTTGCAGACGCTGCAGTTCACAACCTTTCTGGCTGTGTGAAGAGTGAAGTGTTGCCTCAATCTGGAGATTTTAGGTGGTGAAGGTGTTACTGCAGTGCTGATGTTTTAGTAACTTTACTGTTCACATCACTTTAGTCCGTTAAGCTGACGGTGTCGTACGGCCCGATGACGTCATGAAAGAATCGATTATTAAATTCTTAGCAACGATTTTTGTCGACTATGTCGATTAGTTTTTGCACCCCTAAAACAACATAAATCCTTATTATAACGAGAACATACACATGATCTCTCTTTTATGCTCTTTAATATTACAAAGCATTTTTTTCAAGAGAAGAACAAGACTACAGTACAGTACTATAGTGCTTAAAACTTTAATTCTAGAATTTGCATTTCATCTTTTAAATAATGAATTTCATTACAATACAACATAACTTTTGATAATTTTTCCAACCAGTGCAAATATTAATTTGTTGAAAATAATAATAATAAACAAATAAAACACTTGCCCTCATCAAAATACCAGATTATGGTGAGACTTAAAAGGAAAAACTTAGCATAATGTAATTTGAACTGTGTAGTTAACAGACCAAATCCATACAACAAACTTACTGCAGCTCACTTGCCAAACTATGGCTTTAAAGTTAGATTTTTTTCCCCCTCTTACTGGACATGCTTATCACAGACGTGGTTATACCTGATGAGCAGGAGTCTCTCAAATCGTTTGTCAGACAACCTGTTCCTCAGCACTTTGATTGCCCAGGCTATAGAGCCTCGCCACAGGCGCACTAGAGGGTATTGCCGTCCTTTTGCGAAACAAATAAAGTACTTCCACCCCTGGAAAGATGTCTTTAACAGCTCTGCCATTTCTGCATCCTCATGAACTGGCGCTAAAGTCAAAAGTAAGGTCGTAAAAGTGTTAGGCAAACAGGCACGCAAAGGGACGTTTGATTTACTTTTCTCTCCTCCCGTTATGTGGATAGTTGAAGAACCAGTACGCAAGTAATGCAACGATTTTGTTATTGGTAACTCTAATGCGATTCCTGATGTTATCAACAGGAATGCGTTACAGACCAAAGTAATTTGACTAACTAGTAACTCGTTACTTTGTAACTCATTACCCCAAAACTGTTCATCAATGACCAACTCAATCTTTCAGAGTACTGTGAGTACAGAGAATCACTAGTTATCATGTGCACTTGTCCCTTTAACAGAATTAGGCCCGCAACACCTCAGAAAGATTCAGTAGTATATTCCAGCATCCCAGAAGCATCAAGAAGCACCCGAGCAGTAGGTACTGAGAGAACAAAGTGTTAAATGTCAGCCTTGCCCACCTGCATTCCAGTAAAGATGTTTTAGTGAACACAGGTTGTGCTGTATATTTCCATTTGTAAATGAAAAGCATTGTTTACTGGTAAAGATTCCACTATATTGCTTTCTACATGGTGTAATGTGGAATACCACTACCGTTTTTACTGCAAGCACTGTGTGCAGTATTGCACACTATAATGTGTAATCTTGTACCAACTTTGACATTTTAAATTTCAGCATTTAAAGTTCCCTCTCACCTGTTCTATTTCTCTAACATTTTTCTCATCTTTCCTCTCACCTTTTATTCTCATTCTCTCCTCTTTTGCTCCTATTATCCACTCCTCTCCAGTGTTGTTTCTCAGATTTCCTTGGAGGATAAATGTCCTCCACTCCTGCATGCTTCTCCATTTTGTACTCTTTCCTTGTGAACTTTTCGATGGGAACTCAGCAGCAAAAGGAGGCTAAATGGATGACTGGGTGAACATTCATGACCTTTGAGAAAAGGGTGCATATCCCTTTTTTCTGTGAATGGATTTTGTATCCCTGTCTTTGTTTATTTGTGTGTGTATTTGTGTGTGTGTGTGTGTGTGTGTGTGTGTGTGTGTGTGTTTATGTGTTCCTCTGCATACTGTGTGAACATCCCTTTGTGGCTAATGGAAAGGGTGGTGCAGAGTCCAGTTCTGAACCCCTACTGTAGTCACTCCAAGCTAAATGGACTCCCGTTGTTAACAGGTTCCTAGTGTTGTTGTGAGCCTCATGTAACAGGGGTCAGACACAGAGCACACCACTCTTACTTTCTCTCTGTCTCTCGCTCTCTCTATATCTACTTCTTTTTTCAGACTGTCTCATTTAATGTCTCATTTTTTTCTTTGTCTCCCTTTTACTCTTCTTCCTCTTATGTTGTTTCTGACAAATATACATATTGCAAATTCAGATTATTAACAGAAGTCAATTAAGGGCAACATATTTATTTTTTAATTGTGGTATACAGATAGTAGCTGTATAGCTACATGCACACATAATTGGATGCATGGATATATGCTGTTTTGATGATGCAGGATTGTGTGTCAGTACGATGTGGTCAGCTTTGAAACACAGTTGCTATCCTCAGTATGACCTACTGAACGGCTGGATTAAGCCCATCATCTGCATTCAGTTTGGATTTAAGCCCCCCACCCACCCACCACACACACACACACACACACACACACACACACACACACACACACACACACTCTCTCTCTCTCTCTCTCGCACACGTATACACACAGAGCCAGCTGTCATCCCCTTCCCCATATATCATTTGTAGCCACAAAATCAAAATGGATACACAGGGTTAAGCTGTGTTAAAATCACCATTCATGAGTGGTCATTTGGTTTGTACTTTTGCATAATGCACATGTGTCAAAAGGTTAAATATGGCTAAGGCATCACCTCTCACAAACTTATAGTGATGCTGTAGCAAAGTCCCACAAGGCAAATCAGCCTAAATTATATTAAAAAAAACCCTATGTTACTACCCCTAAAGAGCCATTCGTATCAGACCTCGTTATCCTTAAGAGGTCAAATTATGCTTTTTGGCTTTTTCCCTTTCTTTTATTGTGTTTTATATCTTTTTTTGTGCTTGTAACAGGTTTGCAAAGTGAAAAAGCCCAAAGTCCACCCTAAAGGGAGTTACCATCTCCCACAGATGTAGATTGTATCCAGCTTCCATAGTATATCTGCGTCACTTTTTTACACTCGTCATATTGCTCGCCTAGCGGCTAGTGTGGCTTGCCCTCAAAAACACTAGTGACAAGACGTCCATCTGTTCGTAGTCCTTACCTAGTTACTGCTAGGGCTGGACTAGAATATTCGAATATTCGAATATTCGTTCGGTGGGCTGGTATTCGATTTGAAAATGTGACATTCGACATTCGTTTTTTTTTTTTGCACAGCGTGCATATATGTTTTACACTATAAAATCTGGTGAAATAATACTTAACATATAGCTTCGTTATAGTTACTTAATAAATATATATTACTTCTTGGACTACTGAAAGTGTTCCTGCAACGGGAGTATTCAAAAGAGCGCAGAACAGCGGAGTTTGTATGGACAGACAGAAGTGCATGCCTGAGCTTGTATTTTGGGTTAAGCTGCATTGTGGAAAATAGAAACAAAATGGATTGTCCCTTTTACGCGTTTTTTACCCTTATTATCAATCTAAATCAATCTATTGCGAAATATAGGAGACTTTGAGATTTTACTGCGACGTCACGTCTTGTGCCCCAAACCGTTTGGATGAGCGGTTTCTGGAAATAATCAAAATGCAAACTGAAAAAATTGTGCATGTGTTGTGGTGGATAATTCAAATCGCT
Organism: Lepomis macrochirus; assembly: GCA_024633595.2. Classification (NCBI taxonomy): domain Eukaryota; kingdom Metazoa; phylum Chordata; class Actinopteri; order Centrarchiformes; family Centrarchidae; genus Lepomis; species Lepomis macrochirus. The sequence continues at coordinate 23,910,040 of JALXJV020000011.1, read as the reverse complement.
GTGGAGAGTCGGGTCAGGACTCTGGGTTTGCCTTTACAGAGGCGGCTCCAATAACCAGGCTTTGTTGCAATGGCGTTTCCTTTATTTTCTCCTTAAGGTGCATAATTACAGTCTTATCTATTGGCATTGAGGAGATTTGTGGTTTCTGAAACCATAAACAGAATACAAATAATATGTAAATAATAATAATTATCTTTAAAGCATAACATCTAAAGACAAAAGAAACACTGTGTAATCCTATCGTATATATGCGTACTTTCTACTTCAATGATGGCAAACTTCTCATTAGACTTGTCTGCTACAGATTATACATGACTTAAAAAATGCCAAAGAAACAGGCTAAGTAAATACAGCAACAAAACAGAAACTTACGGTTTTATGAACGCACAAATCACTCCCGAACCAAGACTAACACCTAACAGCGGTGTGAAGTTTCTCCGTATTCTCCGCGCTGCAGACACTTTTCGTGTTGCTGGGCAGAATAGAGCGTGTGAGCCCCCTACTGGCCAGTGACTGTATATTCATGCCCTACAGCCTCCCAGCAACAGATGGCCTTTTTAACACAGACGGACAGGCAGCCTAAAGAGATTGTGTAGCTTCGAAAATTTAAATATAAATGATACAAATTGATTTTTCGAAGCTTCGAATAATCGATGTTCATTACTATCAAAGCTTCGAAGCTCAAAAAATGGTATTCGGACCAGCCCTAGTTACTGCACATGTGCAACTCCCAACAAAGATCTCATAGAAATGAGATTCTTCACTCTGTAGCTATAACAAAGCATTTAACTCACTTTTCATTGTCATTATATGCCATTATATGTTTGTTATTGTGCAAAATGCACAATGATAAACATATGGTGTTTTTTAAAAAAAAGAATCCATGTAAACCTTTTCTGGTACAACCCCTAAATTTATGAACCTGAAAATGAGCATAATAAGTTAAATCAGGTCATATTTCAGTATATGCACATGAAAACACATGCAAAAGCAGTAAAAGGAACAGCCCACTGGAGCCATAAAGCAATTTGGTACCATTATCCTTGATTTTGGTGTTAATGAATAAGAGAAAACATATTATAATGAGAGCATGATATTTATTTATCTTGATGCTGCACATAAAATTGTGGGAAAAAATCCAGAACACTCTTTTTGGCATCATTATACATTTTTCATAAGCCACAACTTTGGCTTGAATTTGGCCCCAAGCATCAAATCTGAGCATGAGAACATTTTTTTTTAGATGAGGCTGACTGTTGTCATTGGGAGCCGTAATTGGGGGTACGACACATGCAAAGTGCAAGTTTGTGCAAGTCATCTCAATCATAAGAAACAGCTTCAGGGAACTGTGTGTATGTGAATATTCTGACAGAAACCATGGAAGTATCCATTCCAACTCTGTTTTCAGTTTTACTTTGTAGTCACACATGCATATATGCTTATGTTTTTGTGTGTATACATGGCACAGATATCTAAATGTGTAACAGTCATGTAAGGAAAGCAACATATGGCGGTGGCCTTCCTTTGAATGCTGTTCAGACACTAGTGTGTTTGGCGGTGCGGTGGAACTGCTCCTGATGTTCCATATCAAAGGGAAGGCTGGCACACATGCTGTTTCCTGTCACAAAGTAGTGCAGGCGTGGGAGATTTGCCAACAGGAAAGAGGCGGTGGAAAAAGTAGAAAAAGACACCCACTATTACATTTGCTTGGAAAGAAACCAGGTTTAGTAGTAGAAGTAAACATTTAAAGGATGCACACACAGAGTATGGACAGAACACTAAAGTTATGATGAGGACAAGACTGAACAAAACTGAGCAAATAAAATACAGGGGCAAACGAGCAGGGAGGGGCAGGTGAAACATATCAGGCAATCAGGACAGACAAAGACAGTAAATAAAGCTAAACAAAGAACTCAGAGATGGATTAAAAAAAACATATGACAACACACAAGGATGGAACTGACAAGGTAAACAGAAAACACAGAACATATGCATTACAAGACAGAACCTAAACGGGAGCACAGAACAGAAACACAGAGACAGTAAATGAATAAACAAAACAAACTTGCCGTGAATAAGATTGAAACAGGAAAACTGAAAGACAAAACCTGCACCCTAACAGCAATGTATATAGAATGCTTCATGTTCAATCTTCCATGTCCTCCGCTGGCTACCTGTAGTAGCTTGCATTAGATTTAAGACGGTACTGGCCTACAAGGCTGTCAATGGAACTTCCCTGACGTACCTCCAGGCGTTACTCAGACATTATGCCCCAGCTCGAGCACTCTGTTCAAGTACCTCTGTTGGCCTGGCTGGTCCTGCCATCGCTCAGAGCAAGCAAAAGTCACTTAGCAAACACATAACTCGTGTCTGTTCATGTGCACCACTAGTGGAACGAGCTCCTGACCTGTGTCAGGACAGCAGTCGCCCACCAGCTTCCTCAAGACTCACTTGTTCAGTGTTCACCTGGATTCTGCATAGCCTCCCTTCTTTACCCACACTGTAGCAGTAAATTAACATTTAGGTATCAGGGACATGTCATAAATGTTAATTCCTAACTGAAACGCCTCTTCATAAAAGCTAAGTAGTCTACGATCTATGTTCCCCCCAGGTCGGAAAGAAGGCTGCAGTCAGAAAGTCACTTTGGATGACATGCATTGACTCATTCACATCGAACGCCACTGCAGGTTTTAACTGCATCACTCTGTCCATCTGAAAGAGGAATTACTCATTCTCACACCCTCTCTCTAGCTCTCCTCCCTTCTATGCCCTCCATCTTTTGAGCCACCCACAGCCCTACTCTAATCCCCCTGCAGGCCCACTCTCCCTGGGACAGGATTAGAGACCTCTCCCCTACACTCAGCGAGGCTCTGAATTGTTTTCTTTGTGTGTATGTGTATGTGCACACGTGTCCTTGTGTCAGTGTGTTTGCAGGCATATGTGTGTAGAGGCAGACAAGAAAGAAATGGACAATGAGCTACAATAAGGTAGAAGTGAATGGGACAGAAAGACACAGAGGGGGAGAGAGAAAGAGAGAGGTAGAGGTGCAGAGGTATAAATCACTGGAGCACAGTGTGTCAAACGAAGGACAAAAACGTCTCCTGCAGCCCTCTAGGGCATAGACTGAAGGAGCCCGATGAGAGGGATGCAAGGGTGTAGATGAGACCGAGGAGCAGAGAAGCGGATGAAGTATGAAGATGTAGTCTAGTTTGATGCAAATGCACAGTCAAAAGTTGTCATGTGAAAACTGAGATGCAGAAGCTAAAAATATAAGATGGGAAAAATTAAAACTAAAATTTGAAAGTCTAATTGTGCCCACACCCTGTAATGTGAACAAAGCAAGCCCTAAGCTTGGACAAATTTGACTTCTCTTTTAGTTTTAAATGTATTAAATAGTTGTATTTCTGCTCATCATTGTAGTGTGACACTACAATACAGCTTACAGGATTTGAGCCAAAGTGGTACCAAGTCTGGCATGCAGAGTGAGAATAGTCAAGGTTTTTCTTTTGTAAATATCCAAGAGAAGAGAAGTGTGATATTGGTCTGTGAAAAGCAAATTAATATTTGGTAGAAAAACATAGTAAACCAACAAAAGTCAAGCAGCAAGACTCATGTGAACACAGGGTATTGTGATGGTTAAGGGTGAGTAGACTGAACGAAAATGTGGATGAGTTTGGTTAATGCCTGCCTGTGACTAGAGTTATGCAAGATTGTATAGATCAGTATAGATTGACAGTGAAACTTCTGGCTGTAATCCCAAGTCTCTAAACAAACTGCACAAAACATTGTCGTGTTTTAAGTTGATAATAAGTTGACATTTTCGTTCTCTCACCTCAGAATGTCCTGATGCAACAAAGAGGTGTTTTGAGCAATAGCTTATCACTTCCCAGAGTTTCTGCACTGAGCTTTAAGCCATCCGTTTGTTCTTGCACTGTTGAGAATGTGAGACATTTATTTGTTGTATATCCACTCTCTTAGGTAAAGGATCACATGTATTTTCCAAGACCATCTTTAGGCCATCCTTTGATCTTTGGTGACATGTACTGGTTATGATACTTTTATACTTGTGTTGTAATATTTTCCCATATTTCAAAATACTGTTTCTGAAAGGCAGATGTGATGAATCATTTCTGGTGTTGCAGTCACACTAGAAACACCAATTAACAATCAGAATATTGGTTAAAAAGTGTAAATAAATGTGTTTCTGTTCAGATAAGGGATGTCATAGATTTACATTACACCAAATTATGCTTTTCTTGTTGCGCGTTTTGAAAAAGGCAAAAGATATATGTAGGTTTCACAAGGAGTAGAAGCAAGGTAAAGTATGTGCATCTATCACTGAGGTTGATGTGCTATGCATCTCAAAGCATTGCCAATGATCCAATACATTAAAAATACATTTGAAGCAACTGCTACTGCGGTATAATATGGATCACCCCGTTGGGATTATTGACAAAAATAATTGTGATTAGTCGACTAATTGAATGAATTATTAATAGATTAGTCGACTACGAAAATAATCATTTTTTGCCGCCCTTTTTGCCCTGCACATAGGGTTGGTCCAATAGACGATGCCATCGTCCTCTTCTCCCCACACTCACACATACTCACACCTCTGGCCTCTCTCTCCCCTGACTTTCTCCATGAGCAGTGTGTTTTATAAAGTCACCAAAAAGACACAGAGCTTCCACACAGTGTGTTGCCTCCTTAAAATTAAAAGTATTTTGAAATGGACAAAATGTGATTGGTTCAATAGTGACAATAATGTCAGTGTTGTTATGACAGCAATGATTAGCATTTATCTTTACCATTAACAAATGAACAGATGACAGGAAATATCTCCTTTCACAGAGAAATGCTTAAACTTATGTTTGCCTTAGATTTTATTAATAGTTCTCTACAAGCCAATGCCTTTACTAACTTGAACACCTTACAGTCCATCACTGGAAGTGCTGGGACTTTTTGTTGAGGACAGCCACACTGTTTACATTTCACCTGAAATGAGCAATAATTTATTTAGAGAAAAAACATTACCATGAATTTCAGCAGGTCAAGTTGCGCTTACGCAAGCACAAACAAGTAGTCACAGAAAACAACCTGCCTTTTTGTAAGGGTGTACGTTTGCATGCATGTGTTAACAGGCTTCAAGGACTGTGCATATACTTTGAGAAAGCATCTGACTGTGGATGTGTATGTTTACATATTGGTGAGCATTACATGCGTTTCTGAGGAGAACATTTTAAAACATCACAGGCTGTGGACAGCAGATTCTATTTTTCTGCTCCTGGCATCAGATTACCAAATGCATAACACTAGTTATTCTGTAGGCATGTGTAAGTAGGTATGTGTTCACAGTCTCTCTCTAATTATATTTTTTCCTTCCTCTGTCTCCTCTGTCGTATGTCCTGTTATGCCTCCTCTCATCTTCCACTCCTGCCTCTGTCGCTCTCCATCCTTTTAAATCATGACTTCACTACTCTTTTCCTTCCTTTTCCTCGCACTCTATGTCTTCATCCCTTTTTCCTACTGTATGTGAAGCTTTCTGACTTGAGTCAGCACTTTCTGCTTCCTTTGAGTGGAACACCCTTGCGCTCATAGTGATGTGCCTCATGCTGTTGGATCTGTTACAGGAAATGAATCATGTTGGTCAATAAGCACTGATGAGTTATCACGTTTCAGATGATGTTGTGGAGACTTACCTTGACTCTGTCTTGTTTTATTTTTTCAGTACAGCTTTTGTGCCTGCGTTTTAAGTTATTTTCTTAGCTCACCGACCTGCTAGTCACTAAAGCAGGAAAGAAAGGCACATTTTTAGGTGAACAGTTTCTTTCTCTCCCATTCACACACTCACACATATTCCCAGATTTGTGCACACCCTGTTGAGATCACAGGTGCCACTGTTGCTGTCCAACTGTGTGTTGTAATAGCCTCCTGTTCAACTTCAGTAGCCAGAATCCTGATAAAGTAATTTTAGAAAGTGACACAAATAATGTCAACAGAAGTAATCTACAGCAGATTCATTATAATGTATTGCTTTTGGTGCCTTGAACATAATTTCACCCAAAATATGTGTTATATGCTCACCTTTCCTGGATACTTTTAGTAAAGGGAAACCTCATGCATTATTTTTAATATCAACACATAGTTCCATGTCTTTCATGCTTGCTTTACTGCTGCTGTCACCCATATCATCCCCAAGAGGATCTATTTTGAATCATAGATGGTATATTATGTTTTATTCGACATAGTGTAACTTAACTGCTGTGAAATTGAGGACAGTATGTATGTATGTACTGTATATGTAAATACAGGCACATACAGTGGATTGCAAGGAGTTTTCCGCCTTTTAAATATTTTCTTTATTAAGGTTACTGCAGAGCCCTTAGTTTGTCCAGTTGTGTCGAAGGAAGCCTCTCTCTTTGTGTGGGTAGACATGTACAGGTGAACCAGGCAGTCAGGAGGTTGTGGAGTTAAGATCGATAGAACAGCCTATATTTTCCCTTGAGGGCCTGACTGCATGCTTTAACAGCCAGGATAATGTATGATATGGTATCTCTCTTTCACACATCTGCACACATGGTCCACACCTGTGCAAACCCTGCATCACAAATGAAGACCAAAAGCTGTATGGTATGAAATCACCATTATAATGAAAACTGGAGCAGACAATCTAACATACACTGTACAGGAAAGACTGTGTGTATGCGTGTGTGCTTGCATGCACATCCTGATTTGTGCATTAGTATGCGTGTGCTATGAATTTTCACTACCAGTGTGCAAACTTTGTGTGCATTTGCCCAAAGCCCTACTAACAGAATGTTTAATTGGTCAAGGCGAGCGTTGAAATGACCTTTTCATTTCCCCGAGTCCAGCCCATGCCGCACAGTGTCAGAGTTCAGAGTTCAACTGTCTGGACCAGCAGCTTTGAACTTCAGTGGCTAGTGTGCAAAAGGCCAAAAGATTTTCACCTCAGAAAGTCAATGACCTGAATGTTCAAGAGGAGGTGAATTTGGAAAGAAACATTTGACTGAGAGGCAGGCAGGGCAGAGATGGTGAATGAACGTTAGAGTGACAGGAGAGAAAGACATACAGAGAAACTAAGATAATGAGGGGGAAATTGAGATTAAGTTATTATTAATCTTCAATATTGTATATTTTGGTGGATTTGGTGACACCTGATTAAGGCCTGACTGTCGATGTGACAGGCAGTCACATCAGGAGAGCTTTTATAGGCTATATCAGAAAATACTCCTGTGGGTAGCTGACAAAGACTTTCTGGCATTAACAAATGCTGAACATTAAAAATGAGAAACTCCTCTGTACTTCTACCAAACTAGCAAGGTTAAACTGGGAGCACCAGTGTACTGTATCTGTATATTTATATATATATCGACAGACTTTCAAAACAAGCAGCTCATTAGCTCGTGGTTTGACACCTAAGAGCTTGTGATGCATTACACATCAGCTCTTCTTATTCATAGTTTGACATCATTTTCTGTGGGTGAATTAAAATTACATACTGAGGTTCAATGGGCGAGCATCAATTGAAAGTAGCACAGAGTAATGCTTACAGAATGCAAATAGTGTTTTTTCTCTAACTTTTTTACTGCATAGAAATGTTATTTTTCTTAGAGGCTGCGTTCAGACTGCAGGCTAAAGTGACCCAAATCTGAATTTTTTTGCTCGTATGTGACTCAAATCGGATATTTTCAGTGAACAGCCTAGGTCACATAGAATCTCATCCTTTTCAGTTTGGATTTAGCTCTCTTTCATATGTGGTCCAAATCAGATACAATGTGATAGAATTTTTGGAAATGCGACCTCAGTCTGGACAGTTAGATCGGAATTCATGTGACTCTGATGTTAGTCTGGCGACCGCCGTCCCTAGGGATGCACTGAATGTTCCGGCCAACGAAAATAGCAAAAATAGCACTTTCGGTGCTTGGCCTAATAAGTCAAAAGATGGAATAAACTTTACCAAACAATTACGTTGACTTGTGGCCAGTGTGGAAGAATTTTAAAGTGTCTGAGAAAGACACAGAAATTGCCGTTTGTAGACACTGATCTGCTGAATTGTCTTCTAGCACATCCACTCCATCTGTGGCTGACTTCTTAGAAAAGGCAACAGACGGTCTGACCCGCTTTGAGTGTTTCTGTCACTCGTTTGTGAGAAGGTGATTAAGCTAGACACACCTAAATGTGGAGTGCACATGTATTCAAGCCTTTATGGTAACTGGAGCGGATCAGAGCGAGCTGACAGGCAGGTTAGCGACTTTATCCTGTCAGTTTCTCTCTTTACAAAGACAAGTTGCAGAATGAGAGTCCAACCTGAAGAGAGGCTGTGAAGGCTTCATGTTACGCAATATGAGAACCAAATACAAGATTATTTATAAAATTGGGTCAGACTTGATGAATTTAGTGCGTCCGGTGTCTATACAGTATGGAAATGAGATGAATTGAATTTTATTCACAGAAAGTATAAAACATATTACATGTGTACATTAAAAATAAATGAACAAATGTAATTTACATGTAACTCCCATGAGTGTGAGTGGTTGTTTGTCTGTATGTGGCCCTGTGATGGACTGGCGAACTGTCCCGGGGTGTACCCCGCCTTTCGCCCAATGTCAGCTGGGATAGGCTCTAGCCCCCCGCCCCCCCTCCCCTCCGCGACCATGTACGCAGGATAAGCAGTTGACGATGGATGGATGTAATTTACTTTAGCAGACCCCCCCGGGGCTTGGACCGACCCACTATAGCAGGGGTATTCAATTAGAATTCAAAGAGGTCCAGTTAGAGAAAATTTCCCGCAGCAAAGGTCTGGAACAAACGACTATCTTGCGTTATCGTTCAGTACGATAATGTAGTCAAAAACGGACTGTCAAATCAATTAATATTTCAGTCAGTTTTCACATCAAACTGGAGGGATAATAAATAATAACTACTCTAATAATTTCATAAATTCTAAATTTAAGTAAACTAAAATAAAGTGCCTAATTTTTAGAAAAAAATTAATAAAAAGTGTAGCTTGGAGTGATGAGATGTAGTCTTAATCAATTTTATAATAAACAGTCAAGACATCATAACAGCTGAACAGCTGTAATGCCTCCTCTTCTCTTTCATTCCCTCTTATAGAATTACCTACTTTCTCTTTGTTCAGTGAGAAGCGTGAGCTCTAGTTTCTCCTGCCATTTAGGATTGGAGATCGGAATGCACAGATTTGATTGGCTGAGCGGACCGTGGTCCGCCAATTAGTGGCCTGCGCTACAGTCTTTCCAAATCCAGTGGGAAACACTGAGTAAAAAGCACATGTTGACTATTTCTTTTATGCAGTCGTAAAAAAGAAAAATGGCGAAAATGTGAATGTACTTGGAATTTTCATTTCGGTGCGTCCCTAGTCGTCACAATTCTATGTCAAGTGCATGCAACTTGTCCAGGGCAAAACAGTTGAGGGAGAAAGTGTTTTGGGGTTTATACATGCTGCATAGTGCCAAAAGCTGCAATGAATGCAATGAAAAAGACACAATTTCGTGAACATTTGTCATAAATCAGGACAGGAGAAACAGGAAATCAGGATGATTGTGACCCCGGGAGGAAACCAGGAGAGAGCAGTGAAAAATGAGAGTCTTGGGACGGTAGGCAAGAATGACCTAACCTCTGTGGCCGCCATGTTTACTTCTCTACGATAGTGTGCTGCATGAGATGTCATATTATTCTTTTACGCAGGCGGGTCAATTTCAGGTTGTGGCCTGTTCACACTGGAGTCTGATATTGGCCACATTTTAAAAATAATGTGAACATTAAATTGGAATTAAATTGGAATTAAACATTAAGGCCTGCAGTGTGAGCAGTGTAGCCTGAAGGGTCATTCAGACCAGGGATATCTGCTAATTCACTAGCTTTGATCCGGACCAAATACAATGTTGATATTTTTTTGTTTGGTGAGGTGTGCGTTCACACTGCTCCTTTTGCAAGTGAAGCAGAATTTGTATCCAAAACCTTACATGTGCTAAGGTCATCCATGGACAGAATTTTATCACACCTAATTACATAATACATATCTAACCCTGTCACACTGTGCCTAGGAACTCATCCATTCGTCTCCAGATTTGCCTGTCATAGGGGGTAGTGATCAGTGTAACTAAAGACAGAATCTGCACTGACTATGAAAGCCTGTTAACTCGAAAAAAGGCGCAGTGCTTTCTGCAATTGGGTCGGATCCACGTCGAGCCGGTTTCACACCTTAAACAAACCTTGCCAGAGTTTGTTTGGCACCGGACCTCTATTCAAGGAGGTCTCGGTAAGCTTATGTTGTCTGCTTTTGGGGCGCACCCCAGTGCAATTGCTGTATTCGCACATGCCCAAACGACCCAAACACAGGGGGAATAATGAACTATAATGTGATTCAACTGCAATAAATGAGGCAGGTGTGAAAACCCCCTGACACACACACTGAACCAGCAAGTTATACTGTTAACCCATGGATAATTTGTGCTCATGTAATGATGAGCATGCTATTAAAGCAACAAAAAGACTAGATTTGTTCATGGTAGGTTATAGCCTACAGCAGTTACAGAGACAACTTCACCTTTTTTTAGCCTGCGAGCCTCTTTTGAACAAGGAGATATGAAAATAGACAGGCAGTGTCAGGGGATGCATACATGGAGCACATGGTAAACTGCATGAGAGAGGGAGTGAGGGGAGGACAGATGTAAGTGGCATCATGTCAATATGTAAAACAGCAGCAGTGGTGCCTTGGAGCCAGATTAGACACTACATTTCATCTTCATCTGTAAAGACTTCAGCACTGAGATTTGGCTTGAAGTGGGACAGTCTCACTGCACAGAGGGTACTTTGTTGCTATCACTGGACATCTTCTGGGCATGTTTGTATTTCTGTGTGTATTTCTGTGTGCTCATGCAAAAAGAAAAATTATGTAAAGGTTATGTAAATTTAATAGATTAATGGTCTAATTAATTGTATTTATATACAGTTTAATTTATTTTAGTTTTTTTTTGATAACACACATATACAGTGTTGCAGTGATTATAAAAGGTTGGCTGTGTTTGCTCGGTTGTTTTGAGTTGCTTTTGGAAATTTTAAATGTCAGTAGTTACACATTTGTTCCTTCATTTATTAAATGACTCACTTTATTGGCCTGCTGTCTTAACCTCTGTTCTTTTTGGCGTGTAAGTGGGAAGCGTTGGTGGGCGTATCATTCATCTAATGGGACTAGAGAAGATTACACAAAAAATGCACACAGGAAAGAAAAGGAGAAAATGGTACAAAGGAAGCAAACAAAAAGGCTGAAGGCCATCTAAAGGCGTATACAGCAAACAATATTTTAGAGGGCATTCACTTGAGCAATAATGATTTCAGCAGAAATATGAATTTGCAGCATATGACAAAGTCAATGTGGGTAGCCGAATGTCTGTGAGAAGCAAGAATATGATGGAAACACACTTTTATTATTTTTTTTATTTAACCTTTATTTAACCAGATGATCTCATTGAGATTTAAAACCTCTTTTTTCAAGAGAGCCCTGGCCAAAATATAAATACTTAAGGAAATAATTGCTGTAAATTAAATTGCCAATTGATTAAGCCTTAAAAGGCTGGCTATATATATTGTCTGGACTGTCTCATGTCTAAAAAAATAGATACAGAGACAGATTGCATTCAACCAGTGGATACGGCTCATGAAATATCAATTCACCTGTGACCTAAAAGTTAACAAGTGAACTGTGGACGCAATTTCTGCAGGAGGCCAGTTTGCATGTAGCTTAAATCTGGGGCTGTTGACTCTGTGCCTCTGCTCCGTTTGGAACCAGGCTTACGGAGAGCTAAGCTGTGTCGATGCCTAGCGGATCATCAAATATTATTGCACTCTGCAGTGACAGTGACAAAAGAGAATGACAGGGATACATAGAAATGGAGGAAAGTAGAGAAACAGTGTATGTTTAGAGAGAGCGAGAGAGAGACAACAGAGAGTCAGAGTAGGGAGAGAAAAACAGCAGCAGAAAGATAAGAAAATATTGAGGAGGAAAAATATATATAAAAGAAATACATCTTGAATAAATCCCCTTAACCTGGAGCTGTTTATGTCGGGATGATTTAGATCTTGGCTTAGGAGAACACAGCTTTGTCAACAAGAACTACTACTAGTACTACAGTACAGTCACCTCATATCTCCTGTTGCTCTTCATTCTGTATTTTTTTCTCCTCCACATTTATTCCTCTATACAGCTCTGCCATTCATTCTTTCATTCATGTTCTGAATTTTCCTGCACAATGCGCTCTTTCCTGTCTCCTTACGCTGCCAGGCTTGTACCTCAATGGAAAACTCTTCGTGTATGGAAACTGAACATATGTCTTGATGCAGTGTGTTTGCATGCGCTCCCTTATGTTTGTCTTTCGCTCACTCCTTTCTCCGCACCTCTCTCTTCTTTTGTCCAACAGATTTACACAAGGCAGACAGTTTTCCTGATTTAAATAGATCTGATTAAACACTGCGTAAATGTTTGATTTTTCAAACGTGTATGCTCTTTCTCCTGAGATTCTACGGCAAGCTAGTTGAGCTAGTTGTGTTTGATGTGTTTAAGTGTTGGTGTGGATGTCTGCGTGGATATGCATGGTATTTCTTTGAAATAATTAATTGATATGAAAAAGAAATGAGACATGACATCCGTTTAAGATATGTGTTCCTGTGTGTGTGTATGTGTGTTACGTAAGCCCCCAGGAAAAGCACCAGGCTGTGTGTCGATTTAGTTGCTCTGGCCACAGTCATATTATAGCCCATGTGACCAAATGACCCAAAAAGATCTCTTCCCATACAAAGTAATTACAGAAAAAATGGCTGTGAAGCAGTGCAAATAAATTCAAATACATTGAGAAATTACATTTTGTATTAACAAATGAACAGGTTTGATTAGAATGAATGGGTCATCATCTTAGCACACAGAAACCAGTTCTCTTATTGTAATGCCTCCTTGGTATTACAGCATAACTAGCATAACAACAGGGCCTTCCCTTCTGCCATAAGCCAAGGAAACTCATTTTTTTCATTCTTTATGACTGAGATAACTTTCTTTTAAAGTGATTTTACTGTTTTATTCTTTTTTTGTTGGTCTGAAGTCATCTGAACCAACTGTTATCTTACCCATTACAAGAAAGACTTTTAGGTGTGTTCCTTTTATTTTCTACATTATGTCACTTTTTCAGCCCCCCTGCAGCAGCAATTTTTCATCTCCCCACAGTGACACAAAGTGGTCAAATTCAAGATAAAACACGTGTTGCGATTCAAGGCTACTCAAATTTTCAATGATTTATAGTGTCCACAGCCAAGATGAAACCTGCGATTGCTGAAAAACTGTCGGACATTTTGTCACGGTTATGCTATACTTTGTTTCCTTTTGAGTGCAGGGCTTCTTTGTAATAGCATGCATGGGGCCTCAGCTGTTTAGTTCAATATGGTCCCGTATTCAAGGGACACTTTTCTTGTTCTCTTCCCCTCTGGGTTGCTCCTGCACAGGAGTCTTGCTTCTAAACTCTGCAACAATGAAAAGAAAGGATAGTGACTTTTGAGGGTCTTATTTCGTTAAACAGTATGACACATAGGCTTATCTCCGACCACAAGCCTGTGAGTGAGCATGCGCACGCAAACACACATAACATTCACACACACACTCAAGGGATGATTGTCACTGTAGCAGAAATCAGAAAGCTATTCAAATAGAGGGCCTTGCTGACTCAGCTTATACATGGCACACCATGTACTGGGAAATTGGCAGATAATGCATTCTGTGTGTGTGTGTTGTGTGTGTGTGTGTGTGTGTGTGTGTGTGTGTGATGGAGACAAGGAGAAGTGAAGAGAAACAAGTGAAATAAGAACATGAAAGAAAAAAGAGAGGGAGAAAGTTGGAAAAGATGTTGTAAAGCTGGATAAAGATGCAGAAAAGATTTCTTTCTTCTTTTTTTCCTAGATTGATGCACAATGCAACTGTCACTTCAAGAGCCTTGTGTTGTCACTCAGAGCTACAGTCAGAGATATGTATTCCTGTTGCACTCGTCTGCCTGGCATGGCAACCAAAACAGTGATGCATCAAAGCGTCCAAAAATAATCTGCTTTTTCCAACACAAGTAGCAGCTGAAAAGCAGCTGGATTGCCTTTTTGTCATATTGTCCTTCCCTAACTTTTTACACGTCTTTCTTTTGTGATATTTCAACGTTTGTGTTTGTTAGCTACAGTTTCATTCTCATATTCCCCAGGGTCTACCCCTCTTTCTTCCCTCCAGTTTTTCTTTCGCCTTCTTTTTGTTTTCAGTGTTTTTTTGCACCAACAGCCATGCACCATATACTTCCATACTTTTGTGTGTGTGTGTGTGTGTGTGTGTGTGTATGTGCACACCCTTGTGTGAGCAGGTAATGCTATGTGAGTGGTCCATTCATTCAGTCTGCTAAATGTCAGCCTATGAAAGAACAGCTGCTGAGTTAAATGCTAATTTGAGCAAATGTTTGACATTGTGTACTGTACATCCACACATACAGTATAATCTAGCTTGTATAAAAGGGAGGTAGATAGCTAGAAAGAAAACTGAATAGAACAGTCTAAACTCTTTTAGAGTTTGCCTGAATTCCTGCACCCCTTGATTGAATCTCTGCATTTATTAGTTGATTGTTTTCACTCGTTTTTAGTTGTGATTTGAATCAATTTTGCCAGCTTTGCTAAGCCCTGGGGCATGAGGGTTAGGGATGAGAAAGCAGAAGAGAGAGGAGAGGAAACCGGAGAGCAAAGGAGAAAGAGATGAATGAACACACTTTGGGCCCTAAATATGTAACAATCACCAGCTGTTCAGGAGCATCAGATGTTTCTCTTTTTGCACTCTGTTTCTCACTGTGAAGGTTGGAACAACTTGTCACATTGTTTTCACTGGATGATAATGATTTTTACCTTTTTAGTAGCGCCAAAGACTGCGCAGTTTAGGACACTGATCTTGTGTCTGTGTGCTTTAACGTCCTGAGTTTCTTTTACAGCACAATGAAGAATGATGAGAGGCCTTTGGGAGGTAGCACTCCACTCAAATTACGGAGAATGCTTTGCTGTTGGCAGGCTGCTGTCAGACCCGTGTTGTTAGATACAGTCAGAGCAGTCAAATATACAACCTAAAGCAGCCCTGGAGAATTTGATGCGGCAGCAGCAGCAGCAGCAGTAGTAGTCTTGGTGGGGGTTACAGTACTACGTGCAGTTTTATCATCAACCTCTACACTGACAGAGAGAACATGTTGACAGGCCTCATGTATATAATGTGCCACATTTACACAAAGACGATTTTATTAAGCATTAAAGAGACTGAACAACAAACAAAAAATAATGTTCAACAACTTACAAAGCAATTTTAATAATACAGCAGCATTTGCTTTAATAAATTGACTGCAAAATGTGTTGCATTGTCAGCCGTCAGTGACTGTGGAAAAATGTGCTTAGGTACTTTGTGTTTCATCTGTGATTACTGTGACACTTCACTGAATTGGAACATTAAAATCCTAATTTTTTTATTTTATTGATAGGAGTATATTGATTGTTGAAGCTTTGCACATCGCATCAAAGAGGGGTTTCCATAATTTAGGGCCCTTAATAAGGCCACAGGAGTAGACATTTTTATAGACATGGTATAATTCATGCATTAAGAGGAAGAATCGCACAAAAGTCATAAACAATGAAAATAGATAAAATGAAAAACAAACATTCATACTGGAGTGAGTAAATTTAGGATAAAAGAAAGGACATGTGAACAAATGTTTCACTGTATTTTATTTCTGCTTAAGCTATTTTGCATACTTAATAGTTAAAGGGGCTGTATGTAGTTTTTCTACTAAAATGAATCCTTTATTTATTGCCTGTGTGAAGGGGTTGTAATCTGACATTAAAATGATCCACCTGCCGGGTTTGGCTATTAACTCTGAAGGCAGGTATTCCTATTCTTTTTTTTGGAGATTTTCCGCGCAATCCAGTGACTGACACGTGCACGCACGCTCCCGAGACTTTGCACTCAGCAGCAACGACACTGCAACTTACGACATGGAGCCTGCTAACACTAAGAAAGACCTGCTCCCAGCACAACCCAGACTCTAACATAAACTCCACGTAAGGATAAAAAACAAAATATAGTTTTATCTGCTCAAGATCATCGAACCAAATGTGAATCGGATCGACTGCGGATGAAAAAATGGAACAACATCGGCAGGGCTTTTGAATCATAGAGAAACCTTCGCTTTGTTTTGGGTATAAAAACAGACCTGGAGTTGGCTGTCATCCTCTTGGAGAGCTAAGCTAACATTACTACAAAGCATGTAAAATATATTTTGTAGTGGTGGGCCGTTATCGGCGTTAACGGCTGCGTTAACGCGAGACTCTTATCGGGCGACAAAAAAAATATCGCCGTTAATCTATTCTCAAAGTTGGGTTGGGAGCTGGGTCTATACTACACAAGCTATGATGACTTTCACCTTGATATTTTAGCGCCGAATTGCACTGTAGGGGGTAAGAACAAGTCTTCGAACCTGTGTGTCTGCCTACTGTGAAATTACCACATCAAACGTGACGTGCTAACATGGATGCAGCTGTTGCTCCGTTCCATTTACCTCGGAGGGCGGAGCTGGGAATGGCGTCACACCGAGTTGACGGCGTTCGGTTACAACCTCGCTTCGGCCAGCTGTTTGTTTACAACTAGCCAGGTTAGTTATTGATCACGCCGGCTGATTAAAAGCGCATTGTCGCGGTATTTACTCACACTAACTGTAGCAACACGTCCACAGACAGCTGTTGGACAGCACTTTGTGTACTGAACATTTCTGAAGCCGCCCGGTGTTGTGCGAATTCTGCCTGCCTGCCGAGAATTGCATGCACCTCGCGGGTGCTAACGGTCATCTATGCTGAGAAAGAGGTGGATGCAAATCTCGGCAGGGAGCCTACAAAATCTGATCTGCCGAATTATGCATCCACCTCTTTAGGTCCTTCTCAGACACTTTGCTGTGCTCATTGATCAAACAGCTTTATCACCACATATATGTACTGAATGTCAAGGAATGGTCCTTCTAGCCTAGTGTATTAAAATATTAAAGACTCTAAACGTTCATAAAATATATACTTCAAATCAATTTATCACCATTGATGAAGTCCACAAAGAATTTTACAGCATTTAAAAGCATTATTTGGAGGTGCATGCAATTCTCTGCAGCCAGGCAAAACTCGGCACAACACCTGGTTTGCACCTTGTGCAATCGCGGAATTAGTTTACTGTAGGAGTTCTTCCAGTCTCAAGTAGCCTACCACCTAAGCGCTAAAGCACATCACACGCTATACACAAGTACATCTTACTGAACATGATTTATTTTCATCACCAATTATCATAGTAGAACAGCTTTCTCAAGCAGTTTGTGATGCATTTTGGAAACAGGAGATGAGCCCCTGGTCTAATGCACCACCTGGCTTGAAACCCGTTCGCACACATATTTTAAATGCCTTCGGCAGAATTCAAATGAGCCATTTTAATCTAGATTAATCTAGATTAATTTCAAGATTAATCTAGATTAATCTAGATTTAAAAAATTAATCTATGCCCACCCCTAATATTTTGATTTTGTGCTTCAGTTGGCTCAAGTTAGATAGCGTTAGCTCACCGGCTAACGCTGAGCAGTTGCTAATCTTGTCCGGTGCAAAGTTATATAGCTTTCACATTAACGTTACTTCACCAACCAGTGCGACCCATGTTACTTTCCTCTGTACCACAATGTCAAAGTGTCAAAGCCTGCAAGAAATTATAATGATAAAAAGCTAATGTGGAGCGATTTGTTTACTATCCCATAGTAATGCAGCCATGAGCAGCTAGCTAACGCTACAGTAGCTCAGACCCGCCGCTGTTTGCCTCGTAACGCTCAATTTAGATTTATTGCCTTTTACTGATAGGCACACAGCTTCTGCACCTCTCAGTCGCTGTAACTAACATGACCCACATAATATACAACCCAGAGGAAGAAGAGCCATCCACTAACACTAGTTACAGTAAAGTTACTTACTGCGGTCTGACTGTTATAAAGTGTGACACAATCTTATAATATTCAGTCCAGCTCACTGACAGTTTCATTATCATACAGTACATGTAGCTGTGCTGACATTGCTGAGCCTCCAGTGACAGATTCACAGATAGTAAAGATAGTTACTGAAAAGCAACAGGCGAGCTAACGATGTAGCACGTCGGCTAAGTGCAGTAAATGTACCGTGATCATGTAACGAGCGCGGATTAGTTCAACATCAAGCTGATAAAACTATTACTGTAACGTTGCAGTATGAGTTTACCTGAGTTTCTATCATGTTGTGTGAGTACTGTGCCAATATGCCGCTGTCTCATTGCGCTGAATGAAGTAACGTTACGGCGCCGGTGTTGATCTGCCTCTGAGACGGGAACCTTGAAGTAACAGAGCCTGAACATGTCTGTGTGAAAAGCCAAGGCCTGCATGTTGTTGTTCCTGCGTTTATTGCAGGATTTCTGTATGAAAGCGGTTGTGTTTCGGATTCTGCTCACTCATGAGTTCAGGCGAGCACGCGTATGAGCACACACCTGGTTGCAATCTTAAAACCACACCGCCGCTGGAAACTCCATAATGCCCCTTTAATACCTGTCACTCAAAGCAGGTGACTTTCACTTTTACTTGACTCATTTCCAAGTAACTTATCTACATTTCATGTAATAATGTAGTTCAGTTCCTTAGCAGCGTTATATATTATTATAAGTACTAGTAGTGGCGGCAGGAGTCATATAGCTATAATGAAATGAAATATTTGTGATTAGAGCAACAAAAGAGTCCATAATAACTTTAAAGGAGAAAAATCTGTAAAAGATTCGCTGTATACAGGCGTGTGTGTGTCTCAGCGTGAATTCTGAGGAGTGCAGTGAAATTTAGTGAATAGCTATCATCAGCAGTCCAATTTAAGCTCTGACGGTGAAGTCAGCAGGGAAGGATCAACGCAGTGTGAGCCTTGTAGGAGAGCGAGGATGAGGAACAGACCAGGGAGGGGCAATGCTTTAAGAGGGCACAATGCAAGATCAGTTAAAAGGGAGAAGGAAAGGGAGACAGATTCGGAGGGCGTGTGGAGGGCTGTGATAAAAGGCCATGCAGAAGTGGAGTAGGTGCTGGATGGTTAATGGAGTGAAAAACAGGTGAGACCTGTACTTACAAGAGGACAATGGTGAGATACTAAGAGAAAGGTAAAGATGCTCAGTGCAGAGGGGCCATTGAAGTCTGCTCTTTGAATCCAAAGAGAGCTTTTGCCTTTGGTCTCTCATGATTCTCTTCTGTGAGTGTTTTTGTGTGTATTTGGTGGTTACTTTTAGAGTGGCTCTTTTTGTTGCTGCCAAATATACTCTTTGTCTTCTCATGCTTTGCGGAAAGCCATGCATTGTAAACAATGTTAGAAGTCAAAATGTATTTATTTTTTACTTTGTGAGAACTTTCACTGTTCTATTCAACTTCACTGTTCAACTTCGATACCGGTTCCTGAACGATACTTTTTTCAATACCAATTTTTTTGGGATAAAATTTGTATATTTTCCCAACAAACAGAGAACCATTGTTGTTTGTATAAAGTAACTTTATTATCACATTATTATCATTAATAGTTTGTTTTAATAATTGTTCCTCTGAAAAATGCTACTGCTTGTCAAAATCAAGACATATTTTCAATGTAACATCAGCCTATATTGTGTTTTTATTTTTTTCATTCCTTTTTCTTTAGTGTTTATAATGTCATTTCATTGTTTATTAATTATATATTGTTTATCGTTTATATGTGAATTTGTGCTCTGGCAACATTGCAACCTAAACATTCATGGCAACAGGCCTGAGAGAAAGAGAGAGAAATCTCTCATCTCATGGAAACAAGTTTCTGCCACTACATATCAAAGTTTCCTCCTCACTAGAGGAAGAACTGTCCAGGCAGCAACTATCACAACAGAAAGGAAACTCAGCCGCGGTGTCTTTAATCCGCTGCAGCAAAGTCGTAGACATCAGCCCAAACATCGTTACGTTATGTCACCGTCACAGGAAGCGCTTCCGCCGGCTGCACATACAGGTCCGTGTGCGGCGGTGGCGTCACTTAACTGATCCTTCGGAAACATTTGGGAAAATGTTGCATGTGTGGAAGCTACCGCGCTACTCTGTCAATTAAAGAGCTTTGATTTGATTCAGAAAACAGCAACGCTGCCACCAAGCTACTGAGAAATGTAGTTAAACTAATAACGGTGGTACTTGTAGCGACGCTGCTGCCCAACGCTGCTCGTACGGTGGGCGTGTTGAAGCAGGCTTGGTGGCAGCAGGGCGCTGAGACGATGATGCACCGGCTCTGTCTTGTTGCAGCAAAGACGGAGCGACTTTCTGCTCTTAAGTTTATTTCACTGCACAGTCAAAGGCTTCACCAGGTTTGTCGTGTTGTCAATTGGCAGCAATTATCTTACGTTGCAAATATTACGTTGCACGCTGTTGCCCTGAAGGTAACGATATAGCTAACGTTACATGTTAAAAGGACACGGTTAAACTACAAAAATGAGTTTGCTTGGCAAGGTTGTTGACTAACACCCAGCAGCTAGCTTGCTCCACCCATAAAGCTGCTGTTAACGTCTCACTGTGCAGTGAGCTGAGATTCACAGACACTCTTACTGATGATGTCAACATCATCGGGTCTGTCTGGGATTACATGAAATGAGAGAAGCAACTGAGGCTGCCTAAATCCACAGAAGGACTGTGGGTAGTTCTCCAAGATATCTGGGACAACCTACCTGCTGAGTTCCTTCAAAAACTATGTACAAGAGTACCGAGAAGAATTGATGCTGTTTTGAAGGCAAAGAGTGGTCACACAAAATCTTGATTTGATTTAGATTTTTCTTCTGTTCACTCACATTGTATTTTGTTAATTAATAAATATAATCTATTAACATGTCTGTTTGTGAATGCACACCTGCCTACAAACCTTTGCACAGTACTGTACTTATAATAACCTGCCTGGGTCCATATAGAAGACGGAGAACACCCCTCAAAGAGACTAATGTTGCTTTGGCTTTGATTTGGCTGATAGGGGCTGACACATACTGTTACACTTCTCCCTTATCCTACTTCCAAATGTTCATTGATTCCAGACTTAATTGAATTTTTGGCAAAACACAGACTTTGGCAGAAGCAAGAATGCACACACAAACACACTGAAGCACACACAGTGTGTCTGGCTTTTACAGAGTGATAACCAGCCTGTCCCTAGGAACAATATTTACACCACGGTGCTGATTAATGTAGCTGTGTGTGTGTGTGTGTGTGTGTGTGTGTGTGTGTGTGTGCGTGTGTGTGTAGTCTGCTGTGTAGAGAGCTGATCTATGTGACAGTGTGTTTTGTGCTCTGCAGTGCTGGAATTCTGTATGCCCAAATAAACAACAGAGGCCTTTCCATAGCAAGCATTTGCAACTTTTTCTTTAACCTCTTTTTAAAAATAAAAACCTGTTTTTATTTTGATACATGAATTCCAGCAGAGCTTAACAATAGCCATTCGTCAATTAATGGTGTAATTTTGTGAGAATTATTCGTGTCTAGGATTATGATACAGGTCACCCCAGGTTTAAAATACAATTAGAACACAAGTATCAGTTACAGGTTAAACATTTCTTATCAGTACCACAGTAATTTGAGTGGGTGGAGAACCAGAAGCACTAATTAACAATATTCCACTGAGGCAATTACTGAAGCTACTGAATCCTTACTTTGCCTTTTTGTACCACAACTTAGCATAAATTAAGACAAATATGGTGTTGTCCCTAATAATAGCTTGTTTTGTCATAAAGAGGTCTCACTGCCTTATGAATTCTTTATTTTTCTCCTTTTACTATGTACTCTATATCTTTGTTTCCCTTTTGTCTCTTTCTTTTCCCAGACATTTAACTTTAACTTTAACTGCTCACACCATGGGCGTCATGGGATTGGCAGCTTTTTTCAGGCAGGCCAAAGGTGATTGGCAGCTTTTATCACCAGACCAAAGGCTATTCACTGTTTGTGGGTTTGCTAATGTGGCGGTGTTATTTAGAGAAATAAACTCTTTGAACTTTAATAGTTTGCCCATCTTATCCGAGTCAGAATAAATTAAAGTTACAAGAGAGAAAATTTCCTCATTATAGCCAGAGTTCCCTGTTGATTCACCACAGGTCAGAAAGGTCTTGGCTGCTGTCCCAGTAGCCCTCAAATTGCAAATATGCACCTTTTGCTTATATTATCTATTATATTATATTTTTTTCTAATGATATTCTTGTATCTCTACTTTCTGAAAGCCTTCCATAATTTCTTATGAGAAATTATGGAAGGGCGTGATTGTGACCTTTTGTCCAATCTGATTTTTGCTGGCAAGTCTCCTTGTAAAAAACAAAATCTGGAAAACATTTCTTATTACTCTGGATTGTTTTGTATAAAGGCCTGTGTGGAGCATAAGTATAATTCTAAAGAAAAGCTCCAGTTTCAGCTGTGAGTAAGCTGGCAAAGAAAAATTATACTGATGTTTTTGTTTAATTGAGCCATTAGCTTGACAGTTAATTGCCACACCACTGGGTAGATGTGGCTGTGTGTGAGAGGGAGAGTCAGTTGAGGGTCAATTTTTCTTCTTTTTAAAATACAGCAGCGTTTTGGTCAGTGGAAACCTGCTAATTATATAAACAAGATATTTGCAAAAGCAGCACTAAGCTAAGTCTGATAACAGACATTATGATCACTTTATTACATTTCAGTTGTGACCTTGTTTTTTTGCATTGGTTGTTGGTTTTATGTATATTTGCTGTTTGTGTACTTACCCTGTCTAGACTGAGGTCTGTGTGGTAATATCACAGTTTGGTCACAGTATCCCAAAATGAAGATTTCACTGAAGTCCTGCCATACTGAAGCTTTGTCTAAAGCGCACAGCTGCCACAGCATGTGCTCTTTTTACTGAATACAATGCCTCCTGATTAAGTTTGGGGCGCTAGCAGTTCAGCAGTGCTCAGGAATAATACCAGTCTAAATTAGAGAATGATTCTTGTTTCAAGGCAGTTACTTTTGAAAGTAACTTTTTTTACTCTTGAAATTCTAATTGAAGAAGATTGAAGAACATTACGTTTGGGTAGTCTCTTTTTCCCATGCTGATCATACAAGACAGTTTACGTAATAATTCCTTAGAACATATATTTATCATGAAAGCAAACCATGTTTCCCATACTATACAATATCTTGTAAACTGAAGCAGAAGAAAACAGCTGCATAAACAACTTGGTGGGGTCTATGACTAAGCATTTCTGTGATTGTGATGTGTCTGTCTGTTCATGTATGTGTAGTTTAGTTAAGATAGATGTGCATGGCAAACTCCAGGACTCCTTGCTGTTTTTCCCATTCATTTTACTGTTTCTCGCTCTCTGTTTCACCAAATCACACCCCTCTCTCTTTCCGTTCACATTTATTTGCTCTTTTAAACAACCTTACTGTTATCTCTAGTTTTACATCTGCTGTGCTTTTTCTCCTTATGTGTTTTGTTTTTACCCATACACAAACATATTTTTTGTTACTCTGCTCATTCTGTTTTACTTTACTGAAGTGCAAGGATGAGACTGAGCCATATCTACATTCATGCTTTCCTCTCTAGTCCAGCATCTCCTCTCGCTTCCTACCTCCTACTGTCGTTTCACCCACCCAGTCACTGCCTGAGTTTCACTGTTGTGTTACATCCCATTCATAAACTTGCTCTTTCCCCTCACTCTTTGCATCGCTCATCTTGAATGCCAGCAACCCAGCAGCCCAGCTCCACCTGCCCCAGCAAGGAGTCTTGATGATTTATGACTCCCTACTGGGGCACACTCAGACGCCCTCCTACGGAGCGCTGTGTCAGGATCTGCTCCAGCCTTGGAGTGCGTG
This sequence comes from Lepomis macrochirus, assembly GCA_024633595.2. Lineage (NCBI taxonomy): Eukaryota > Metazoa > Chordata > Actinopteri > Centrarchiformes > Centrarchidae > Lepomis > Lepomis macrochirus. The sequence goes on along the minus strand of JALXJV020000011.1, from coordinate 23,886,077 downwards.
CCAAAAACTTAGCTCAATAATCATTTTCTTCATCCTATTAATTGGTAGCAAAATCTCTTCTCGTTGAGCTCTCTGTGGCTTTTCATCCTTTACTTCCTCCCTCAGATATGAGACGCACTCGCTCACCTGGCCCCTATCTCCAACCATCTGACAGGCAGGCAACACAATCAATACGGTTCCCATCTTGCTTAGATTGATTCATAGTTATGGGACTTTTACTTGGTGGGCCTTATCTTGTGATCTGGGAAAGGTAATGATGTCTTGCAATGTGTTCAGTGTGTTGCTACAGGCATGGCAAGCTCTCAAACAAGCAGTTATTTTCAAGGTGAGGGGGGGGTGTTTGCACTGTGCTTGTGTATCTGTCCATGTCAGAATGCATTGTTAGCTTGACTTTGATATATTTTTGTGTGGCTATCAAAGAGATGCTATAGTTGCTCTGTAAACCAGTAATGGCAGTCAAATAACAACCCTCTGATGTTGGTGATACCAGTATGCCATGTTGGCTTCCTTTAACATGCTCACCTTCTAGAATCTTTTGGAGAAACATGTCTTAGACGTTTTACATTTCAAGTTATTTAGCATTTACAAATATGGCTGTGCAGTACTCATTTAATGTTGTACATGGCTGTGGTACTGGGCTCGACTCCATCTGGGGGAACATATCAAAAAAGATGTCTACAAGGGCCACAGTGTAGACCTCTACAATGTAGAACAAGGTAAACGTATAAAAAATAGTCAAAATGGTGAATGACGGTAATATGTTGGGGCTCAACATCGCGGTATGCGGTATTATTGCATTTTTTTTAATCAATGAAGTAATTTGGTGCCATATAGGGATGAAACGATTACCGGTTTAACGGTAAACCATGGTAAAATTCCCAAAGGTTATTATTACTGTACACATTTTAATTACCATGAAAACCGGGTACGGTTAACCGGTTATAATCTCACGGTAAACACTGTCCAGCTTCTCCCAGAAGCAGGCGTGCATGTGCAGAATGCACCGCGAGTTTATTTGAGTCGATGACAACACGACAGAAGACAACACTGTGGAGATTTTTCAGTCACTCTGAAGTCCGGTCGTATTTTAGTTTTTCTAAGAGCGCAGAAGGAAACTCGATTGAAGAAAATAACCTTATATTGAACGCAGGGTGAGTTAACTTTTAGCTTTGGTTTGTATCTCTGACATGCTAACAGTGTGTGAACTGAAGCTCTCAGTGCTCAGTGCTGCTCTTGCAAAAATGCTACACGTTCTGTTGCTGTGCGTCGTGTGTTGGCGGAGTATATTTGTCCACTGCACGATAACATGTTACACTGTTTAGTCAACTAACCAACATATCTAGAAACTCTACAGACTCCTCTGTATTTCAGTTTTTGGGCTCATTACAGTTACTATCACTGTCTTCTAAAGACTTATTTGTTTTCATGTAATTGTCCACGGGGTCATTGTGTTTATGGAAACAAAATGGCAATTGTATTTGTAGTTTTCAATATAAAATTGTTGAAATGGTTTCAGTGTATGTATCAGTACACGTTTTACACATTTTTACAATACCATGATAATACTGATAACCGTGATAATTTTGGTCACTATACTTGTGATATGAAATTTTCATACCGTTTCCTCCCTAGTGCCATATAGCATGTTGCACAATTATCTAATTGCAATCCCAATGTTTTTGTCCTCATTTAATTACCTCTCACCAGTTACCAAGTAAATTTCTGTCATTGACTCATCTATTTTTTTAAATGTATTAGCCTGTTGCACAACTTACATTGTCAAGAACTGCTAATGTGTACAGAAGGGCTGCACAATTAATCTAATCGCAATCCCGATGTCTTCATGTGCGATTACATAACCGCAAAAAGTGTGCGATTTAATAAAACAGAAAAGGTGTGATACTGTCTTCTCTGTTCGAAGCTCAAAAAATGACATATGGGCCAGCCCTACTGCTAGTCATTCAAAACATAGTCAGACTCGTCAACGAAGCACCGAGAAAAATGCCGGTGCACCGGTCGCTCTGTGACAGAGACAGAGACGCTGTAAGCAGCTAAAGTGGTAAGACAGAAGAAAATGTTTGGGTTTGGCTTGCTGGCTATTTAACGTTAGCTGGCTTTTGTTGTTCAGCATGTTCAGCTTTTCAAAGAGCCGACATGAATTTCAGTCACATTTTGTCAACTTAGTGCATTCATTAATAATTTAGCAAGTAGACTCATAGTAGCATTTGTTCTATTATAATCAAATCGCAACTGCAAATAGCAATATTATCCACAATTATGCCAATATGACTTTTTCATGCAGCTCGGGCTGTCCAGATAACCGCAAAATTGAGATACCGCAGTATTGGTCAAGCCTACCGCGGAGCATGGTAAGCACCGCAACAACCGCAGTGTGTTCATACTTTACACTTCAGGGCTTGTTAAATTGATAAATGAGTGCTTCCACAACCATAACAAGCTCTGTAACGGTTGAAGGACGGATCGCCATGGGCTGTACGTTACCCAACTTCAAACTTAGAAGCTCTAAGTGTCGCCGTGTTTTCTGTTGTTTTGCTGTTTATTTTAAAGGTTAGCTAACTTAGCGTTAGCATATTGCTATATATTAATGTGGGTAGCAGACTCAGCAATGTTGTCATACTGAGGGACAGTGGAGAGAAACTGTGAACGCTAAGCCTCATTTGAAGTTTACTAACTAACTAACGAGTGTATTTTGTCTGATGCCTGCAGCTGCTTTTCATGCAGCTGCTTTCTGTAGAAATTTAGTTATAACGTTACTACAGCGCAGTGGTTAGTTGTGGACAGCCCATTCTGCTCCGCACCGGTGTTTGAGTGTGTTCGCATGCGTGTGAGTTGCTGCGATATGTTAATTGACTTGATAGACTTACCTTGAAGGTAATGATATAGCTACGTGTGAAAAAGACACGGTCAAACTACAAAAAGAAGTTTGCTTGGCAATGTTGTTGACTAACACCCAATAGCTAGCTTGCTCTGACGTAAAGCTGCTGTTAGCGGCTCACTGTGCAGTTGGATTACAGAGGCAGACACTCACATACTAACGTTATGCTAAATGGCACCAAATTACTTAATTGAGGAAAAATGTGCTAATACCGTATACCACGCTGTTGAGCCCCAACATATTGCCGTGGTGGAAATTACTTCACTGCAACAGCCCTACGAGCAGCCCTAGTTTTTAGCCATGGTCCTGTAGATCTGCAAATTTCACCGTGCTGCAACACCGTCAACTGTCAGGGGATTGATTTTAGATCCATGATAATAATGTATGAACTTGTGCAGCTGTTATACAAAGCAACTTCTAGCAGTAGCATCTCCCCAGTGGTATATTGCCCTGTATCCACTGCAGCTTCCTCGCTGACTCATGTCAGCTGAAGACCAGTGATATTACAGTATTCATGAGCTTATTTTGCTGTATGCCTCTTTAGACTTCGTGTCTGTGTGCAGTAACTTGACTGACAGGCAGTATAACCTTGTAGTATGAATGTCAAAGTGAAGCAACCTCTGGCATGTACATGTGTCCGGGAGAGGGAGAGTGGGAAGCCCAGGAACCAACCAGTGCTATCTTTGCCTGCTCCCTCAGGCAAATCTGTCAAACCACAGACATTAGAGAAAACACACATTCAAACATATATAATGACAAATAGACATTCAAAGAAAATGTCTGCTAAACTATTAAAAATATATATGTACGTGAGAAAACACTGCCTGCATACTTCAGCTCTATCATTAGCTGTGAACTCTATAAACTTAGCAAGGTTTATTAATTATTATTATCTTATTCCTTCCACAAATCTTTAAATCACCATGTGTGGTTTTATATACCTAGTGGTAAAAATGAAAAAGGTAGCCCAGAGAATATTCAGAAGCCTTCATAATTTATAAAGATAGTGTGTGATTGTCTGTCTGTGTGATTTTGGTTGGCATGTGTCTTTTTTTTGTGTGTATCTGTTTGTCAATGCACATGTACAGCTGTGCAGTTCATGCCATGTATAGCCTAGTTTGCGCGTATTCCTCCAATTTGCCCCCATCTGTTTGAATTTCCTCACACTATCGCACTGGACGTAGCCTTGGGTACTAGGGGTGGGAGGAATAATCGATTCTAAGATGCATCGCGATGCGCACGTGGAAGATTATTAATCGATTAACAAATGTCTAAAAATCGATTATTTAAATATTAATTGATAATGTAATGTTGACGGAACGCAAAAGGCGGAACTCACGGAAGAGCAGTGCCCGGAGCGTCTGAGGAGCGCACACAACAGAGAGACCAGTGTCCCCCTGTATTCGTCACCGCTGTGGAATGAATAGCCACCCCAAAATGTTACACAATCATTAATATCAATGCGCAAGTAATTATTTTAACTCGCACACTGCGAGCATGGGGACGCTCTGCAGCTGTGTGTGTGTGAGGCCGAGCGAGTGAGAGAGAGCGAGTGGCAGAACGTGACGGTGAAAGTTAGCGTTGAAAAATATTTGCAGTAAGTTTCAGTCTGGTAGTAAACGTGCAGCTTAGGTCGCTGTGTGACCGTCAATAAGACTGTAGTTTCCCCAACGGTTGGAAAAGTGAAGGCTGTTAGCGCGAGCTAACATCTCCCCGTACAAGGGCTCTCTCTGTCCCCCACACCAGACTCCGCAGCCTTCAGCGTTTGTGTTGTGTGTGTTTGAGACAGCCAAGTGTGAACAGATGACTGTAAGTCATACATCTATTACAGTATATGGTGCCCCAAGTTAAACATAGTATAGTATATATGGTATAAGAGAGCACACCAGAGTTGGCCATCTGAAGTGTTTATATGGGGAATGCATTATCTGGCCCGTGTCCTGTCTGTGCTCTGGAGCTGTCAGCTCTAGTCCACAGTGGCATATGACAGTGTTACCCTGAGGGTTTGTCCTGCCTATTCCATTAGTTTGCCCAGCTTCATGCTGGCACCATGTCATGCCAAGAACACAAACCGCTTCTCCACCCCAGCAGGAACAGTGTATGATTAATGACTCGAGATATGTTTAATTTTGTGGTATTTGCTTTATTATATAGGATACAGTGTAGAGCTTGAAAACACATGGGAGAACAAGGTTATGACATGTTACAAAGGTCTTTATATTTAAGCATCAACTGGAGCGTGAGCTCTGTAGGTCATGTTTCAAAATGCCTTAGGCACCAATTTAAATATATTTACTGTATAACATGAACTGTAAAACCTTTCGCCATGATGTTGCCCAAACACAAAGGACAGTTTTGAGCATTGTTAGTGATGATGAAAAATAGTGTGGGTGCAGTGTGAGTGGCATCACAGTGTTTGCTCAAATATACAGTAGATTAAGGCCATGGTCAAGGCCATATTAATTTATATACTTTTACAGCCTATTTATGGTTTCTAGGGAATACAGACAGCTGAAAACACAACATTAGTATTTTAAGTAATTTATGTGCAACAAACAATTTCTTAAACTAAAGTATGAGTAAATTTACAACAACCATGTTTAGCTCCGTAGGGTAGACTGGGGTAAATCTCATGAGATTCAAGAAACCCTAGGCTAACTTGTCTTGTCTCACATAGCTGGTCTGCTCTCCACACTTGGTTTCACCTAATTTAAGTGCTGTGCCAGCACAGGATAAAAGCTTGGCTGGGGCTGTTCTCAGGGACAGTGGATGGAGGGGGGGGGGTCATGTCTGTAGGAGCTGTAGGAGGTCATGTCTGTAGGATGTCAGAAGAAACTCAAGCAACATTGAGATGACAGTGGTCATCACAAAACAAAACAAAGACAGAGATTCTGTCATCTGTATCTACTATTTCCAAGGTCAAAAATGAACTTTCATGATTACAGCTACATGCCTAAGATCAATGTTCCATCCATCCATCCATTTTCTGCCACTTATCTGGAGCCACGTCATGGTGGCAGCGGGCTAAGCAAGGTGAGGGACTACCTTGCTTAGCCAGCAGCGTTTTTCACCTCCTCCTGGGGGATCCTGAAACCTTCCCAAGCCAGATGAGACATATAATCTCTACATTGTGTTCTGGGTCTCCTATCAGCTGGACTCACCTGGAAGACCAGAAAGAAAGAAGGGCGCCTAGGGGCATCCTGATCAGATGCCCGGACCACCTTAACTGGCTCCATTCTATGCAAAAGAGTAGTGGCTCTATTTCCGAGCTCCCTCTGGATGTCTGAGCTGCTTACCGTATCTCTTAAGAGCGAGCTCAGCCACCCTACGGAGGAAACTAATTTCAGCCTCTTGTATCCATAACCCTTATTCTTTAGGTCCCTACACAAAGCGTGTGACATATATCAAAAGCTAACGGTGACGCCGCACCAATCTGCCTGTTGAACTTATGCTCCATTTTACCCTCACTCCTGGACAAGATCCCAAGATACCTTCACTTGGGAGAGCAACTCTCAATGTTACGTAAATTAATTCTAATCCTAAAACCAAGACTTAACTCTCAAATAACCTTTTGAAGAAATGATGACCAACCACCTAAAACTGGAATTGGTCCTCATAAAGATAGAAGTACATACAGAGCACATGCACACACACATATAAACACAGAGCAGAACTAGCACAACCACTACCATAATACACAAATAATATGGATTCATATATTGAATTATTATACCCTAGTGTTTCATCCCAGCTCTGGCAATTCCAGACCTCATTCCCCCACAGTTGAACAGGCAAAAATTCTGATTTATTATTTCTCCTGATCGTATCATTATAAATCCCACTTTTACAGCATTTCATTCAAATTTTATGGGCTGTCGTGACTGTGACTCATTTGGCCATAAATTCAGCCCTCAAATAATTTTTTTTCACTACAGTGGTTTCTCTACAGACTTTTTTGTTTATTCCTCCCTTTGCTCTTCTTTTTGTGTCATGCTCTCTCTCTTTCTGTCTCCTCATCAACAGCAAGAGTCTGAAACAAACTGCAAGAGTGTGGTTTGTCTTAGACTTTGTGTGTGTGTGTTCATGCAAAAATTAATCATGAATATGTTCCCTGTGTGTGTGTGTGTGTGTGTGTGTGCGTGTTTGGAGTGTGTGCGCGTATGTGCGTGTGTGTTTGCCAGCTAGAAAATATTTCTCAAGAACAAAAATGAGCAAAAGTGCCACTGTGCTCTAAAGACTTGCACAGATGCACTGCTTTTCTACAACTGTGAAAAGTGACACATGTAATTAGCTGTTTTTGAGAGGGCTGAGATGCTGAAAGAGAGAAAGATGGAGCGATATGAGACAATGACAGATTATGAACACTAGAAAGAGAGGGAGAAGTAGTTTCTCAACCAGCAGCATCACTCAGCATTCATCTCATTTATGAATTTTTCACTATCTTTTACGTTTCTTTACTGCACACTTTTATTCCCCTCCTACACTTTTCATCACACACCTGTTGATAAGCTATTTTCTCTTCTGTTCTCCCTTCTCTCTCTTTCTCCCTCTTTTTCCCTTTGCTTTCACTTGCCTTCTCAGGACATCTGTTAAGCTATGTTTTCCAGGCTTAGTGACCTATATCCCTACTGTCCTAATGCCCTACCGAGTTATCTAGGATACATCTGGCCTAATATAGACATGTACACACATAAATAAAAATAAATGCTGTGAGTAGAGCTAGAAAGGATTTAAGAAGATGGATTGTTGCATAAATTCTGTATGAAAATGTATAATAGCTTTTAATGATATGTCACATTATATCCCAGGGTTTCATGTACAGTTTGGTTGTCGCTGGTCATTCCACTTTAAAAGGGCTATTCCAAAACCTGCCGTAAGGCAAACAGTGACAAGGAACAATTAAACAATAATAATAATAATGAACAACAACATCAGAGGTTTTCAGTCTGAAATTTATGTAAAGCACTCTTTTCTCCTGACACATTAGAGTGGAAAATCCCTTCTCTTCTCAGACATGAAGAATTTATTCAAAAAAACTGCTTTGCATACATTTCTAACAAGAACGTCAACACAAGTGTATTTTCAACTGTTTCAGCTGCATTCTTAAAAGAAATCAAATGAAGAGAATGATTTTTTAGCCTTGTATGTCCTCTCTAATGAGCACTTTCACTCTACCCCCCAGAGTGGTACTTAAATGTTGCCTAGATACTGGGTAAATATGACTTTTCTTACATCAGGCTCAGCAACAAATATTTTATTTTAGTAGAAAGGCAAATATTTCATCTCCCCTATTGGATAGCAGGCTTCATTCTCATTGACTGTCATTTTCAATTTACTTTTCTTTCAAAAACACCTACAGCATAATACATCTCCTTTTACACTTTTCGGCTACTTACTCCATTCCCAAACAAATTACCCCTGAAGTCAAATCTAACTGATAAGGATTCAAAGCACAAATTATATTTATCATGATTTGTGGCCTGGATCCTATTTTGCATATGGTCAGGAAACTGTCTGAAACCCGGGGAGGTATTATTGATGCAAATTAGATAATTGCATTATGCTAATTGCTGTTCATTAGATTACCTTGTTATATTTGTTTATTTGGCTCTCAGATAAACCCTTAACATGGCCTATTTGAAATGGAGTCTTATTAGATGATATTCAATATTGGTTGATTTAATATTGGTTATTTAGAGTGGGAGACACGTCAGGAAGTTCACCCAGAGGTAAAGAAGCACACACGCCTTCTGTTGCATGTTAAAACATACAACATGGGCAACATGCACATGCATAGCCTGGAGTAAAGTTCAATTCAAGTTCAGTTTATTATTGTACATGTAGCCAAGATTACTGTGCTTATACTTTTGTGTAAGTTTGCGGACACCGTTTATAAATGTGTATAAATTAGTGTGTGTGCAAGGGGGCGTTAGTGTTTGTGTGCATGAGTCGCAGTCGCTGTGGGTGTGTGTGTGTGTGTGTGTGTGTGTGTGTCAGTTGCCACCTCTCCTCATTAAAGGTGAACTGAGGCGAGGCCTGGCCGTTTGTTGGGTTGGTAATTGATGTGCGCAGCTCAGTGGGATACAAGGTTTAATTCCTCAGCGTTAACGAACGATAAATCACAGGTACACTCACACTCACACAAACGCACTGTGAAGGAGACATAAATCAAAGGCTAAGGGCCTGCCACTGCCTGCCTTACTGCAATGACAATATCATACCACCTCTCCCTCCCTCTGTTTTTCTTTCTCAGTCATTCTTTCAATCCGTGTTAATCCCTTTGTACCTTTGACTGCAGTGACACTATCGTCACACGTATCTCCCCTCTCTTCCACTCAGTTCAATTCTACTTTGACTGCATTTACAATATCACAGCTCTGCACGCTCTCCCCCACTCTGTCTGACTCCCTCTCTCCCCCTCAATCCCTTTCGAGTTCTCTCTGTACAACAGATGGTCACCTCATCCCTCCCACAGATAGAGGGATAGAGAGAAGACTGATGGATGGGGGAGGAAGGATAAAAAAGTGGAGCAACCAACTGAATGTGTGTCTTTGAGAGAGTGAGAGATAGGGTGAGAGAGAAGTGCATGTGTCTTTATATAAACATGGAAAACACAACAAAAATGATAGCCTTGCAGGGAATTGAGATTAGATCACACATACACACGATTACACACTCTGGGCATGCAAAGAGTAGAGCAGAATCTTCCTTCACAGATTGCATCCTCATCCCACCTGATGGCATCAGGTCAGATGATTATTTTAAGCATCATTTACATATGAATCACTAATAAGATATTTGGGGTGGTGGAGGAGACCGACGGGGGGAGGAGAGGTGGGTGAGAAAGACGTAGGGAGAGAGAACGGTGGAGGATGAGGGAGAGGCGTAGTGGCAGATTGAAGTGCAGCATAGTGTAGGATGAGATAGAGGTGATGCAAGGTAAATTACAACGGCACCAGAGAGGGGAAACCAGGCCAAGCTTCTGTCGCTCTCAATTTTGCTGGCTAGCAGGAATGCTGACCCTCCCTCTCCCCCCTTCTTGCCCCCATCTCCCCTCATATTGGTATTCATGGTCTATTGTGGTCACTACATAATTGAGCTGCTAGTGGTGGTACAGAATGATGAGAGAGGAGGAAAGAGGGAGAGCGTGAGAGGGAGAAGAGTGGTAGGCCATCATTGCACTAAAGAATAACAAAGGAGGGGTACTATTTAATAGCATATTATTGCAGAAAGTTCAAATTTGATCTCGGAGACAAAATTTTGTGCTATTAAAATATTGTTATGATGGAGTTCCTAGCAGAACAGTGACCGATAATAAGACTATGATTCATTTTAAAAGGTTTGGACATGTACAAGAGAGAGGTTTTGTCAAGGCTGTCTCTTTCAGAGCACCTGTAAATTTAGGAGTGAAGCGTAACACTCGTGGGAGTCAGCATTTGCCCCCCTCTGTCAAGCTATCTCTTCCAACCGTGTGCCTCCATTATAAAAGAGGTAATACACTGAATGAAAAGCAAGTACCATTCGGCTGGAAACTTCTGCCTCAGCAACAGCTCTTTTACACTAGATAAGTTGGGAACCAACACAAAGATGCAGCAGAACAGGAGAAGTTTTAAAGTTTAATTAAGTTTTGTATTTATATGTGATTGACAGTGGTTATGAAAACTAAGATGGTAGTTATTTTTGCATAAACACCAATTTCATTTTCCTTAAACTGCCCACTAGAATATGCATGATTCATATGCATGACTCAAAAACATATTACAGCTATTACGTGTACTCGGACAATCATCAGTGCTGAACCTTTCATAGAAAAATCTCAAACATTTTATTTAGTTGGTCAATTGTAATTCATTTTATGCAGTTGCTTAATTGTAATTTACTGGAAAAACTATGCTCAACCGGGGCAGATGCACAGTCCATTAAATGGTTTTATGACTGTCTCTCAGGCAGAAGTCAGACAAATGTCTCCAAGGTTTCCAAGTAGGGCTGAACGATTTTGGAAAATAATCTAATTGCATTTTTTTTAATCAATATTGCGAATGTGATTTAATATGCAATTATTTTTTAGCTCTTCAGTATTATTCAAAACAAACAAGAAATGCATCATTGTATAGTATGACCAACACAGTACTAGATAGATTAAACATACACTGTTCTTTCCTGTAGGCCAAGCCTATATGTTACGATGAAATTAGGTGATGCAATTATTATGAGCAATGGTAGAGAAGATGTGTCAAATTATAATAATTTCAGAGAAACATAATTTGAGAGTCAAGTCATGGCATTAAATAATATATAATATGATCAGGTAGGCCTACCTGAAGAAAAAGTTAACCACAGAGTATTATACAGTGAGCTCTCAATACAAAACCCGCAGTTCAACCACTGATTAACCTGTTGGAAACCACCAACTATTTGCTCCTATTTCCAGGGAAAATGCATAAAATAATATACCGAAAATGAATCAGTGATAATTCCTCAACCTTTAGACCTAAATGCACAATTCTGGTCTCCTTTAATAGGTCAGAAGCTAAGGAATATGAATCGATGAACATAAAGGAACCCGTTTATTTTTGTATTAAAGAGTAAATGCAGATGCAATAAAGGAAAGTATATTTTCATCCTCGCCTGGTATAAAATCTATATTTTAATAGCAGTATCACCATCAAAACCATTATCCTGTAGATTGTATTATAATGCTTACTTTTATTGGGAGTTTTCTTCAAAAGACTATTTCTGTCCATACAACCACGTTCCAAATAACATAAAGCTTCCAGAACATTGAAATATTGATAAAAATACAGGCCTACAGCTTTAGAACAGATCATCCTGCTGGGCTGTAAGCGGGTTCTGTGTCTTTGTGTTGAATAGACGAATCGTTTGGTATATTGGATGAAGCGCCTACAAGTCGGCCAGTAGACGACGATAAAGACCGTCTGTTCCAAATCAGCACTTCTTCTCTCCTTCATTTTGACAAGTGAAACAAAACCTAGGAGCTCAGCTATTGTGCAGTACCAAGATGGTGGCCCGGATATTATTATCCCACTAATAATGCTGTGAGTTTTGTGATTTGAGTGATATGAGTTACACAGCTGATCAGAGCTGGAGCTGAGCTTTCTTTAGAGTGGTTGGACTGAGGTGTAGGAGAGATATCTGGATGGTAATAACTGCAACTCCGTACAGTCATTACAGAGCAATTTATGTTGTGATATCAGTTAATTTAAATGTTTGATGTGTGTTTGGTGTGGATAAAAGTGGTCGGTTTGAGATGCTAGCTGAGCCTCCTAGCTTCACAGAGGTGTGTAGCATGCATAGGTAGACAAAATACAAGAATTTCCCATTTGCATTTTGCTTCTTTGTATCCCAGCAAGCAAGCAAGCAAACAAAACAAACTCAGTTTGAGGCTGAATACAAATACAATACAATACAGGAGTCCCCCTCCTCCTTCTCCGTAGCCACCTGATGCTGCTAGTAATTGCTAGTTACAGCCAATGCTAGTGCATTGGCTGTAACTTAGGACAGATTGGGCCTCTTCCAAACTGGTGAGTTTGGTTTCAAATGCCATCACAGATACTCCCTGAGCTGACTGGTGGCTGTGTGTGTGTTTGTGTGTGTGTGCCTGTGTGTGTGTATGTTTGTGAGAGACGCAGGCATGTGCGCCGATAGCCATAATATGCTAACCATACTACATGTGTCTCTCTGTTGTGCATTTTTCCTGTCTGCCTAAGTGGCAGATAGCCTGACGATTTCACCCACCACCACCAACAATTTATGTGCATTTGGCGGTTGCTAATTTAATTCCCTGTGTGACACTAAAATTTACACAGTGTCAGCTTCTGTCAAGCTTAAGTTGTACAACAACTCAAGATACTGTGTAGCCTGCAAAGTTGATGCTTCCTCTGCAGACTGCTTTATTCACGTGTGTCATGTGACCACAGTGTAATTGCAGCTTTTGCGATTAGAAAATCTTGTTTTATCATATCACAATATTATCGCAATGCAATTAATCGTTCAGCCCTAGTCCTAAGTCAAGTCCCCAATACTTGGTCCTCTTGTATTCATTGTATATATAGATACTAAAAATATAATCCCTGACACACCAAATTGTAATGTACATTTTTATGCAGATGACACTATTTTATATCCCACTAGCTCTTCTCTTAATCTGGCCATTGCAAATCTTCAGTCTGCTTTTGATTCATTTCATATCTGTAATTAAACGTAAATTTGTTTTAAATTTTGGCAAAACTAAATGCTTGCTATTCTCTAGGTCACCTAAATGTATCTGGCCTACTGCCCATCTCCAAACTATTCTATAGTCACAAGTAATGCTATAAATACTTGTGACTTTATCTGGATGCTAGACTTACTTTTAAAATGTAAGGTGTAACAGTCCTCAACAATCAGAAGGGAGCAGCATTTGATATTGTTTATTTATAAGGCTCTACTGCAAAAGCTTCCCTGTTACATGTGGTTACATTTAAATACAGGGCATGGAGTTTCAGGTCAAAGGACACTGGTTACTTACTGGCTAAGTGAGACAATTGCTAGAAGAGAGTGATTACGATGTTGCTCTTCTTTAAGTAAGAGAAAGCCTCCTAACATTTGGTGAGCTTCTTCTGTTTGTTCTTGTGTTTCTTCTTCTTGCGGGTGCCCGTCACTAGATGTTACAGCTTATGTTCTTCATACTGCAAACATATCAATATGCCTAGCAGTTTTTTTTAGGAAGGTTAAAAATACGTGAAATTTACAGAGAATATAAAACAGGAAAACAGCAGGAGAAAATGGTAAAATACGGGAGAATCCCCTGAAAAACAGGAGGGTTGACAGGTATGGCAGTATCTATTTTTTACCCTGAACTATATAATATAAGTATGCTGCATATTAATAGAATGACCTCCAAAACTATGAGGTTACATTCTCTTATTTTACTTGAACATTTTAAAAGGTTGCACTCAAACTGCAAATCATTTTCTTGATTGTGAAAATGTCTGTATGTTTGTTTTTGGTCAGGTATCTCTTGAAAAAGAGATCCTGCTCTTAATGATAATAATAATAATAATATTTAGGTCATCACAGTCTTTTGGACAGAGGCAAATGGCTACAGGGAATTTTGATATTTAAGAGTTTCTTTTTAATCATGGCTTTTTGGTAGGACTAGGAGGGTAATTTATTTTCACTATTATTATGATGAACACTGCAAGATTAATTTGTATAGCCTGAAGCTAAGGCATGATGATTGGTAGAGGAGACTTAGTATTCCTAGGAGAGATTGTGCTGTCATCTTCTCATATCTAAAGCAAGCTTTACTGACACATAATGATGATACATACAAGATCCTGGAAAGTGTAAAGAAAAAATACCTAATATGTTTTCTGGTAGATACAGCTGCTGAATACTGATAGGGAATACAATACAGCGTTATTGAATGAAGGACATACAAACAAAACTGCTGGCTCCCTCTTAATGGGACAGTCCAATTTTTAAACATAATTTAGGAAATTGGGGGAATCTCATGTGGCTTAATATGTTTTCTTGCTAAAATTCAGCTGGAGTGGGTCTTCATGTGTGGGTATTTGGGTTTAATAGCTGAATAAGGTAATTCTCATGCTGCTCATTGAATCAGGAAGTATGAGAGTTAACAGGAGGTCAGGTTAATCTTTACTCATTTTCTTGTCATTCAGTCTAAGGCTGAACGATTTTGGAAAATAATCTAATTGTGATTTTTTAAACCAATATTGTAATTGCAATTTAATATGCAATTCATTTTTAAGCTCTTTACCTTCTGTATTATTCAATACGGACAAGCAGTAAATTGGTGTATAGTATGATCAACACAGTATTAGATAGATTAAACATAAACTGTGTTATGATGAAATTAGATGATACATGAATTATTATGAGCAATGGTGGAGAAGAAATATCAAATTTGAGAAAGATAATTTGAGTCAAGTCATAGCATTAAATGATGATATAATATCAGGTTGACCTAACTACAGACCACAAGAAAAACTAAGTTCACCACAGTAGATTATACAGTAAGCGCTCAATACAAAACCTACAGTTCAACCACCAATTAATGAGTCCTTATCTCAGTTCAAATCTCCTAGGAGTCCATGTTTCTATATCCCAGTAAGCAAACAAAAAATACTTAGTTTGATACTTAGGTTCAATGCAAACGTTGGCCAACAAAAATAAAACCAAGTGACTCCTCTCATGTTTAATAGACTTAGTAATTCTCCCACAAGTTCCCCTGCAGTCTCCGATATTAGTAAGCAGCGCACTGGCTGTAACCAGGCTGCAATTCAGGACAGACTGGGCCTCTTTCAGACTTGGCCATTTTAAAATGCCGTTTCACAGATATTTCCTGAGCTGATTGTGGCTGATCACCACAATACGTTAACCTTACTATACATGTCCTTCTGTTATGCATTTTTCCTGCCTGTGAAAGCAGCGGATGGCCCATTAATTTCACCCACCACTAGGGGTGGGAATCTCTGGGCACCTCACGATTTGATTGGACTACGATTCATAGGGCTGCGATTCGATTATAAAACGATTATCGATGCATCTTGATGCATCATATTTTTTCTATACAGGATCCCTGGATAATTACTAAGCATTTAATTTAGCCCATTAAAATCCAAAAGAAACATCTCCTAATTAGCTTAAAAGGACTAGTTTGCATTCCTAAGTGTACTTCATTAACCTCAGCTCCATGGTCCCTCTTTTCTTTAACATCCAGCTGTCAGACTCCTGAACACTGAAATACAATAATCAGGATGTTCAGTCTGTGTACAGAACAGAGTTGTACACCAGTTTAATCTCAGCTTGTGCCTGATGTTCTCAACCCTTGACTAGTAGGTTAGTTAGTAATGACCTACAGCTGATAATTAATTAATTCATTACTAATTTAGCTAATGTTACATAAATAAATAAATAAATCTTTTTAGCACCTTTAACGGGACCGAAGGACACTTTGCACATAGTTACAGAACAACAAAAAGTCATTCAGCTGGGTTTAGATTTTTGAAAGTGTCCAGACAGGGAGCATTTCGGATCTCTGTGGGGATGAGGTTCCAGACTGTGGGGGCTGTGACACTGAAGGCTGAGGCTTTGTCCCCAAAAGTCCGGTGTCTGATGGGGGGGCAGAGAGCAAGCACTTGTACAGGGGAGATGTTAGCTAGCGCTCACAGCCTTCACTTTTCTAGCTGTTGGGGAAACTACAGACTTGTATTTACGGACACACAGTGACCTACGCTGCACGTTTCACACAGGATACACAGAAAGCTGCCGAGTGTCGAGTGTCACCATGCTCGCAGTGTGCGACTTAAAATAATTACTTGCGCATTGATATTAATGATTGTGAGACACTTTGGGGTGGTTATTCATTCCACAGCGGTGACGAATGTAGGGGGACACTGGTCTCTCTGTTGTGTGCGCTCCACAGACGGTCCGGGCGCTGCTCTTCCGCGAGTTCCGCCTTTTGCGTTCCGTCAACATTACGTTATCAATTAATATTTAAATAATCGATTTTTAGACATTTGTTAATCGATTAATAATCTTCTACGTCTGCATCGCGATGCATCTTAGAATCGATTATTTCTCCCACCCCTACCCACCACCAAGTTACCTGTGAGTGGCTGGTGCTACTTTAATTTCTTGTGTGGCACTTAAGTTTCTGTAGTGTTACCTTCTGTCAAGCTTAAGGCCTTTGTACAACAAAAAAGTCAAGGTACAGCTTAACATGCGAAGTTGATGCTTCCTCTGCAGACTGGTTTACTCTTGGGTGTCATGTGACCAAAGTGTAGTCGCAGCTTTTGGGATTAAAAAATCTCATTTTATCATATTGCTAAAAACATCAAAAATGTAATTAATTGTTCAGCCCTAATTCAGACTCAGTGTGCTGTTAGGTAAAGTAAAAAGCATACCGTGAGAGCTTGTGTTGTGAAGCCAGCTTAGTTCATGTACACTTGTACTGTATCTTTATCCAGTGAAAACTCAAGTAAAAAGAATATTTGCTGGTTCTTTGCCTGTCTTCTTTGAAGCACCTTGTTATATATCTTTTATGCCATTTTGTGTAATGCAAATGCAATAAAAACTGTGATTACATTATTCATTTCATTTGCAGTATGGTGCCCTCTATAGGCTCTGTTTACATGGTTTGTAAACATGATGCATGTTAGTAGTATTATTAATTTATAAAGAATTATAGGCTAACAGTTTATGAGACACCTAGAAACACCATCTATAAGTCAAAGTGAAAGAGAATTTATTTAAAATGTGCATATGGTAGTTAATCTAATGTTTCTTCTGCAATGAATCGATCCAGCATAAATCTAGCAGAACAATAATACATTTCCAAATCTATTGTTTTGTTGAGACACATTCTGGCAGACTGCCTGTACAGAAAACCAGTATCTAAATGCAGCAGCAGAAGTACTAGAAATGTACCATGCAGATTTCCTCCTTACGAATGCAACTTTACTTTGAATTTGTTTGGGAGATCTGCCAGAAACTGTATAGTGCTTACCCTTTAGAAAACTGCCACTGTCTACATTGGTTCGCAGCGCCAGACATTTGATCAGCATAAATGACTTTATTGCTGATGTCAGTTTTTGAGTTATGGCTGCCTGATTGTGATCAATAAAGAATCTATAGGGACTAATTACATGGTGCTGAGACTGGGTATTGATAATGCTCTGCACCTAATGATGTGTGAGAAATTATGATTGTGCATTGGTGGTGGAGCACGTTTTCTTGTTTTTAAAGTTTTTCACGTCATGCATGTGGGTGTGTCTATTTCCCTCCTGTTCTTTAAAGGGTTGAGGTTTTCTAAATCCATCCTTCATGATGGACAGTTGGAAGTGAAAAGGGCCAGTTTTAATTTGCTGCATGGATACCCTCCTCGGCTCTCCCAGGGACTGTCTGCTTACCACCTTTCCTATTAAATCAACACACTCTCAGCAGCAGCAGCAACACACACACACACACACACACACACAAACATACTTGTGCAAATTTACAGTATGCAGATCAGCTTCACACTGACATACATATGTATTCATACATTTATGCAAATATACACACACCAGCATTCAGATGTGTGTTTGTACATGCACAGATGCCGATGGATCTCAGGAGGTGCCGTATTTAGATGAAATGAGTCACAGAGATCTCACTACTGTCTAGACTCTTTATCACTTTTAAGTGGATATGCTCTGCTTGAAAGCAAGAACGAACTGAAAAAATGAGGAAGGAAGTGAAAACACAGACAGTAAGACAAACAGGGCAGAAAGTAAGAGAAGGAGATGAAAACGGGAGAGAAAAGACAGAAGTCAGACTGAGGGTGGACAAGACATAATGAAAACATAAGAAATGAGGAGGGGTTGAGAAGAAGGGAAGCTGGGACACATAACAGTAGACTGTCCTCTGTCAACATGGTCGCTTTAAACAGTCTGTCCGCCTTCTCAATAGAGCTCTCTCAACATTTCTTTCATTATCACTGTGCAATAACATCACCATGGCTGTCATGTCTGGAGTTCTGATCTGAAGACCTTATATAACCTACAGATTATATAATACCACATTAAAAACACCCACTAACAAATCAATCAGCTCTGAGAAATGCTGACAGATTAAACAAGATGTAACTTCAGTATTAGTCACGTATCTTTAATTTTAATTTATAATTTATTTTTTTATTTGTCAGGGACAATGCAAAAGAAACACAGGTTACAATAACAATAACTAACAATAACAACTGAAGCTAATTTGCAACCGTCAGGCTACATACATCACCATTACCAAGAAAACAGAAACACTGTGGTAGATGGATACAATAAATGTAAATTTTTTGTATCCATGTATAACTATTTTGTCTCAAGCCAAATCCTATAATACTATTCAGACCTCAAATTTAGACTCCCATCTGAACCAGCCAAAGTATCAATTCAGATGGAACAAATTACATTAAACTAGGGCTGAAACGATTCATTGATTAAAACCATTAAAACCATTAATAAAATGAATCGACACAAATTCTTTGCATCGATGCTTTGTTTAATCCATATAACTAGTTAGCGCACTGTTTCGCATGGACATTTATTACTTTCGCACACCGCGCTTAAGCTGTGAACACGGCGTGAATATAATGGCGCTGTTTGAAAAGTAGAGAAAGAGAGAGAAAATAGCGAGGGACAAAGAAGAAAGTGTCCAAAGTATGGGATTATTTCAACCTAAAGAAAACAACATCTCTGTAATGTAATGAGTTAACTGGGTGTCGGGGAGCGACACCTTTGAACTCACCTCCAGCTCTGTCTGTAGCTCAGACTATCCCTGCTACCTGCATGTGCTAATTCATCCTTTCACCCAGATTCTTTGCCTTTATTTTATAATCGCCATCTTTATAATAACAAACAACAGCTGTTTCGTGTTCAGGATCGCTCATTTCCCGTTTCACATTTCACGTGTGTTTTCTTGACAAAACGTGGTTTGGAGACCAGCATCGGGTGACACAGCCGCTGTCAGCTCCTGTAATGTTTGTGACCCCTGTCACCAATCAGTCACTTAGTGTGAACACCACAACGACTTCAAGACTTCCGTCAGAAGACGGCAAGTTGTGTAGTGTGAACTGCACGGCATCAGCCAACGCTGTCGTGTAGTCTGCACAAGCCTTTAGTATAACTTGTATAGCACTCCGGTGATGTTTGTATTTGGGGGGGGGGGCGGTGCTGCTGCCAAGCAATGAATGCTTGAATCACTGAAATCTATAGAAGCTTCAAATACTAAAATCATCGTTAG
Organism: Lepomis macrochirus; assembly: GCA_024633595.2. Classification (NCBI taxonomy): domain Eukaryota; kingdom Metazoa; phylum Chordata; class Actinopteri; order Centrarchiformes; family Centrarchidae; genus Lepomis; species Lepomis macrochirus. The sequence continues at coordinate 23,866,378 of JALXJV020000011.1, read as the reverse complement.
CTGCAGTCTTAAACTAAAGCACTGACTCACAAAATGTACTACAATAATTTAAGGAGCACAAGGGCTAGAGCTGAGCAAGCAACAGAACCGGGCTTAGCAGCCTCCTGAACATGAACCGGGAAAGAACACAGACCCCCCCGGCGCTGACGGAGGCCAATTTGAAGGCAGGGAATGCAGTACTGAGGTGTTTACAGCGGCTCAGACCAGCACTCTACTGTGTCCACTACAGCCAGCACTGCTGTCAAATCCAATATCATATTGCTACTACATTACTACAACAGCGACAACTATTAGATCTACCACTGTTGTTACTGACTGTACAGGTAACACTGCTTTATTGCTATTCTGTTGCTGCTGCAACTATTTCTAAGTCTAACAAAGCTGCTACTACCAATCTTTGTTATCTGAGCAGCTGCAAGTGTTACTGCAGGACCCTGGACAGTTTCAGTCCCCACTGCATGAGTCGATTGTGACTTCAGCACCACAGAGAACTCCTTGGTTGCTCACTAAAGGCTCATTCAGCCTCTCTCCTATCCCACCTTTGTCACACTTTTCTCTCATAATTACATCCTCATACCTCCTTTCTATCTTCATTCATTTTTCCTCACTCTCTCCTCCATTTTCCACATTTCTCCATTTTTCCCAAAGGGGCTCTGAGTGGTGGCGCAGCATTCGAAAGCAGCGCAACATTGACACAGTGTAGCTGTTGCAGTGGTGCCTAGTTAAAAGCTGCGGCAGCTTGAATATGTGGCAATGATCAACGTGTCAGACAATTTTTTGTACACCGGTTTTGTGCTGTGAAGTTTCTTGAGACAGGCTGGGGTGTGAGATGCAGTAGAATGCCAAAATAGCTGGGTTATTTTAAATTATTTAAACACCTGCAACACACCACACAGAAGTTTAATATAGCCTACCCACACCTCTCTCTCTATTGGACCATTGAGGAAGAAGGAATTAGGAACATTGTTAAATTGTTACATGTTCATTAGTTATGCTTTCGCTTCTGCGTTGAAGAACAATAAAGTTTGCTAGGGAGGAAAAAACCTCTAAGAAATTCATAGTGTTCCTTTGTCCTCTTCACAAACTGTCCCCCTCAGTGAATGTGTATAGCTTTTAGCATATGTGCCCGTACCTCTGCCTGTATGTACCTTTGTGCAGTGGGTGATGATTGCAAGAGTTTTGGGAGTGCAAACGAAAACATCTAAATTCTGGAAGAAAATAAGAAAACCTTTCCCCCCCTAGTGGCATACACACATGCACAAAGCTCTTTGAGCCCCGGAGAGGCAAAGTGAAGGGGGTAATTGCAGAGAGAATTTAATTGGTTTAGGGAAGAGAACAGGTGTGAGGATTGAAACACGGAGCTGGAGAAAGACACACCAAAAGATTGAAGAAGACATTAGGATATAGACGTAGCGAGAGACAAAGAGATCAAGATGGACAGATGGAGAGATAGAGAGAAAGGCCTGGAGATTGAGAGATCGCAGAGATAAAGGTGGAAGAAGGGCTATGAGTTTAGTTGAGGGTCCTTTGAGGGTAAACCCTGACAGGCTGTTGAAGCGCGTCACATTGAAAGCATGGCTGTCTGCCTGACTCTGTCTCCACATTTTAACCTTCCAGTTTCCCTATTTACTGTACTTCTTTCTCACTCTTTCTTTGTCTTTCCCTGTGATCTTTCCCTCACATGCTTTCCCAACTCTTCAATCTTCCGACTTCCCCTCTGCACTCTACATCACTCTTACACACAAACACTTACAGGTACACACACATGCACGCAGACACATACACACACCGTTTCTAACAGCACCTTCTTCAACTGAAGCCACTTGGGATTCTTAGTATCCATTTGCAGGGGTCTTGCATCATGCCTTGGTTTCTGTAAACCCGAGGTCGGTGCAGCACAACATTCACAGCAGGAGGAAGCCTTGATGAGCACCCACTGGCCTTATAAGAGCTTCAGTATGGGAGGAAGACCGTGTCTAATTGGCACAGTTAAGACTTTGAAACCTTGTTGGTACATCTTGCACTGGGTGTGGAAATACCCTCAAAAACAAGTAACTATATCGGTGCTAACTGTTCTGCATTGTGTGCACTCACATAAACGTCATTGCTGCTGATAACTCTTGCCAACACAAAATCATACAATAGAGCAGAAGGGACATATTGCAGGGTTTCTGCACTAATGACAGACTGTTGCATTATTAGCAACTACAACATCCTGCAGTAACTGGATATTTTGTGAAACTTTGGTTCTGCCATAGAATACAGCGCCTGTAGCGGCTTGCTCAAGGGAACCTCAGCAGAATGTATTTGTTACCCTCTACTTGAAAATCTCCCTTATTAATGTGTCACCCTGCTGCCAAGAATTGCTGCACTTGCACATTTTGACACTCCATTTAAAATAAGGTTCAACCCACTGGCGCAGTGCACGAAAAAGCTGGATATACTGAAGGGAAAAGTTCTGCAGAAATATGGCATGCATACATTCATAAAAACCTTGCAAACCTTTGGTGCCCTTTACAGGATGTTAAGGTAACTCCCACAAAATATCAAGCAAATTTTGTCAGTGTTTAGATTCTCAGAAGAGCACAGAGGTCAAGATGAGAGAGGAATCGGAGGCTGGTTGAAATTAGCGTTGGAAAGCGTATCTGGGAAGTACACCCGCGATCTAACGAGAGTTCAGCACATCTAAGCAGAAAGGCCAGGGGAAAATCATTCTTTTGAAGTGGGAATCGCAGCTGTAATTTTTCGGCAATTCGAACCATTAGGCCCTTTCCCTCTCATATGTGACTTGATAAAGAACTCAGGATCTCTGAATTACAGCGTAATGCTTTCATCCAAACTATCCCTGCTTTAACGTTGTTCTCCTACTAATGAAGGGTAACTTCAATCGAGACCTGGACCATTACTCTGCCAAAGTGGGATTGACTGTAAGCCTGTGGGTGGAGGGTGATACAAAGATACAAAGACACACACACACACACACACACACACACGTGTGTGTGTTCGAGCACACAACAATACACACAACTTATTGGAGGATATTCTCGAACATATTCACAAATCTGGTCTCGCACATCCTGTATCACCTGTGCACATGTTATACATATACACTTGTATGAGTGTTCACAAGCATACACACACTACAGACTACTGGGAAGCCTGTAGTGGAAGGTGGCCGATATTTGGATTGAAATATTTAGCAAAGTAAGGAGACGTTTAAACTCCTATGTACTCCTTGTCTTGAATTGGCTGCAGCTGTCAAGCTTTGAAGAATCGTCTTCATAAAGAAGGCATGCCATCTTCACCCTGAGACGGTTTGAGTCTTTCTCACGATCCAAATACTGTTGTGTTATTATCATTTTTACCAGGCAGTCGGATTGAGGGCTCGCAACCTGTCTTTTCATCCTGATTAGGTCGACACTGTTTGACTGCTAGCCTGTTGTTCTGAAGATTCAAAGATTGTGTGTGTGTCTGTCCAAGATTTTTGTTTTATAAACATACAAGCTTTATCTCTCCAGGCCAATGTAGAAAGAGACACTGAATTCCATATGTAGTAACCATATGTGTTGCTGTAATGTCAATGCAGGCTAGGTGAAACAGTTACATAAACATTTGGTTTGCTGCACATATAGAAAATATTTCTGGAAAAGAAGACTAAGATATGGTGTGTTTTTGATGTAACAATTTATTCCACTTATTATGTCATTTCATACTGACTTCATTATAAATACAAATAGAGATTCACAGGGTTGAATCACAGCAAATGTACAGTATATAAACAAGTGCACAAGATATCTATATTTTCTATGGTGCAGCAATAAAAATGGCCATCATAGATTTAAACATCATTCACAAAATGCATGAAGCATGATTATGCCCTGTGCAGCCATTTGGGGGGAAATCAGATTGAAAGATGTCATAACGTATGCAACCTTTCACCTCTTCAACCCAAAGTCTAAAAATCACTATGGCGTACAGTCTATAAAAGGTCTGCACATGTGTTCAATCTACTATTCTTATTTCATAGTAGTGTTTTCATTTTTAAATGTCTTGACATCAAGATAGCGGGGGTTTTCTAGATATCTCTGAATCTGGCAGTCAACGTTTGAATGGCAACCTTTAACGCTAGGAAAAAACGGCAGCCTGGTCGGGAGAGATGGACTAAAATGTGTTTCTGATGTCATGTAAAAAGGGGAAATGGATCACGGCATTTTCTGAATCTTGATTAAAATTGATTCATTTTTAATCTGTAACAACTAGGTTAAAAGTTTGCACATGAGATTTATCAGTCTGGCCCTGGTATTTTTGGCAATAGCTGCTGTGTGTGTATGCACTTTCAAGTCTTCTTGTTGTGGCTCTTATAAACAATCATTAAATCTAGCATTTGCAGTGTTAAGTAATTTGTTAAGTGTCTGGTTGAGGTGAATTAAAATTTAACCTCTATCTATTTGCCATGCGTCTCCAGCTCAAAACCAGGGACAGGCTCAGTTTATTATATTAACACTTCATTAAACTAACATAACCACTGTAGCTGACTAAACATGCCGCCGAGGTTATGTGGAAAATATGATTGCATTCCTTTCCCAAGGGATCACAGTCCCCTGAGAATATGATGCATCATAGAAAAAGACTTTTTAGCCCTTCTTTACAGAAAACAACACTGTGTCAGAAAATCACAGGTCAAAATTCTGACTCTAACTCAAATAGTCTCTCTCTGTCCCATAGATTGCTCCTGAAAGACACACAATTAAGCTTTTTGATCACATCACTGCTGTGCAATAAGAAGATTGATAGCACTTTCAGCTCTGGGGAGGCTACTGCCGTTCTGTTTTTTCTTCTTTTTATCTGAAGCAGATCAAAGAGTGTATTTGTCAGCGAGACAGTGTATTAATATAACTGTCTGAACCACTAAGATATGTCAAATGAACTCTTCAATCAGTATGCAGATTTTCCTCTGGGAGAAGAATTACATTGCACTGGAATTGGTGGCCCCTTTGCAGTTTAACTAGGGCGTTATCTCAGTCAATCTGGTTTTGTCTGGATCTCATTCCCCTACCGCCTCTCATATGAGTAGGCTATAACTTTTCCATGGCAGGTCGATATAGAGGTGCTCCTATAAAAGGGCGAGTGAAATCCCACTGGTGTTCTCCCACGGCGATTGTTATTTTACTTTAATGTTTGTAAGAGAGGTTTGTGTCTATGTGTGAGTGGGATGGATGGAGCAGAAGGAAAATGCAATACAAAGAAGGAAATATGTAGCGCAGCAGAAGAGAGCGTTTTCCTCTGGCACAAACTAACTTCGGAGGAGCTATATGAGTAAACTGAACCCTGACTTGTCTGTCTCTTCTTGTCTGACTTTTTCTCTCACCCCCTCTGTATCTCTCTTTCCATCTGTCTCTTTCTCTATCTGTCTTTCTGCCCTTTTGTCTCCGAGCAACTCTGAGGGTGTGCATACATTATTTGTAATCCTGCTGGGCAATGAGGGTGATACAAGCAGAGAGATGGGAAAAAAAGTTATTTCTTCCTCTTCCTCTGACGATAAATTACTATTCATTGTGTCCCTTTCTTTTCTTTCTTTTTTTTTTTGCCCTCTCCTCTACCGATGTGCTGCTGCTGCTTCACCCACAGCCATGGTGACCTGCATACAGAATTGAGGGAAGGAAAAAGACAGATGAGTAAGAACAAGAATATGAACAAGTGAGGCTGTGAGTATCCAGTGACAGAGACAAATTTGAGGCAGAGGAATTGAAACAGGAAAATTTGAGGCAGAAGAATACAAAGAAGCATAATAAAGTGATGAGAGAAAGATACACAAGACAGGGTGAGAACAGAGGACTCCAAAGAATAGATGAGGCCGAGAGAGAAAGAGAGAGACAGAGGGGAAGTGAATGATAGCAGCATGCACTAAACTTGTCATATCTGCTTTGGCCAGAGATAATACACAACGTCATGATGGACACTGACAGTTGTTCGCTGAAGTGCTGCATCTGTTGAATGTTGAACAGGTGCCCAATGTTTTGTGTATTCATTTGCTTATGTTGTATTTTCTTCTCTGAGGCTACACTCGATTAGCACTCAATTACCTACTTGGATTGCAGAGGGAGAGAAGAGTCTTGGAGAAGGACAGTGGGCCCATTCATCCACGTTATGTGGGCAGGAAGCCATGCAAATACTCAGTGGTTTACTCAACCACTGGGCACCACAGACGTGCAGTGTTTATAGTGGTGCAGTGTTTAAATCTTTTGGGGTGTAATTCATTTAGTGTTTAAGCCAACATACTGTATATTCAGACTTTCCAGAACTTTACCACCTGCCAGGTGGGAAGATAAAAGGAATAATTTGACACTTTGGGAAATGTGCTGATTCGCTTTCTTGCTGAGAGCCACACGAAGAAGAGCTGTTCAGTAAATACTGAGCACTACTGCAATCAGCTGGTTAGCTTAGCTTAGCAGAAGAGTGGAAACTAGTGATGTGTCGGTCGCTCTATAAGTCGACTCTTTTAGGTGAACGATCGAAAAAATACTAATTATTTACACTAACTGAAATGTACACTTGTGTCTGTGTATAGATTTGTGTGATTATTTATTAACCATACTATTTAATTTTCATTAGTCGGGCGTTATTTTTGTTATACAACTAGGACAGTTATTCTTGACATTTAACTCTTCAATATGACTGATAAGAATGTTACTTAGTCAGTGACCACATTTTTGGAAAGACTGAACCCCTACACTGTTTAATAATATTTACATTAACCAAATGAATATATAACCTAATGTTTATATGTTGTTATACTAACCATATGTATAAATTGCTGTTCATACATCTGAACATTTGCACTCTCCATATCTTTGTCCATATCTCTTCTATGTGTGTTTTAATATATTCACATAGGCTATATGCTACACTGTATGATAGCTGTATATTGTAACTCTACTGCACATTTATTTATTTATGTTTTATTTTATTAGGGACCAATACATCTAATATAGATAAACTGAAAACAACAATCCAATGTGTGCACCATAGTGTTTTTAACAGCTGCTAATTTGCAACACCTGTCCCTAGAAGGGCTTTTGAAGAAATGAAACATTAAAACATTAAAAAAGTGATGAAAGAAAAAAGAAAATACAATATGATACATTACAGTATAATACAAGATAATAGTAGTTAAAATGACTAAATCAAAATGCAATGAAAACCATGTAATGCTAACTACAGTAGACTAGATGTGAGTACACGTTTGTTGCTGAACTAACCAGGACTTGGCCTCTCTTTGGAAAGTGGTGAAGTTTGCAGCAGTTTTCAAGTGGTTAGGTAGCAAGTTCCAAGACTTTGCTACTTTCACAGAAAAGGCCGTCTGGGCAAAAGAAGTTTTGCAAAACAAAACTTTACAATCTCCACTTAAAGCTGCTTGTTGGATCTGCTGCTACTCTGTAGTCTCAAAATACTTACAGAGAGGCTGAGGATCAAGTCCATTTAAACATTTAAATACAAGCTTTACATAATGAAAATCAATAATGTTACATATTGTAACATATAGCATAACTGCACTCATCTGGGAAAAAAAATATGTTTCTGCATTTCTGGTTAGATGCTAACTGCATTTCATTAGCACTGTTGAATCTAATCTTTGACTTTAATAATAATCAGACGTGGGACTAAATGAAGAGCCGTTTGGGAGCCTAAAGAGCCATCTCTCGGAAAGGAACAGAGTCATAAGATCCGGCTCCTTTCAAAGAGCTGTGATTTCCATCACTACTGGAAACAGGGGGAATCAGCTAGGGGTGTCCCAATCAGGTTTTTTTGCCCTCGAGTCCGAGTCATTTGATTTTCAGTATCTACCGATACCGAGTCCCGATCCGATACTTCTATAATACTTAAAAAAAGAATAAAGAAAGCGAAAAAACAGATGCAGGATGTTCCTTATTTTTAATTTATTTTTTATTCATTTTTGATCTTGTGATCGGATCTGGACATCCCTAGAATCAGCTATCTTGGTTCTGTCCAAAGGCTACAAAGTCAGCACCTATACAGATCACTAATTTACGTTATATCTTCTGTAACTTCTGATGTTTTGTCATCTCCAGGCAACAAGTGAAGTAGCAGTAACTTTCTGATATCTCTCTGAAATCTTACACTTCCTTGAACACTTGAACAGAGGAAAGAGCTAACAACCAGGGAACCCTGGAAGCACCTCCCTCCCAAAATCACAATCTATCTGAAAGGGCCCAGTCTAACTCTGGAGCCCCTGAACCTTTTAACAGCACATACTCACACAGATGGACCCCAGACAGCATAGGGGCGTACCAAAAGGCACTGGAAAATGAAAACATACAAGATTTAACTAATTCATTTCTAACTGAAACATTCCCCCGTAATAATTCTGGTGTAAATTCTGCAGTGGACAAAATCAATAAAAACATTTATTTATTGGCTCTATTGTCTAATTTGAACGTCTCCAAAGCAAAATCTCATCAAATGAACAATAACAAATGGTTTGACACTGAATGCAAAACCCTAAGGAAAACTTAAAAAAGAAATTATCAAATGAAAATCATAGGGACCCAGATTACCACAACATACGCTGTCAATATGAGGCCACTCTGAAATAATCCAAGTACACCCTAAAAAGCAAGAACCACCTCTGTGAATTGTTAGAGACCAACCAAGGGCCCGCCTCACCCTGAACGACACAGAGATCAGAGGTCGGCTGTCTTAGTGTTGCTTTCACCTACTAAAGAAGGTTTGCAGCAGCACCTTAATCTCCTGCAGAGATTCTGTCAGACCTGGGCCCTGACAGTAAACACAGCAAAGACTAAGATAATGATCTTTCAGAAACAATACAGAAATCAGGTTACACACAGTTTCTATTAAGACACCACTAAATTTCATACACTTACCTTGGCTTCAAAATTAAATACACAGGAAACCTTCATGTGGCTGTGAAAGATCTGAGGGACAAATATATTCAAATTGAAACAATCATAGAGTCTTTCCATACCAAACGGGTGCAGAGAAAAACACCAATAACAATACCCCCTTTTACTAAAAATACAGAAAAGATCAATTAAATTTTACAATCACTTAAAATCAGTTAACCCCCAGACATACCATCATGAAGCCCTAACATGCCAGGAGCTGAAACCAGAGAAGAGTCCCCTCAGCCAGCTGGTCCTGAGGCTCTCTGCAGTAACAAGTCCCCAACAGCCTCAAGCAGACCAAACCAAATTATCAACAAGCAAAAAAAAAATTGAATACAAAGTAAATTACAATGTTATCTGACCCTAAAAAGAGAATTCACACTGGCAAATTACCTGAGCTCAATAAAATGTCCTAAACAAAGACTGAGTGAACACAGCCTGGCCATAGAAAAGGGTCGCCACAGACAGAGCTGGCGACCAGAAGAGGAGAAACTCTGCTCCTAGTGTGACAGAGGACAGGTAGAGACAGCTGCACTTTCTAACTTTAAGCCCTAAATATAAAACACTAAGAGAAAAACACTTTGCAAACTTTTCCCAAATATACCCCAAATTTATTTGTAGCTTTGGCAATATTGCTGTTTTACATTCATGCCAATAAAGCTATATTGAATTGAACAATTAAAGTCTATCAATGTTTTAACATGCATGCAGTGAGATACGGAGTTGGCAGCTTAAGACAAAGGAGGTGAGTAAATCAAAGGCAGTCCTTGTTCCATTGACTGAAACTTAATATGAATGATAGAGCGGCCTCTTGACCTGTATTGATAAGAGGTAGATATGCACAGCTCAGGCAGAATAAGTCTCAATTTGTAATCAATACCTCTGTTAAGCACGCAATGGAGGATCAATGAGAGAGGAAATGGCCACATACTCTGATGCGTATAATCTGCCCTTGGTGCTCCCCTCTGTTTTACTGTGCTGTAATTCTTCTATAGTGCACTGACACTTTACATTAGTTTTTACACAAAGTCTTTGTTAACCCCCCACCCCCCCCAACCCCGTCTGCCTCTTTCACTCTGTCTCTGTTTGCAACCATCATTCCCATGTTATTTTCCTGTCTTTGCACAGATCACAACTCATACTTAAAAACTCTTTTTAGCTCCTTCATTTCTCTCACTCTCTGTGACACGCACTTACGAGTTTGTCTCTTCCTCTCTAAGTGGGGCAAGGAGCAGAGGGGCAAGCTAGCTCTCAGAACTTGTCTTGCTGTAAATGCATGATTTTGAAGAGAATGCAAAGTAAAAAAAAAATTGTAAGTGTGTGAGTGTGAGTTGGTGAGAGGTGTAAACAGGCAGATTCAATTTGGCGGGAGAGGGTGTTTTGTGAAGTGTGTGGGAGACAGAGGGTAAAACCAAAAGAAATCAACTTTGGCATTTTCTCAGACTGCTATTGAATAGAGTGCTGCGAACGAATTCTGGTGTTTCTCGCTACAGCTTCAGACTTCTTGGTGTCCTAGTGAGATGAATGAAGTGTCAAGGTCATAGCAGACATTTACTTACTTAATTCCACAAAACAAGAAGCAAACTGTATGGTCCTAAAAATGCCTTTCATCCTGTCATGTGAAAATTTTGACTAGCTGTAATAATATTTTAATGATTTTGGTGGTATTATGCTTTTTGGCCTTTTCTCTCTCCTTTGTGCATGTAACAGGTTTGCAAAGTGAAAAAGCCGCAAGTCCACCCCAAAGGGAGTTCCCATCTCCCACAGAAAACACTTCTCTGAACTGCTTGAAAACAGCTCATTTGTAGTCCAGCCGCTTCCCTTTCATCCTCTTGACGACACAGGGATGAAAGCTAAATGCGCCTCATATAACGCTCTACTCCGACACACCCTAAAAACCACCGGTGGAAAAACACTGAGGTGCAGCACACTCCTCTCCCTTTCAAACACTAGCTCCCTCCAGGCAGTCAAAGGACATAAAGTTGTTACTGTGATGTAGAGACAGACCTCAGTTAAAACTTTATGGATGAACGATACTTTTGTTACAGATTAATAAGTCACCACTCTGAAACTGTTGCTCCACTCTATGTTGCCAAGCTGGTCGGCACCACGTATAGCTGAAGCGAAGCCATGTTTACCGGCTTCTAACTGACCTGCCTTTCTCTGCTTCTGATTGGCTAGTAGTCCATAACTTGAAACACATGCACATAAGCGGTCGTCTTATGTGCATGTGTTCACTCGCACAGACTTCACTTGGTTAAAAACTTGAAATGATGTTACAAATCACGGTGAATATTTTACAGGCACGGACAAAGTAAAGCAGCATTGAATACACAGGGTGCAGATGTTGGTTTCGGTTGTTTGAGTTGTTTGATAGGCAGCGTCATTAACAAGCAAGTGGCTTACCTGCTGCCATGATAATGGATAAGGGGTGGAAAAATATGGGAAAAAGGCGACAGTGGAGTGTGCCAAAGCCTCCATCTGCTGCTTGTTTGGATGGGTGATTTGCAGGCTGACCAACAACCAACTCCTCCTGTGACCTATGGTTGGAGTGTATGTATTCAGAGCCAGTGCGGAATGGACCTACGAAATAATAATAACGTTAACGTGCGATAAAAAAATGGTCTGTGTTACTTAAGGCGTTAACGCGATAATAATGCTTTAACATGCCCAGCCCTAATTATAAACTATCTAATGATGGTTTTGATGGTTTATTGCATTAAAAACATAGCTGTTTTACTAAGCAACAATGAAAATATCATATTTTTCTTTATTGTAAATAAACAATTCATGGATTTATATTCCTTACCTTCTGACCTTTCAAAGGAGACCAAAGTTATGAATCTAGGCCAAATGATTGAGGAATTATTCCTGATTCATTTTGGATATGTTATTTTAGGTGTTTTTCCTGGAAATAGGGGTCAGTAGCTGGAGTTTTCCAACAGGTTAAAAGTTTAAAGGTCTGCCTCTCTCTCTGTCCTTCTCTCTTTCTCTGTCCCAACAGACTTGTGTTCCCACAACATGAGTAATACATGCTCTCACACATAGTGTGTATATGTGTATGTATGCTTGTATTTGTGTGTGAGCACGCTACTTTCTGAATGCGTATATACTGTATGCACTGTATGAAAATACCCTGTCACAAAGGGCAGGGTTATAGGATTATAAGTGAAAGGAAGGATCAAAGTGCTTTGATGCATGGTGTGAAAAATCTCAATGCTAGTCATATGCGTGAATCACCAAGCCTCAACAAATCCTCAAATGGCCTGTCAGCCTCGTCCCACATTTCTTTAGACAAACCGTTTAAATTGCTTTGAGTGCCTTTTTTCCAAAGCCCACTCAGAGGATAAGTTGATTTTGAAGATAGAGGCAAATATACTGCAATGGAAATGCCCTTGTTTTGGCACTCCAGATTGCCCTTGATCTGAATGTTTACATGCAGATGCGAGTAAAAGCGTGGAATCAGAGAGCCAAGTACTTTCACAATTGCTGTGCGTGCAGGCACGTTGGTAGTACTTGTGTCACTATGTGGTGTTCATTGGGCCGGTGTGGTGTCAGTGAATTACATCATTGAGGTGGAGTAGCAGGGCAAACCCCCTTTTATCTCCTCATAGAATATTCATCATGGCTGAATGAATAAAGAATGCATGGTCTTATGAATAATATATCACTTTAGACTGTATGAATGTACATGCATTTACTGTTTGTGTAAGTCTTTGTGTTTGTGCATGTCGGTGCATGCAATGTGGAGAAAAGTGTGTGTGTGTGTGTGTGTGTGTGTGTGTGTGTGTGTGTGTGTGTGTGTGTGTGTGTGTTTTGTGGGCATAGTTCTGCATGGATCTCAGGCCTGCCCTGTTTGCGCTGCTGCAGTCACTTTTCCAGATGAAAGCCTCCGTGCTTGTCCTCTGGTGCTGACTCTTCCACACACCATAAAAGCATGTTGAACCACCAGCGCCACACATTCACACTTCCCTCTCCGTCTCACTTTGCTTCCACTGCTCTCTTGCCTGTTGTCAGCTGAATTCGTAAGCGAACAGGAGGTCTGATGCTGCACACCAACCATAGACATCAGTGTTTTCGGGGGAAAAGTAGGAAGAGTAGGAAGGGTCCATTGCGCTTTGTTGTAAAAACAAAATACACTTCTATATTTTTATGGTTTTGGCAGAATTCTTTACGAAATACCTTTTCCATAATTTTGACAATGCTCTACAGTCCTCTTCCTACTGCAAATTCCTATCAACATATACTGTATTATATACTATATTATATTATAGTCAGAAAGACCAATTTGCAAGCTATATCCAAATTATTGATGTTAAATAAATTAAATTAAGCAATTTCATTATGTTTTCCCACAAAATATCAATTTCTTGAAATTTCATAGTGGCAAAATCTGGATCCAGAATAAAGTATTTACTCACAGAGGTGCATAACAGATCATTATTACCCACTTCTCCCTGAAATATTACTATTATACTGTCTGAATGGGGCTTTAGTAATACAACACATAAACTCTTATGTTTTAACTGATAGTTTTGATTTTCTCCAGTAACTCCAGACAGATCACGCCCCCTTTTTTCTTCACAGCACCACTGTAATTCATTGTCAATGTAACATGTCGTCACCTTCAGGCACAATACAGACTGTCAATAGAATTGAAACAAAAAGAGAGAAGGGGGGGTGGGCACGCTCAGAAAAAAGGAGCAAAGATATTTAAAAGTAAAAGTGCTGCAGTGAGGAGGAAATGATGGCAAAGATAGTTCACTTTGTGTTTCTGCAGGGCAGGAGAGAGATAAAGCCGGAGTTGCGAGTGGGAATGTGGAAATGTGGTGGGAGACAAACAAAAATGAACAAGTATTGTTGACGAAAGAGGCCTCAAGGTGAACATTTCACCTTTGTGGATACAGCATGTAGACTGAGAACAATTGTCAGCTTGTAAAAATGATCACTGTCACAAACTCAGAATGGGCTGCTCTGATGTCAATGCCACCACAGCTTTGCAGATGTAATATTTGATACTTAATATAGAAAATAATACAGAAAGAAAGAGACAGACTGACGCTGGCCTTGTGCAGAGTGCCACATCACTCTCCCAGTGATTTAACATTTGACTGTGGCGATTGGAGCCTCCATTTGCATTGATTGATTTTCTCCACTCAAGTCATGGAGCTGTCATGGGATTAAATTTAGCAGCCATTACATGGGTATCCCCAGTGTTATTTCTCTCCCATTATCCCATTGCTTTAGTGTGGGTGTGCACGTGTGTGTGAGTGTGTATGTGTGTGTGTGTGCCAATGAAGCAAACACATATACAGTATTTGGTACTGGACCAAGTCTCCACACGATCAAAGTGCCTTTGATCAAATCATGCCCCCACATCACCCACTTACCCTCTCAAGTGTGCGCCGTAGGCCTACAAACACACTCTCAAAGGCACACGGACGTACACACATAGTTGTGCATGCAAAGCTGTGATTTCTCTCTATTTAACTATCTCTCTATCAGATATGCACACATGCTCATTTGCGCTCATAGCTATGAGTACGTCCCCTGCTTCAAACACCAGTGATTTGACATTTCCTTCAGAGCCTCACTGTTCGTGACTTGGTCTCATTCCCCATGTGGGCTTTGCAGCCTCAGAAGTGAGAACCAACTTTCCTTCCTTCACACACTCCAAACTTCTGCCCCCTGCTCCCTCTCTCATTACTGGCTCCCCCTCTGGACTGCCTGAGGTCTTTTTCTACTCTATGGCATTGTGTATGTATGGGAACGTGCAAAACTGTGAATTGTGTGTACCTGTACATATATGCAACCTAGCCACAGCGGCTGTGTGCACGTCAGCACATTCACAAGTGTTTCATTTGACTGTGTGCATCCTTTCATGCTGTCAGAAGGAAATCTTCTCCTGTGTTGCTTCATGAGGGCAAATGAAGCTTAGCTTTATTAAATTAGTTACTTATGCTGTTGATAATGAAGCAATTTTCCTGTATGAATATCACTGCCTGATTTGTGTGCCCAAGTGAATTTGTGTGGATCACAACACTACATATGGTAATGCAGGACCGTGTATAGATGAACCCTATTCTCATGGATTTTAGCTTTAAAGATGGACACAAGAGAATAAAGCTGCCACTTTGATTTGTAAAAAAGTAAGAGTTCTGAAACTGAAACGATCAAAGTTGTACAGAAAACTGATTAAAGCCTCTGAGTCATTTTGTTAACAGAATAACAGACATGTAAAGTTTTGATCTGTCAAAGCTTTAGTCATCTACACTCTGGACATTTGTGAGACTTGATTAAAATGTCAAGGGAAATATGGACAAATCTGTAACTTTTTCATCCCACTGTATTTGCTGATTTCAAAGCTCAAAACAAAAGCTCAAGGGTCACCAAACCAAAGACTGAACACTGAATTGCAATTAAAGTGAAATGGTTTAATACTACAAAAGATGATATTGTGACAATAAACTGAAGCAATATAATTCAGGGTGAACCAAGGCCAAAACAACAAAACAAAAGAATTGAACCCTTGGTGAAACAAAAAAAAACAACAACAAAAAAACAATGACAGCCTGACTTCCGAGGATAAAGCTAAACAGGAGAAAAGGGGTGTGCATCTTCACTGGTCTCACGATTCGATTCGATTATCAAGCCAACGATTTGATTGATTCGATTCCTTAATGCATCATGATGCATCACCTCAAGTGTGGGAATTTCTTGGCACCTCATTACGATTATGAGTGCTACAATAAACAAATACAGTAGAATAAAGATGTATTTCTCTCACTGTGTGACTACTTGGTACTTTTAAAGCTAAGTATTTAACCACAATCCAAACAAGCAGGGAAGTAATGAAATGCAGGTATTTAATGTTACTTCATTTAAATGTAGCTAACATATTAACATTATTACATTATTACAGCGTTATTACTGACATCTTCTGCTGCTATTTTAATTCTGATGCTGCTGTTATTAGTATAAAGTCAGACAGGGGTTGAACTACGCACTTTACAATGCTCCAGCCAAACCACGTTCACTCCACCTTAAAATATCTATTCCTTTTTTTGTCTCATCTTGTGTAGTTACATGCAGGGTGCGAATTATACAGTGGCAACCGGGGGGGTGAACTTTTTTTCCAGGTCAAAAAAGGAAACCCAGTACAGCGCAGAATCTTTCCGAACTTACAATATCCTTGCATATTTAACTTATAATGTCTGCAGTCTGTCGATGATGGTAAATCAAATTCATTACACCAGTTGATGGTTGCCCCATACCACACCACAACTTTTGTAGTTAGGCGTCACCAAGTATTCTAGAGCAAAACTGCCAGCAGATCAGACAAACAACAGCCGACCGATCATTACCACTTTAAACAGACCCACACTACTGAAACAGAACCAAAGAAACTATCATAAAATACAGTCTGCATTATTGTCTCTATTTCCTAATTCTTATCATTCTCATCAAGTTAAATGTTTCAACTTACTCTTTTTTAGCAAATATCTCCTTTCCTCTTGCTCATGTTGACTGTGGATGATGTAATCTGCGTCCAATAAAGCAGTAGTCATACACTGTTGGGGAATTGGGAATTTTTGGGTATTCCAGAGTTAAAACAAACGCCAGGTTTATTGTGAAAGGACTCACAAAATACTTGAAATGAAATAATAAACTCTATATTGATGTAAAAATGTATCTCTACAATAAGCAATCCCCAATTTCACTGCTCATGCTTAAGCACCAGTGTAAGGTGACAATTACATAAAGTATGAAATTAGATAGTTAGAATGAAATCGCTATCATCAGATAGCTCATTTTAAGTAAAAGAAATGCTAATTACAAAACTCTGAAGGTAGGAAAGTTAAGTGTATTAAAGCAGCTAGATCAGTGTTTCTCAACGGCGGTACCGCCCCCCAAGGGGCGTTCGAAGGACGATAGGGGGCGCTGGAGGCAATATTTTAAAAAGGGGGGCGCTGAGCTGCTTTTGGGGGGCGTTTGTTGGATGGAAATTCTAAGGTGAGTTTACACTTAAGATTCACAACAATACGAGTTTAAACTTTGAATTACTTGCAAAAAATTGTGGTCTGCAACATTAAAACCTGCCAGTTTAGTCCACTGCGACTGGACAAGACTGTGCATTTTTTCTCCATCAGCAACTTGTGGCGCACCTTCGTGCTGCCTTCAGGGGAACGGGAAGTCAGAGTATCATCTCTAAAATTTTACCCACATTGCGTTTACTGTGTAAACTCTAGAAAACCGACGCTCTCTTTCTAGGTGGGAAAGTGTTTATTTCTCTGACGAAT
This sequence comes from Lepomis macrochirus, assembly GCA_024633595.2. Taxonomy (NCBI): domain Eukaryota; kingdom Metazoa; phylum Chordata; class Actinopteri; order Centrarchiformes; family Centrarchidae; genus Lepomis; species Lepomis macrochirus. The sequence continues at coordinate 23,849,154 of JALXJV020000011.1, read as the reverse complement.
ACACCACGAATGTCTTGTTATCGCAGTTGTTACACATTTACAAGAGGGATATTCCGCTGTCGGACTCACCCTGAAAGACACTTCGCTGCGACACCAGCGAATAACGTCGACCCTCCTCGCGCTGTGAGTTGCAGACAGTTTGTACCAAAGCAGTACAAACTGCTAAGTAGTTTAATTCGGCTATAAAAATGTAACGTTAAAAACTGAAGCCCTGTCTCGCTCTGTTGGGGACTGTTAGCAGCACTTTATCAGAGATGCTGAAGATAAGGTGTGTGGAATTATTCATGAGCTTTCTGTGTGATCACAGGTGTTGTCGGTTAGTTTCGTTTTCATTCAGTTTTGTCTGTCAGACGGCGAGGGGATACTTCGAGCGAATCAGTAACATAATGCAGTACAGGGCATGTAGTAAAATATTATGAGTTCTCTTTAAATTGGCTTTAAATGACGTTAGTCTCCTATAACGTCTTTTTTCTTTACATGTCAGAGAACATAGACCTGTGTCAGATTCTGAATGTGCAGAAAGTTTTGAACATGAGCAGATAAGTTACAGTATTTCCCATACGTTCATTTATTTGTGGCGGCACAATATCAACGCTGACCGCAACATATTGATTTTTTATTTTTATTTTATTTACTAGGCCTATTTAAAATTGTATTTGACTGCAGAGCTGCAGGCAGGGCAAATTCGCTGAGCACAGCCTCTCGCTCGTCCCTCTCTCTCTCTCTCTCACCCGTCCCTCGATCTATCCTCTCTCTCCCTCGGTAACACAGATGCACAACGCAGCCAATGTCGGAGACTCAGCTAATAGAAGTTATTATTAAAACATGTAAGGGGCCTGGCTAATAAGATAGTGGTTAGGGGGGCGCTGCCCCAAAAAAGGTTGAGAACCACTGAGCTAGATAGATAACTACTGACATTAACCTGCAGCGTCTCCATAGCGTGTAACTCTCCGGACTGGAGCAGCTGCGAGTGATGCAGACGGACAAGACGTTCAACTAACGTCAATGTTAGGAAATGATGCCGTCCATTTTAGGGGTGTCTGAAATTGTATTTCAAGATTCTTAAAAATAAGGCATTAGTATGAGAAGTATATTGTAATACTTACAATTACAGGTAAGAAAGACCCCCCCAGAACTGCTATTTTTTCCCTCTTTTGGGGGGGTTCAAGCCTTAACTAGGGGAGTCAGACCTCCCCCAGAGGAGATGTTAGCTATCGTTAGTGCTAGCTGCCTTAACTTATTAGCTGAAAAAACAACAGACAGACTTTAATAAACGGACACGCTGTGACCTACACTGTACATTTACTGCCAGACTGAAGAGTAGCATTCATGTTTGCCTCTGCTCCGCTGCTTTCACCGTCACCGACTGCTGCCTGTCACATAGCTGTCCTTTGAAGGAGGAGAGGATGCTAGCTAAGCGCTACCAAGCAGCACAGTGTGCGGGTAAAAATCATTAACGGTAGTTGGACATTGATTTTATTGGACATGTGTAAAGTTTAGTTGCTGCAGTCACTCAACCACTGTCTGTCTGTGCCAAACAGGGAGAACCACATGTCTCTGTTGTGTGCACCACACAAAATTTGCTTTATTGGCAGTAATGTTAATACAACTGTATTGAAAACCCTATTCATATAGTTCATTGAATTAATAAAATAAAATAATTGTATTTCAATACATTGGATATAGAATAATATCTAATATAGCTAATTTCTCTACGTTTTCTTTCATTATGGCTGTGTCTTCTTCTGGTACAAATAAAGAAGCCGTCTCTGCACAACACTTGAAGGTTTGCACCTTCCATTCAAACATTAAATACTAAAACTAAATGTACTCAACAGAGAAAGTGAACACCCAACTCCTAATACGCTTTTTAAACCGCTGGTTAAATTTGCACAGTGCCGTGGGTACGAGTCACTCTAGCCTGATTGACAGGTCGCCATGGTAACGACTTGTCAGTAACAGATAATCCCGCCTTGAAGCATACTCTGCTTTATGGTCTATTTTCCTCTAAATGGGACCATAATTTACTAAATGAACATCATGTTGTATTGAAGAAGACCTGGAACTAGCGACTGAGACCATAAACTCATTATGAAACTGTTCACTGAGGTAATAAATCAGCTGGGAAGTAGGGTAATTTTGCCATGATTTCTAATGGAGCCGGACTATAGAAAGCAAGTTTATAGGACTTCTACACTGGATTCACTACACTGAATACTAGATTCTACACTGGATATAAAGAGTTCAGTAGTCCAAGAGGAGGTCATTGTTCCTTGGGTAAAGATGTCCCTCAGACTCTCCATATGGAGCTTAACAGACAGTGCCATGTGGGAGGAGACCCTGGGGCGGACTGGGGGGACTACATCTCTAAGCATGCCTGAAAGCCCCCTGCTTCCCCCAGGTTGAGCTGGAGGAGAGATTCACAGTTGGTCCGAGCATTACTGTGCCAAAGTGATGTATGTCTTCCAAGACAGGGAAATCCATAACATTTCAATGTTGTTTTTTTCTGTAGTGAATTTCAATGTGAGTAAAAAATGTTCAAATGTTTAATCTTTGTCTGTTGTCAGTGAAAACCAATAGAAGTTGTAAAGCTCACCTTAAACGTTATCAGATTCATGATCGTATGTGTTTGTATGTGTGTGTGTAGTGCGAGTGTGGGATCACTTGGAGGGCAAGAGAAGTTGTCACAAAAGAACAGAATTATAGCCAACCTACCAGCACACATCAACATGTGCGCATATCAAACGAATCGCACTTTAACGTTGGTGATGTAGAAACACCTTAGCATGTCTTGCCCCTGATGTGTTAATCGTCCTTTTGAACATTTTATTAAAATGTCAACTTGCCTGTGGGGAGCGACAGAGTCACAAAACAGACGCTGACAGAGGAAGGATCTTTTCCCTGACCTTTATAATTTCTATTCATCGCCTCAAAACCTTTCACCTGCGTCTAATGAGCTGGCCAAGATAGGACGCACGTGCCTTTGAAGATCAGAAGCCACTTATGAAGAAGATGACTCCCATCAATATGCTGCCTCTTTAAACGGATGTTAGTTGATATAAATTGTAAGACAGTATAGATTCTCTTCTTTAGGCCCTTTTTTAATTTCTTTATTGATCTCCAAATCTATCTTTTTTAACATGTCACACCTCCACAGGGAGTCTAGGATCAGCTAGTGAGCTGACATTTGATCACATATCTTCAGTTTAAAGGACGGTAAACCCTGCCCTGTTCAACATAATGATCTTTCAGGCATGTGAGAATAGAAAAGAGTGGACATTCATGTCAGTGAGTGCTGCTGGCGCTAGTTTGTCTTATTAATGCAGGACAGGGGTCCCTATTAATACAAAGACTGTATTGATCCTACTAGACCTTCTGGCTGGAGATGAATGGCGCTCACATATTATTACAGCCCTGAAATGGGCCCTCACATATCTTTGACATTTCCACCACAGACGGCTGTAATTTCCAGAGCGACACACCCCATCCGTAGCTCTTACTTTCACCCACTTACACTCACACTTTTTTCTCTCTTCTTTCTTTTCCCACCCATGCCCTTTTCTGATTTTCCGCTGTTGGCTACTTCATGTTATCAGTCCCTCCTGCCTCTTGCCTGTCTTCACATTTTTTCCCCCACCTTTTGCCATTTTGCTCTTTTCTCGCGATTCGTCACTTCTTTTTCTCCAGCCCGTCTCTTTTTACATTTATGTCTCTCTTAATAGCTTTCTTTCTCTTTCGTGGCCTCTTTCCTCCTGAACTGCCTTTCTGTTTCTGCCTCCTCATACACCACCTCAGCTCTCATCTGCTAAACCTTTCGACCCGTCTTTATCTGTGCTTGCTCTCAGCAGTGACCCCTGCCTCTCATTTGGGTCTATTTTATTTATCTCTTTCAGTTTCTCCATCCTCTGTCTTCTCATGCTCTCTCCCTTTGTATTTCTCGCAGCAGCTCTGCTTTGTTTGGCACCCAGCAGACAAGGCTGCTGACAAAGGTGAGCGAGAGCATATTTAAAATGTCACTGGCAAAGTGACAAAAGGTCATATGGAAAGTAAGAGACTCCCAGCACAGTTTGGACTGACTGCTAAACAGGCATTCGTGGCTGTTTTGTGTGTGTGTGTGTGTGTGTGTGTGTGTGTGTGTGTTTTGGGGTGGGTGGGGTTTATAGACATGCATGCATATGCATATGCATGTGCATGGTTGCATCTGCCCAGGGGTGTGTTGATCTCTTTGTGTTTCAATATGAGAAAAAATACAATGAAAGGTGTTCAAGGTTCTGTTTACGTATGTTGATTACTCTGTGCATTCATGCATGTCCTGTGTCTCCACACACACTTGTGGTATGTGTGGTTACACGTGAGGTTAAAGTATGTGTCTGTGTGTTGCCTTCTTTATGCTGCTGGTGTTCTTATACCTGAATGCTGCTCACTGCCTGAGGTGAGGCCTTGAGCAGCTTCCAGTGTGATGAGTCTGCTTCTAAAAAAAGTTGCCAGCCAGACAAACTGCTGCACCAAGAGTGTAAGGCTGTGTAATGACTGGTTTAAATCCTGAGGGAGTAGTTCAAAATCTGATGATGCCAGCCAGATCTTTGTCATGGTCCACAGGATTCCTGGCAAACCTTGCAACTAAGTCAGAATCGGGAGGAGAACATTTTAGCATTAAACCACAAAACATCAAAATGTGGTTCATGATTGTTACAATAATGATTCTGCATTAGGAGCATATACCTGTTTCCTACTAAATTATGTAAAGACTTGGTTCAACCAATTTACATAAAAATATATTTTGTCACATATGAATGGTTTTGGTTTTGTTTACACTTTTGAGATTTCCATTTGTACATCCACAATACTACTTTTGAGGTAGATGGAATTTGGTTTGTGGCGCTCACAGCTTTGAAAAACTACTTGTAAATAATTTGACAGCAGCATGTCTTTCTAGAAACAATGTCCCAGAACCTTGGATAATCCGCAGTCCTCACTGTCATTGGAAATACTTTCTAAAGAAGACAGTCTCTAGAAAACAGTTGGCAGCCTGTGCTATGGATTACCCAGAGTAACTGGGACATTGTGATGTGCAATTGTATTAAAGCTACTTGTTGTTACATTAATAGTGTAGAAATAGTATTGCTAGGCTTAAAAATTTGGCTGGGCAAATACATCTTTCCTAAATATAATGTTATGTAATTGCAGTGAATATCTTAATAACAGCAGTTTATGTTCTGATTTCTTAAAAATGATTTAGGGCTATGGACAGCATTGACATTTATAATTACAGAGGGTTTCAACATCAGAGATAACCTTAAATGTCAAAATGTCTGTGAAATATGTCTCTTTTTTTTACATTAAATATTGTGCCAAATGCCCCGCGACTCTGTATGCAGGATAAGCAATGGACGATTGATGGATGGATGGATTGTGCCAAATGCGGATAGATTTTCTGTTTGGCGTGTAAATCTCAGAAGACTATCCGCCACCTTGGCTGGTGTTTGTACCAAAATAGTCACGCAATAAAAAACTACGTTTCTATGTTTCTAACCCCACCCATCAACCCCATCTGGGTGAAAGTAATGGATTTTGCTGTGTGTACTGTTTGTCAGTCAACATTGTTATTTTCTAATGAACTATAATAATAAGTGAGCTTACTGGGCTGGGTTGTTGAGCTCAGAGCTAATTAAAAGCAACACCAAGATGTAAAATAAATTACGAACTGCTGAGTGTTGGTGACAGGTAGCTTAACTTGAATATCTGTGTGCAAGTGCGAGCATGCTTTCAGACAGGATGAAAAGATGACGGGATGGCTGTTCTCTTTATTTTGTCCGTGTTTGGTTAGCTTCTATTTCTGGATGTGTTGAAGTCAGCACTTTGGTTCTGGAGACCAGAGACCTGGAGACTTTTACATGATAATGCATAAGACAGAGAGGCTTGTTGACAAATAGAGACGAATTGTCTCAAGCACCGGCAGGCAAGCAGAAACACAGAGTGCTAAATGAGGAAAGGGCAGGTGGCGGGAAACCAACTATAGAGCAGAGATGAATAGAAAAGCAGGCAGGCAGCTGTGAACTTCAGGAGCCAGACGGATGTTAAAGGTGACAGGGAAAAGTGTGGGGTTTTTTTAAGTCAGGTCATCCGGTTTCCTCTTAAAGTGGAGTGCTGTGTTTTCCTCTTCTTACCTTTTTTTCCTTGCTTGTTTTACCCTGGAAGCAACTCTAATGCTGTCTAGCAGAGAGCTACTGTCTGGAGTAACTCATTTCACAATCCTGTTGTTTTTCCGAGGCACTTTATATAGCACTTAAAGTTGTCATTTAGAGTGTATTTTTCCTCACCAGCAATTCTGTATGGGTCTCATTTGCAGTTTGAGGCTCAGACTCTCTTCATTCTCTTGGTACATGTTTATATACAGCCATCTGTCTACCTGCTCCTCTGTCTGCCATCTTGCCATAGTGTGTGTGTGTGTGTGTGTGTGTGAGTGTGTGTGTGCGTGTGTGTAGCATTTGATCTGCGTGCAGTGTGTGTGGTCTCTGATGCTGAGTGCTTTCCATTGACTCTCCTAGCTATGAACTAAATGTCACTATCAGTTTGAGAAGATGCACCCCTTCCCCTCTTTTCACCCTCCCCTCTTATCTTCTCAGTCCTCATCCATGCTTTTTAACCTATATCTATAATTCTGTCTCATACCTGTTCTCTTTCATAACTTCCAATTTTTCATCCTCTTGTTTTATCTTTCAACATTTGAATCTATAAATTGATGGATTTTTGCTGACAGAAAAGGCAGCTAGAAAGACAGATGGCATGTATGGATAGATGGATGGACATAGAGGACTATATATGTATGGGCAGAGATAGCAAGATAGCAGAGAGAGGGATGTCAGCAGTGTGTCAGCGGTTTTGATGAGTTGATGGCAGAGCTGACACAGCATTGGGAATAAGAGGCCAGCCCTCTCCTTATCCTTCTATCCCTTTCTCTTTCCCTTTTTCCATCCATCTATCTATACTATCCATCTAACCCCTGTCAAACGCTGTTTCTCCTGCCAAGGGCAGAAAAGGAGAGATGGCATGGGAAAGGAGAGATGGGGCATTACAGGGCAGTTTTTAAACTCTGTGGTCTGTTGAACACATTGCTGCCAAGAAAGCCTGTGACTCTTACATGTTTTTCTTCTTTGTTGTTTTACATAAATCTTTTCACACAAGTGCAGGTTGCTCAAAATTGTATATTATAATAGCAAAAGCTACAGCTTCGCTCTCAGCATGATACTGTTTAAGGAGACAAGATAGCTTTTCTTACTTTGGAGGTATCTTTAAACTGCTTCTCTGATGGTGTTTTGAATGAAAACAGGGATACAATTACAGGTAATTTCTTGGGTGATGTTTATCTCTAAGCTCTTACCCCTGAATGACACAACATGGAGGCAAGTAAAGGAGATGCACAATAGAAGTATTTGTTTGGCATTTAGGTACTCTTTTTTTTGTAAATAACGGTGTTCCTATCTCAGAATGACGATGTCCACAGTTTGCCATAATTAATGTAACATCTTGCACCTTATTCTTGGGGGAATTACCTTATTTACTTTTCCTTTAAAACCTCAAAAATATTACAAATGTCACCTGTTTCCGAATAATAAGGAGTAATTATATTTCTGAGCATTTTGTTTTTTCTTGTAGCAGACCTCAAATGAAGAATGTATTAAAAAGGCCCAGTAAGAGGGTGTTGTCTCTCTAATCGGTCCTTTAGAAGGGAGAAGAAGTGTGTTCTCAGTTTGGTTGACTGGTTCATTGGTTCGACCCACTGGTGGTGAGTTACACAGTCTGGCAGGTCAGCGGCTGTGACAGGACGAATGCCTTGCTGAATAGCGGTGCTGTTGCATATGGAGATGCTGCAGCATTTTCCTTACTGGCAGACCGGGTCAGGGTGAACCTGACCTTGCTGCCACATACACCTTTGCAAACTTCTTACTCCCGGGCATTTTCCCCATACGACACAATTTTTGTCAGACTCCTCAGAGCCTTGAGGACACATTGTCAGCAAAAATAATAGGACACATCCTGAGAGAAATGTCCACCCTCAACCACAAAAGTCCTGATTCTCCCTCCAGAGTTGAAAAATGCAAGTCATATTTTTTGTAAACATATCTAATCTTCAAACTTTTCACGTCATTGAAAGTTGTAGATAGCTGCAGTGTAGAGTTTCCTGACATTTTCATATAAAACATTTTTGACTACAACCTTACAACCATTTAAGTTTCACCTGGCTTTAGGTATTAATCCTACTAGGGACGTAGCTATTGATTATTTTTTAGTATTATTATTATTATTATTATAATTATGTAGATTATTTAATCTATTCGTCAAGTGATCTGATAAGAAATGCATTTTTGCTTGGCACCAGCCCAGTACCAGGATCAGCTGTGTAACTCATATCACTGTAACATCACAACCCAAAAGTTCACGGATTACCCAGTCAGAGAACCTCTCGGGTTACGTATGAAACCCTTGTTCCCTGAGAAGGGGAACGAGACACTGCGTCAGTGACGACACTATGGTTCCCCTTAGTGTCGTCACCGATGCAGTTCGAGTTCCCTCGAAGGGGAACAAGACAGTTAGCTTGATTACAGCGGTCATTCATTGTGGTGAGAATGAAAGGTGTGTGTGTGTGTGTGTGTGTCTGTGTGTATGTGAAAGAGAGAAATCAGAAGCATTTCTGGGTTAGGTTGATGGTCTGTGTACTGGCTGTACAGTGTGTGCTATATGTATGTCATTGTGTCTGTTCTGGTGTAAGTCATCAAAATTTGAGAGGCCTGGCAGATGGCTTAGAGACTGGGACTGTGTGATGCTTTTTCAGGGCATTTGCCTGCGTTGAGTGAACCTGGTTATTGTCAGCAGTAAAGCTGCCTTCAGTAACCAAAAATCATGTGAATGGGAATCCTGACTTTCTCAATTGGGGTAAGGGATTTAAGAGAACACACAAGGTAATGCAGCTAGGTTTGTGCTAAAAAATCTGATATTGTGGCCATCTACCGATGAACCCACAGTTTGTGGGTCAACTTGTGCATGACAAAGATCTGAAACATCGAAAGGATCATGGTAGCAGCAATCATAAATGTGACTAAAATAAAGACAAAATGCACCCTAAAACAAACGCTTAATATATGCCAGGCTTGGATCAACACATATGGTTGTGTATCTCATAAATGCAAGGATGGAGCTAGATAGTGCTCTGTTTTGGCTAATCAGATACAGATAAGAGAGCTGCTAATGAGTCCATACTGCCCAGCACACATCAAACACACAAATACACACAAACTTGGAGGCTGAGGAAGACTGTTTGTCTTCAAGATGACACATCTTCTGTGTGTCTGTGTGTGAGTGTGAGCGTGTGACTGGGTACTGTACCTGTCCCTGTGTGGGATTAGTGTCACTGGGCTGATGACCAGGAGGTAATGAAGCTTGGCAGCTGATAATGAGCACATTGCCGTGGCAACACACTACCTACACGGACGTTGTGCAGAAAGATTCTCGATAAAATCACAATAATATGCAAAAGGCTTGGGTGAAATGTGTGAACAAGTCAGCATGTTAACTGAGATCCTTTTACGGTATCTGGCTTTGGCAGGAAAATACAAATCCCCTCATTTAAAGCTAGAACTGAATACATTTGCTATGAATATATTTTATTTAGATGAAGAGAAAACACATGTAAATGCATATGGACACACTACAATTACCATGTGTTAGACTCCAGTTTGTATTAGTATTTTTTGAAGTGGAATAACAGCCTGCACAGTTTGTTTACATTAGTGAAAAAAGGATGTGCCTAGATATATCATTCCTGTAGCCATTGTTTTCTAAGCTACGCTAATATACTTAAAATTGACAGTGTGGAAAATGATGTTCAAATGCAGTAGACAGTGAAAACGTTGAACAGGCATTAGGCTGTACATCTGTACATGCCTCAGAATTAAAGCACCTTGGACCCCCCCCCCCCCCAACTACTCACTGTGGACAGGACACAGGACAGGACAGGGAGTCTGGGTTCCCACATGTAACCTTGTGTCTGTGTCTTTTTTGTAACCTTTCAACTCCATTTAATGTTAGTACTTTGAAGTTGAAATTTCAATTGGTTGTTTTTCTCCAGCAGGCCTGTCAGGCTGAAGGTGGAGGTGGAAGGCTGACATTCTACATTTCTAAAATAATCTTACATTGTTCCAGTATCTTGTACAGTAAAGCAACTCAAGGAAGTTGGGGCCGGAAATGTGATGATAAACTGAATTTGTGCAATTAACAGTGTGTCAAAGCACTCAGATTTTTGAAAGGTAAATGTGGGTGTGAATACTTAAGACGTATGGAATAATAGTAATTAAATGCCAGAGTAAGGAATTATGGCTGACAATTCTGATGTGTAATGTGTTCGTAACATTTTGTCGTAAAAGAAATCTCTCTATTTTCTTCTGCATGCTCCCTGTTGGCAAACCCTCCACGGACATCTATAGGTAAGTCTCTTGTTGATTGCAGTGTGATACTTTCTTTCTTTCTTTCTTTCTTTCTTTCTTTCTTTCTTTCTTTCTTTCTTTCTTTCTTTCTTTCTTTATCTTTGTGTGTATTTGCACTTTCTTAATTTTAGCAAATGTGTTTTCATCAGCTGAACAAACTCTAAACTGCTTTTGACTTTTGACACCGACGAACAAATATTCCAACAGTGGCTTGATTACCCTTCTAAGAAAATTATAGTCATATTATTTGGTACTTAGAGACTAAATAAACGGATTACATCACTTTGATTGCTTCTGACAAGCTGAAGTTAAATCCACATTGAATAGGGTTTTGATGGGTTTAACTTGATTTTCTTTTGATTTCGCCTTAAGCTTCCATTTTTGTATCTGCGGAGTGGCACCCTGCCAATAATATCAACTCTCCATGCACATTCATTCTGACGCCCACGTTAAAATGGCTTCAGAAAAGAGGAGATGAAATAACTCATTACTCTAATATTGGAAGGCTAGATGGCAGCTGATGTTATTTTCCGTGTTGTGTGGTGGGGATGTGGGGGTGTGTGGCAACTGGATAATTTCGAAGGTGATTCTGGTTATTTTCCCCACGGTTCCGTTGTGTGATGTGTAATTAAACATCAGCAGACGCTTTCTCTCTCCCTCCTCAGTTCTTTGCTCTTTCCTGTCGTGTGTCTTTCTGTCTTTGTCTTCTTGCCTCCCATTCATCGTTCATTCTGGCCAATTTGTCACACTGTTGCTTGAGCATGTGTTTGATGTGAGCTTTAAACAGCATATATTTTATAGTCTCCTTTAGTAATTATGAGTTTGACGTGTCCAGCACAATGGACAAATTGGTGTTAAATTGCCAATTCAGGATCTGGATTGGCCTTTGTGTGTCTGGATATGTGTGTGTGTGATTCTTATTGTCTGAAACACCTGCGACAGACAATAGAGCACAAAGTGAATTGCAAGTTTCTCTGAAATTTGGCAGAAAGGAGAAAAAAGCAGATGGCCTTAAAGGGTAATTCTGGAATTGGTAAACCTGGATCCCTTTTTTAGCATATTTTGGGGTCTAAATTAAGGTTCAAAAGGTTATGGAATTGGTCCGTTAGTTCGCCTCAGCTGCGAACAGAATCCTTGGGGGGGGGGGGGATTGTGCCCGTCAAAAGTGTGTCCATTAAAATTACGTTTTTTTCCATACAGAGAATGACGTTGCTATATAGCTGTTGCAAAAAGGTCTGTCTCTGTTGGTCAGTTCCATAATGTTGTCAGCTCACAATCTGGTCTTGTCAGTGGCAAAAACAAGCATTTTTAATGGACATACTTTTGCGGCGCCCAGCTGAGGCAATCTACTGAACCATTTCTAAAACTCTTTTTACCTGTTTTTTCTTTAGACACCAAAATATGTAAAAATAAGGCCCAGCTTTAAAAATACCAAAATTACCCTTTAAATGTATTTTTCTGAATAATGGTGTTAATTGTGCAAATTGTAATAAGTTTGAGAGCATGCATCGGTTTTATGTGCGCCCACACGAAACCCTTGGCTTTGACTCAACTTCCTCAAGTTATTAATCGTATTCATCACCTTGTCTCAATTTATGTCCACCATGTACCGTGAAACACCTTGAGCTTGTCGCGATCAAGCACTTCTTAATGCCATTATGCATTTATGACCACCTTGTAGGGACGTTCCGGGCATCAGCTTGTCACAAAATGCAGGGAAATGGAGCAGCTTGACGCAGAATCCTGTCACCCTCCCACCCCCTACCCCACCCTCCACTTTAATGAGCCACATTTGCAAGGTGTGAGACGAAAGGTTCCTAGTCCGTCCACATCAACATGACAGCTATTAGGAGACACCAACAGCTGGTGGAAGGTGGAATAAGAGATGAGGAGGTGAGAGAGGGAATGGCACACTGAAAGAATGAAGGAGGGGAAGGAGAAAGGGAAGTAGATGCAAGGCAGCCACAGTAACAGACATTGAAAGAGATGAGGAGTACAGCTGGTGATGGTCATCATGCTCCTTGGGCAACACTGGTCCTTCATTAAATTCATCACCTTACTGGGAAATGAAGGACAGAAGAAGGGAGGAAGGAGACATAAGAGACAGTGAGTAGGAAAAGGTTGGAAGAGGCTAAACATGCTCCAGAGAAGAATACGCTCAAGTCGTGCAAAAGACTGTTGGAGCACAAACATGAATACATAATGCAAATACAACTGCGCGCTGACACGTGCTATCGTTGCAGCAGTCCTTTCATTAGTTCTGTCATTGGGAAGTCCGCTCAAGACTGTTGCTATAATTGGCAATTTACTGCAAGTTTCAAGAGTACCATAAAAGGAACAGAGAGAGAGAGCAAGTGAAATCAGGGTAGGAGAGAAAGATAGAGTTGGTAAAGAGAGAGGCACGGACATTGACAGGTTGTGTTCATGTCCAAGGTTTTCAATTAAATGAAAATACTTAAAGGAGACCTATTATACTGTTTTTCCAGACTTAGATTTTAGTTCTGTGACTCCTGTATGGCAGCTTTGCATGATTCAAAGTTGAAAAAATAATTTTCTATCTTAAATTGACTCTTCATGAAGGCCTTCATTTCAGCCTCTGTCTGAAACAGGCTGTAGATGCCACCAGACAGACTGAGTGTTGCTGTGCTGTTGCTGTGGGAACAAATGACCATATATGGAATACTGGCTCTGTCTAGCTCCGTGTGTCGTAGAACGGAGCCGCTGGTAGAAAAAGCTGTTTAAAACAGAGCGTTCGCAACAGGAGGAAATCTGAGGTTTTGGCACACAGGGATTTCTTTTAAATACTTTAACCTCATTATTTGAGGTTTTGCCCACATTTACCATGAACATCCAACATTATAACATTTTAGATAAGTCATAAAATATGGAAAGCATAATAGGTCTCCTTTAAAAAAAACAAAGCCAAATTTACAATGCTTCTTTGTGTTCTGGCGTATAATATTGATTCATCAAGAAAAGTTGTCTCTAACATCATGTTTTAGCAGTGTATTTTACACTATATTATGCATAGACTTTTAATCTAGTTTATTAATTGGAATATTCTTGAGTCTCAAACAAATCATCTTTCCAAAATAAATGTATTACACCTCTGCACCTCTCATAACCAGGACTGGGAGTGTGACTAGATGCAGTAAAGGATACAAATAGGATCTTTAAAAACAAATCTGCTCTTACACTGCTCAATGGCACTTAACACTGTTCACCGTTTGAAACCACTCATGCTAAAATGAATGCACTGTTGGTAAACTAAGGCACTTGTTTTACCTAGCTTTTTCCATCAATCAAATTTTAGTACTTCTCAGACTTGGTTATTTTATCCTTTGTTCTGAGTGTCTGCCTCAATACATTCAAACAAACTAATGATATAGGTATTCAGTAGCCAGTGGTACAAATATTTGCACTGTTCAGTCTTATTTGTGGCTTCAACCGCAAGGGCAGCTGATCACACCTGAATATACTGTATGTTCAGTATATTTTGTTGTATTTTGTTGCTGTCTAAAATCAAATCGCATCAGTTCCTCTTTTGGGTAATTAGGGAGAACAAAATGTATTCTTCAGTCACATAATTTATGAATAGATTTTTCACTTGTTTATGTCATGCAACCCTTCTTAATGAGTGCATCTAAATCTAAGGTAGTGTTTATTTTTTTGCATCTGCCTACAAAGTCTAAATAACGGAGAACTAGCACAGAGACAAACAGCTGCTGAAGAAAAAGATGTAACAGTGTGCTGTTAAAATCCTTTTAATGAAGAGAATTTAGTGAATTGTAAAAGCAATGATAGCCACAGGGAGTAGTCTAGCGTTGTTTGGTTACGATTTTACTGAGATTAGATGTTGGTCTAATTTTTTACTATTTATTTTTGAAGGGTTAAGGTCAAGCCACCAATAAGAAGGGGAATTATTAATGTGCTTTTACAATTTTGCAGCAACCTAGGATGATGATCTAAGCTTAAAGGCATGATGTGAAGGTTGTGAACAACAACACAGAAATACTGTGAAGCTTCATATGGTGCGATTAGAGAGAATATGTCTAAATGGGGAGAGGCTACTGTAAGGTGATTGCAGCCTTTGTTCCAGGGAAGGGAGTGACTCTGCATTTATGACTGGAATTGGAAGGTCATTTTCGTCTTTGGGGAGCAAAGAGAGAGACGAGACAAGACCAGAGCCATAGCCTGCAGGGGCATTGAACAGAGAGATGATAGTTTCTGAACACTGAGGAAATGTGTCAGCATCCTTACTATGATGTACTATTCATACATACCATTGTGTGTTACTATGCAGAATTTTGTCTTGTGTAGCTTTATTAGGCAATATATATCAACTGTTTTGTTGTGTGGTAATTAGATCAGCCGCTAGCCTGTAAATGAACACTTGCTGGACAATCTATTGCCACGTCTCAACTCCCCAGGCTTTACACAAAACTAATGGAGGTGGATCAGTGATGGCAGGCCCATAAAACTTCCAGCTAACTATAATTTTATATCCACCAAAACAAGCCCTTAGGTCCAGACGGCTCATTAAAACTAAAACTTTTTGTTCATTATTGAAAGTAGCTGTAAATAATGAATTCCACATCTTCTGTCTCCTGTGCTGTGGTTGGAAATGAAGATGTGCAACATAAATATTTAAGTAGAACACTGTGTTATATGTATTTTTGCACAAATTGTTTAACTGGATACATTAGATGAGTGTATTTGCTTTGTTTGTGTGCTATGTGTATGTGCGCATGCATCAGCATAACACACATCAATATACAGCTAAATCTCTTTATGACATCACGACAGGACATATTTGTGCTATTAGATTGTTATCCTGACATGGTATATTGTCATTTTGACATCCCCATTCCTCATATCTTGTGTTTTCCTGTGGCTTACTTAGAACCTGAACCACACAAGGTAAAAGTTCTTCCTGCCTTCCAGTTGTAAGCAGGGGTGCACAGAATTGATGCCGAAGTCTGAACATATTGCCACAACTTTGAATAATAAATTAGCCCAACCCACAGCAGTTGTCAAGAAAGCCTATAGTAATGTCTTCTTTATACTTTTAAGATACTGTGTATCTGTTGTAAACATAGCTTTAAACACGGGCCAGTACAACATTGCGCTCCATGTCATTGTAGAGTTGGCAGACAAGCGCATCCCTAACAGTTTTGCTACAGAGTTCAATGAAGCCAAGGAAAAAGACCTTTTTCCCAGCAGACATTTCTACTTTTTTTGTCACTGCAGGGAAGGCACAGGTATAACTAATAACATTAACAACGGCTCAATTCCATATGAATGTACCTCTAAGCCGTAGCACCGAGGCTGAATGCACAAGTGGGGCCAAAGCATTACAACACCTGAATGGAATGCCTCCACTGTTAATCTTATTAATTACACTTGTGCTTTTCCTTCTTTGATATGTTCTGCTGTAAAAACGTCCCATGTAAACCTCAGACAGCATCCAAACATGTTCAGTTTTGAGCAGCATTTTAAGAGGTATGAAGGTTAGTCAACATTCAAAGTTATTAGCTCAATACTTCATCACAACAATGCTTTATATTGCAAAGTTTGTTGCAAAGTTTCACCTTCAGGTTGACCTCAATACTTGCCCTCTCTTTGTTATGTAGATTACCATGCAGCTCTAAATCAAGCACAGAAGTGTTTATTTTGCTTTTGAAAGAACAGGTTTGCAGGCTTGTACTTCTTTGCCCCATCAACTGTGTACATTAGAGTGGTCATCTGCACAGTCTATAGTTACAGTGGTGAGTACAGTGTAGGGCTGAAATGATTCATCAATTAAATCGATTAATAAAATGCATCGACACAGATTATTTGCATCAAGGCTTTGTTTAATCCATATAGCTATATAGCACACTGCTTTGCACGGACATTTACTACTGTTGCACATCACGCTTACACTGTGAACACGATGTGATTGTGATGGTGCCGTTTGCAAAGTGGAGGAAGAGAGAGAAAACAGCGAGGGACAAAGAAGAAAGTGTCCAAAGAATGGGATTATTTCAAGATAAAGAAAACAACAACTCTGTAATGGTACTGCAACAACACGACGGCACCTGATCAGAAAGCACCTTGTGTTCTGCCAGCGGAGCACAGACAAGGTAACAGTAAGAGCAACTTTAGCATTTAACTGAAATTGTGATTGATTGTTGACTTGAAGGCTAGCCAAAGTAAGCTGCTGACCTCAACTGAAAATGTGCACGTGCGTTTGTTGTTCTCCTTTTTTGGGTCGTGAGTTATAACCTGACAGTCACGAGTTAAGTGGGTGTCAGGGAGCGGGTCCTTTGAACTCACCTCTTGCTCTCTCTGTATCTCAGACTATCCCTGCTACCTGCGTGTGCTAATCCATCTATTCACCCAGATTCTTTGTCTTTATAATCGCCATCTTTATAATAACAAACAACAGCTGTTTCGTGCTCGGGATCGCTCATTTCCCCTTTTCACATTTCACGTGTGTTTTCTTGAAAAAACGTTGTGGATTTACCAACTCTATCTTTCTGTGGATACCAAGTTTAGGCAAAAGCCATTACTTTCCATCTCTCCTTGCTCTTTTCACCATCAGCCCTGCCAGTAATAGTCTGCATGTAACTGATGGAGCTCTCCTGCTCTACAGTTTACTTTAATTGGTCGGACACCTGAGCCTCAAAAGTTATTTTGAAAGCAAATAACACAGCAATGGCTCAATCAGTGTTGCAGCAATTCTGAGCGTTAAGTGCTTACCTTACCATCCCACCCTCTGCGAAGAAACGCCTGCCTGAGACTGAATCTAGGAAAAAGAATCAAACACAACATCCCCTGGCTAGAAACAAATGATGAGCACGACGGGATGTGATGTAAATTCAGTCATAGTTTTTAAAAAGACAATGGGACATTGTGGTTCAAGGTGTTTAAAAACAAAAATATGACTCACCTGCTAGACAGATGACAGCATAAATTATTTGAATAAACCTCAAACACTGGAAAGTCTAATTATCTCTTAAGTAATTTTGTATGATTTTTTATTTGACATATTCATAATTCAGTTGAAAACCTTACAGCTTAAACCTTGAAAATAACATTTTATTTTGAACTGTATTTGTTTAGTTGATCTCTGCAGGAAAGGGTACGTTAGAAATTGTGTTTATGGATGGCACTATTAATTTTGGCAGCTATTTTAGATTTAGTCTTAGACTTTAGAAGAAAATATTTATTAGTTTTAGTCACATTTTAGTATTTTTTATCCCTCATATTTGTAGGGTGCGTTCACATATGTCTTTGCAAAGACATGCAAAGGCATATGTGATTTTTTTAAATTTTGGAATTATAGTTGAATCATTAAACAGTCTGGATACTGGGTACTGTTCAATGGTAACGCAGGTGTCCTAATGCATGCTCATGGAGGATGGAAACCTCCTGTGGAGAAGAATAGAAAACCCTCGCTTGATCTTGATTTTCAGTAGGATTATAAAGTGGGAATACAATCAAAATATGAAGAGACAGATAAAATCCTATTACAACAAATACGTAATATATAATGACAATTGCTGCTCCTGAGAATGTACTGCACAGTCTTGACTTGAACCAGCAACCTTGGGTACAAGAGGCGGACATGCTGAAGAGGAGGCTAACACCCATGAGCATAGCATCGGTTGCCAGTGCGTCTCTTAAGGTGTTGAGGAGTGAGGTTTAAGTGCAATTTATACTTCTACGTCGAATCGACAGCGTAGCTACAGACTGACTTTTTTATTCTTTCTAAACGTCACTCAGTATTGTGATGTCAAGATATTGACTTTATGTGCTGTAAACATTAATATTGCTGCTCTAGATCAACAGCTGTATTTATTGTATTAAATTCTAGTCCTATAATTAATTTAAAAACAACCAGGCAGTTAATATGCCAACTTTTTTATTTGTTTATTTGTTGCAAGTCATATGTCATCTCAATATATAACAATGTTATTGCATATCAAATATTTTCCTCATACCGTGCAGGCGTACCTCATGCCTGGTGGGGCTGGTCTTAGCAAATAACTGTCACCAAATAATAGTAAAGAATCGATAGCGGTATCGATAAAGACTTGGATCTAAATAATGGTATCAATATCAATAAAAATGAATTTCAACATGTGAAAAGACAGTCTGATGCAGATTTTCTACGTCAAAATGTCTGCATTATAAATTTATTTAATACCCGCTACAAGACATTCATATGCTGGTCCCTCTAAAGTCTGCTGATGTGCACTAGGACCAACACCAACAACAACCTGATGGGACTCCATGATGAAATTTGGTGGAGTTTGTTGTCTTTTTCCCCCGCTGACTGTATGACCAATAATAACAACATTTCTACCACATAAACTTTGTTTATAATTTCTGGATAGTTTGAGTTTTTGCCATTGCACACACAAACCAGACCAGCAGGAAAATTGAAACATTGCTCATCACTGTGCAGGTTTGCATCAGGAACCAGACCCCTTTAGGTGTGAACTTTTAGTTTTCAACTTTTAGTCAAAATGTCTTCTTTCCTTAAACTAACTAACAAACAGGTTTAGAAATTCGTAAAGCAACTTCATTCTCTACACATTTTTTTTTCTTGTGTAATATCAATATTCTCTGGACACTGGAAAAGAAGCAGCAAAGACCATCAGGGACCAGTGATTTCACAAAATGAACGGGTGATAAAGACTTGAGCTGTGACAGCCAGGGTGATGAGAGGCAATGGAGAAGGTTGCAGCGATGTGAGAGAAATAAACGGCTGAAAATGAGAAATAAGTAACGGCGAGAGAAGAGCAAAAGAAGTGAAACAACAGAGTGTGGAGACAGGTGATAGACGGGAAGAGAAAAGGTGGGAAATGAGAGATACAGCATGTGAGAGAATATGAAGGGAGCTCAGACAGATAGGATAAAATAAAAGATGAAACTGAGGGAGTATATGGTGGGAGAAAAGGAGAACAGTTCTGTCTGTTGGTTTTCTAAGCCTGTATGAAGACCTCAGGGACAAAATGGATAAAAGTGAGCTTTCTTTATCAGAGAGGTGCTGCTAGATGGAAGTAAACGCACGTGTTGCTTCAGTGGGTTGCCTTGACTTAGGCTACCTATCTGCTTCGAGGTAAACCAAAAAGAATCTTTCCGAAGATACTTTCACACCCACCAGGTGAGATTGAATTGATCTCCATCTTTTATTCCCTCACTTTTGTTAATTTTGAAAGGAGAGGTCAGGCCAAGGGAACATAATGTCTGATGGAAAAAGGTCAGTTCATTTGCAACAAGTGGAGCTGTCACTGCTGTCATTCTCTTGCGGCAGTATTATGTTATGATGCAGGTGTTTTGGCGATGCACTAAATTTAGCCCACTTAAGCATTAATTATGCCTCCAGAAACTAAACACCACATTGTTTGACCTTGTGTTTTGCTTTCATCAGTGAATCATAATTTACTTTTGGTACATGTAGATATGTGTCTACACATGTGTTTTATCAGTTACAGTGAAAAGGCGCTCTAGGGAGCCAACCAAATACACAAAATTACTTGATAATATGGCACAATAAAAAGGCCAGTTTGTTGTTTAAACTTTGTTAGCTCATGTCCATGTCCTCAATAACGTGGCTATCACAGCTATATGGCTCAGACGTTTTGATAAATATTGTAATTTCTTTGTAAGCAAGGAGTCTGCAGTTGGCTTTTTGTTGAAGCAGAAAGGATGGCACTGTATTTACGCATCGCTGATTCTGGCTGAGATACAAATGCATTGTGAGCTAGATCATCTCTGCACATGGTCTGCAAGAACGGATCACAATGTTTCCTTTCTGCGCTATTGCAGTGATACATTTTTCTTTTGCTACGTGAGATATCCAGATGCCTGAACTGGCCTCTTTCAGTCTTTCACTTTCAAACTGACTATGGAGAGCAGAAGTCATGATGTCACATTTGTGGTAGCCTCTGCTCCTCTAGCTTCTGTGAGTCAGTGAAATTTCTCATTCAGCATTTCTTTTATTAGTCTTTCCGAAAAAAAGTATATTCCTGGGATTTATTTTCCATAATTTAAGACAAAACTGCACGCACTACAGCACTTGATGTAAAAAACAATGGAAGCTTTCATGATTTTAACAAAGTTAAACTATGGTTACTTTGTGAGCCCAGAAAAATGACAGCGCCCATTAAAAAACTACAGTGGCAGTGCAGGGAATTTACATCAGTGTTACTTTCCCATTTAGTGACTCTCACATTATTATTTCTACCCTGTTGGTGAAGTTCAGATAATTATCACTTTAAACCCAAAAGACCCCAATTTCCAGGATTCTATGATTCCAGGAAATGCATCTAAGTGATAGTGTATGTATGCATAACGACCGTGTTCTTATCCTCTTGAGGAGGAAAAGAGAGTCTGTCCCTTTGTTTGACTCTGCTCATAGTTTTCTATTGTTGTCAACACCGTCATCTCTGCTGTCCCATGCTGTTGCAGCTTCTGCTCTCACTGTGGTTGGCAGTGCCAAGCCATCGCTGTGATAGATGACTGTTATTACCACATGTTCTCCATTACTGGAGAACAGCGGGAAGCCAGGAAAACACACACACACACACACACACACACACACACACACACACACACACACACACACACACACAATGAGCAGATAGCCAAGAAAAAAAATACTGCAACATAGTACACATGCACATACACGCACACGGAAGTAACACTTCTGTATCTGTAGGTACATGTATATGCCTATAGATGTGCATAGATGCATGGGCACACTAGATGCTGATGACATAAATCAAACACAAACAGACGTTAGTTGTGAGACATACTTGTGCATTACTATGTGTATAGCACAAATGCAAACATACACTGTCAGGCCACAGACACACACTTATATATGTATTTAAATGTAAGTACACCACTGTACAGTATATGTGCGCAGGTGGTATACAAAGTTTTAAACACACATACAGCCTACAGCATATGCAGCATATGTCAGCCACTGTGAAACTTAAGAATACTCAAGAAGTTGAGGAGTCATACGTTAGAGCCAGCTGGAGTTGTTATTGTAGTGGGATGATGGAGTCGACCGCAGGCTGTAAGAGTACTGTCCAAAGAGACAGAAAGAACGAGAGGGAGAGGCAACCAAAAAATGGGAGCATTGATGAAAAAGACAGAAGCCTGTGGTCAGTTCTGTTCTCCAGTATATTTAGTTTCGACTTCAGACTCCTATAAAGACAGTCAAAGTCAGTTACCAGCTGCCCAGACAGTGGAGCACATGGTAGCCTCTTGATCCACAGTTATTGTCTATAGCCATATTTGTCTTATTCTTGTGTTTATGTGTATCTGCATGCATGGGTAGGACATGAGTAAGCTTTATGACTCCAGTGATTCCTCCCTATTAATTCTGTAGAACTCTCCTAATAAACATTAAAAACTGACAAAAGAAATTTAGCCTTTGCTCTCCTTGCACGAGTAGAATTAAAAGCATATTTTCCTCAGGGCAATGCTATTAACATAATGCACAGCTAGCAAGGGGGAGTCTAGAACAATACATTATCTTAAGCAAGAGCATATTCTGGGGGAGACATGCCTGCTGAAAAAAAAAATCCAATTAAATCTGCATAAGCACATTTTTTACTTTTGCTCTATTGTGATTGTGGCTTAATTCTTGTTATAGTGTAGTGGTAGTATAGTGTGAATGTGTACATCTACATGTCTGAGTGCATGTGTTTGAGTGTGTACAAGAGGAAGGAACTGGTTTATGAAACAGATGAACAATACTTTAGGAAGAACAGATACTGTCTGCAACTGCCAAAAATCAATCTTTTAAATAATTCATCATCTTGTTTGCTGTTTTGTTTTCACAGTTGTCCCCATTAAGTTTTTTTTTTTTGGGGGGGTGTTCCCATCATTCTGTGCCTTATTCTCTTTTGAAAAAAAATATCTCTCCATCTCCTCTTTTATCCTCCATAACACGGGATAATACCATTAATGTGATGACAGCGTTGCTGCCCACATTAAAAGTTCTTTGTTAACTTTGATAAAAATAACTTTATGGCATATTTGCTGATATGGTCACTGTATCCTGACGGCAGTACATGAGACAGAAATAAATTTGTGTCTCAGACAATATGATTCATGTTGTCTCACATGATCTACTGCATGGAGAGAAAAGCCAGAACTCACAGAACACTGGCAGATGGGACGTGTGGTCATGGCTAACAACAGGCGGATGGAAGAATGTGCTGTTGAAAATGTTGACACCACTGTTCATCATTCTTGGTGCTTACCTTTTACCTTTACTCCCTTTTAGCATACAATGCTAAAAGGGAGTAAATGTAATGGAAATTCCAAACATATTGCATGTAACCCTGGACTCAGGGAGACTCATCTGTGATGCGGCACTTAATCTGTGTAAACGTAACAATCAAAGTATCTCTGTTCTCTGTGTTATGTAGGCTTCAGGGACAACGTGTCTCTGTGGGATAATGTGATTGACCCTAAAGCTGGATAAATAACAGGCTCACGGAGGTCTCTACACTCATTTGAGCATACATGTACACAGCGATTGTGTGTTGCTGTGAGTCCTTCTGCAGAAGACTTGAATAAAACTCAAAGAAAGACAAGTGTTTGCCTGAGCTATTTATTTGAACACTCATTCCCACCACAGTTCCTTTTAGTGCTCTTAGAACCTCTAATATACTTCAGAGCAGACGGTTACACGGACAGCTGCGGACACCACAGACGCGGACTACTTCTGTTATTACTACTTACCGGAGTCATCTTCCACATGTGCAGTTGATCTTTTTTTGTAACGCGGACCCTAGCGGTCCCTCGCATACTTGCAGATGTGGAAAGTAAACACTTGCTTCGTGCTATTTGCATTACGAGCAAAAACAAAGTCAAGTCAAAACAATCATTCAGAGCCAGAGGCAGCCTCTAACATGGTGTCAATCTCTGCTCGTGCACACATTGCACAACTCCCTCCGTCACAAATGCTCTCAGTCAGTTAAGCTCAGTATCTTCAGCACGGCTTCAGAATTTTTGCAGTGGCGGAGAAACAACCACCAGCAATGACAGAACTGCCTATTCCTCCTTTGTCAACAATAGCGTATAGTACAAAACACATGCGTGAACAAGTCCTGGCTCCACACTGAGCTTCAGGCTCACTATGGCTACGTTCAGACTGCAGACCAATGTGACCCATATCCAATTTTTTTGCCCATATGTGACTCAGATTTGATCTTTTTATGACAGTGTGAACAGGCCAAGTCACAGGGAATCTGATCTCATTTAGTAATTGGGCCACTCCCATATGTGGTCCAAATCCAATACAAATCGGATCTTTTTAAATGCGACCTCAGACTGGACACTCAGGTCAGTCCTATGACAACAGCAGCTGTTGTCAGAGTTCTGTTGTAGACGGAGCCGCGGTGAACGAAAAAACTCCACAAAAGCGTTAATTTAACACTGGCTTTCTTCCTCCTTCCACTCTACCTCGTTATATTCTGCTCACAAATTTCCTTTCTTACACCTGAAATCCACCGGACCGCAAGCTCTCTTCTGGGTTACGTGCATGCTATTTGTCCAAGGAGACACAGTGGGGAGAGAGAAGGAGTGAGTGAGTTGTGGGCCACTTGCTTTGTACAGTGTCAGAAACCGTAAAGAAAAGAACAGAAAGTTTTGAACACTTCTCATAATTCGGGAGAAATGTGACCTGTGAGAGAACAATTAGAAACGGGAGGATACCGCAAGCTAACCGGAGCTATGTTGGCCCATGTTTACTTCTGTTTCCTGCAACAGCGTGCTGCGTGTGACATTGTGTTATTCCTCTGCGCATGCGGGTCACTTTCAGGCCTGCAGTTTGAACGTGGCCTATGTTTGATGTCATGGCACTCATATCAGTTGACAAACACTGGGGAATAACTCTTTAGAGTTAGTGGTGTACTAGCCTCTTATCCTGCTGTTAGACAATTATGCAGCTGCCTCTGAAGGGGGGGGTGAAGCGTTGGATGGGTGTCTTTAAGAAGACAATTCAAAGCGAGAGGGACCAGAGTTTTGGCATACATGCGATGAGGTATCCAGCTCCTTCTTGTGGGTTTGGTGGGAGGGGCTTAGCTGAGGGACATGAGCAGCAGAAAGAGACGTGGAAGATTTTGGATTGTATGTGAAGTTATTAGGACTGCTGCTTTAACCACCAACAATAGATAGTAGATGTTTACAAATAAAAGTTATTATATTGCAGACATGGCAGTTCTAGTGTCAACAAGACGTACAGTGGTGACATTTATAAAGATATCAAAAGTTAAAGTTAAGACATGTACATTGTCAAATTTAAGAATTAAAGCAGGGAGAAAACTGAGCAATTTCAGATATAAAAGAACACAAGGAAGATGGAGTTTTAGGCAGAGAATTTAGGCTCAGCATGAAAAAGGGAAGAAAAGCTAAGTGTGTCTCTTTTTCGAAGTTGCTCCAGAACATGCCTGGGGGTTTGGCTATAGTGTAAAGGATTGTGCTACAGTAGGTATGGTGCTGGGGGAGAGTGGCAGACATTGTAAAAACAACTGAATGTACTGTCTACAACCCACACTGTGTTGACGCAATGACCGTCCTTATTCAACTTCTTACATTAACAATCAAAACATTAATATCTGAATAACAACATGAGTCACCTGTTCTGCTAGAGGGGAGGGATAAAAAAAGATAATAGGGATGAGGAGAAAGATCTGAGGTTTTTTTGTTGTCAATAAAGAGTGGCAGATGGAAAGGGAGGCTGAGGCTGCAGAGTCAGCATGCAGTATAAATAAAAATAAAGAGCTGTGGGAAGTGTGTTTGTTTGTGTTTCACTGAACAGATATGCGTGTTAATTTTCAGCCAAGGGATAGGAGTCGTAGGAAGACATTGTGTAGCAGTTGTTTTTAGTTTTAATCAAGAAACCTGATTGGTTGACGCATATTTAAATTGAGCTGATGATTCTCACTATGTCTTGTTTTTATGGGAGTGATTTAGAAAAAGAAAGTGATTTGCCTGAGTAAAGAGCTGACAGTAATTTGTAACAACTGGCTAAAAACAGCTTGTTTGTAGTCCAGCCGTTTCCCTTTCATCTCTGTGACGTCACATGGATGAAAGCAAAATGCACGTCATATATCGCTTGCCAAGCAGCTAGTAAGATATGCCCTCAAAAACACTGGTGAAAAAACACTGAGCTGCAGCACACACCTTCCCTCTCCCTTTCAAACATCT
The DNA here is from genome assembly GCA_024633595.2 of Lepomis macrochirus. Taxonomy (NCBI): domain Eukaryota; kingdom Metazoa; phylum Chordata; class Actinopteri; order Centrarchiformes; family Centrarchidae; genus Lepomis; species Lepomis macrochirus. The sequence continues at coordinate 23,823,445 of JALXJV020000011.1, read as the reverse complement.
TCTATGATCCAGGCAGTAAATGGACATAAAGTAGTTACTGTGATGTCGAGACAGAGCTCAGTTAAAACATTATGGATGAAAGATACATTTGTTGCAGATTAATAACTCATCACTCTGAAACTCTTGCTTCAGGCTATACTGCTAAGCTGGTAAGACGCTATACTGCTGATCCGAAGCCGTGTTTACCGGCTTCTCACGACCCGCCATTCTCTGCTTCTGATTGGCTAGTAGTCCTAGGAAATGTGCATGTGCAACTCCTAAAAAAATGAGTTAAGATGTATCACTCCATAGCTAAAACGAAGCTTTCAACACACGGGGGAAAAGAGGGGCAGCAGCAATATGCAGTATGATTAAAAAATATGGTGTTTTTGAAAATGAAACCATGTAAACCTGTTCTAGCTCACACAGGCTCCGCCCTCCATTGGACTCTATGGGTACTACCTCCTCCAATAACACGCACGCACTTGCTCACTGAAATTTTATCGTGCACATAGCCGACAGAATAGCACATCGCTACCGATCCGTGCGTGACGTATAAATAGCAGTGTCCCTACTGCTTCAACATCCTTTTTTCTTCAGCAAACGGCAAACTACTCACTGAACTCACCATCTCCACGGATGGAGTCGTCACTACTAGAAAATTATCTTTGCACCCGGGCGAGGTGAGAGGTGACCCATGTCCTGCCCGGACGAGTCCAGGCCCCCAACCCCCATCAGCCGACCTGCGGCTGGGGAAGGGAGCGACTGGCCAAGTGACCGATATGGAGAGAGAGAGGCCTGTCAGTCCCCCATGTGGTGTTCAAGACACCATTGTTTTACATGTGCTGCTTGTGTAAAACTATGGTAAGGCTTTTGAGAATGTGGAAACAAACATTTTTTGAGTAAAACATGTTTATTACATTCCTCAAAGAGCTAAGTTAACTTCTCTGATGAAAGAGCTAACATTAACTCCTGGGGTGAGGCTAAGGGTTTGCCCTGCGGCCTTGTGATCACGAAGCCACTGTTGTAACGTGCTGCACTTTGTGTGTACACTGTGGTGATGATTGTGAATAATAAAATGTTTATTAGAAACACATTACATTCAAAATGCTAATTCCCCACCACCAACCCCATCTCATTGAGCTAGTCATGTTGAACGCGCTGCTGTGCTCACCGACGCTAAGTTCGCCCCGCGGCCCACGCCTCTCTCCCGGTCAGAACCAAGTGAGAGGGTGGGTGAAGGCGTCGACTTCGCTAGCCTGACCGGCGAGTCAGTGCGGCCATAATGGTCCGCTTCCATGAAGTGACAGCCGAGAAACGAGCTGTTCTTACCATGGAAACTGGGCAATGCAGCAGCCTACTGTAGCTCTGCAGTCCCAGCGCGCTAGTTCACCGGCGGTGGAAGCCTGTTACATAAACAGACACGCTGCCCAGTTGACATGTCTTTCACCGAGCGGTCACAGCACAGCTAGGCTAGTCCGCTGTAGCCGGAGAGAGACAGCCAAAGTCAGGTCTCTCTCAGTATAGCGGGACGAAAGAGATCGCTTGCTGCTTCGGTTGGCTTGTTTCCTCCACGAGCGGCTCGTAGCGCCTGTTGTAGCAGGCGAAGCTGTCTACCCTGCCGCTGCTTCACATGGAAGCTGTGAGCTTGAGGCTGACGTCAACAGTGGGTGACGTGTCTACCACAGTCATACCGGCTGTGGTGTGTTCAAGGCCCGGTCGGCCTTTTCCAACTCTGACCGTGGTGCGTTCTAAGACACCATGGCCTTTTTGTTTGCAGCCCCTGGAAAAAGTCTAAGCCTTATTTATTTTATTTTTTTAGAGAAAAAAAAGATTGACAGAGGCTGATGCATACCACCAGACCTCCTCTCTCCGTTATGTGTCCAGCATGTATTTATTTGTGTATCATGTGCTGCTGTGTACACACTGAAAATGCTGTGAATGTTCAACTGATTAAATACAGTACGAGCTTCAGTCTCCACAAAACTGCACATTCACCGATGCTAAGCTTATGATCCAACCTACGACCCACACTGCTCTACTTGCTAAGCTCGAGAGAGACAGTGTGACATAGGCCCATGGCACTTATCACAGTGAACAGCGGCTCATTCTCCCAGCAGCAGCTTGCTGGTCATATTGGACCTGAGCCTAATATGACCTCTTTAAGAGTCTTCAGATTCTTATATTCATGTTTTGATATCTTAAGTATTTCACACATTTGGTCATATTTTTACGTTGGACCACATCAAGCATGTGGTTGGCAGTCATGATCATGCTTTACAGTGTTGTACCAGTGGTCTCCTTCCCTAAAACATAAAAGCAAAGTGAAGAAGTGGGAACTTTTCTTCTTCCTCTGTGACTTTACAGAGTACCACAATGTGCCATTTTACTATACTTCTATTCCACCTTCAAACCCCTTTGATCTTCTTTCCAATTAATTTTGTCCTTTCTACAGTCCCAGATAAAATCCAAGCATGATTGTGCCTTTTCCATTGTTGCCATCTGCATGATAACATACTCATCTCTATTATATCGTCCTTTCCCATTTTTAAAGTTGGTCTGATCTTTTTACTTTGGTTTTTCAATCTGCATAAAGGTTATTGAGACTTCATGTGTGCTCTTCTTCCCTCTTCTCCTCTCTCGTTTATCTTTCTTTCTTTGCTCTTTGTATTTTATATATTCATTTATGTATTCACTCTAATTTTAGTTACATCAATATACATTCCTTTTCTCTACAGCACATATGAGAAGTCACTTTGTTTTTATGATTGTGTTGACATGTAACTCCTCTTTTTCTGTGTTGCCCAGTCTCCATCATGTCATTGTCTACTGTGCAACATCAAATTAAGTCATAATGAGCAAATGTAAACAAACCAAAGCTAGATTTTGCCAGATAACTGCCAAATAACTGTCATGTCCTAGCACTCAACTATAGAGCCATTTGCATATGTGTTGAAAAACTGACATGGAATTGTTTTTTGTTGACTTGCACTCACTTAGTCTGTATTTCTGATCAAAAAGAATATGTGGCAGCCAACAATGCCAGCAGTTGATTACAGGCATTTTCTTACTTTGTTCTTTGCAGTAAACATGTCATGTGTTTGGTCGCTACTTATTTCATGCAAGAAATAAAACAGTGACGATAAATTAATAAACAAATGTTCCTTTCTAATGGCCAATCGTCATCAACTGACTGCTGTATTGCTCAGATGTACCCAGCATTGTGCTAACATTAGCCTCTGAAATAGATTCTAGAGGTAAAGTGGATTCTACCATACAGTACATTGTAAAGTATACATTCATCACATTAAGATTGATTCATGTCCGGGCTTAATGCACACACTGCATCTTGAAGCCAAAGTGAGGCTGGGTAGTAGTGGCTATCTATCTCAAAGCCATTTAACTCAGTTGCTCTTGCAGCATGCCAGAAAATAGCAGAGGGAGTCCTAGAAGCAATGTCGAAACCTAAATGTATTCAATTCAATATCAAATCTGCAGAACAAAACAAAGCATTTTCATTACGAGGTAACATCTTGGAAATTCTTCCATATATTGTATAGTGTCAATATAGCAATAATTTTTGCCACTATTCAGGCATTTCTCGTGTCAGCCGATGTAGCCAACCAGCATGAAGAGATTTCACATACGAGTTTATCCAAAGTTCTTTTAGGCTAAAATGCCTCTAAAATGTCTCTGGTTTATCCTGTTTATATTTGTGTGTCAATATATTTATACAGGTTTGTGTGCATGTCTGAGGAACCCTGATATGTTGAAGAGCCTATCTGTAACCTACAGGTCATAAAGATCCTGAAAGTATTCCCTAAATTTCATCCTTTTCCCGATTTCCTTTCCAGAATCACAGTTTTGATCTTGATGACTAAAATGCATATTACTGTATATAGGCAAAATACTTGGGGGTACCTCTACTACTGGTTAAAGAAACACTCAAATAAATACAAATGAAGACATAATAACTCAAGACAGGTAAACAAAAAGACAAAGAAGCAAATATGATAAAGTTTATAGGCCATTAATTGGTTAGTCTTCACAAGGGCTTCATAAGACGCACAGTATGAATATTATCCCTGACCTGAGACACTCACAGGGAAGGAAGAAAAGCTCCCACAAAAACCTCATTAAGACCACACAGCATATTAAGCATAAAATATATGTTATGTAAAGTAACTTTTGAGTGCTAAGCTGGATTTAGCGGGACCTTGTGTGTTTTTTAAACCATAATTACAATGGCAAGACTGTGGTTTGTAAAGGTCCAGGCATTTTTTCCCCACCTAAATATTGAAATTCTTCATTCTCACAAGAGCATAACTCAAGAAACCGTAGCAAATATGTGCCAAGTTACCGCCTTTAGATTTGATTAGATTAGAAAGCTTTTTTAATCCCCAATGGGGAAACTCATTTGCCACCAGATCACATTTAACAACATAAACAGAAAAGACAACCAGTACGTGCACACAGGGCAAGAAATAAAAACAATACACTTTTTTAAAAGCCTTCTGAAGCCTGATTAGAGCAGACAGGTTGCTACAAATGCGACCAGCTGGAAACATTATTATTATTAACTAATCTAATTTTAAGTGTGCACCGCCACAGTTTAGGTGTAGGTTTATAGAGAAAGACCATGGTTTTGACATGTAAAACTTGGCATTGGTGTGTTTCAGACTACACAAAATAAAGACCGAAAGAACTGTTGGATAATACATCTGGTGTTTGGGCATCAATAGCGGCTCAGTCAGCATTGTTTTACAACACAGTGACTATACTGAAAGTCAGCCAAAACTACCCAGCCACAGCCTGAAACAGATTGGAGACTTTCCTGTACACATGGCAGACCAACTCCTTTGCTCAACTCCCACTTTTGATAACACAGACAACCCAACATAAATGCACAGAGGTCTGAAAAAGGAAAAAGAGCACACAAACAAAATACCTTTAATCAGTGCCTTAGCCGACGACATCATACTCACGCTGTGGGATGACACGGGGGAATGCTGTACTGGGAGCTTTTTCCTTTTACACTGTGCACAAGTACTGTCACAAACATAAAAATGCACAGAAATGCACACCTTACTACACACTCACACACACACACGCACACACACACTGACTTAAAGGACAGGGTCTTGCTTTCAGCCAGCACGCTCACTGTACCCGCAAGCGCAAAGTCAACTGTTTTATCCACACTGCCGACGGGAACAGCCTTGCATCTTCTTCTGTCACACTGACACAACAAGAGAAATGCAGCGAAAAATACAAAGCCAGAGAGTTCGAGTGAAAAAGGGGAGAAACTGAGAGGGAAATAAAACAGAAAGAAAGGAGACAGAGGGATAAAGAAGCATAGAGAACTGTAGCAGGCGGTGTATACAGCTGACTTCCTTCACTTTCTACCATGCATTTCTACTCTTTTTCACCTCCTTTTTCTTATCTGAAAGGGAAATTCTCTCAACCTGAAACCTGTCATATTTCAACTCCGCTGATGTACAGACAGATAGGGACACAAGGAATTATGGTGGCCTCGGGTAGTGTGTTGAGGGGAAGAGAGGGGCGGCAGCAAAAAAAAGTGATGGATAGGTTGCCTGTCGGAGTTGCAGATGTACATACATACTGTAAGAAACAGATTCATCCTTCTATTATTATATCGCTCAGTATATCAATCTTTCCCCACAACCCTGTGTGCATAATAAACAACCTCAAGTAGTGTCCTGACCTAAGGTAGACTTTGATGAATAAATATACCTACTAGGTGAGAGTACCTTTGCTGTTCTACAATAAGCAAAATAGGAATCATAAATACAAAAGTCCTTTGTACGTCTTGTTCCTATCATTAACATTTTCTCTGATTTCAAGAGACGGTGAAGAGACAAAATGGGGAGGAAGACCAAATGAGCTGCTGATTATGCAGCAGAATGTCTCAAAGTAGGAACAGAAAAATTGGGGGCTGCATTGCTAATGGTACTTTTCAAACCAGATTTTCACCCAGCCTTTGTGTTGTTGATCTCTCCAACACCTTTTTTCATTTCTACATTAAACAGTGATAGTTTAAGTCAGATGTACGAATGGTTTAATAGCACAGAACATGCGTATGATTGCTTTTAACGTGACATATTCCTTTAATGCTTTTGTGGGACATCTGTATTTGGCACGAGGTTCCTCCCAATGTGGATCTCTCCCCTTTACAAACCTTCTACCAGGCCTGGGCTTTTTTATCATTGGGAAGTACAGCAGAGGAAACGAACTGTCACATATTTCACAGCCTTGCTACAAACCCCTTTTTGACAGTAGTCAAAAGAGCAGCATTTTAAAATGGTCCAATCCATTCCTCTCTGGGGCAGAACAGGCAGTGATGCTCGGTGTAAAAAGGAGGATGTCTCTGATGGCTACATCAGTAAGAATGTGTGAGAGTGATAAGGTATTTGTATTCTATTCTACAGTATATGTACATGTGAACTTGTGTGGGTGAAAATGTGTATGAACATTTGCTTTGATCTCTGAATTTTCTGTTATTATTTTTTTATTTGTGAGCCTGTTTATGTGTTGCCTCCTGCGTGTGCGCGCGTGTGTCTGTGTGTATGTGTGTGCTCGTTCTGATGTGTGCTACAGTAATAGAAGCTGTCCTGCAGCACACAGTCTGGTGTTTGCAGCCGGAAAGCTGTCATAAACAATCTGCTCCAGCGTCAGTTAAACAGCAAGCGTGGGAGAATTGGGTGCTCTATAGGCTACAACCAGCCCTACGCTCTCTAAATAGACCAACCCATCTGCCTAATGTACTGAAATCAAAATGAGCAATGGTTAACTCATATGACATTGCCATAGTTATGCGACAACAGGTTGGCAAGGACTTGGAGTCACACAGGCCGGTGACTCTGGGAGGTGTTGATCTTTGACACTGTGTGAAGTTGAAGTCAGTCTTATTCTACACTGTGAAAACTGGCAGACTGAGGATATGTTCCTGCAGGAAATGTGGCCTTTTCAGGTTCAAATGATTTCACACATGAATGTGATGAGACTGCTGTAATGTGTGGTAGAAATAGACCCAAGTCCATGAGCTTTGTAGCAGGACACATGCAGCAAAGGGCATAAATACATTTAATCGTAGTGGGAAACCAGAACAAATAGTTTCTACCATTGAGCTGTGTAGGCTGAAGGCCTTTTGAATGCCCAAAAAACAGGTCATTAGGACAATGACTGTTCAAACAATGCTTTGACATGTATAACTTTTGTTGTCGTGCTCATGGCAGCATGTTGCTTCGCCTGGATAGAGCCACTCAGAAGCAGTGCAAGCAGCAAGAGCCAAGCAAACATGACATTGATGGTTAGGATGCTGTTCACCGTTTTGGAGGAAGACAGCTCTAAGCAGTATGGCTTCAGTCCTTCCTCCTGTCCTCCTCCTCCTCCTCCTTCTCCTCACTCTCTCTGCTGTGATTCACTGCCGGTAACACAGGGTTCCTGCAGCTTCTTAAAAAGTCTTAAGAGGTCTTAAAATAAAATTAAGGTCTTAAATCGCATTTCAGGTTTCTACAGCATTGGTTTAAATGACACGACTTGTCTCTCCAGACATAACGTTACATTGTAGGACCCGCTCGACTTGATAGCAGTATCAATAAGCTTGGACTTTTGGAACCGGGTCCTTATAGAACCAGGTCTTGATCCCCCTCCTTAAGTATAACTGACTGTGTTTCTATCGAGGGGGGGCATTTTAAGCATTCCCAACTTGCCTTCTCTCGTCTAAAGAATTAAGAGACACAACTGGCTATGAAAACCACAAGGCTACAACAAGATACAGCCACAAGATGGAACAGTATATTTTGCATGCTGAGTTTTCTGGAGCAGAACCAAGCGCCGGCAGCATATGGAGTAGACGATGAGTTACTTGCATCTCTAAGTACACACCAGTTATGGAGGACCAGCTCTATCATATTTAAAAATAAATACAGAAATAAATAAATGCTCAATAAATAAATAAGCATACAATTAATTGCCCCAAAAAATACAATAAACATATAAATGTAGGTAGAAATTAAATTATACAGTGAGACATAAATGTATATATCTCTTTTAATTAGCTACTTTATTTATTCACCTTTGTAATAATTACCTTATTTATTTTTTGTCCGCTATAATCTTCAACTTTATTTATTAATTACTTATTTTTTTTTAAGTATTTATTTATGTGCATGTTATAATTTTTTGTCTGTTTTATTCTTCCTTTGTATTTTTTTACCCTATTTATTTCTTCAATGCTATTTATTTCTGCCTGTCGCTTTTACATTTCTGCCTGTCGCTTTCACATTTCTGTATGCATTTGTGCCTCATTATGCAAATGAGGAGGGGCAGTGCCTTAAGGGTCAACTTCTGCCCATTGGTTGGTTAGCATTTTACTGCATCGGTCGAATCTACATGGATTTTCCCCACCATAAAGCATTGTTTAGTAATGTCAAACTCAGCAGGCAGACGCTCAGTGTCCGACCTCTTAAGGGAAGCTGCTAATAGACTGGAAGAATTAGAACGCTGTAAGTTTGAGATCTGAAACGTTTTCTCTGGTCCTTTGAACATTTTTTCCAAGTATATCCAGCGGCAGCCCGCAGACCGTGAGATCGTGGACGGAAGTTGACGTGATGATGTTTATCTCGCTCACGCACAGCATTGATCCTAATGCAAACTGATTTATTCTTTAGAAGCCAACAACAGAACTTTAAATACACTTCTGAGAAGTTTTTTGGCAGAAATCAACTGTGTAGATTTTGAATATCTGCAGTTTTACTAAAATTGGTGGCTAATCCAAAATGTGTTCAACGGTTTTCGAGTTGTGAAGCTCCGCAAGTGCCAATCGTGAGTGCCGACGGGTGTTAGACAGCTGCAGTAATATTACCGAGGAGGCACAGCAACATAGCGGCGCATCATCGGCCTTAGGCCGACGTGCTAGCAGATGGGTTAACCGGTCGACATGCATATAATCAGTAGCTTTAGGCACACATCCTGTGATGGTCAGGGTAAGAGGAATATACATCGAGGGGCTGTCAGCAATAGTTAGCTAGCTAGCTCGGTTAGCTCCCCAGGCCCAGTCCGTGCAGACCGTGAGATTTACAAGAATATTCTGTAAAGTTACATCAGGAGCCAGATGGATCTCGCTCAGGTTAAAACTTTACTGAGAATTTATTGATAGAATAACAGCGGTACGTAACATTAACAGCATCGCTCAGCTGTTGGACCTTTTATTTACAGTCTATGTGCTGGACACGCCTGCTGTGTCGGCTGCAGTGGTCTGTGATCTGACTGGAGCTAACCGAGCTAGCTAGCTCCGTTAGCTCCCCAGGCCCCTTGCTGACAGCCCCTCGATGTATATTCCTCTTACCCTGACCATCACAGGATGTGTGCCTAGAGCTACTGATTATATGCATGTCGACCGGTTAACCCATCTGCTAGCACGCCGGCCTAAGGTCGACATGCGCCGCTGTGTTGCTGTGCCTCCTCCGTAATATTACTGCAGCTGTGTAACACCCGCCGGCACTACGGTCGGCACTTGCGGAGCTTCACAACTCCAAAACCGCTGAACACATTTTGATTCGCCACCAATTTTCGTGAAACTGCAGATATTCAAAATCTACACAGTTGATTTCTCGCCAAAAAACTTCTCAGAAGTGTATTTAAAGTTCTGTTGTTGGCTTCTAAAGAATAAATCAGTTTGCATTAGGATCAATGCTGTACGTGGAGCCGAGATAAACATCATCACGCCAACTTCCGCCACGATCTCACGGTCCGCGGGCTGCCGCTGGATATACTTTGGAAAAAATGTTCAAAGGACCAGAGAAAACGTTTCAGATCTCAAACTTACAGCGCTCTAATTCTTCCAGTCTATTAGCAGCTTCCTTAAGAGGTCGGACACTGAACGCCTGCCTGCTGAGTTTGACATTACTAAACAATGCTTTATGGTGGGGAAAATCCATGTAGATTCGACCGATGCAGTAAAATGCTAACCAACCAATGGGCAGAAGTTGACCCTTAAGGCACTGCCCCTCCTCATTTGCATAATGAGGCACAAATGCATACAGAAATGTGAAAACGACAGGCAGAAATGTAAATACGACAGGCAGAAATAAATAGCATTGAAGAAATAAATAGGGTAAAAAAATACAAAGGAAGAATAAAACAGACAAAAAAATTATAACATGCACATAAATAAATACTTAAAAAAAATAAGTAATTAATAAATAAAGTTGAAGATTATAACGGACAAAAAATAAATAAGGTAATTATTACAAAGGTGAATAAATAAAGTAGCTAATTAAAAGAGATATATACATTTATGTCTCACTGTATAATTTAATTTCTACCTACATTTATATGTTTATTGTATTTTTTGGGGCAATTAATTGTATGCTTATTTATTTATTGAGCATTTATTTATTTCTGTATTTATTTTTAAATATGATAGAGCTGGTCCTCCATAACCAGTGGGCTCTTATTGAAAACATGTTGACTATTCTTGATGCATGTGCACAGCTGACTAGAGATATTAGCTCAGCACACAGCAGCAGACGTGATCCCCTCCATCAAAGCGTTAAAGCTTCTTTATAATTTGCAACATTTATAATCGTTAGGGGAAAAAAATCCATGTCGTGCATCACTAATTGCAATGTGTCTTGAAAACCTGGGATTTCCGTGAAATTTACTGTAGATACTTTTGTCCCCAGGAATCATATTTTGTGTTGACCATGCATTCCACTTTGCGGTAGGGCATAGACCACAAGGTTGCAGATATCCAGTAAGCTATGGTTTGCTACTTACCTCTAAGTTGGACCTGACCAGCTAGAGTTATAAAAGTGTGTTGCTCAATGGTTCCAGTACACAAATCCATGCCACACTTTTTTCCTCTTGGGAATTGGTACATGTACCAACATTTTTCTCTCCGAGAGTTCAAAATAAGCTATAATAATGATAATAAGCTATAATATATCTGCAGGGGTTTGATAGGTTTGTTGATCAATACCACTGACTCAGCAGTTGCTTCATGACCCGCAGAGATTTTTTGGCTTTGAAAAACACTCTTTCCAGCCTTTACTACATCGTGACTACATCAGTCATCCTCCACTCTCAGGCACTCAGTTTAAGCTTTTCAACGATGGAGCCTGCTGCTATGGGCAAGCAACACATTTTTATGTTACCTCACAAACTGCTTTTTATCACTGTACAGTTTGATTTGCCATGTCGGTAAAATGTCACCACGAGCTGTGCCAGAGACTTAAAATGTTGCAACTATCATCTATATTTAAATCAGATCTATAGTTGTAGGTGCGTATCAGCTGTTTTCCGATATCATCCTGCACATTTAAATATATTTCTCCTTTAGTAGTGCTAGTTGTGAGACCCAAGCTTGCTCTCTGCTTACATAACATATTTTTGCATAATTCAGTGTGTTGAAAAACAGACCTCAATAAACCAGGATGATCAGATGGCATTAAACATTTATCAACTAGATTTAAGAAAAAAAAAGACCACCACCGTCCATCTGCCTTTCAAAATAACTTTACTTCCTTCAAATGTGGCTGCTATATATTCTTTAATTAGAAATGAGGACGGACCATCTGCATTCCTCCTGGCCTTTTAAGGTTCACAGTGTGTATTGATAGACTGCACTAAATCTTTAGCAAATATGTGCTTGGTATTTGCATACAGACAGTCTCCAAAGTTACGCTAAACTTCAAATATCCAAGATATTTGTTTGCACATATGCCAACATGCGTATTACCAACACAAAAGGCACCTGTGTGCACAAAACATCCCAAAAAATATACATCCTCATAAGGAAGGTCTACTGTACGGTGTGTTCAGTAGATTTTTTGATCAGAAATACTTCATTAGTGTGATAAAGGATCCATTAGAAAATATCAGACATCAAAAAAGCTTGTTCTTTTTGTGTTGTGCATTTTTCATACTTTTCTAATTCAACATATGACTCTTGTCCCTGATGGGGAATATAATTTGAGGCTTCTATGTAGAAAACATTCCCTTTATCAGAGGAGTTGTTTTCAAGCCTTAGAGACTTTCTCAAAGCTGCAGATGTTGTTTCATTTCTAACGTCTTCCTCTTCCTGCATCTCAAAGGGATGAATTCCAGAGCAGTCGTTTGCATGTTGCTTTTACACTGTGCCATCTGTCAAGATTGTAAAAATCCCTCCCAGTTTCTAAATAATAGCATGATCTCAGCTAACAACCTTAACTTTTAGCCACTCTAGCAGTGTGGCTCTATGGATGGCAATATCGATCTATTGGTTGTTCGGTCCACCACTTTGGCCAAGACTGAAATTATCTGTAAAACCAAGACATGGATTGCAGCCATCCATGGTCCCCAAAAGACAGGTTGGCATGAGCCTACTCCGCAGTTGCCATGATAGGTAGCAGGTGTCTGAACTGAACACCTGCATGAATATAATTGAACATTACTAGCCACAGAGAATGAGCCAATGATTGCGATCATATTACAAACAGCTCATGCCAATCAGCCATTACAAGTGATTTCAGAGCTCCGTCTGAACTACCGTAACAATGTGCTTCATATTTGGTGATCCTCTGACTTTCCAGGGCCATGATCAGGTCAAAATTTCAATTCGTCCAATACAATACTTTTAGTGCTAAATAGCAAATGTTAGTAAGTAAGACAGATAAATCAAAATGCTGTGTTTGATTTTTCACATCCTCCCATAGCAAGGTTAACATAAATCACAGATTTTTTTGTGTTCACAAGATAATCTTTTTGAGGGCTTTCACTTAAAAATGATCATATAATTACTTTTGTTTATCTCTACCTTAGACATATCAGTGCCTCTCAATCTCCTTTAATTAGGTGTCTTATTAGACTAACTCCCTGAGCAGGGAAACACTGACTTGATCTCTGTTATCATGTTCAATTGATTGGAAGTGAAAGCAGGCCTGATGTCACCTCTTAGATTGTCATTGATCGTTTTTGTCTTTTATCAAACAACAAGAGAACAAAACGCTGTTTTTACTTCGCTCAATGGACTCTCTTTCATTGCACACCTGCTCTTCACAGCTAGATGTCTGATATTTTGATTCAGATTCTACCCTCATTTTTGTTGTACCATTATGTCTTGTAAGTTGGAATTTCTTGGGTTAGTTTCAAGAAAGAGCAGCTTCAGAAACAGGGGTTAATCAGCAAGTTACGCTTTTCCAGAAACCTGCATTAGCTGTTGCCATTGAAATATTCCCCATAGCTGTTTTAGAAATTAAGGTTTCTGATTGCATGTCTTGTAGTCTGTATAATGTACATCACATGCATGCTATGTAGATTTCTACCTTCTGGCCTATCCCAATGTAAAACCAGTGCACGTTCCTGTTTCCCTCTTGGAAGAATGACGGTCCTAAAACTCTCACCAACGGCTATTTTCCCATGACGGATGTTTATGACAAGGATGTGATCCACATATTTCTACACGCAAATGCGCGCATACTGAATACACACTAACTGGACTAACAAACATGTACGGACACACCCACAGCGGACAAAGTGAATGACATTAGAAAGAAGATAATTCATTGTTATGGTTTTCCCAAACCAGCTGACGCGACCGTTTCCAGCTTGCAGGCCTGTCAGGATTTATAATAGGATGCTTATCATTATGCAGCAATGCCAAGGAAAATAGGCACATTTTGTAAATTAAATTTACACAGAAAGGACAGCGAAAATCAACCAGCTGTCAAGTGTATTCTGGTTTAGATTTGTGTAGGCATAGGCTACATTTCTTCGTCACTTTACATTGTTGTTTTTTTTTACAAGTTCTGAAGTTAGCTTTTACTAAAATATTCGTGCCATTTTTTTTTCTCAGTACCCAGTGTCCACTTTGATTAGACGAGGAAAAAGGTGGAGGAAAAAAACTTTGCAACCCAGAAACAGCATGACAGGACGTAAATGAAAAGAAAACTCTATGTTAAACCTATACTCCAGCCCTGTTTCAGGGAGTACATTGTAGTCTGTACATTGTATTTAAGAACTGTGAGTTCCCCAACACTCCCTAGACTCTACACACTGTTCTGTACCTTTGTCTCTTTTTGTTAAGTAAGTCTTTAGGGGTGAGGAATGTGGACTCTGGATGAGATGAGAATAGAAAATTGAGCTTGTTGTACTTCAATTACACTGCAGCTTTTTTCACCATGAATCTCACCTTGTCAACCATTTCATAGTCAAACCTTACAAGGAAATCATTTCTTTACAAAGCAGAATTAAAGTAGCCAATAAGTCTTGACAATTGAAAAATGCCTAGCTGTTCGCCCTGCCTTGTTCTCTCCACCAAACACTTGCATCTCCTTGTGACTTGATTTGTGAAGGCTAAAATCACTTTTTGAGACAGAGTTTTAAAAAGGAGCTTCGGGAATTTGCAGGGATTTAAGGGGCACAATTAAATCTCAGGTGTGCGGTGTGTATCATTAGTTCCTAGTAGACAGATGATGCAGATCAAATCGCATCAGCTGCATTTGTTAGTTTGCTGAACCAACGTTGTTGTTCTTGCTATGTGCCTTATTTGATGCATCAACAAATTAGGTGTTCACATGTTACTTTTTTATGAGCTACAACAGATGTGTTGTGGGACCTGTCCATCTCTTTTCAGTAATTTCAGTGTACAGGTGGCCTGTTGTCCTTCTCTAACCCTCTCCTCTCACTTGCTCCTTTTCTGTCCTCGGTGCTTTTCTGTAGTACCCTCTGTATCCTTTCCTCAATGCCCACCACTCAGAATTTACTGCTACTGTGATCTGACCCAGTGTCTCTCTCCCTCTCTCTCTGCAGTGCCACTGCAGCTCCATCAATCCTGCACATGCACGCGCACACACACTGAACAATTCAGAGCTTATCGAGTGAAGACACAGATGGCTCTGTGATAGACACACAGGGAGAAGTGTGTGTTACTTACACACACACACACACACACACACACACACACACAACTGTTAATTCGTAAAGCTTAGAAAGATCCAGTGGGGATTAATTATTTTTAAATGTATTAACGTTATTTAAATAAAGAGTCATCTCTATAGATCTCTGAATCTGAGTTTAATTTTCCAATTAAGAGAGTATGAAGAAGAAAATGGGTCCATGCTCATATCTGCATGCATGTGTCTGTGCATCTATGCTCATGTACACAAGTCAGTTTCTATGTTTTTGTCTCTATGTGTATGTCTCGTGTTACTGTAGAGTGTGTGTGTATTTGTGTGAGGTAATAGTACATTTGTGTGTGTTAACACAGGGGCTTTGGAAGAGGCTTCCTGAGACCCTGTTTGTGTTTGTTGTGGTGGCTGTGGCTCAGGAGGAACAGCAGGTTGGCCGTTAATCGGAAGGTCGGCGGTTCAATCCCTGGCTCCCCTAGGCTGCGTGCCGAAGTGTCCTTGGGCAAGACACTGAACCCCGAATTGCCCCTGGCGGCTGTTCCGCCAGTGTATGAATGTGTGTGTATGTTAGTTTCTGTTTGAGCACTTAGGCTCAGTGAGTGAATGTGAATGGTGAATGCAGAAGTAGGGTAAAAGCGCTTTGAGTGGTCAAAAAGACTAGAAAGGTGCTATACAAGTACGGAGCATTTTACCCTTGATTAATAAACACACTAATTAAACACACATACACAGCATCATATTACTGGATGCTCAACTGCATTGAAAGTTGGACATTTCAAATTGATGAGCCTTCAGAGCAATTGACGTGTTTACTGCTCATTTTTGACAAGTACTATTCTCCACTCGAGCAATGAAACAGGCATATTTGTAGAAAATCAAATGATGAATGGCAATTCATAATATAAAAAACAAATTGAAATATTCTTGAGATTCCATACTGTGGGTATTCATACACTGAAAAGGCAATAAGTAAATCCACAAAGAGACATTTATTACATTTGTGCATCCACAATGAAAATTGGTTCAGAGCATGGTTCAGTTACAATAAACGACTTTCAGTTAGTGGATGTTGAGACCATTAACTCCAGACCCCTAATAACATCACAGAGGCTTTCATTTCATGCCTTTTCCATGTGGAAAATGCCAAGGAGAAATTGCTGTTTCTTGCATAGTGGGACTAATTTCACATGAAAGGCAAAATATCTCAGGACAATATCGCCAGCTAATGATATACCATGCTATTAATTAAAGAATTTCACCATGTCTCGACCAGAGAAAGAGAGCCGCAAAACCACTACACTATAAGAATAATTTTTATTTCTTTACATAAGGAAGGAAAAATTTGTATTGTTCAGACGTTACTGCCTTTAATCATTTAAAAAAAACTAGCGAGACTAACTGTAATTTGCTTATTTTTAATAATTTAGTGCTATTTTTCAAAGCCTCAAACTGAAGCTACTTGTTCCATTTTATGGTGTGTGTTTTGCAGATTGCACGGTTGCACTTTTAATGAGCAGTGAGACAAACTACTTTTCACATTTGTTTCCCCTCAGTTGTATTTCAGAATGAATCATCTTTAATTACCCCAAAAAAAATTGGAACATAACAAGGTAATATTTCTGTTAAAAATAAATGTCTCTGCACAAGATTTTGAAAGATTAAAGGCTGATGTTCATGCATTGTCAATATTTTAGCTTCATTTTGGCTTCTCTAAGTCTGTCTGCGTCATTGTCTTAGATGGTTTTTCTCTGTTTGTTTTTAAGTCGGTCAGACGTTTGGTTGTTTTTTCTGCATTGCTCTGTAATGAGCAAGACGCTCTACTCTATTTCCAGTCATTGCTTGACATCTAGTTGTTTGTTTCTGTGTATGTATCTGCTTATGTACAGGTATGTGTGCATATTCATTGCTGTGAAGTACACAGTACTGTGTACAGTATACAGTGTTGTGGGTTTTTTTTGGACTGTGCACATAGCCATAGCCACATCAATAAGCTCTACATGTTGCCACCTCACCATATGTTCTTTCCCTTAGGCCTGGCACAAACTTTAACGACACCACGGTGTGCCTTGATGTGGTCGTGCATGCATGCATTCCTACTGCGACCTTACAGTGGGGGATAACTACACTGACCCACAATATTATGGCCCTGACTGGGAACAGCGCCAATCTGTGACCCTCTCCACGCTCAGCTGAGCTGTGTGGTCACTGTAAAACTGACTGGCTCAACAAGTGTGGCCGAAAAGGCTGCCAGAAAGGAACATAATTTTTGAATACTAACCAGATTGGGCTTTAAGTTTGGCTTAAGTCCTTTTATTAGCGTTTATGTTAAATGGAGATTCAGTCTAGAAAACCAAAAAATTCCCACGATCACAGCAACAACAATGAGGTGCTGGTAGATAGCAATATAAGTCTATGAAAAATCAAAAACAAATTACCACACATTGATATGACTTACTACCGTCAGGGGGGTCAAAGGGTACAGATGACCCCGCCTCAAGGCCAAGGGGGGGCCCATCTATGGTCATCCCTTAAATGGGATCAAGTTACACACTTTACTTACTGTCTTTCATAAATAACAAAACTTTTAAGATGTGTCTATATGATAAATAAATGTAATATTATCATTAAAACATATTTCAAATTTCTCATCTGATAAGCCGCCCCCGCTGTTATTTTGAAAATGGTACGGTCGAAACATTTGGCCATTCACACGACCAGGGCCGCAAATGTAAAGCAAGTCGCTTTAAGCGCACACCGCAGGCTGGTGGGGGCCCAGAAAAGAGCAGCCAAAACAGACAGAGAAGAATGAAATCATAGGGAATCAATGGCCAAATCTCTGGCCAAACGATGTGTTCAGAGGCACCATGTATGTCTGACAGGCAAAGGTGAGGAGCTAAGAGGCAGACTAGCAAAACCTTAGCTTGCTTAACCTTTAAATAATGTAAGACCAGAGCTGCCGACTCTCAGGCATTGAGCATGGGTGCCGCAATGTTGAGTTTTTGCAACCAGGAAGCGCCCGGAACTGACAATACGGCGGCACTATTGGCCATGTGCGGAGCTAGCTAGCTAGCTTAGCTAGGTGCATTTGTAACTCATGTTAACTGTCATTTTAACAGAGCTGATAACTTTGTCTAGCGACCAACAGTCTTAAAACTAAATGTACTCACCAGAGAAAGTGAACCGCCATCTTCTAATAAGGTTTTTCAACGCCGCTGGTTAAATTTACACAGTGCTGAGGGTAGGAGTTGGCTCTAGCCTGATTGACGGGTCACCATGGTAACGACATGTCAATCATAGATAATCACGCCCTGAAACATTCTCTGCTTTGTGGTCTATTTTAAAATAAACAGGACCATAATTTACTAAATGAACATCATTTTGTATTGAAGAAGACTTGAAACTAGCGACTGAGACCATAAACTCATCAGGAAAGTGTTTACTGGGGTAATTATTCAGCTGAGAAGTAGGGTCATTTTCCCATTATTTCTAATGGAGCCGGACTTCTTTTTGCAACCAGAAGAGTCGCCCCCTGCTGGATTTTCAATAGAATGCATGTTTTAGGGACTTCCGCATTCGCTTCATATTGTAGACTGGAAGCTTCCCGCTTGGATGCAATCTCAGGCTGAGTCGCGGTAAAAAACTGAAAGAATTTTACAACACAACATCTCAAATCTGAGGCGTAGACCTGCTCTGTTCTTTCCCCAAACAAAGACAAAGACTTGAGACCATATTTTAATGCACATTTAATGTGTATTCAAATATTAATATATTAATTTGTTAAGTTCAGTGAGTGCAGCATGAAGGGACTACAAACTTTTGTTTCATTATACAGCATTCTTATGTTGTATCAAGACAAATCAACGACCTTGTAAAAGTTAAACTACAGGACAAATGATTTCTATATCTAAAAGCAACTCAGAGAGCCTGAGAGCTTTACAGTTTATTATATTTTGTGTTTCCCTTTATATGAATAAAGTACAGTAAACACTAGTCAGCAGCTCATCACAGGTCATAGGATGCAGCTGCAAATATGGTTACAGTATAATAAACTATACATGTGGTAAACCTCTGTTTATATTATTATGATCATCATTTAGCTGACACAGCCATATACTCACACAGTATTTCAGTTTAGTACATAATTTGACCAATACGTTGATTAATGTAGTCCTCAAGACTGAATTTGATAGATGAAATATGTGTATTTGTTCACTCATAATTAAATTGTATGATTTAATGCTTTGCAGTAATTTCTTCAATGTTTTTAAGTTAAAAGGAAGAACATAACTGTCACAGTTTAATTTGAATTTAAAAAAAAAAAAAAAACTATAATGACCTTTTGTGCTTTACAGTCATACTAAGTAATTGAATATATATGTGAGAATGGCCTGGATGAGTCTATAACACTGAATTTGGAAAAGGATGTTAGGGACTCCATATGTGTTACATAATTCTAATGCCCAAGAGCTTCTTTGAAATTGCCCGTGCTTGTATTAGAACTAAGGGTGGGTTGGTCGAGGTGGTACTGGATTGGGTGTCGATGAGTGGCCCAGTTTGGAAAATGTTGTGCCCCTGTCCAAAATTCCGAACGACGGGCCTGCTTACTGCTTTATTTGTGAGCAATGCGTTTCGCCAATTGCTTCTTCAGGCTCACACAGTGAAATTACAAGTGATTCAGTCTAGTTTAGATCTATACTTTTATCAAACAATTACCTAGCAGGCTTTCAATTGTCTGATCCACTTTCTTTTGTTGGACTATTGGAGCTATAATGAAGTGTACTAATATATTGTAGAAACCACTGGATGGCTTTTATTGTGAAGAAGCTAGAGGAACTTTTGAGTTAGTCACCAAAATTAATGGCCAACATATTAACTGGCTTGAAAAAATGGTCTACATCAGTATAAGGAGGCTTTTTCCCCTACGGCATATCAGTTTGGAATATTTTAATAAAGAGCCATGTTAAAAGATTAAGCAGCCACTGTGAGGCGTTAGATGAAGAGGTGCAGGTGACAGACCGTTGCTTTAATGCATATGCCAAACCTCACACGTCATCAAAGTAAACAACACCTTCTACTGTGTCCTCCAGTCATGTGGGAAAGGACCCATGCGGCGTCTGCATCATGGAATCAAATCACAGTTACTCACACCCCTGCACTCACACAGAGCAGCTATCCTGTGTTTTTCAGCCGTATGGAAATCCAGCTGGGTCTCCTCTGTTTAAACTGGATGACGAGAAAAGGGACTTACAAAAGACAAGTACTGGTGCTGCTCTAGCTTTTGTGTATGTGTGTCCTTATTCGAGTGCACTGGTTATTCATTGTTAATTTATTCAATTTTCTCCCCCTTTCCATCTCTTTTTGTAATGCCTCTAACTCTTATAATAACTTCTTGTTACACTCTCTTCGCCATGCACAATTTTCTTGCTGTCTTATTATAGATTTCTCCTTCCCTCACATGCTCCACTTCTCCTCTTCTGAGCATTTATTCTTTTTCTTACCTCTGCCTCTTTAGGGGTCCTCAATCCATTTCCTCCGTTGCCTGCTTCTGAACATAATTACCTTAAGATGTAAGATGGGGAGAGAGGGTGACATGGAGAGGGATAAAATAGCCATTGATGTCAGACAGTATGACAGGATAGGCAAAAGAGTGTGAGAAAAATCAGGGGGCAACTGGGCTGAGAAAAGAGGAAAACACAGAGATGATAAGAGAAAACAAGATATGACAATGGAGGAAAAAAAGTTCAAGAAAGAAAAGCAGAGAGGAGCGTCAGTGTGAAGCCTTCCCATATCACCTCAACTGTTCAGTGTTTCAGGAACAAATTTAGCCAGTTTCTAATCCTCTCCATTAGCAGCAAAGGTAATAATCTCATCTGAGAGCAGCGGTTACTGTTAACGTCCCTTGCTCCAGAAACATCAGCTAATACATGATAAGCAAACACAGTTAGCGCTTTATTGCCACAGCACAAACAAAGCTAACCGCCGTAAGCCTCATTTTGTATTGCTTGGCCATGAGCAATGCTAATTTCTGTTAACGCTGCCAGGTATTACTGACACAGAGAACAATGCTAAATCCCTGTTAGCGAACCCCAGCCACTGCAGGGGCTTAGCACAGCTTGGGTTTCCATTAGCCTTGCAGTATAGATGCACACACACACACACACGCAGACACACACACACACACACACACACACACACACACACACACACACACACACACAAGCAAATGCATTGTCTCACACACACACACAAGCAAATGCATTGTCTCTCACACACGCACACACACACTCTCAGCCCTCTCATTCCCATTAACCTGAGGGAGCCCTACGTGACTGGGAGAGAACCCTAATTTGTCAGCCTGCCGTGGGTCTTGGAGCTGAAGGTCGTTAGCAAATAGAGTTCACCTCTAATTACTGCTGGACTTCCGTTAGCGTGAGTGCGCATATGTGTGTGCGCGCACCCGTATTCTATATGTAAGTGCATGAGTGTGAATGTACATGCAACGTCAAACACTTAAATATGTGTGTGTGCCTGCGTGTGTTTTTTCTGCACCTAGTTGCTGCATTCATGTCTATGCTATGTATCAGCAGCAGTCTTTACCAAAATTTAGTGTACTCAGACTGAACTCAGATTATTCACAATTTTTAATTATGTTAGTCCAATGATACAAGGCTTCATGTCGCACCCTTCGATATTAATTTCTTCCCTGTCAGCAATTCCCCCCTATTTGCCTTTATGTTTCTATGTCTCTCCTCAACTGTGGTGACTTGCTCTCTGCTTGCCTCCCTTCCTTCATTCCTCCTCTTCTCTCTGTCTCTGGTTGGAGTGCAGCACATCTGGTGGAAACAGGGCTTATTGATTATATCATTATATAAGCTATGAAACTTGTACAGTCCTCCGCACCCTCTTTGTTCTCCCGCCAGCCCAAGTCCAAGATAAAAAGAACAAAAACAACTCAAGCCATCAGAGTACTTGTGAGGTCCGGCTAAATCACTTAACACTGATTCTTAACAAATGTCAACAATTCACATGATTTATTCTATTCTAGGTTTAGTCTGATGATCTATGAGATAGCGAGAAAAGAGCCAAAGATCAAGGTCGGCTGTGGTGTGGCACCCTAAAGTCCTTGTTTGTATTCAATATTCTGCTCAAGGACACTTCAATGGGGCCGTTGCTTGATGACAGAGAGGCTTCAATCTGGATCCTCTGTTTGAAGGACAGTGTCTTTATCAGTGGGCCACTATGCTGTCAACTTTAAGAACTGTCTAAAAATGAATGAATTGGATGGTAATCCACAAGTAGGGCAACTTTTGGAACCAGTCTTTTTTTCTTTTCATTTTGGCAAAGTACTGGGTTAAAAATGAGTGAGCTATTTTATCTTTCCCCACCTTTTCTTTCTTTTTTAGCAAAGAAAAATATATAAAACATTCAGGTGGCAGGATTCTCATTTTCAGCCGGTGCTGAATGTCACATGTGCTAGTTAAAATGATAAACAGTGCGTGCAACAGATTATATTAGCTGTAGCTAATTAAGAATAATTCCATATAAGGAACTTGCCTAGAGGCCAAAACAAATCTTTTGTTGGAGGAAAAAAACACTAGTTTTCAACGCCACACCATGACTGTGTGGTTTTGCAGTTCAGCCAGAACAACAGTGGTGTGTTTTCTGTAGTGAAATGTTGTTGATTGCATCGCATCAGTTACTTCGTTCAAAATCCTCTAGGTTAAACTTTCAAGAATATCATATTAGTAATTTAAGCTTGTCAATTTAGTAGTTATGATTCAGCACTTCCAGTATTTGAAGCAAAGTAGCTTGTGGAAAATATGGTGTGTCAAAGTAAGTAGATGGTATCTGTTTCAGTGTGTCAGATAGGAAGGGTAATTTCAAATCCAAAAAAAAACCAAAAAACTTTTGTTACTTACAAATGTTGAAACCTAAACCTTAATACATTTTAAATATGAATACTAAAGGATTCTGAAAAGCACAATTTGTTATTGGATTTAGCTGTTTTTCTGAAGCCCCAGTTCTATATCGCTTTATGTGTCTTAGTGTTTTTGCCAACTTGTCTGTATCTTTCCAGTCTTTGAGCCCCACTAACCTCTCCCCAGTTTTCTGTAAGGCAAACTGGACATATTGGTCATCAGCATGGGACTATTTTAAAAAAGAAGTTAGTTGGATCTGTGCATAATGTACCTCTGTAGACACAAGTGCATGCATGTGTGATTTTAACACACATGCCTCGCTACTCCTTTTCACCCTTCCTCTCTCGTCCCCTGTCCCTGTGTTCGTCTTTTACTGCCAGTCAGAACATATTGTTTCTCAGCATGGCAGAGTTTAGGGCTGACAAAGGGGTGGAGGGCAGTGGAAGGAGCGATATTATGGGCTTCAGTTGCCAGATTGGCAGCAAATCATCTTTATAAGCACACAGGAGAGCAGAGAGATGCTCACAATTTCCTCCTGACTTCCCGACTCAGGCCCGTCCAGGCCACACAAACAGCTATAGTGATTTACTGATTGCTCTGATATTGACTCATGGTGCAGGTATTCGCAGTGGGGGGAAATGGACACAAACTGTGTATGTTTTATAATTTAGTATTTCAGTATTTTTTCTATTTCCCTTATCTGTTTTTGTTAAAACTTGTGGTACACTTCTGATATATAGACATAAGTTCAAATCATACATTCACATGCACCAGAATAGACACACTTAAGTATGGTTGCACACTGGAAAATGATGAGGATATGCTGTACAATTGTATATTTGGTCATTTGTGCATGTTCACACACATCTACACACACACACACAGACGGAGAAATACAAACATATTTGTGTTGTGTGAAATTTGATCAGTGTAGTTTTCCCCTATTTATGATGTACCAGAGACAATTTCACACATGGGATCTCATGCTACAATTTCTCATTGCTGTGATATGAGAGGAGGTGAGTGTCTGTGTGTTTGTGTCTGCCTGCATGTTTGTACCTCTGCATGGCATGTGTGCGTGATTGTGCAACTTGATATTGGAGACTGGAAAAGTTACATTTATGAAAAGAGAACCAAGCAACCCTCCACTATTTATAAACAGTATACTGGAAGATTCCAGCTAATTCATTTTAAATGTCCTCTGAGAGGGGACTGCATAGCTCCAAGTGAAGTGATATTTTTGCTTTGGTCAAACTGCTCCTCAAGAAGCCTGATCTGGACATTAGTGGCCGTGCCAAGTACAGGCCTATCTCAGATCTCATTTTTTGAAGGAAGTAAACCTCTTGAGAAGATTGTATTTCACCAGTTACAAGGTCTTGTGAATTCCAAAAATATATTAGATAAATTCTGGACCAACCATAGCACTCAAACTGCTTTATTAAATGTGAAGAATTACAACTGATTCAAACTATGTAGCTGTCCTCTTGCTAGGTATTAGTGGTGCGTTCGATACAATTGACCCTTCGCTAAGCCCTGCTCCCCTTGGTTACTGTTGCTAAGTCCGACAAACTGTCGGCACTGCCACTGTCTATTACCGCATTAACTGGAGAAATATTGTCAGATTTGTTGGAAAAAGCGATCTCAGAAAGAAGCAGACAGTTTTGCAGTTGTATTATACATTTGAAGGTAGTATTCAGGATGTCAGACCGACTCAAACGGACATGAAAAAATGAAAGATAGAAGCCAAAGCCTACCAATCACACAGTACAAGTGAACCACCGCATCCCTCGCAACATTAAAGATCAACACTGTTGCTGTAAAGCTGGGCAGGCCTCTATTCATTATTACAATCATTAAAAAGCAGAACAGTAGGGCTTTATTACGTTAGATACAGTAGGACGTTAGCTACTGTTAGCTAACTAACATTACATTAGGAACAATCCACAGCCAACACTAGGGCTGAACGATTAATTGCATTTGCGATACTATCGCGATAAAACGAGATTTTCTAATCGCAAAGGCTGCGATTACACTCTGGTCACATGATACCCAAGCGGAAAGCAGTCAGCAGATGAAGTTGATGCTTCGTCTGCACGTTATGTTGTACCTTGCCGTCTTGTTGTACAACGGCCTTAAGCTTAAGCTGACACTACATAAACTTTAGTGTCACACAAGGAATGAAAGTAACACCTCGGGTAATGTGGTGGTCGTGGCGGCAGGTGAAATTGTTGGGCCATCCACCGCTTTGATGGACAAGAAAAATGCACAACAGAAAGACACGTGTAGGAAGGTAAGCATATTGTAGCGATCGCCACCTGTATCACACACAGCCACCGTATAGAAACGGCATTTCAAATCAAACGTACAAGTCCTTAAGAGGCCCAGTCTGTCCTGAGTTACAGCCTGGCTAAAGCCAGGCGCTGCTGACCAGACGCTGGGGGGCAGGAGGGGAACTCCGGTGTTGTGGGAGAATTACTAAACTTGTCTATTAAACGCGAGAGGCGAAACTTGGTTTTATTTTCATCCAACTTTAGATTTGAACCTCAAACTGAGAATTTTTTGTTTGCTTGCTGCGATATAGAAAGATGGACTAGGAGTTAAACGGACATTAATTGGTGGTTGAACTGTGGGTTTTGTATTCAGCGCTTACTGTATAACACACTGTGGTGAGTTAGTTTTTCTGGTGGTCTTTAGGTAGGCCTGATGATATTATATCACATTATTTAATGCCATGACTTTACTCAAATTATCTTTCTCATATTATTATAATTTGATCTCCTCCACCATTGCTCATAATAATAATTCCACCTAATTCGTCATAACACAAGAAAGAACAGTGTAGTTCTATCTATCCAATATTGTGTTGGTCATAATGGAAAAAATAAATCGTACTTCTTCTATCTCTGGGTAGCGACTGTAACTATCACAAGTGTCCCAGGAAAGGTGTTTGACCATATCTTAGAAAAATACGGCCAAAAAAGCTAGAAAACGACTCTGTTTGCATTAGAGTCAATGGAGCGCATCCATGAAAGTGTCGGACCTCAGTTAGAGTGAGTCCTATACTGTGCTGTGATTGGCCAGCTGTGTTGGGGGCGTGACTTAGCGAAGGGTCAATTGATCATGTTACTTTAATCAATACACTTGAGAAAGTTAGGTCTCTCTGGCACAGTGCTTGACTGGTTTGTCTTTGACGACTTTGGGTCAGAGACATTTGACATTGAAAAGAAAATCTTACTTGTTGGTCAAAAGCATAAAGGCAGAGGCAAGAGTTAGTGTTTGCTAGCCGGTCTAAGCAAATCAAAACACATTACAGATGAGAGTTGTTTGAGATCTTAATTTCATCACCCATTTATACCATTTTAACCAAGTATGATGCTAAAATGTTGGTACATAATGTCATTAAAGCCGCTTAGATTATTGCAACTTTGTTACTTGTCTCCCTAAAAAGTCTAAAAATGACCGTTAATGCAAAACCCTGCCGCTGGGATTTTAACAACAAAAAAAAAGAGATCACATTTCCCATCTGCTGGCCATCTGTATCTACAGTAAGTCTTTTTTCTAATTTACAAAGCCTTACACAATCTAGCACTCATATATAAATCTGTGACTGCCTCTCATTTTATGTCCCAACAAGAACTCTCAGATCTTCCACCACCTTTCTTTTAGAAGTTCCTAAAGTGTCCCACAAAAAATCTAGTGAGGCTGCTTTCTGTTTTTATGGCTCTAAACTATGCAACACCCTCCCCTTGGATATTAGGGCAGCAAACTCCCTTGGTATTTTTAAAAAGACATTAAAGACATATTTGTAACTTGGCGTTTAATTTGGGTTGATTTTGCTGAAATTATTCCCTATTCATTATGTGTTATCAAATTCTTTCTTTCTTTCTTTCTTTCTTTCTTTCTTTCTTTTATTGCCATTGCTTATTCCTTTGCATAAATTGCGCTATACTAAAATAAGGTTATTATTATATTTTGAAGTCATATCATAGCATTTAGCACACAGTCACATCAATTATTGAAAGCATTATTTAAATCATATATTGTGTAACCATGTGTCTAACTAAATTTTTAGTAATCATGGGCCTTAGGCTGTTGCCTAAATGAATTTGCTTGCTCAAGATCAGTTGTTAATTGGAAACTAGTAGTGTAATTGAGGCTATATGTGGGCATAGATTATCTATCCATTTCACTTTCTGGCCATGATGGACTATGCTTATCAATGTAATTGCAACTGGCACAAAGTGGCAGCCAAAGACTTCCTCAACCTTGCAGCTTTCCTGAATACATAGCCACTGCAGCCTGTTGAATTTCCAAGTACTGTAAACTGCATGACTGGCATTACTGAAACACATTGTATGTTTCCTAAATATGTTTATCATTTTGGTGTTACAGTATATTAAATATAAATATAAATCTGTGAAGATTCTCAGACACTCAGGTCATAGTGCAAGGTAGGTTAGAATGGACTTCCAGTTGCCCTTTTTCTAACCTTACTTGGATATATTAATATACTGACACCTATCTCACTCTATACTGACTATACTAACGCTTCAGGTTTTTGGTCACTCAAGATACACAACATGTAAGTGAGCAATATTCTGATGCTGTTACATTGAATGTTGGAACTGAACTATATTTAGTCCAGTAGTTTAAAGGATAATGGGCATCATTATATTGTAAACTAATTAACTAAATATAGTTCAGTACCTAGTTCACACCTGACTTACTTACTGACCTTTCTTATGATAGCAGTGTTCTTCATCCTTGCTTTTGTATTTCTGTTTGAGCTCCTTTGAGACCAATATAGCCACTAACCAATAAGCCAAATCCCACAGTCCCACTATGGTCTGTGCGTGGTGGTATTTTAATGGCCTCTGAAATGAAAGACAGTCCCACCTGTGGAACTGTGGGAAATAATTAATAATTCTCTATGTTATGAGCATTGTACAACAATATTACTTCACTGGAAGAAAATGCAATTGGTCACCATAGTCTTGTTTCTGTTCTGTGATATTGGTATTGCGTGAAAAAGCAATAATTACTTACACAGATCTCTCAGAGTAAAATTTGATAAACTGTTTGTAGCTTCTTTATAGACATATTGTGCACTCAAAGTTCTGCATGTGATGTACTAAACAGGTGCACTAGCTGGGAGGCACAGTTTGACCATTATCTGACAAACGCTGCGTATTGTACCAACAATGGGAGTGTGTTTGTGTGCATTATGATCAGATGAACTAATCTTTCTGTAATATAAGTGTGAGCCAGTTTGTGTTGTCATTTCTTCATTTCTTAAAAACGATGCAAATAATGGAAGTGTATTATAGTTCGGCGGAGAATCTTAAATGAGACTATCCTCCACTGAAATCTCTGTGACAGCACATATAAAGCTGCACTGAACACAAAAATAAACTAAATTATAAATTAATTAATTGAGCAAAAGGTAGAGACAACAGTGATAATAATAATGTGTTGTTTCCAATACACTTTGTCAATGAACTATTTTTTTTATCCATAGACTTCCATAGTGTACATTACGGTGCAGTTATCTTGGGATTCTAGCTGTATCGGTATCATCAACACTCGACACCTGTTCTAGTGTTGAAATATGTGCTTGCTGGATTAGCTGATCAACTGGGTCAGCGTTCTCTACTGCAGTGCCCCACTACTGAATTCTGTGACAAGACACAATGTTTTTTTCTTTCACAGGCCTCGTTCTTTCCCTTTTTTAAATGACAGCTCCTACAATCCTTTGCTTCACTAGACTACATTTTGATTTCTTTCCTGAACATGCTTATCTTTTGACTAGTCAGTCGGAGTCTGTTCAGTGCGAGTGCAAATTGAGTAAAAGCCATGGTGTAAATTGTCCCTGCACTTTCATGTATGGATTTGGCCCTCAGTACCCCCACTCCATTTATTACAGCAACCACTTAAGCTTGCCGTATTGTAGCTATCGGTCATGCTTCATGCCACACAAGATGAACATAGCAACTCATTCATAAACTTACACTCTCTCCTTTGCTGTCTCGCTATCATGCCTTTTGTATTTCTGCATGCTATCCCTTGTGCCATACCCAATCATAAAGGTATCTAAATACTCTCTCTCTGCCAAACACGCCATCCCTTTGTGCTCACTCTCCAAATCAGACAGACACCTGTGCACACATTCATACATATTCTTTGAAAGGTAGAGTGTCTCAGTGAGAGGAAGAGGATTGTGCTTCACGCCACTCTAAGCAGACCAGGTCTTGGTTGAGAGGTCACTGAATCTGACGAGTATAACTGATCTGACCTGGCACCAAGTGAGCAGGTCAACCAGCCAAGCATATCGCCGTCAGGGTGACAGAGAGAGGCAAAAATGCAAGAGTGATGATTAATGAAGTTGTTGTTTTGATACAGTCTGAAAGAGAATATCATTATTTAAATGGTACATCATCTACTGTCTCCAAAGGAATATTCAAGTTGAAATGATTATTACATAGTGCATGTGAATGGGCACCGTGTGTCGTTGTGAGTCCGCAGGTTTTTAAACAGACAGTTTAAAATGTAGACAGTCATTTTTCTCTCATCTTAACAACAATGATCTGAACTTCCTCAGAATGACTGTGTCCTCTTTCAAAAACATTGGTTTCTGTACTCATTTATTTTGTGACTCTTGCATTAGTGTTTTTTCTTTTATGTTAAAAATTTGGGGAAGCATCAGTTTAACCCATATAACAGCTTCAACAAGCTGTTGATAGCCTCACATATATAAAAATAGTGATGTGATGGTTGCATGTACATATGACCATAACTAATTGAGTGCAACCTTAGTAGCCTTCTCTGGACCTCTTGGGCAACAATGTTATTTGGTTCTCAAACCTCTTCACTTCAACGACCAATAAACTAACACAAATTAGACCACGGACCCCCATTAGATAAGATTTGTCCCAGGGTCCCCCTTATACGATTTTTGCTTGTAGATGTTCTGTCACATTATGGGTGGAATTATATAATTAAGGATTAGTAGTTAATATATTAAGCTCTAAATGTGGAAAATCTGGTCACCAGCTTATCAGCACCCGCAGGACAGCTACTCTGCTTCTGATTGGCTTGTGTACTGCACCCAACAAAGATCACATAGAAAAGTGAGATGCTTCACTTGGTAGCTAAAATGGAGAAACCCAACACACAGGGTTAATAGACGTGCTGCAGCAATGTGCAGAATAACAATGTATTTATCTGCCCCTCATCCCAACGTGCCTTTCCAAAACTGCTTCATAAAACACCACAGGAGTCCAACCAGGCACGCCGTCCTGTCACCACAGACCTCCCATAAACCTGCCCGAGGCTCCATGGATTACCAATGACACAGAGAATCAGTCATCCCGAGCAGCCCTTTAATTACTGGGATAAATAATAGATGAACCTATACAGCAGACTCGTAAGGGTTTATTGAGCTGGCCAGGCTAACTGAATGTTAGACTGAGTAGGGTCCAATTATTGGACAAACTGAAAGAGTGTCAGCCAATGTTAGGTAGAACAAACTGACTGTGAGGACTTGATTTGGTGAGGGGGAACTGCTGCCAGATGATTTCAGGATTTTTTTTGAAGGAGGCAGTAACAGAGGCAGAATGAGAGCTTGGTTTCTGCTGAAGTATTTTATGTAAATTATAATGTGTCAAATTGTCAGTTGTCACGCTGGTGAAAAGTGGCTTTTGACATTCTGAAATGTTTGGGACCAAACGTCAATTGTAAAATATCCGTCCACCACAACATCTCATTAAGCACCTATTGATGGTTGGAGCGTTTGAATACTGCCAAATGTGTGTTCTTAGTTTTTGTTCTCAGACAACATGAAATATGGCCAACATTAGCTGACACCAAAAGCACAATATATCAGCTTGTCCAGCATTGATCAATGTTTCCATTTCACTAGTTCTCTAGAGTGTTATGATGAAGCTACAATCTACATTTTGTGAGTCTTAACGTTGGAGACATTTGCAGCATTTTAAAAATTTGTGTAAAGTTCCCTTGACAGATGTAAATGTAGAGGAAAAGAAAAGGTATTTGTGTGTGTGTGTGTGTGCACGCGCACGTTTGGTTGGATGTCTGTCTTTATGTGTTTTTGCTTCATCCAAAACATCTCATTATGCGCTTGGTCTGTGCTCACATTGGCACAGGGCACCAGATCTGTTGACAAAAATTGTTTGGTGAGGGTTCCAAGACATGAAAAATGAATCTGGACCAAAAAATTTAGATTAACGGCTCAAGCAAAGAGCTGGCAAGCCTGGGGGTGGTGGTGGGTACTTGGAGAGTGTTCGGGAAAGGCAGTGGATGGGAAGGTTGAAAGAGAAATAAGCCAGAGTGAAAGTGTATAGACTGAATGAGCAGCATGAGAAGAGATTTTGTTTTTTAATGAAACATCTTCCAAGAAGGAGAGAGGGGGGGATGCTAATTACATCTTAAAATGCACCCACAGACCAGGCATGGAAAAAGACAGGAAAAATGGGAGGAAAGCTATAACAAAGGGTGGAGAAAGTGTGAGAAAGATGAATAGATATAAAATAATAGCAAGCTACCTCACCCCCAGGCAAAGTTAGTCATATTCCACAAACACAATATATACATTTCTAAACAATGAGAGAGAGTTAGGGGAAGCAACTCATCTCTCCCCGAGAGCTCAGCTGGAAAAACAACGAATTTCTGAGACCAACAATAGGGTGATACTAGAGGTTTCTTTTGAAAAAGAGCGTGAAAAGGTGGTGCTCCTCAGTGAAAACCTTTATTATCATTTAATTTGGAGTAAATGTATTTCAGCAATGGAAAATCTTTGTACTATCTATTCCTGCAGGGATTTTATTTCTCTAAAAGTATAACCCCTCCTTCACTCTCCCTTTTTCACAGAACAAAATTACCATTTAGAAAAGTTGCCACCTTGTCATAGAGTTAAATGGCCATTTAAATTCCCACTGGGGTATTGTGTGAATTCAAATTGAATGAGTTCCCACCGCACTGATGTCGTTAAGCACCTGACTACAGAACAGTGAAGTTTCACTCCGTCACCAGTACATCTTTGACGAAAGTGTGTTTGGTATGTCCTATTAGCTTCCTTTGATTTGAAGTGAGCTTCAGGCTGCTTTGTGATGGTCTATCTGACACTTGTTGGACTCTGATGTGTTCATAAGCTGTGGGGACCTTCAAGAGACTTGAAGGTCACATGCTCAACATAGCCTTTTGTGTACAAGATGTGCTCTTCATTCTATTTATGTAATGCCGTTTACATTCAGTGTTAGTCACCAAAATGCCTTGTGTTTTGGTGACTAACACTGAAAGTATTTGCATAATTAGCATATGCATTTCCTGCATTAACAAAGCATTTGCAAAGTCGATTGTTAAAGTATTTAAATCCAGTATTGTATACAGCCATGCTTACTAGCTTGTGGTCTTCTTCTTCCCTGCCTTTGCTGACACATTGCACATTGTTCCCGCCACCTGTAGATTAGGTGGAATAGTGTGAAACCATCTGCAGGAACGTGTACCACGTCACCTACAGTACATGCATGTGTGCCCTCATGCGTGTGCACAAGGCAAACAAAACATGGACACACTCGTAGAAAACCAGTAACTAGAGGTCACAAACAGGGAAGCTTTTTTTATCTTTATTTTATTTCTTTATGAAAAAAAAGTACAGGATTCAACATGTTAAACTGCCCATGACTATCACGTGTTATACAATGAGTCATACTTACGTCACAATTTTTATTTTAGACTCAAGACACAGGCAAATGGTACTGTAGGAACAACCATCTGTAATGCCAATTACTGAGGCCTTTTCTGTGCTGCGGAACATCTGTTAATTTGTGTCCTATACCTCTTTGTGAAGCTCACTGGGGAGCTGCTGTCACGCAATTCCAGGTGTACAGGACAACATGCGCACGTATCTGCTTGCTAATTAGCGAATGGCCGTTTGACCGTTTTTTAAACTCTTTCTTTGTGACCCTACGAAAAAAGAGGCGTAACTTCAATGAGTTTTGAAAAGCAATTTTTGAATCAGAATTACTTTTATTGGCCAGATTTGACAACTGTACATATTATTTGAACTGGTTAAATTATACTGATGTATTTACAAGGCAGCTGAACAAGACAGGGATGGTGATTTAGTGCAGGCTGTTCATACAGTAGGTATCCTGTGTGACTGGCAGAGGGATTCAGTTTTCTGATGCTTTTTTTTACTCTAACAACAGCAGTAGAAAAGAAATATTTGATCTTGTTTTGGTTTTTCTTTTCCTATTTTTCCAATAGTAATCAACACTGAGTACATACCAAATACATACTGCTGTCTGCCAGCAGATGTAACTATACCTGTTTATTCCAGCATCTCATCCTGCAAAAGAAAACCTCTCAGACTAAGATCAAGAGACAGAAAAATAGCTGATATGGACTATTTTGAGTTTATAAATATTATAGAAGAAATCAGGTCATTGCAGGAGGCTTCTATGACAGCAAACATAATTTAGTTAAAGGCCACCTCTCAGTCTGCTCCAGATGGACTTTGTCAAGTTGAAACATGAATGTGGGCAAACATGGAAGACAGAAAGCAGAGGCCCACGCTGCTCCCAGCCACACCAGAGTTTGGAGAGTCAGACAGCATCTCCATGCAGCTGTTGGCACTTTTGACAGCTTCCACTGTGTTCATGACTTGAGTCCTGAAAAGGCCCCCAAGTCCCCAAACTTCAGCATTCAGTGTTGTTGAGAGGACAGACTTGACAGCACCACACCAACACTCCACAATGGTTTCACAGTCATTAAATAAAGATAGCAGAGTTTTGTGTAGTGTTTTTCTTTTTTTAAGGTCTGCTCAGCAGTCTGGCCAAGAACACCGAATGTTCTTCATCGGCTGACTGACTTACAGACTCTGTTGTTTTAAGCACATAGCAAAAGGTGAGACTTGAACAGACTTGCTGAAGAAGTCCATCCAAATGGAATATGCATTAGGTGTGTGCTAAGTACTGAGATATTAACCTGAATGCGCAATGGACAATTTATTTAGGGAGTTTGGGCCTGGCCTTTTCACTGTTATTACGCCACATTCTGGATGACAAATTGTTGTTTCATGGGTGCATTTTGTGATTTTTATGCCAACTGATCTTTAGGATGTCATGAATTTCACCCTGAATGCATTATGCTCTATTTGTATCCTAGTCCCTTTAGCTCCAGAGGTGCGGCCCTTTGAACGTGCTGGCTCCATGGCTCTGGTCCCAAATGGTGGCAGCCAGCTGACACATCTGGTGCTTGCTATTTTTCCACATCCTAGTTATTTACCTAGCTGGAAATGTCACTAAAAAGGCTTTGGTAGAAAGCCATTTTCCTTTGCTCTCACCTCCTGTCTTCTTTCTCTCTTCCATTTCTTTTTCACCCTATCTATCTCTCTCTCTCCCAGCCTTCCTCACTGCCCTACCTGCTTCTCCTCTCTTATCATACCATCATGCCTAAAACTATCTGTCTCTCACTCTCTGAGGAATAGGCTGACATTTGCACTTGGATATTGTAGTCATTTGCTTGCCCTAAAGTACCTCAACACACAGAACCCTATTTTGCACTTGAGACATGGGCAAATATCAGCAGCTACAATCTCACACTTGAGTGTATTCATGACTGTGTTCTACCTTTTTATCACAAACCAGGTGCAGGCCACATGTGACTTTGAGCAAGCATGACCTATTTTAGGTGTTTTGCACATGTAACCATGCGCCATGTTTGTCTTCTTCTAAGTCAAGGTATATTATGTGATAATCTATTTTCTTTTTATATTAGAAGAGTTTGTGTGCTGCAGCAGGTGGTATTGTACTGTATCAGTGAATTATTTATGGTTATGATCCCAGATCTCTTTCAGAGATTAATTAGTAACAAGAGAAACACAGAGCCTGCCCTTTCACAGTATACCTGTGTGGAAAACCCTGTACTGCTTTTTAATAATCTCAAAGCAATAAATCATTGTTGGTATTGCTGGTATTGGTGTTGTATTCCTTTAAGATGCTTAAAAATGGGAAAACAGACATTCTCAGATTTATTGTGAGCCATTTCAAGGCTGCAGCCTAACCCAAATTCCCTAGTCAGCAATAAAAGACCAAACATTTAGTAGTACGGTACCAGGGTGTCCTGATACTGATCATGTTCTGCAGGTTTACATACTGTATATGTTTGTTATGAATGACCAAATCGGATATATACAGTGAAAGGCAGTCTTCCACTATTAACTTTAATGTGCACAAATGAAATTGTCGAAAAATGTTTTCAATGAAACATGAACCATAGGCCCTAAGTCTCTAAATTTTGATCATTTCAGATAAAACTAAAGAAAAAATGCTGTTTTTATTCAAACACTGGCCACATTTTAAAGAAATGCTCCCATATGTACACAGTACAAAGTCACAAAAGAGGCCTTTTGTTCTCCCCAAGCTTGTCACAATACACCTGCTTCACTACAGCTCTGTTCTTTGTAGTCCTCCCATCATGATAACTAGACTGACATTACTGTTCCTATTAGTAAAGATTAAAAACGAAGAGTGCTCAGGTAATATTGTGTGGTTCTAACCTTTAATTCATTAGATATTGTGTATACTTTTAGTACGTGACACAAATCTGAATAATACAAATGTATATCTTATTTTAAAACTTAGTCTTGTTTACAGCTATACACTTAAAGGAAGTAACTATTATAATTAAACACAGATTTCTGCTTCTCCCATTCATAGAAGAATAACCTGTCTACAGTCATGGTTGCCGAGGCTTTGAAGCAATTCAGTTTAATTTTGGGAGCATTTCTGAGATCCTGACCTCATCTTTGAGTAATGTGAGCAGTTTAATTATAATGAGCTATTGTTCGTCAAAAACCCAAAGCCACAATCTGAAGGTTTCTATATGAAAATGAAAGATGTTGTGGACATAGCATTTGAATTAAGCTGAAACCAAATAAATCTTAACAGACTGAAAATCCACCTGGGATGGGATGCCGTCGTATGTAATGAATAAAAATTGTACTTTTAGGTCAGTCTCTATTTGGTGGGTAAAAAACCACTCTAATTAGTCTCTCTTGTCTTAAAATCAATATATATATTTTCAACACTGGTACCAGGAAACTCCACACAACAAACAATCTTTCCAACTTCAGTTATACCCAAGAAATAAGGTCACAGATGAGGGTGTTTGTTATCTAGTCTGAACAACAACAAGAAACTCAGACACGTCTTACAACGATTCTTGTTAGACAGCCTAGGGCTTCTTCACTTGCTGACATAGTAAGGGGAAGGACAGAGTCAGCTAACCATGACATTGCAGAAACACATTACATTTTACTTATAAGTAATCCTTTCGACATTAAAATGTTCTATTATTAAGAGACAGTAAGACAGGGGGGAGACTGTGGAATCAGCACAGGCAGAAACAGCTGCATGAAGAAAAAACAAAAAAGGTGCAAGGAGGATGAGGTGTTGGCAGCCTAACTGACCTCCTCATGAAACTGTCAAACACGTCTGCAGGTTTTTTAGATCAGCTGTTGGCAACGGATTCTGCGCAGACTACTTAATGCACATGTACCGCAGTGGCAAAATCAATGCAGGCCTCATGAGGGCAAAATATATGCAGAGGGAATAATATAGTAACATTTCCTCAGGAGGGGTTAGCGATATCACAATTAGAGACTGTTAAATTTACGGTTTTACAAGGTTTATTTGACAGTTGCTCTGGGTATATTCGGGTTTCTGATTTCATAGGCTAAACACATTTTCATCCTATTATTATTATTATTATTATTATTCATCAGACAGTTAAGAGGCCTCTGAGGAAATAACTTGAGGCACTGAAAAAGTGCGCTGTATTTTTCTCCACACCACCATTCCTTAAAAACCAACTCTTCATTACCTCCTCTCTCCCATTCCTTCCCTCACAGTCCTTATTCTATGCCCTTCTGTGTCTCTGCATGTGACCGACAAAGCATAATCATGTGCAGCTGGAAGAAGTCATTGCCGAGAAACCTATGGAGACACTCTTGAGACAGAAACTGCAGGAAAGGCATTGCATGTGCGACTGTGTGAATGAATAAGAGGCAGCCTGTATGTGACTGCATCTATTTCAATTCAAGTGTCTCTGTGGATCAGTGGAGGAGGATTAATGTATGGATGCGCATGTGTGTGAAAGACTCAATGTATATGTCTGTGTGGGGCGGAGAAAGAGGGTCTTATTTTCATTAATTAAGGTGCAAGAATAATGTCTGAGACACTTGAGCATGACCCAGAGATTTCTCCTAATTTCATGATCAGATGCTGCTGCACGAGAAGTGCACCTATGCAACTGTTGAAAAAGGAGATAAGCAGGGACATTTAACTGTGTGCTGGCATGTGTCACATCCAGTGACATCAGCTGATTGAAGGCCTTTTAGAAGCCTTTTACTCCCTTGCATGGTATACCAACAGTTTTATAATGGCAAAAGAGCCAGGCTGCCTTCTCCCATAGAAAGCAGATGTCCCTCACTTCAAGGAGCAGTTGCAAAGATGAGATTATAACCCTTTATATGCCCCCATGCTCTATGGCACTGAGTACATACCAAATCAATCACTCACTCCAAAATGGGTGTAAGTATAATATCTGATTTCATTTCTGATCTAATTTCTTTCGGCATTGCCCTCTAGTGTGTCTCACTGCTCATTTCTGTGGTGAGGAACCAGTTACCTAATGCTTGCTCACGAACTTTACTACCACACCAGTGCAAGGTCAATGTGCCAGAGACCTCATTACTTGTGTGTGTTCATAAAGGAGAAGTGTTTGCCAGTGTGTGCGTGTGTTTGTGTGTGTATCTCCTGTCAAAACAGGCAATGACGTACAACATGGATTTCACTAACATGCTTGGAGGGAGGCTTTAAACCTCTTCCACATAGTAACATACACTCATACATTATCAGGCTTTGATTATATTGTTTTTTTTCTCTGTGAGCCCACCTGTGACAAAGTAATGTGTCTAACTAGCCAACAGCTGAAGAAGGTAACATGTGCACAGAAGCTCACAAAATGCTCTTTTTCTTAACCTGACTCTCCGTCATATGCACTCAAACACACACACACACACACACACACACATACACACGGCATGACAGAGAGCTATTGACTGCCTCTACCTGGCCTGACAGACCATTCACAATTTCTCTCTGCGTGAAACCTAATGTACTGGAAGAGGTGAGTGTGTTTGTGTTTGTGCGTATGAGTGAATGAAAGGGGTGAATTGAGAGAGAGGAAGAAAAGCGACTTCACGTGTATGTGGGAATGTCAGAAAAATAAATTAAATATATTTGTGTATTTGTCTGCAGTGACTTTTGCTGCCTTTGTGCATCAAACTACCGCTGTAGTTGCTCTCTTGAATTCCTTTTGTTGCGAGTGCTTGTTGACTTTGAGGTCAGCTAGGACTTGCTGACTGTACTATGGCTACTCCAAGTCACTGGGCCCACAGTTCATCCAGCTTGATGGGTGGAAATGTATTTGGACTCAAGTCTGTATGATTACATAAAAGGTTATGTGCTGCTTATAAAGCAATCTGGAAGTAATCGATTGTAATTATATAGATGTTTACATTTTGAGGGTTGATTTGGTATTTGTTTTAGCGTGGACCAAAGCTTTGGTCACTTACCAAGCTAGTAATCTTTGTAGAATGAATTTTAACATCCACGCTAACTGACTTTAATCATTCTTCTTTTAATCATTCATTTCAGTTTTATATTTGTTTAATCGTAGAAAATTATGGCACATCCAATAATCGATTAGTTTGTGTGCTGTCTGCATAGCTAAAGCAGAGTAAGACAGATCAGAGCCTTGATTGTTGAATCTGATCTGATGGGGCTCGAGCAAGTCAGGGTTTAACTTATTTCACTTATCTTGTTTCTTCTTTTACTCTTTTCTAAATCAAGTGCGCATCTGCATCCGGTCAAGGTCAGGTTGCTTGTTATAATAGATATTTTACAGTGCACTGCTTTTGCCATGGAACTCAACAATGTTTCAAATGCCCCTGTAGCTCAAGTCTGACTGACCTGACTTAGTTCTTGACCCACAAACAGCATCCTTCAACCTCCAGCTTTGGCCATGTTTCCTCTCTTGTGAGCAAGTCTCTCTTAGGCAGTGCACTACAACCATGCGAAATACAAGACTTTTTCAGCCGAGAGCACTTGAATTGAGTTAACGAGATCTTATGCTTGAAATTATTTATTTAACATTTCATTAACAATGTTGTGATTTGGAGTTTCTGAGAACTACTTCACCTACTTCGTGGACTGTATCTTCAACACTGATGCATATTCTCTTATGAGTGTAAAATGTGCTAATGTTCACCATTCTCTTTTCTTCTCCTCCCCCTCTTCCCTCTTTCTGACTTCGCTCTCCACAGAGAAGTGTGATGAGGCTCTAGCCTCCTCTCTGCCCCACACGGCCTTCACCAGCTCAACTGTCTTCTCTAGTGGATATGCCGCTGGATATGCCAAGCTCAACAAGAGAGGAGGTATACACATACAATAACTCACTTGTATATGATTGCTCTACATAGAGGGATGTACGTGAGCACATAATGTAGATAGAGGACAAAGTAAAAATAGAATTCGGCTACATGTACATACATCCTTATGAATGATTTTACAGATGACACACTCCAAGGTAAATGTCCATAGAGTGGCACGGTCTATAGTGTGGCACAGCTGCTCCCCTCCTCTCTCTCTTTAGTCCCGCTAACTCCATATTTCTCCCTCCCCCTCTCTCTCCCTCCCTCAGCTCCAGTCATTATCTCACTGACTCAGACTGGAGCTCATTTCCACATCAGTCCACAGCAGAGAGAGATAGGGCCAGACAATTACACCCATCTATGTTTATACAATTAATAATTCATACTTTTCCATCTAATATAGTCACACTACAGCTGAGGCAACAGAGCTCGGCGTGGGCAAATAAAGGCAAGGTAATCTGGTGTTTAATCTAACCAACAGAATTATTGCCGAGGACAGGAGTACTCCTCCTTTAACAATGACACCCACCGATAAGAGAAAAAAGAGGGAAGAGAAGAGCGAAAGAAATATAGACCAAGCTGTCCATCATAGCGATAATGGTTGAGTGTAAATATACAGCTTGTGCATTTTTTCCCCACATGCTTTCT
The DNA here is from genome assembly GCA_024633595.2 of Lepomis macrochirus. Lineage (NCBI taxonomy): Eukaryota > Metazoa > Chordata > Actinopteri > Centrarchiformes > Centrarchidae > Lepomis > Lepomis macrochirus. The sequence goes on along the minus strand of JALXJV020000011.1, from coordinate 23,783,471 downwards.
TTTATTCAGTCTCTTCAAGGATGGGAGTCCTTGGGGAACATGTAATATTTAAAGCAGGAAATCCAGGTCCTTGGGGATTGTTGGTGTATAGAAATATAAAAAAAAAAGCAAAACAGTAGCACATACAATAATTACAGTGTTAAATATACTTCCATGAAATATGGCATCTTATTTTCCTTCTATGAATGGAATAAAGATCAAATTATTGAAGTTAATTATTTCCAAAATTGCTTAATCTGTTTGGACTTTGGAATAAGACGGATCAAACTGCTGATGTGTAGATGGTATCACTAATTCAAGAAACAAGAAACTGTTTTATTTTGGCCTTAAAATTTGTGATATTTTCTGACCCCAAAGCTGATTTTCTCACAAAGAAAAGAATTATGAGACCTATTACCCAGAGTAAATGACTTGTTGATGTGGCTGACCTCCAAAATCTGAAAATGCAATGGTTACACCCATTAGCTTGAATATATCCATAGACATTATACTGTTAAAATCCTACTGCCAAAACGGGAACTGCTCAGCTCTCTCCCTCTTTCGCTACCTGTCAGTTTTGAAATGTAATTAGGGGCCCGACGTGCTCTAGAGAGAACTAGTTCGCACACATCTCCAAATTTCAGTAATTCAAAGCATATTACATGACAGTCAGGACCACCACTGTGATAAACAACAAACTGACAAACTCTATCACATGCTGACTTATTGCTAAATGTCCCGAAATGGTTTCATACTGAGACAAGTGTCAATGTAGCGGGGGAAAAGGATATAAAGTTTTATCTCATGTATCTTGGTGCCCTCTAGAGAACGACACTATGTTTGGGTGATGAGGTCATCACCTCGTTAGCATACAGAAATATGACAAGGGTGGAATATAAAATTAGAGGGGGAAAAAAAGGCAGACAAGTTCTGCAGGAAGGGACGATGAAGTTACTTTCTAAGAAAAGTTTGCTGCAAGGATTTGAAATGTGTCATGAAATCAACTTTTCTTACTGTATCTGCTGTAGTTTCTAACACAGAATACAAAATATCATTGCAAAAATATTGAGCACAGATGCACACACAGTCACATATATACACATTTAAACAAACATGCATAACAATTATACATGCACATGTTTAGAATGACAACAAAACATTTGCAGACAAACAAAACACCCCAAATGAGAAAACAAGTGAATAGCCATTCAGGCTTGCATTTGACCCATGTGTTTTTCTTAAGGTGTCGCTGTGTATGTGTCCACACATTAAACTTGCATACTCTCACAGGAACGCAAGCATCTCAAAAGATGTGCATCAAAAAAACAGGATTGTGTCCCGCGCCTTATGCAATTATTCATGAAAACAAAAACAGCATGGAACAGTTCACACTAGGGGTGTTGGTACTTCATAGCTTTAAGGTATTGACCGAAATAGCCCAGTACTGAGTAGTATCGAAACTTCTAGAGTCAAACGAGTACTGCATTCTCTCCTGTTGTAACCAGATCAGGAAAATAATGTAGTATTTGTATGGTTTTACTTGTAGCCAAAGACAACCTCTTTTTGTCCTGCCTATGTGCCTGCACGGCACTTGTAAGCCTCAGCAACGGCTGTGTTCTCAGGCACATTTGTCGCTGTTGCAACACAAGCTTGGCTTTCCATTTCTTTCATCTTCTGATATACATGAACACTACTCTGTACATTTTTATTTGCAATTCACATCACTTGTCACCGATCGATCACTGCTTTCTATCAAATCAATCCAATGCTTTTGTGTCACAGCAGCGCATCAGCTGATTTTACTCACAAAGCCTCCTGCTGCTTATATGAGTTGTAGTGTGTGTGGACTGCTGAAAGTGCAGGCTTTTCCTTTGCTTGAATCTTTAGTGTAATTTAATGACTTGGTTAAGCTGACACCACTCGTTTTATACTTTTCACTGTCATTTTTTGGACGGAGGTTTGCGACTCACAACTAAAGGAAAGAAGCACTGGCAGATATCTTTCAATACAGTTCTTCAAGATTTATTGATCCAAGGTTTACAAATTATTATCCATGGTTGACTTTCAACAAACGTATGAAAAACTTAACTTAAAGTCCTGTACCACAATTCAGAGTGGTCACTAAACTATGTCACTCATTATGCCTGATATCTACTATGCATGTGCATGACCTTAGTAGGATGAGGAGCAATCTGTTACAATTTTCCAGTTATTTCAAAGAAATATTAAAGAAAAGAAAATAATCACAATGCTTGTCCATAACAACAATAAAACAAAATAAGACCAGTCAACTACTATGACTTCAACAGGTGCCATTTTACACACGGTATTGCATGAAATACTCTGTTGTTATCAGTATCACTTTAAAGGTACTGGTTTTGGTACTGCTATTGTAAAAGTTTAAATAATATCCAGCCCTAGCTCACACTCATCGCACACATAAACATAACAAAACACAGAATCACAGCCAAATGCCCTCACAGTCAGACTACAAGGAAGGGTCCCTCTATGCAGCTACATTTGGCAGCCAAATGTGGCGTCGGTGGCATGAATGTGTGCTGAGCAGCCAATCTACTCCAATCTCCCAGTGCTATGGAACAGGGTAGGCACAAAATCAATGGGACACACCACTCACATTACGCTTGTGTTGTGAATGCTGACAACTATTAGAGTTTTAGGCTACAGGCGCGTGTGTGTCGGGGTGTATGCGTCTGTATGTATATTTATTTCTGGGTGCACCTCCCTGTGTTTGTGTTTTATGCTGAAATTAGGGATGAGGTTAGGGATGTAGTTGTGGTGGTTAAGGATAGAGTAAGGGGTTCGGGACTGTATCAATGAGATGTCTCCACGAGGATAGAAAAACAAAAGTGTGTGTGTGTGTGTGTGTGTGTGTGTGTGTGAAAGAGAGAGAAAGCTAAAATTATGCCATAACGATTTTCCGGCAGGCGGCTGTCCGCTGTATGCCAGCCAGCCACCAGGCCCCCGTTACCCGCCGTGCTTGTTGATGCAGCTGCTGTCACACACCATCGCTGTGTTCTCCATCCATGTGTGTGTAAATGTGAGCATGTGTGTGTTTAACATGATTAACTGACTATGTTTTAAGAGAGTATATTTGTATGCATGTGTGTGTAAATGCATAAACAGGAATAAGCTTGTGGACGTTGCTTTATTTATGTGTTTACATGGGAGAGGGAGCGCGCCAAATGCTCGGTGTCTGGCTCCTGAAGCCTGAACACATTCTTTACCAACAGACTCATCATCATGACACTAAATGCCTTTTGACTTTATTTGGAAAACACAATCACTCACAAGCTGTTACTCTACGCAACATGTTGTTTATGAATTTACATCATTTCATCTTATTTAAGACCAGCTCAGTTTGGCTGTGAAGTTGCTGTGGTCCATTTTTACATTAACTGCATTATAAGCTTTTTCCATCTCTATTATTAGCATAAATCAAGCAGGGACAGTTTCTGCCTCTGGGTTTTGAAGACAGAAAAGACTGATAAAGACTCTGACGTTGTATTTGTGTTCCTTTCCACTTATTCTCTCTTTTACCCTTACACTCTCCATCTGTTAATATTTCACTCTCGCCATCCTTCTCAATCTCCCGCCTTTTCCCTCTGTTGTCTTCCATTTCTTCTTTTTCCCTGTTCACCTCCCTCCATCTGCCTGCACTCTGTTTCTTTCCTCCTCCCTCCTTCTCTCCACTTCCTGTCAATCATTCCTCTCCACCACTCTCTTCCTTTCTCTCTCATCTTCTGTCCAGTTCCTCTACTCCCCCTCAAATATACATTCTCCCACCCCCTTCACCCTCTCACCATATTGCTGGTTCCTGTATAAGACCTTGAGTGTCAGACAGAGGGAACGGCAACAGAGAGAGATGAGATGACAGCTAATGGGATGTAGAGATGGATCTTTTCCTCACATCGCAATCTCGTTTCTCAACCACATTTGGTTTGAAAATAGGTCACAAAACATTTTTAACACTGACAGTTATTTGATATAATGTTACACAGTTCTGAAATATAATTTGTATATAATTAATTGTGAGCTTAGTCATGTTCCAGGGGGGTACTCTGTCAATTTAGTACAGACCTTAAATGAAGTTGAGAGCCTTGCGACACAGCTTAACAAAAGAATGGCCAACATTTATGCTGCAGAGGCCAAGATATCTTACTTTTAGCCCCTAATATGCATCAAGCTGCCTGTGCCTGGTAAACACCCAATTCTTTCAAACTCCAAGCCCCAATTTGGAAAACAGGCTTTCTGTTCAAAATGTGTAGTGTCCAAGTCCAAACCAGGATTCCACAAATGGGGTCTATAATTTTCTTCTAATTTTCTTGGCTAAGCTCCTTCAGACTCACTGAGGACATTATACACATGCTTTCGTGGCCTTTCTGTGACTGTTAATTTGACACTGACATCTAGAAATGATGAAATATTCCTTTTTAAGATGAAAAACATGCCACATTCAAATTCACATGACGCTTTGACTACTGTTTCACTGCTTGGGCCGTGACATTTTTTTTGGACATAAAAACAGGGTTACATGCCAGAAAAGGTTTGACACACTCACTGCTGTAACTTTCAGTAAAAGAATGATGAGCTCCAAATAGGTTTCCAATAGTCACATAGCAACCACATGAGGTGTGATCTGCTACTTCACACAAGGATTTGTACAACGCTGCCAAAATGAAGACAGTTACCCTGTGGATACAGGTTAAAATAGAAGACGCGTGAAGAGGTCGAAGGCAAAAGAAAGTGGAGGGGAATGTGAAGGGGCTTCAAAAATTACAGAGGGATGTCAAGTTTTGCAAAAAAAGTACCAATCAAATTTCCATGTGGGTGCATCTTTGCCACCATAGAAACTGTGATATTCTGAAAAAGTGATTTGGAAGAGCGATGAATACCTGCTGTTTGTGAAGAAAGTGAGAGAGGAATGGGTGAACTGATTGTGTGTGTCCCTGTAGGCATGCATGCATGTGACCATCCATGTGTGCCCACGTTCCTGCGCAGCTCAGACATGGCCAAACATGAGATTAGACCGCTAATCACAAACACGTGGCCACTAATCTTTATATTCCATTCTCTTTTCTCCTTCCCTCTCTCCCTCTCTTCCTCCCCATATCCCTCTTCCTCTGGGTTTTGCTCTCCTCAGCTCACATCCTTGTCTCCCGTTCCTCCCGCTCTGTCTCATTTTCCCTCCATGCACTTTCTATTTTCTACAGTAACATTCTCAATCCCACACTCCATTTTCTCAGCCTTCCCCTCTTCTTTCTTCACAGACCTCATTATCTATTTTTTTCTTCTCTCACATTCTCACCCCGATACATACTTTTCAAAGTTTTTCCAAAGTTTTAAAAAGTTGCACTGTAATCCCTCCTTATTCAAACAGTGGATGTCACAGTGCTGCAGTACAACTGTGCTCTGACTTGCCCCTCCTTTTTCATGCATTGCTTTTCACTCATCTGGCAAAGTTGTTTGATGTCTCCAGCCGTTGCAGTCATCCATCGATAATGGCAGTCCGCTCCTAATTAAATTACTCTGTCTCCATCCGCTCCCTTTGCTCCATGACAGAAAGATGAAGTACTAGCAGAGGGCTAACCAGCTGTTTTCTCTCTGTTCCCTTTTTCCGCCGGCCTAGCATCTTAATTAATTAACATGTTATACTTTCTGTTAATGTGGTTTTGGTATGAAAAGCGGCAACTCACACTCACACATTCTCTCAGGTCCTGAACCACACAAACATGAACCACACAAACATAAAGGCACACGGAGCCATGTTTAAACCTGCATGCACTAAAACAAAAAACAAATCTGTGCATGTGCCCACCCACACAGACTTCCACACTGACAGTAAGACAGAGGAGAGATGTTTTCTTGATGCTCTGCTTTACCACTGTCACTTTTGCTTGTCTGTCATGCCTGTCACCGGCTGCTCGTCACTTGTCCAAAATCACACTGCCTCTCCATTACTCACTCTCAGAACTTTGGTCTTTCTGCGTTTTAGAGATCTTTGTTTCCAGTTATGTACTATCTCACATACAGTCACTTGATCCCTCTTTTATTCCTGTTTTGCTCTATCTTCTTCACTTGCTCTTTCTGCTTTTCTCCACTCCTTTCCTCTCGTCTGACTCATTTTCTACCATCAGTACTGTAAAAGCCATTTGCCAGGTCCGGCAGATGTATTGAACCACATATGTTTCATTTCTCTGTTGGGCTGTAAAAGTTAAAATCATCTTTGTCATCATCACACACACACACACATACACAGGTGTTCAGAGTCCAGTTCACATTTTAACTTCTTGTGGATTATACAATTGTAGCCATATAAGGCTTAAAGGCATTAAAATAATTGTAGTCAATTACCTTAATTTGGTAAGAGGAAGTAGAGGAATTGCACTCACCTCCAGCTATCAGAACTATTCAGAACTGTTCAGTATATCAAATAACACAATAAATGTATTTATTACGGGGTACCACCATATCAAAAAGAATTTCTTATTAATATTTTTCTCTCTCACACACTATATATTATATATACATATACATATATATATATATATATATATATATATATATATATATATATATATATATATATATATATATATACATATACATATATATATATATATATATATATATATATATATATATATATATATATATGTGTATATACAAATAGATAGATAGATAGATAGATAGATAGATAGATAGATAGATAGATAGATAGATAGATAGATACAGCAATGCTAAAGCATCTCAACGTTGCACATTGGTTAGAGTAAAAATGCAGCCCCTTTGACTGTCTTGGAGTTGGACCACATCCAACTGCCTGGTCATGGGTAAGGCTGAGTGAAGACTGAGGTGAGGACGTAGAAGTTCAAAATAAAGTTTATTTAAGCAAACTAAACAGCCTTACGGGATGACACGGGCAAAAAGTCCAAACAAAACGAAAGAGTAACTCCCAGGAAAAAGGGCAATCCAAAAACACAGAACAAAGTAATAATCCACAAGGTAAATTCAGGAAACACAGAGAACAAGGCACGGGAGAACACTCAACCAATACGAGGACGTCACAAACACTGAACACAACTGAGGACAATTTACACAGGCAAACGAGCAGGGAAGGAAGCACTGCTAAAACACATCAGGTAATCAACAACAGGAAAAAGGTTAGACAACAACACCAGGCACAGAAGATTACAAAATAAAATGGGAAGTTAAGTACATGGGAACAAACAAGGACAGATCTGTCAAAGTAAAACACAAAACATGGAAAGACTGCAAATTCAGGGCATGGACAGAGACTGTACCAAACAGGAGACAGGACTAAACAAAAACATGGAGACATAAGACTAAGGATTAAGGCACAGACCAAAATACTAAAACACAGAAGTACACAGACCAGGAAAAACACTAAACCTTGAACTGTAAACCTTGAAAGTACATGACTAAGAACTTAGGCAAACAACTAAAACACAGGACTAAGAACAAAGATAAGAGACAAGACAGATCCTAAGAAACTAAAACATGCGAATGAACAAAAGACTAGATTAAGCTACAAAACCCTAAACAAGATCAAATAAAGTTTACAGACACAGAACACAAAACCAAACCTATGAAAACAGACTAAACAGGAAAAACATGAACACAAAACCAAATCCGAACACCAAGGGATTTGTCTTTCCACCAAATAATAATTCCACCAAAAGTATTGATATAGATATCAATAAAGACTTGGATTGTTAAGCAGACTCAATAATGGTATTCATATCAATAAAATGAATGATCTCCATCCCTATATGTAAGCCTAAGAAAACAGTTAAGATAAAGAAATCAGTTTAAAATACACTTTGAAATACTCATTGAAGCAATAATGAAAGTGTGACCCATATTATCAAGCATGCTATTGAAAAATAACTTAAGGTCACGACACAAATAGCCAGACATACTTTGTAAAAGTATAATATGACCTTAATTCACGTAAAAAAGCAGTTTCTGTTAGTTCAGGGTTCCTTATCATGCATCCAGATCAGCAATTCAATTCAAAATTTCTTCTTCTTTTATATGTGGTTAAGGACACTGAATATATCAACTAATGTATACATCCTTTGTCTTCTGAGTCATATGAGTCCTGAATCCCACTTAATGTAAAGCAGAGCTCATGAGATGTCCTTTAAAAGATGGTAGAATCAGGTTATCCTACATAGGGATGCAGCGATTGCCGAATTTCACTTTTCAAAAAGTTACAGGAGCGGTGCACCAGCATATAGTGTTGTGCTTATCAGAGACATGGAGGCTACTACTGCACACTGGCTTAACTATGGCAGAGGGAGCAAGCTGTGAAGCTTTATTTCCACCAAAGAAACGGCTGAAGTCGGCAGTGTGGGAGAATTTCAGGTGCACCAATACACAGACCAGGGCATTATTTAAAAGGTGACGGATCACCTGTTCAAAAACTTGCTATTAAAAGGTTGCTCCTAAAGGAGCGAATAACTAGGCCTAAGTCACATCAAATTTGATGCAGCACCTGTGGGATCACCACCCAGCTTTGCACGCCCAAGTAAAGTTAATACATAATAAATGAGTTAATAACGTGTCAAGTTGGTAGGGAATTAAATATAAAAGTGTCACTTAACGATCGATGCCATAGCGGTGAGGGAGATGACAATAAATGTTCATTTTATTCCCTTCCTTAAAAATTTCCTCTCGGATAAAGTTAATATTCGGCTTATATTTATAATAATAATGAATTAGTATAAATGTATAAATGTTAATGTAATTAAATATTAAAAATCAACTTAAGTTATTACTAGTGTTGTTAAATTGATTAATGCATAATAATCGTGATAATTGTGAAACTGTGATTATTTCTCTGACTATAATCGTACCAACAAAATCTATAAATGTTGTATCCCTAATCCTAGACACTGTCAGTCCAAGCAAATAGTGATTTACTAAACTGGCTTAAATTGTCAGAGTTGCCTCTCAACCTTTGTTATTCTTGCTCTGTGAGTTCTTGTAAGACTGTTGTAAATCAGTTTCCATCAGTGAACTCCTGAGTCCTGCAGGTCATGAAACAGCCAAAGATTCTGGGGAAAAGGTGTATCAGTCTCCTGACAGACTTAATACTCTTCATCATCACCATCTTGATCACGATATACAGTACTTACATACTGTACTGCATTTAAGTTTTCACGTTCACTTCCCTGGAGCAATGGACAACTGTGTGACTTGTCCAATTAGGTGAGCTCTGATCATCCAGATCTCTAAAGAAGATCAGAGCAGCAAGTCAGCTTGACAGCCTAAAAAGCAATGACCGGAGCAGGCGAAAGACTGCGGTGGGACTTGCTGCGACAGTGGGACATTGTTTTATTCAAGTTCAAAGCAAACAAAGAGAGCTTTCATATCTTCACTTGTAGTCTGGTCTAATGACATGAAGCCGAGGGTTTCTCCAGCAATGTGAATTGAGATGAGTGAGATGATACAATAAAAATATCCACACAGTTAGTTGACACTTTCAAAAGATAGACATTTTGGCAATGGTTCCCAGAGGGCATCTCCGTGGTTTGCTTTTTCCTAAGTCAGCGCATTGCTGTTGGTACATCTGAGCCCCCATTCCCAAGATGATTTTTGTAGCTTTTACTGTATGTTCATTGTTATTAGGTTTCATTAAAACCTAGATTTCTATGGTCACATTTTGGCAGAAACATCTTTTATGCCACTGAAAACTATTGGAATTGTTGTTTCACCTGTGTGTGTGTGTGTGTGTGTGTGTGTAGATTTATATACACAAAAAATGTATTTACATTCTTACGTGAGTGAGAATATTTGTGCTCATAATCAGCACTGATATCAGTACTATTCCAATATAACACACTGTGCTACCACTACTACACTGCTGGGTTATCTGTGCCATCACAGATAGCTCAAACCTTGTGTTGCAAGTCTGGAGAAACTCCAGCCATGTTTTTCGACCCCAGTTGGCTCCTTTTATCTCAGAAGGAGCCTCTACGCGTGAATTCCATTAGGCCAGTACAGATCTGTGAAGGGCACCACGTGGGGACATTTCCACCAGGGTAGCTTTCTGGTAGCAGATTAATCTGATCTGTAACATGCTGCTTTTAAAAATGCCACCATCAGTGTTGCCACAGGAACTGGTCCCAATTCAAATGCATTATGAGGATACTGTACAGGACAGAGGTGTTCCCTATAGACAGATTTTAAACCATTGCAGAATGACCTGATAAATTGCTACAGTATACCGTCAATACAAGTGAATTTCCCTAGTGTAAAAAAACTGGGATTGGATTTTTTAAACGTTATTTTATGTTCATTAAAGACTGTTCAATCTGTCTGTCTGGGACTACTATTAATTATTATGTTATTTTGCATTGATCCATTAATTGTTTAATTAATAAAGCATTTTCAAATCAAAAAATCCAAGATGCCTCACCAGATCCTTACAGTAAGGAAGCTGAACCAGTAAATATTTTGTGTTTTTTGGTTGATTAAAAAACTGAAACAATTATTAAGGTATCAAAAATGTTGCAGAGTAACTGGTTAACTAACCCATCACTCAGCCCAATCTGATTTTGACAAGTAAATTACATGTACATTATATGTTTTCTTTTTCAGGTTGTGTCATCACTCCCATGGAGCCCAATGTTAAAGAAAATCCACACAAACACAAACACACACACACACACACACACACACACACACACACACACACACACAGCACACACACACACACACACACACACACACACACACACAGTAATGCCCTAAGTGTCTATTATCCAGAAAACAATTGATATCAATAGTGCTGTACTTTCAAGACCTATCAACTTCAATAGAGAAAAATCTAGGTGCTCCTCTTCCTGTTTTGCTTTATTCTGTGTCTCCTCCTCTTGGATTGTACTCATTCTCCATCCTTTGTCCTGATCTGTATCTCCTCATCTTTTTCTCTGTTACTTGCCTTTCTCCTTTCATTCCGTCACTTCCTCAAAGGTGGTTTCTTTGACCTTCTCTGCTCCCCTGTTCTCTCCACTATCCCCCTCCTGCTCCTCCTCTCCTCCCCGAACATCTGTGTATGTGACAGGTGAGAGAACAGTGACATTCCCCCGACTCTCCCCCTCTCTCCTTTCTCCTCCCATTGTTTTCCTCCTTTTTCTTTCACAGAATGCTTCTGTTCGCTCACTCTTGCTCTCTCATCTTCCATTCCCCCACCACCAGCCTTCTCCATCTCAACTTTATTCTGTCAACCTCTTCTCGCTTCTCCCCTTTCTCCCTCCGGCTTTCACCTTTCACTGCACCTCTGTTCTTTTTTTTATATATATATCATTCCTCACCCCTCTCCTAACCTCTGTCAAGCTGGTCCCTCTCTCCTCTCATCTGCTCTTTTTACAGTCCTCTTCCTTTCTCTCCAATCTATGACAGCATTTGCCCATGTCACTACTCTGGTCCCTTCTTTTTTTTGCTCCTCCACATCCTTTATTCGTGTCCCTTGTTCCTCCTCTGACCTCTAACATTGAGCTCTTTAGCCCGCAGCTCTCTTCTCTCATTGCTTATTTTAGTCCATCTTTCCTAAATGCTTGCCATCACTTGCAAGATCTTTTGAACCTTTGCGCCTCTCTGGACTTTTCAACCTGTCTGTCTCTCTCTCATTCCCATCTGTTACTTCTGGTAACCCTATAACCTTAACATACCTTCCACTCCGTCCATCCTCCTCAACCCCTTTTCCTTAACCATCACCCTGTCCTTTCATTCACCCCTTTAAGCCATGTTCAGACAGACTGTAGTACTTCAAAAATCCCGTCTTCTCATTAATTTCAATGAGACTGTGGTTTGGAATCAAAGAACCTTGCTCAACTTTTGACACACCGCAAGGCAACATCATTTACGACAACTCAAATTAGCCTACTCAAATTACATAATGCTGAAATTCAATTGTGATGTTCTGTTGGGACCTGCATTGAGTAAGAAAATAAGTAGGTATAAAAAATAAGTAATTTGAGTAGAGGAAAAGTCTGCTAGCCGCTAGGCTATTTATGCAGTGTAAAATGCCATAGGCTAATGATTGTCTCTAACTGTTATAATGGAATGCGGGACAATAATAGTTTTATCGTGATAATCCATAATTGTTGGAGCCAAAATAGTAATTTAAAATAAAATTTCAATTCAAATCACTCAGCTCTATCGGGCTGGTATATACTGTACAGTATACACAGAGTGTGGTTGATCAGGAATGAGAGACAGACGTGCATGTAGGTGTGGGTGTGGGAAAGTCCAGGGGCATCTGTTGGTGGCAGGTAGAGAATGGAAGATCTGGAAAGTTCTCAAGAAATGCAGGGGCCGAGGGAAAGTGAGAAGTTACTGAGGTGTACAGTGATACAGAATGTCGTGACACATACCAATGCAGCCTCTTGTGGGTTTTTTTTAATTGCAGTGCAATTTTCAGTTTGAATACCTACTTTCAAGGCACCAGTGGTGTGAGTGTGGTCAATGTGGCAGTAGCACTGCAGGGCAGACAATACTGGAGATTGGAAATTTGATTCCCACCAACCGGTAATGAGCATTTAGGTGGCCTTGAACAATGTGCAATGATTTGCAAACTGCTTGCTTTGTGTTTCTCAGTGACCGACCGTTGAGAACTGTGTTTGCGCTTTAGCAATGTGAATGTGTTTGATTGTGAAGCTGAGGCTTGGATGCAGAGCAGCGTGCCAGGTCAGCCTGCACTGTGTGAATACACTTTGAAGAAATGCGAGAAAATTTCACCGGCGGAATTTGACATCAAAATATCTAAGGGAGTTATGCGTCTTCAGATCTGACATTACAAATGAAAAACATTTGAGGAAGATGTCATGTTGTCTGAATCTGTCAGTAGAGAATTTATACAGATTATATACAGAAATAGAGCCACACATCTTGGCTCAACTTTAAAATGACCAGACACTGAAATCTTTTAGCAGCATATGCGCCTCTACAATGGATTAGGATTTAGGAATGTGCAGTAAAATGTTCCACATATATTCTAACTGTTCCTCTCTCTCATTCGTCTATTGTCCTGACCTCTTAACTTACCCTTAACTTTTCCAGTCTTTCCTTTCTGTTCCATGCCATTTGAACCCACCTGCAGTCTAACACTGTTGATGGTGTCCCCATTCCAGTGTTGATGGGTTCGGTTTATCTCTTTCCCCCAAGTTTCTAAACCTTTTCCCTCTGCTCTGTTCCTTCACATTCGCCCTCATCTATCACCTTCTTTTCCATAACTACATTGCTCCCTTTCTGCACTTTTTTCCCTCTCCATCCCATCCGCACGCCATCTCATCTCTGGCCTCCCCTGTGTCAGAGACATAAAACCCTCTCTCATCACTCCATTTTCCAGTCACCTCAAACATCTATCTTACTCTCCCTTGTTTCCATTTTTCTTCGCCTTTCTCTTGTCACCCCCTCAACACACACATTCTCTCCATCCTCCGTTCTTAGCGCCACGTCGCCTTGGTCATTGTCTGTCCAGCTTGCTTCTTTCTTAATCTTTATTTTCTACTCTGTTTACTTATCACACCCCTGAACCCAATTCCTCACCCTCCCCTTCTCCTCCCTTCCCCCTCTAACCCTTTTGATAGTGTTTTATCCCCCCGAGGGAATGGCTTTGCTGCAACGGGTTTTTGAGGTATTGACGTTTCCACTGATACGGGCCTGGTTATCTGTCAAGGCCGGGGCTGGAGTGTAATGGCTCTGTAATTGGATAAGATATAGGATTTTTGTCGGGATACATCGCCAACTGCCTCACCCTCTATTTTATCATATGACTATCATTTCTCATCCCTCCTCCACTGCGCTTAGTGCTCTTCTCCCACTCTCTCCTACTTTGTTGGTTTTGCTATCTCCCATTCTCTCACTTTGTTCCTATGTTTCTGTTTTCTTTCTCTTCCTGTCATTTTCAAATCAGTCACTCTCCTTCACTTGTGCTTTCAGCTTGTCACTTTCTTATCTGTATTTTTGTCCTTTGGAGAAAAAAAAAATCCATCACAGAGAATCAAAGGAGACGGCCGTGACATGGCCACTTCGCAGTCCATCCACCACCCACTCTTCCTGATAATCATTTCACAGTTGCATTCTGTCACAGGCTTGGCTGTTTGCTGCTCTGATACATCTTCGCTGCTGCTTGTGTTTGTGTGTGTGTGTGTGTGTGTGTGTGTGTGTGTGTGTGTGTGTGTGTGTGTGAATGCTGAAGTGTGCACTGGTCTGTACATCTATTTTATGCACTGTAATGGAGTCTGTACTTTTCTTGTATTTCTCACACTGGTTTGACTGCTCTAACAGTAGCCCGTAGTGTACATACAATGTTGGCGTCATGCCTCTGTTTTTTTCTCTCATGTTTTAATGGCAGATGAAATCAGGTCAGTGGGATGCTGTCCAGCGTTTTTCTTTCCCTTCTGTCTAGCAGTTCCCTTGCTCTTTTGTTTCTGCACCAGTTAACCTGAGGCTCATGTAACCTGCAAGGTCCTGTGGAGTTTGGCCCTGCCTCGGGTAGACACGTGGGAGTGTGAAAGGGGGCGATTTTTGAGGATATAAGCGTTTGTCTGGAAATGAAGGCAGAGCCATGAGGTTTCAGGCTAGCACAAGGACGCCAACTGCCTCTGAGTGGATTACGAGACAAACACAGCCATCTATTCCAGCAGTCGACACTGTAGCCATGGGAAAATAGCATAGAAATGGTCTCCTTTGATGCTTTCAGAGATAGTCATTTTCTTCAAAGCAATATTTCACCTTGGTAGAATGTTTTCCAACTTTAGTGTGCCCACCCTGTAGAGGAGATTGTAAACCTTTAACTTGGGAGCTGTGTTTTTGTATAAATATTTGACAGCTTTTTGAACAATATGCAAAAAAGTAAAGAGGAGGTCAAATCATTTCACTCTCAACAAGTTATTCCCCCTGTGTTATTGTCCATTTCTGAGACCCCCTCCCCCAAAAAAAGCTATTCCAACAGATGTGTGCACGGAAAATGAAAATCCATGTTCCACCAGAGTGAGGTATCACTTTAATCTGCACTCAGGGATGCGCATATTGAACCAGAGCTTATCTGGAAATGAGTGGAGATAACCATATGTAACTGTCAGCATCAAGTGGATTGAATTTGTGCTTGACAGTATTTGCTTTTTCAGTTATTTACATATTTGAATGTCTCATTCCTGTTTACTCTGTTTAAGTGCTTTTCTGATAAAAAGATATCATCAGTAACAAAACTGTAATCTTGTGCTCACACTCTAATTGTGGTTTTATTCTTAGCCAGTTGTATCTCTGATGAATCTGAACATCTGTAGTTATATGGGTGACAGTGGGCCACACAGCATGCAGGACATAACATAAAATGTTATGTCCTGCATACCAATATTTAAAAGCGATCTATCTTGAAATGTCACACATACTAATGGCAATCCTCTAGAAGTTGAGGTCACTGCTGTGTTGGAGAGTGGATAATGAATTTATTCTTAAGAAGAGTGAAGTCGTCATTCTTGTGAAACATCTTTATAGTCAGCAGGCTCTAACGCTGTATGCAAAGCTCTCTATTAAACATTATTTCTCCCACGCTATTTCATGCCTAGCAAATGTCTGGGCTGTTATCCACTGACTGCTGTTAATAATAGGATGACTGTAGCCATGTAACTCCACATTCTCTTTGTAAAATGTCATTATGCTGGTATCATGCTGCTTCTCTGCCTTTCTTGGACTTGAGATCTGATCTGCCTTGAAAAGTGACAACTCAGTGTATAGTTGCAACAGGCAGATTTTAAAATTGATATCTCACATATCTTTGCTAATAAGAAATTTTAACAATATTTGTAACTATTTAATTATTTATACCAGTGTTTTTCACAGAGAAGATACTGTTAAATGGAAGTAAGATATTTGAAGCTAACCTTTGACTCCTCACTCATTATAAAATGTCACTAACTCTGCAGGTGCTGGCGGATGGTCACCTCTGGACAGTGACCATTACCAGTGGCTACAGGTGGACCTGGGTTCCAGAAAGCAGGTGAGCGCCATAGCAACGCAGGGTCGCTACAGCAGCTCTGATTGGACAACACGGTACCGTCTCCTTTACAGTGACACAGGAAGGAACTGGAAACCATATCACCAAGACGGCAACATTTGGGTGAGTGGACAAGAAATGTGTGTATATAAGCAGTGGCCACAGCCTTATCCGATAGAGAACATAAAACAACGCATTCTCACTCCCATCTCATCACATATGGACTCTTGGTCAAGACAGACAGCATTGTCAAGACTGCCTGGCTTTGCTTTTTAACACCCGGCTCGTCGAACATTGAACGTCGATGTTTAGGGTTCAGCGGTCAAATTAGTGATAACTGATATACAATGTACAGTCAAGTTAGCAACAATAAATTTGCAACGCCTGTTTAGACATTCACAATTGAAGTACGTGTTAACATTGTGAAACGCTGCATTGTGAAAATTTGGTACTTGGATTGGTTTAGGAAAAGTTCATGGTTTGGGTTAAAATAGCTATGATACATATGGCATTTAACTTACACAACTCTTGTATTTTAGGTAACTTAATATAAACATATAAATGTTGACTTTTTGTTTCACATGGGATACGAACACTGGTGTCCTGGTTGAAAGTCCGGTTTCTGGTGGGTTAAAACTGACACCAACAGGTTTTGACCATGTGTCCATATATGATGACTTCGGAGCGAGAACGGTTTGCTAAAAACAAAAAACAAGACCACTCAAAACAGAGCTCTATAGCTCTCTCTGTTTTTTATATTCTTATTGGGTAAGAATTATAGATAACTATGTACAAAGCTATTTGCATGCATTGTTCTCTTATTTCTCTGTTAATCCCTGTAATAAATGTAGGAATAACTGAATGACTCAAGGTGTATGTGTTAAAAGGACTGGTCAGAAGGGAAATCTTTTTATTATTATAAAAGAGGAAATTAAATGACACTCCACTGTTATTACAAAATCAGTGTAATGATTTCTTGTCATTGTTATTAAAATGTGAAGGCCTCCTTTTCACCCTCACATAACCCAGAGCAGAAAACGTATGTGGGAGGAAAGCTCTGAGTGCCACAGCGGTGCACATACATATTTATCAATTAATTTGTTCAGTTTTTCCAAGGTCTGTGCTTGAGTTGTAAAATTTCAACCACAGACCTTATTCAAGCACTCTTGGGTTTTAGATGGAAAATACTGTGTAAGAACAACAAATGATCCATTAGCACTTCATTCCTTGACATTGTATGGATGTGATCTCTCTCTGGCTGTATTGTCTATGACTCTTAGTCCAAAGTAACAGACTTGCGTCATTCCACTGTTAGCAAGCACAACTGGGGCAACTGACAATCTGTGATCATTAGCTAATGAGTTAATGGCCCACTAGTCACTGTTCTGCATGGTGAAGGGCTACAGGTGATAACAGATGGGCTTTCAGCTAGAGGAGAGGTGAGAATAGCCCTGGAAATAATTGATACACAAAGCTTGTCAGCAGTATTACACAAGTTGGAAGTAAAAAGGAGGGGCTGTTTGTGTGTTCATCTCCACTGGTAGAGTCACACAGGATTTTTTTTACCCCCAGTCCATCTAATTATCACCCACTAGAAGGATCTTGGTGATGGGCATTGCTGAACCTTCCCACTTTTGGTTCCTAAAGTTACCGTCTCCTGTAGAAGACCATTAGGTCTATGTACTTTACTTTATTGGTCAGAGGAAACACATTAATTAACATAAATAAACCTTAAAGAAACAAACAGCATATACAAAGGCAGACATCAGTGTATAGGGTGGTGCAGCGTCAATTAAAAGGAAACCTTGTACAGAACAGACCATTCTGTATAAACAATATTACGCATCACCTAGATGAGTCAGACCGCTGTGCTGCATGACAGTTGTATTAAAAAATTTATCACAATTTTTATTTGTAGCAGCAGCATATTAAATATGTTCTGTCGAGGCTTCCTTGTAAAAAAAACGCATTGTGTGCATCTTTGAGGCCTAAGAAACACCTTGAATGCATTGTTTTCCTCACAAAACACTTGCAAAGCTGTTAGTATTTCATATCCTTCCATGTTTACGTCCATGTTTACATGCAGCATATCTTAACACCACCTGTAGATCAGTGTAGCCGTTTTAAAACCATTGGCAGGACTGTGTGTCATGTCACCTGGGTGTCTTTGAGAACTACACTGTACATGGCATTTTGAAGTATGTCTTTCGCTTTTTTGCTGCCTTTCTATGAAGTTGAACATTGAGATGTAAAAAGCTTTAAAAGAGATGGAATAAATAGAAACTGACCTAGATGACCCCTGTTTCTGTGAATTCAGAAAATATCAACATTACTAAGCTGTGATTAGGGAGCAATTATTTTTCAGAAATCAATAAGTGAATCAAGCAGTTACATGTCTTCAGTGCAGAATATACTTTTAATTTTACCAATCTGGCTGATTTACTCCAACTTAGAGGTTTCTGTTCCCTGTTATAAACAGAAATAATCAGCATGGTAAAATAACGTTGGTTAGTGGATTTGAATTTCATTTTTTTTAACTTTTCTGCTAATCGTCCAGCCCTCTTTATATGCATTGTTTGTTAAGTTCAATTTCATTTCGAGTTCCAATGAAATCTTTTTATTTTTCATGCTGCAATGTTTGTTTGTTTTGCCAAGTTAAATTCAGAACAGCGCACTAGTCCTACCAGTGTAGTGGAAATTCTCAGTAGCTCATCCTTTTGGGCTTTCTACACCATATGGTCTAATCATGACATTAATAACCTACTGGATAGCTTAATATTTCAACAGAAGCATTTCATTGGTGCAGCTTGTTGTGGCGGTACGCTAGCTGAATGGAATGTTTCCTGACGGGCATAATTCAGACCAGAATATCTTTGACTTTAACTGACTTTGTCCCTCTACTGTTATCCCTGAAACGCTGCTTTGCAAGTCTTTTCTACGCCTTTTCCACCTCTGCTGACAGGGCAACAAAACAATGATCAGTTTTTTATACCACCTGGCAAAAAGGGGGATTGGCCATGGGCATGACCCCTCCTTAAAAAGTATATAACCTACAGAAAGATTCATCTGCACCATCACACTTTGAGCATAAAAAGATCCGATGTGTGGAGTTGGCTTGTTTACCAGCCACAGAGTTAAAAGCTGTAGTTAGTGTGCGTTTTCCTACACACAAATGTGTACAGTGTTTGTTTTTTTTGCATGTCTGCATTTTTGTTTGTGGGTATTAAGCTCTGCATTCAGTCCTAAATAGCATCGTCATTATTCTCTCTTTCGGTACTGTTAGGACTGGTTGCAGTGACAAACAACCATCTTTTACGGTTGAAAGTAAATGAAGCTGTTGTTTTTGCATGCTACATCATAATTGTTTACTGATTATTATTTATTCAGAAGTGCTTTCCTTCTGCCGTTAACCCTGATTCATTGCCTCTAATATTTCTGCAAATACTCCAAAACACATTCATCTCTTGGATGTTTTTGCAACTATAGATGGCTTTTTTCCCCCGGTTTTGCCCAGATGTATGACATATATATTGCTTTTTAATTTATCGCCAGTGTAATTCAAAATATTGCTTATGTAATCAAATACAGAGCCAATAATTTTAAGTTGGGCATATCCCATCAATAACCTCCAGTGCAGTAACAAGCAAAACTAGAGCCATTTGTTTCTCTCTGTCTCGTGTCTTATTTAGAAGAGGCTTTGGGATTGCAGCAATCCATATGTGTGTGCGCGCACACACACACACACACATGCATGCACAGTTTGACACACACTTCTACTCCCACTAAATCCTATGATGTGTCTCTGCACAGGTTCAGACCTTTTTTGTGAATGTGTGCGTCTGTCCATTTGTGTATAAGTGGTAATAAAATTGGAGCTATCAGTGCTATTGATCAAAGGGGTAGGTGCGGGTGGTAGAGAGCTTAAAGCAACTTAATGTTTCTCTCTCGCTCTCTCACACACACATACACTGCTATCATCAGGCCCTGTTTCAGCCCATCTAATCACATTCAGCTCAATCCCATCCACCACTGAATGAGATCATTCACATGGCGATCCTAAGTGAGAAAACCAACTGTCCTCTGCCAGGGTTTTTCCTGGCTCAGAATGGGCCTTTGGGGGGTGACTTCAGGCGACAGTAAGCATGATCGGTACGCATACGGTAAAGGCAATGAGTTACCTCATGACTGAAGTCTATGCATTTTCTTGTTATTTCTGACCAAGACGTCGTATTTAAGTTTATGTTCTGCTTGTGTTCAACAGTTGTTTGATAAATGGCTATAAAAACATATTAGGAGACGATTTGAACTCAATTCTGATCATTTTGGCGCTGGTGATTTTCCTTTGGCGCTCACTAAAACCTCTTTGGGCGTCAAAAATTTTTCTATGCAGGAAAACCCCTGTCTGCAGTCTTATGCATAAAGGTTCAATTCAGGAACATTTTGCCACCAATCACTGCCTGCCGTTACTCCACACTTAAACTGAGAGGACAACTTTCATTCAAAGTGACAGATACTGGCCTGTCTGCTGTGATACTGTGGGGAGAATCATTGGTAAAGACCTGGCAACTGCAGTATTGGTTTTGTGAAAAATAATGTTTTTTAATGCCTCACTAATTTACTACTGACGAATCACAATGACATTGATGAATTACTGCGATAATTAAAACGCCAACTGCTATAACAGAGGACAATGCCTCAGAGGCTGCCAATACTTGCAAACTTGAATTAATCAGTTTTACAATAGTCATACTGATAGGGGAACCCACATTGGCCGTAATCAAAGATCCAATACATTTATGCGTTTGTGCATTTTACCACTAGTGTGCTGCGTAGCAATGTGTTGATCATCAGATCCATATTGTTTGTATCATGTGTTTTACCAGAATGCAAAACGATGCAAAAGATCACTCTCAGACTCAGTGGCGATGTGATCCACAGTCCTACCTCCTACAGAGGTTGAAAATAGTAGCTGGCGGGAATGCACTGTTAAAAGTGCCAGAAGCGAAGAAGGGAATACAAACAAATGCAAAGAATCAGGTTTTAAATTTCCCAAAACAGTCTTTACAACCAATTTAAAAATATGCATTAAAATATATATTTTAATATGTTTGTTAGAACTTAATCGTACATATAATATGATTTCCTGGAAAACTCGGTGGACAAAACCGGGTTTCTTTAGAATGATAACTCCACAGGGTACTTAAACAATATTTATTTGTTTGCCAAATTGCACTCTGGAAAATGATTGCAATAAATTACTTTACTTACGCACCCTCTGAAAACCATAAAATAGTGGCAGTTGCAAAAAATTACAGACAGCAGCTGTTTTGGAAACATGTTGAGTATTCATTGACAGGTAACAATTTGTCATCGAAATGTATGTTTTGGAAACCTTTCAAGTGATCATCTTAATGCATTTTGCCAGTTTAAACGTCTGAGTTTGATTCCACAGTTACGGCATCATGACTGAGTGCGTGTCTCAGTGGGAACATTAAAAGCTAAATGTGTTGTGTAGTGAATTCTCTGAAAGTACGGGAAAAACAAAACATTCTCTGTCTGACTGCACATTAAAACTCAATTAACTTAACAAACATTTTAAGTCACATTTTCCTTCCATACACTTGTTTACCACAACTCTTATTCAGAGAATGCCAGCAGGCCCTATCTGACACTGTCATATTGTTTATTCATGTGGATAAGAAGCTTGAATCTGCAAGTGCACCAGATCATTTGACAGTAATATATGTATCCAATAACTAGCACAACAAGGGCTGCAAATCTTAAGCTGATACAGGATCAAAAGGGGACAAGTTAATAATGGTTTCTCTCTAGAACAATGTTAAATATCCCTATATGAGATTCTTAAATATGGCATAGGTTCCTGCCACCCTAAACTGCATCCTTGTCACTGTTTTATGTATTATTATACAGTGTTTTTCCTATCCCATTAACCTGTGCCTCTACCTGGTAAGAGGTGTGTAGAAAGCAGCTTTAGATTGCATTGAAATAATGCATGTGTGTGTCTTTGTTGGTGTCAGTGATTAGGCTACAGTCCCCCACTGTGTGTGTTCATCATGGTGTTCATGCACTTTCCCCTTAAAAACAAACTACTGTGTGTGTAGTCACATGACCCTGTCCAGTCCTGCTCAGCTTCCAGACTGGAGTCTGAAGCCCTTACTTTCCAGCAGTTGGGGAAACAATAGACAGATTTTTATTACCAAACACACGGTGACCTACACCTACATTTACTGCAAGACTGACAACGTATTGCTAATGTTTTCCTCTGCTACACACGCATTCATCTGTGAACATCTGTGAATCTAAAAAAAATATCCCGCCTTTAAAAGTTGAGCATATTTACTATACAAACCATGTCAGGAAACAGTAAAACCATAATCGTTTATTAATCATAATTGAGGTAAAATGTTCAATTAAATGTGATTTTAGGTCGTGTTGTCCAGCCATAATATACCGTATATGATGATGTTCTATAGAGCAAAATCATTACAGTCATTCAAAAGTATTTTTGCTAAAATTCACCAAGATATCTTGGCACTTTACAGCAGTTATCTCAGAACAAAATAATGCAGAGGGGGGAAAAACACAAGACATTAAATAAATCCCTTACTGTAAATCGACATCATAGAAAAAAACGATCTTTGAGATTAACTGCGGCATAGGACCCAAATAATTTTTTATGTCTTTGTGCTTGGAAACACATTACTGACCTTGTTATCTTGTCAGCTGCCTTGTGAGCCATTTTGGCACACGCTTTAAGAAACCAGGCCATAAGGCGTAAGGGAAGTGAATTATAGTTACCCATAACTCTGACAGTCCTACTAATCTTAACACATATCATACAGCAGTATTGCTATTCTGGATCTTCACATGTTGTGAGATTAACACATCTCTTTGTGTCCTAGTAACCTATGAAGAGGGATTTTCACTACTGGATAGATGGCTGGGTCACCTATGTAGTAGAAATGTGCATTCACTTTTTTGGTAATTTATGGCCAGAAATACTAAGAAAGGGCTATACATTTCACTGACTCACTAAAGCAGTCAGCAACCAGTATGCAATGTGCAGTGCCATCCAGGCTGCTCACAGACCACTTTTTCAGAGTACTTTCCACAATGGCTTTTGCTGGTGGTAGTGTGTTTATGGAAGCCAGGCGACCATTTTATTTTTAATGAATTTAAATGCAACTATCAAGTCTCCAAAAAAGCAAAAATCCGTTCAAGTTTCAAAAACTGTACTTGTACCAAAGTAAATGTAGTTACTTCCCACATAAGGTTTCTACTTTTAAAATATTCCAACCAAAAATGCAGGAAACTGGTCTGGAATTAGAACAAGTCTTAGGCTACAGATTTAGGCACTCTAATAAAATAATACAAGCAAATATGGCTAAAATGTTTTCATGATGATGAAGTATATAATTTTTTTAAACAGGTAAAACAGTAGTTTATAGATTTCAGCTAAGTACAGTGTTTCCCACTGAATGACAGTGTAACTGTGGCGGCGGATGGTCGGGGGGGTGCAGTCGATATTGACTACCAGCTATATACAGCGTTGTTGTTTTCTAACATTAACTTAGCTCTCCTTATTAGCTAGGCTCCGTACCTGCTCGCTAATAACTTCTTTAAGCTGGTTCTCCGACATTGACAGCGTGTGAGGGAGAGGGAGAAAGAGAGAGGGGGATGGGTAAGAGGATGTTCTGCGCAAACACACTACGGCGCTCTACAATCAAATACGATTTTAAATAGGCCTAGTAAACAAAAAATCGAAAATCAATCTGTGGCGGTCAACGTTGATATTGTGGCAGGCTGCCACAAATAAAAACGTATGGGAAACACTGAAGTATTTCTGAGGGCCATTTGGTTACAAGGCACACTACTGTACCATCATATTTTACCAGAGCACCATCATAACGGTGTTTAGAGCTTATATATTTTTTGGGAAGTGGTGGGGGGTTAGAGATGGATAGGGAACATGGTGAGAGAGTAAAAAAGGGGTATTACATGCAACAAAGGTCCCTGGGGCGAACCGGGGACATTGTGTGTTACATAGTACAATCTTCTACCACTGGAGTGCTGGAAGACAACTTTGTGAAAATTTAGCATAAATTACACACACTGTATTGTAATGCACTTTTCTGAAGTAGGGATGTACCCAGAAATTCTAGGGAGACCACTGTGAAGCAAAACCCGAATGTAAGTAAGTTCTACCTCACTCATAAATTCATATCTAGCTGGCAAAACTTGCAGTCTGTTAAATGTCAGCTTGTAATTGAGTGAGCTCAATTGTGCTCCAGATCTCAGCATGCGTGCTACTATATTTTCACTTTGTATTTACTTTATATGTATGTGTTTTTGTTCCCGAAAGTGTCATATCACAGTAATATTTTTAAGCTTCACTTATAATGATTCTAGCATGACTAAAGCTCAGACCATTTCCCTTTCCCTTCTGAAGCGTCTCTATAAAAAGCATGTTTGTGTGTGAGTGGGAGACAGAAGTGTTGGCTTTGTTGTGCTAGGATAGGGCAGTTATTATGTGAAAAGGAATATCTGACTAATTTCTCTGCTCCTTATTTAGGCGCACAATATAGCCAATAACTGTTGTTAAGAAAATGTTTGAATAATGAATCAATAACAAATCTAGAAATCATTCAACCAACCTTGTATTCCACCCAAACCTTCATACTGCTATGTTGTGAAGATGACCACATGCACAGCATTAGTGGTTCTTTCTAAGTGGTGCTTCACATCAGTAGCATTGTCCCTGTAGTTCTGATGATAGATGTAATATTTTCTTTAAATGATGCAGTATTTCTTTTGCCAATAGATAATTATTAATCATGCATTGTTGAACTCAAGCCAGTAGTATCAGGTCGCTTATTGTTATGATCCGTCGCTACCACCGAAATGACAACTGGTTCCAGCTGATGAGATGGATTCAGGAGGGATCAAAGGGGATTTATTTACGTCAGAGGAAATGAGGTGCGCTCATTTGAAATTAATGTATGATCTTTAAGAGGTTTAGCAGCCAGTTTGATGTATGTATTAATAGATATTATCCCCATGTTTTGATCCTGACTCATATTGACCCAGCACATAAATTACTAAAAGAGGTAACCACGTGTGTGCCTTAAAAAACACGTTCATGCACACACACACAGCAACTTCTGCTGACCATTTTCCATTGTAAATGAATTATTACATCCGGCATTGAAGTCTAAAATGTCTGAATTTAACTAATCAGACCACAGAGGAACACTTGCTCACAGTCATGGATATGACTTTGATATAAAGTCTCTTCTAACTTTCGGGCCCTGTATCTTGATCCGCTGCAGTGACTTCACAGGGCTTGAACATCAGCCTCTTTAATGTCACTTCACTCAATTTCAGATAAGAGTTTTATGGAAATTAAAAATTGCTGAGTGTGAATAACGAGGATGAGGAATTGAAATAAATAGAGAAGACGCTTCCCGGTAGGTCATGGGTGGGTCTCCTGTGGTACTACTTGAGTGGCTGCCATGAAATTTTAATACTTCTGTCATGAGCATGAACACTGTGCTTGTGTGACAGTGGACAAGACATGACACTGAAAGGTTTAGTCAAATTACACCTTTCCCATTGGATAGACTGCACTGAAACACAGTGTTTCATGATAGTGTAATCAAAAGGTTTGTAGTAAACATTTTAATTCAACAGTGCACAGGCGGTGCCCTAATAACTACTTTTATTCACAAATAAACCATCACAATGATGGTGATAAGCGGTCTCTAACTAATTTTGCTGAATAGAACTTGCCTGCTTCCAAGTGGATCTCGTGGGTCTTACAACTAAAGTCAAAGCTCAGAGTGAGTAGGCGGTGTGATGCTCGAGGAGGAGTCAAACATGAATGAGTGTGAAAACGCTGGCCTCCCTCAAAATTCATGTCAAAACCCACATACATTCACATATAATACGTTTGTAAAGTGTTCACAGGTGCTGATGCACACACACACACACGAACATGGCGACTTTGCTCCATGTGGTGGGTGAGGTTTAATAGCAGAGTCAGGGAGGCAGTCTTCACTCCATCAGTGTTGGTCCCTGGTGAGCAGAGGGGAGAGAAGGTGCCAAATGTTCACAGCCTGAGTAATGGGCTCTTAAAGCTCTATTCTTTCCCACTGAGTGTGTGTGTCTGTGTGTCCGTGTCTGTTTCTCCCTGTCTGACTCTCTGTAAAATTGAATTGAGTGCCGGGGAATATTTTACACACCCATAATAATTTAGTAGTTTGGTTGGTTAGAGGGGAAATACTGATGGCGTGATGCTAGAATATTTTTGATTTTTACACAGCGCTTTATTTCTTTCGAATAATTCATTTGCCAAAATGGAAGTGTATGGAAAAACATTAGCATGACATGTTCTGGAAATGTTCCTCATTCTTCAGCTAATAATGTGTGTGAAGCATAGCACAGATTCCAGTTCCTTCTGTCACCGCCTCTATGGGAGCTAATTTTAGCAGGTGAGACCAGTTAATGAGAGAGTGAACTGAGGGGCAGCATTCTGCCAAATGGGTTTAATATGCATACAAAGGGATATACAGTATGCTTGCACAAATAAAACTATTCTACATTCTAGACTCAGTCAGCTACTAGGACCACTAAATTAGCTGCGTGGCTAACTAGCTAATAACTAGTATTATTTCGACACAACAGTCTCAATTCTTACACATTGTACCTTTTAAAGCGCACAGAGCAAAAGACACACATAGTAATGGAACATACAGATACGCGGTGCAGTTCAGTGTTCTTCCTCAAATAGCACTGATGAGTAATAGAGGAGGAGGAGGACCTTCAGAAATAAGGAAAATATGCAGGAAACTGGGACACATGATGTGAGCTCTCCACTTAGACCAAAAGCTATTAGATAATACAAGATTGAGCAAGATGAACATGTACATTATATGAACATCACTTACATTAGTAATAAGAATAAATTACATATCTTAGGATGATCCTTTTATTAATACAGTAACAATAAACAATCAGGGGGAGGGAGAGGAGTCAATGAAACCATACAAAGAACAAGTCACAGTTGAATTACAAAAATGTTGCAGGATGCAGTCTCGGTCAGGTTCCTCATTCAGTCTGTCTCGAGCTGTAGACCCAGATCAAAAATCCATTTAGCTTCTGCCTGCAGCAGAACTTGGTTGTGGTCTCCACCCCTAGTGGGAGGTTTGATTGACTGTGCAGCCCAGAATTTAAATTCCGTGAGCAGGTGTCAAGAAGTGGCGAGCCGGAGGAGATGAAGAATCTCTCCCATTGAGGCAATGTCTTTTGTTCAATAAGGCTTCTTCCCAATTGCTGTATAGTTTAAGGCGAGGGACAGGAATAACATAAACCCGGCCATCGGAGGCTCAAGGTGTCAGATATTTAATTTGGAATATTTTCCATTTTTGGGAATCATAAACCGCTTTGGTTTAGCGCTGTAGTGCAGTTTTGTAGTGGGAGACATTAATTGATCTCAGCATTCTCTGAGGTTGGTATTGCATTTAAAACACATGAAAACATCATGTAATTAAATAATCCCAGTGGCTTTCCTAAAAGCCCCATATACATAATATATATATATATATATATATATATATATATATATATATATATATATATATATATATATATATATATATATATGGTAGAGCTATTTGAGACTGGAAGAACTCCTACAGTAAACTAATTCCGCGATTGCACAAGGTGCAAACCAGGCGACTGCAGAAATGTTCAGTACACAAAGTGCTGTCCAACAGCTGTCTGTGGACGTGTTGCTACAGTTAGTGTGAGTAAATACCGCACAATGCGTTTTTAATCAACCGGCATATCAATAACTAACCTGGCTAGTTGTAAACAAACAGCTGGCCGAGCGAGGTTGTAACGGGAACGCCGTCAACTCGGGTGTGACGTCATTCCCAGCTCCGACCTCCGAGGTAAATGGAACGCAGCAACAGCTGCATCCATGTTAGCACGTCACGCTTGATGTGGTAATTTCACAGTAGGCAAACACACAGGTTCGAAGACTCGTTCTTGCCCCTACAGTGCAATTCGGTGTACATCTGTGTTAAATATCAAGGTGAAAGTCATCATAGCTTGAGTAGTATAGACCCAGCTCCCAACCCAACTTTGAGAATAGATTAACGGCGATATTTTTTTTTGTCGCCCGATAAGAGTCTCATGTTAACGCAGCATGTTAACGCCGATAGCGACCCACCACTAATATATATATATATATATATATATATATATATATATATATATATATATATATATAGCTATTTTTTTAAATAAAACTCTGTGTTGTAGCTATTCATACACATACACAATCACAGTGCAGATAACCACTTGTTGATGAAAATGATTCTGTACTGTTTCTAATTTTAACACTCAGAATTCATTGTGTCTTTAAAACGTTTTGAAGATCCATGACTTAAATTTAGCATTACTACAGTTTGTCCTGCTCTCTTGGCACACACCCAAGTTAACACAACCACCTACAGGGCTTCATAGAAACACAAATTTCTCTATGGCCCTTCTGTTTTGTCCTGCACACTTGTCGATAAAAACAAAAGACCAGACCAGGCCGGACTGATTTCCCCCGCCTCTGTTTGAAAGGAACACACATACAAATCCACACATACAATATGAATCTAGGCTGGTCCAAAAAAGGGTCCAGCAGCAACAAGCAAACACCAGAAAATAGCTTTCACTTGTTGTTTCTCAGTATCTGGAGATCTGTTCTCTGGAAAGGCTTGACTCTGGCTGTCAAAACAGAGACACACACTTAAACATAGACATACACTCACACACATGCAGATAGACACACACACAGACGGAAATGACAGATGCGCATTCAGGAAATGAAAAACATGCACCCTGGGAGAATAAATAAGTCTCTGAGGTGTAGGAAGGAGAGAGCTGCTGAACAAGTAGATAATGGGTACATATGCACATGTTTATGTGTATGGGCACAAGTATGCCAACATCCATGTGTATCTTGTTTACATGGCGAGTGATGTGTGTGTGTGTGTGTGTGTGTGTGTGTGTGTATGTGTGTGTGTGTGTGTGTGTGACATTGCAGACCAGAGGGTATTTGTTGACCAGCTGTAGTAAAGTGATTGGCTTGTTCTGTCTTGAATGACGGCAGCCCTGGTGGTCCAAATGCCCAACAAAGAGACTGGCTGGCTTTCAGCTTCCCTCATTATTTTTGTTTTCCAAGTTTCCTCTCATTGCTTTTCCTCCACTGATCTCGTGGACTCCTAAAATCATGTGACAGCTCGGCGCTGTTTTGATTCACATCCAACGTTTTCTGTAACGTTGCCTATTTAAACTTTTAACACGCAGCATGTTCAGTTTTTAATATTCTTACACTTTAAGCACATCCTCACAGGAGTACAAAAAATGGGAGTAAATATTTTTCAGAATGAATCTACTAAGGATTCCCAAGTGCACCAAGTTTTGTTTTTGTTTTGTTTTTTGATGAAATATGGAAGTAAATTTTAAAAGACGTTTGGCATAGCGTAAGTTGACAGCCGTTTTAGGCTTAAATGTGTGGAAAGATGCACACAAATCCATTAAAGCATGTATATACACAGACACATACACACACAAAGACACAGACATACAGTGCACTGAGTAAAAACTGAAAGTTGCCTCAGGCACTTTGTGGCCTTTGTTGCTGTAGATTACCTCAGTTCTTGATTAAACAGAAAGTCTATAGCAAAGTGTCTAAGCTCTTAAGTTGCCTAACACTAACACACACACACACACACCGACATAAATGGTCACACATGCACTGTTTATGAAGTGACACACACACACAAATTACTGAGTGGTTTGCTGGTTAATGATTTGACTTTGGAGAAGAGGGAATTAAATGGTTGACTAGGCAGACTTTTGCGAGGTGTTCAGCATCCACAACTTTTTCTTCAACTTCATCTGCGACTCCTCCACATCCTCCTCCTCCTCTTTTCCCTATCCCACCTTCGTCCCTCTCCACTCTGCATAGTAATGCCTTTGAATTGAGCTGTTCATTCAGCCAAGCACAGATAAGTGCCGAATAGCGGAATGAACACAATAGAGAAATAAAAGAAGGAAGCTGAAAAACGGGGTTAGGCGGGGTGCTTTTGGGTGGAGACGAAAATGGTTTTCCTTTCGTTCTCTCTCACACACGCGCACACACACACACACACACACACACACACACTCTCTCTCTCTCTCTCTTAGTCGATTTACTGTATTCAGAGTTTTTTCTTATTATTTTATTTCCAACTAAGAAACAAGCTTAAGGGTGATATCAGGTTTTAATGTTGCAGAAAGGTTTAAATGGCAAGGTGGTGTGTGGGAGGTTGTGTGTATGGATGTGTGCATATGTGCTTCTGTGTGTGCATGCAAATTGATACATTTGCGTTTTTTGTGTTTCAAATCCTGAGCCAGGACCACAGGCATTTTGGAAACAGAATAGTGTAGGACAAACACGCAATAGAGAGCACAGGATGTGAAGGGGGGATTTAGAAGACTTGACAGGAAAAGAGAAGAAAGGGATGAGTTTTAGGGAGAAAATCTGAGAAATGTATAAACAACTTCACAGGGTGGTGCTGATTAGAGGTATATTTCAGTTTTGAGGACATTTTTAAACAGTTGTTCTTCTTTCAGATGGTCCTTTAATGTCTTGGCTTGCAGTTTGAAGGTGTGTAAGAACAAAATTTCTATTAGCAACTCATAAATCAAATAGCAGCTACTTCTAAAGTAGGGATATACACTTTCTGCAGGTCTGCGGGAAACATTTAGTATAAGTACACATTAAACCGAAAGTGAATTTAATGTTGAAAAAGGCTTCAACTATTTTTTAATTGAGTCTTGATCAATGTTTAAATTGTTTAGTGTAGCTCCACTAATGGCCAGTCTATGCGAAAGCCTCACAGTGTATTTTCTTACATCTCACAGAGATCCCCTTAACTTTGGAAAGCTAACCTCACAATTGGACATACTTCAACTGCATGACTTTAGTCGTGCAGGGAAAAGTCAACATTCTGATAAAACCAAGCTATCCCATTTGTGTGTGAACATGAAATTGATGATTGAAATCCTTTGGAACTTATAAACTAAAGAGTGAGAAAATGACAAATGTTTTCTCTTTTCTGAATATGACATGACCAGCAGGTACCCTGTATTAACAACAAATGCATTTTTTATGGCTCGTGACATACAGACCTGTGAGTGCAGCATAGCTGCCCTTGAGCAAGACACTTAACCCAGATCTTTGGGATCCGTGCTCCTGGGGAGAGTAGAAGGTGCAGCTGAAGTATACTGAAGGGCTCCCCGATGAGTCATGTCGAGCTATGTGATTTTGAAGCAGGGCGCTAATAAAAAAAAAAGGTGTGTTTGTGTGCTGAGATAACCTTTCCTGGATAAATAAAGATTAAAAATGAAAGTGAGAGAAAGGCACACAGGAGATAGAAGCACCTCATGTCCACTCCCTCGCCACGGTGGAAGTTCAGTGGCTTTGAGCTTAGTGTGAACTCTTGACCATCTCTTCCTTTGCAGATAGCATATCTTCAGGGGTACACACTTGGGTCACTGAGGAGTCAGCTCAACCGACTGTCTGAGCAGAGCTTTCCCCTCTGCATGCACTGCCCTGCCCACTCCATGTCTTATCTAGAATAACACATGGCTGTCCAGTGTCTTGCTCTAGTCTAGTTACCTGCTAGGCCTTTAATGACGCTTCTCCCCAAAGGTTTGTGCCAACTGTTCTCTGCATTTGTGTGTAGAAGAATAGCATGGGGAACGGGGTGGTGGCGTGTATGTTTGTTTCAGAGAGGAGGAGAAAGCACACAAGTGAAAATAGCTCGGGGACTGTGGTGAGGTGGATTAGTGGGTGGTTAGAGGTTCTCCCCACCATGTGCCAAGTCAAGTGAAGGAAGAGATACTGAGCAAGAGGAGGAAAAGAGCTAAAAGAAGGGGTCATGTTAAACTGCATATTCTGTATTCTAGGTTATTGCTATGCTGCAAAACACATGGTTCTTCTTTGTTTTGCCTCTTTTTCTACTGTGTGAAAAGAAAATACACAAAGTACATATATAACCCTCTCTAACAAGATTTACTAATGTCATTGCTTTAACCAATAGGTCAGTGTGTCTTATCACAGCTATGCAGGGATAAAGACAAAGTGATAATCAAATCACAAACACATTAAATTAAACCTTACCTGAACACTTTTACAGCGGCCACAGTACATTTTGTTTATTGTACTCAAATTCATACTACCTTATCGTTGCTGCCTTTTTTTTGTTAGCTGACTGATCTCTGTTGGCATCATTGGTGCCTTTCTGCCATGCTGTTCAGACACAGGAGGAAAGGAATGGTTCTTTAAAGCTGTATGTAGGAAAAGTGCATTGTTTTGATATGATTTTACATGAAAGCCAAAGCCAGTGTCCCATACGCTTTTTGTACGAGCATCGTTAAGTAAATAAATACTGTGTTCTCACTGGCTTTGTACATATTTGTTTTGTTTGTAGACAATGCAGTTTGATGTTTTCTAGAGTCTGAGATTTCAGAGACTGAATGTGCAGAACACAATATGACAAGGAACTGTAAACCTCATCAGGAACAAGCCCCCATGAATCTTTGGGGACTCAGAAATAAGCTGAAATAAGAGATGATATGAACAGGGAGTGCCTTACATGCACTTGGAATTGAATACAGTACGCAGTTTCCTCCTCAAATACCCTGCAGTCAGATTGCCTTATGGCTGGCATATTAGATATGTAGACTCATAATTATTTTGTATGTTTTGTGAGTGTGCACCTTTAGGGCAGGATGTGAGGAGTGGGACAAATACTCCTGCTCCTAGTCCCGGAGCTGCTTGTTTGACTGCCAGCTTTTGGCTTTGATGTATAATTTCATTGTGTGTGTGTGTGTGTGTGTGTGTGTGTTTGTGTATGTTTGTGTGTTCACAGGCCTTCTCTGGAAACTCCAACTCGGAGAGCGCAGTTCGTCATGAGCTGCAGCAGGGAATCGTGGCACGCTTCCTGAGACTCGTCCCACTGGACTGGAGTGAGGAAGGACGGATTGGTCTGCGCATAGAGGTCTATGGCTGCTCTTACTGTGAGTGAAGACAAACACACACACACACACACACACACACACACACACACACACACAGTTTCACACCTGTAACACCTGTTATCTTCACATATTATCAGTAAACTAAGGATATTGCTATTTAAATACCGTAAATGTAACATAACTACATTAGGGCTGATCCCACATAGTCGAAGGTTCGATGCTTTCATGGGCAGAGCCTGATTCGACTGTCAATCTCACAGTTGAAGCTTTGCATCAAAATGAGGATCATGCCATTTTGGTGATATGGGGGTGCTCAATGTCTGATTTTACATAGAACTACCAGTTTTCTCCCAATAAGTTAATATACGGCCTATTAAAATATACATTTCAACTTTTAATGCTGTAAATAAACATGTAAAAAGAAAAAAGCTTTTAAGTAAATGATTTAAAAGTGCATGACTAAATCCAAAATTACCTTTAAAGAAGGCGGGTCAGTGTGCATGTGTAGGCGTAGCATGTGTGTGTAGCCCTGCAGTCTATGATGGAACGTTGATGAGAGATAGAGCCCCAGCCACACCACTGTTGTGCCGGGTTGTCCGCACCTCATGGAACATTTGGATCATTTATCAACATTGATAAACCCTCAAAGAATTTAAAAAAAAAAAAATAGTACTTGAAATAGACACATGAAGAAACGCGACGTGCATGCATTTGCCAGCCGCACAGCTCGCACGCAAAACTCTGCATAAGAGCGGTGAATACCAGGCGAGCAGACAGGAAATGATCAACAATAACCCTCAGTTTATCTGTAACATTAAATGTACAATGTAAGTTACAGTGACTAATGAATAGAGGCTGCAGTTCTGCAGCTTCCACCGTGCCCCCTCTCTCCCGCTCGCAATCATGTGCGCAAATATACACTGATTCGACTATCAGTCGACTATGGGCAAGACTTGACTATTCTGATTCGACTATGTAAATCATTAGTCGGGGACAGACCTGAACTAAATATCTTAACTCCAAATGTAAATGCTCCGTATTTCTATAACGCCTTTCTAGTCTTTTCGACCACTCCAAGCTGAAACTTTACACTACCTTGCATTCATCATTCACATACATTCATACACTGAGCCTAAGTGCTCAAACACAAACTAGCATTCACACACATTCATACACTGGCGGAACAGCCGCCAGGGGCATTTCCGGGTTCAGTATCTTGCCCAAGGACACTTCAACATGCAGCCTGGAGGAGCTGAGGAGTGAACCACCGGCCTGCCGATTAATGGGCAACCTGCTCAACCTCCTGAGCCACAGCCGTCCAGTAACTAATGCTACTTTAGTATTTCCAACAAGTTATTATTAACAAAAATTAAGTTACAATTATAATTATGGATCCCTGGGGATGGCCTGATGTTGCTTTGTGATGTCCAGTCAAGTCACAGTGGAGTTTTCTGTGTAGGAATAAAACACAAACCCAGTGTAAAACCTGCCTGGACACACACACACACACACACACACACACACACACACACACACACACACACACACACACACACACACACACACACACACACAAAATAACTCAATGTGCAGAAATATGCAGAGCACAGTCACAAACTGACAGACACATGCAAATGCACACACACTTGAACACTGTCTCTTGCTTTCTAACAAATGTATAATCCAGGGAACTGACTCTCTTGCAGCCGCTTTGCTGTCGTCCTATTAAATGCTGCCAAATTGATTTTGATAACAATTTTCAATTAAGGCTCTGCATAAATTACTGTTATAAGTGACACACGTACATCTTTCATTCCAGAGATGCGATTACACTGTGTGTGGATAGGTCTGTGTGTGTGTGTGTGTGTGTGTGTGTGTGTGAATACAAGGGCATGTATTGCATCACAGTCAGCCCTCACCCCTTTGATTAAATTTCCATTGTTTCATTTCCTCCCCATGTTAAAAGAAAAGCAAGTCAGTAATGATAAGAATGACAAGATGTGGTACACACACACACATGCACATGTGTATGCACAAAACAATAACACACAGAAATCCAGCCCACTCTAAGTTCATACCCATTACCTGTCCCCTCAAACAAAAACAGTGGAGCACTCATAAACAACTTTGACGAGGAAATAATTCACTTCAAATAAATGTGACTGCTTTTAGTGCTTTGATAAAATCAACTTATTGTTGTTGCTATTTTTGAACTAGAAAAGTATCTACCTTATATTCTCTAACATTGTTAGTCTTAAGGATTTCAGGCAAAAGAATCTGAATACAGAATTTGATTTGATTTGGAAATATTTGCATTGCTATAGTATTTAACATCACATCCTATTTTAAGCCTTCAACTTTAAATAGTGTCTTGCAGGTTCAGCACAATAATTATGCTATGCTTTACATTTCCATAAGACAATAGGAAATATATTCTTTTTTCTACAGATTTCAAAAACCATCAGTATAACAACATATACATATATATATATATATATAACATGGATATATATATTTATATTAGTGGTGGGCATAGATTAATTTTTTAAATCTAGATTAATCTCACTGTAATTTTGAAATTAATCTAGATTAAAATGGCTCATTTGAATTCTACCAAAGGGATTCAGAATATGTGTGCTACCCAAATAATGTCTAAAAGTAAGTCTTTGAGAAGATGAGATATGTCACCTGTGGCCGCCTGGAGAACAAGCTCGAGCCCAGTGGCAATCCACTGAGCGAGGAGATTAGTTAGATGACTGATAGAACTGTGCTGACGGGCTTGCCTCGGTTGCACTCAAACATCGTAGTTTGACGACGACTCTTCACCTGCACTACATCAGTGCTTGGTCTGGCATCTTCCGCATTAGCTAAGGGATGCTTTGCATTTAGGTGGTACT
Organism: Lepomis macrochirus; assembly: GCA_024633595.2. Taxonomy (NCBI): domain Eukaryota; kingdom Metazoa; phylum Chordata; class Actinopteri; order Centrarchiformes; family Centrarchidae; genus Lepomis; species Lepomis macrochirus. The sequence continues at coordinate 23,747,438 of JALXJV020000011.1, read as the reverse complement.
TGAGACTGGAAGAACTCCTACAGTAAACTAATTCCGCATTGCACAAGGTGCAAACAACCTCAGTCTTGTCGAGGTTTCCACTGGGAAGCTTCTTAAAAATAAATTTTCGCTGGAGCAAACCCGGCGGCTTCACGCATACATGTTAGCACGTCACGTTTGATGTGGTAATTTCACAGTAGGCATACATACAGGTTCGAAGACTCGTTCTCGGCCCCTACAGTGCAATTTGGCTAGGTATACATCTGCGCTAAAATATCAAGGTGAAAATCATCATAGCTTGCGTAGTATAGACCCAGCTCCCAACCCAACTTTGAGAATAGATTAACGGCAATATTTTTTTTGTCGCCCGATTAGAGTCTCACGTTAGCAGCATGCGTTAACGCCGATAGTAACCCACCACTAATTTATATATATATATATATATATATATATATATATATATATATATATATATATATGGTTCGCACGGTGGTGTGGAGTTTGCATGTTCTCCCTGTGTCTGCGCGGGTTCTCTCCGGGTGCTCCGGCTTCCTCCCACCATCCAAAGACATGCAGGCTAGGTTAATTGGTGTCTCCCAAATTGTCCTTAAGTGTGAATGTGAGTGTGAGTGGTTGTTTGTCTGTATGTGGCCCTGCGATGGACTGGCGACCTGTCCAGGTTGTACCCCGCCTTTCGCCCAATGTCAGCTGGACTCCAGCCCCCCGCGACTCTGTACGCAGGATAAGTGGTTGACGATGGATGGTTGATGGATATACAGTGTTGGGCAAGCTACTTGGAAAATGTAGTGAGCTAAGCTACTAGCTACTCTACATTAAATGAAGCTTCACTACACAGAAGCTACCCCCCAGTAAAATGTAGCAAGCTAAGTTACAGCAACGTGGCAAAAGTAGCTTAGTTACATCTAAGCTACTTTTAATTTTTTAATAGTTTATAGTTGGGTCATTTATATATAAATATTTATATACACACACTCACACACACAATATAGGCCTAGTTTATATTGAACCAACTTCATTCCACAGTAGCAATAGAAGAAAGACTAAAAACCTGCTCCAATGTGTGTGTGCGAGTGAGCTAAATCAGACACAGAAACTCTCCTACTTACTTCATTGCTACTAAATGTACTTGCTCATGCAACAAACGGAGAACCATTGTTGTTTGTATAAAGCAATTTGCTTATCATATTATTAATTAATTCTATATTTTTTATAGTCTATATGTGACTTTGTGCTCTGGCAACATTGCAACCTAAACAACCTAAACATTCATGGCAGAGCGAGAGCGAGAGAAAGAGAGACTCCGAACCCAAGGATCGGTACGTAATGTCACCATCACAGGGAAGCGCTTCTGCTGGCTGCACATACAGGTCCGTGTGTGGCGGTGGTGTCACTTACTGATCCATCAGAAATGCTTGGGAAAATGTAGCGTGTGTGGAAGCTACCACGCTACTCGGTCAATAAAAGAGCTTCGTTACTGAAAAGCTATTTCATTCAGAAAATAGCGACGCTACCACCAAGCTACTGAGAAATGTAGTTAAACTAGTAATGGCGCTACTTGTAGCGACGCTACTGCCCAACACTGTGGATATATATATGTATTTATATATATGTGTGTTCACTAACAAGTCCAAAACAAGACACCTGCTTAGCCTTTCAGCTGAAATTGCAATCAGCAGTGTTTAAAATGCACAAGTCTGAAATCTATTATGTTTTGAATGTGTGGTTCACAGTTTTGACAGCAGTGTTTTAGCATTTGAACAAAGTGCTGTAAATCCACAGTGTTGTGCAGGTTGTGGTTAAGGTCATGAGATAAGTGTGTAGAGTTTTGAAAACTGTGTTCAAGCAATGAAAAACGAACTAGAGTTTGGTCCACATGAACTGCTGCTGTGCAGACTGTAGTTAGAGTTTTGCATATGTAGCTCCAGTTGAGCTCGTTTAACAATCGAAAAAAACTGTAATATGGCATTATGAATGTTTCTGCAACAGGTCTGCTGAAATTCATCTACTGCCTGTAACTGCCACCTGAATGCATAGGTTTGTGCATCTCTTGACATAGCGATTTCCTTTGCTGTCCAAGCTTTTTTCATATGATGTAATAAAGGTTTCTTTGCTCTAAACAATATTGTACCCAATTAGTGTCAAGAAACAAAATAAGACTAATAAGTCATGAGACTTTTCAAAGGGGCCCATTTGTTTGCCGAATATATAAATGTACATTTTCATCTATCAAAAAATCCCCCTTTAGCCAGATGTATACCACATAATAAGAGATACAGTACACTAACAATAACAGAGAATATGAAAGAGTAGAATTAGAATTTAGGTTTAGCAAAATCTGGGCAGGAAAAGATAATGAGTTTCACTTTTTCCACCCTCAACAACATCTACTGCTGACGTGACCTTAGCCAGCACCTGCTCCAGTAGAGAACACTGTGAACACTCCCAGATGTAAATTTCAGCTGTGTGAAATAAATCACGATGAAATAGATCATGTGGGTTCTCTCTGGCCTAAAACTGGACTAAAACTAAGACACTTTAGGCCAAATAACCTGAGAGTTTCTGTGTTTCTAACAGATGTGAATGCCGTCCACTAGAGTTGAGCCGGATACTCGGCTGAAACAAGTATCCGCTACAGATAAAGCATTTTTGCCGAGTACGAGTATTATACAAGTGACACGATGTCCATATCTGTACTCGGATTGAATAAAAATCCTCATTGGGTAGCTGACTGTGTCTACACACAACACACACACACACACACACACACACACACACACACACACACTCTCTCTCCCTCTCTCTGCTGGCTCTAACCAGTTCTTTTTTACTTCACGCACTGAGTGTCTGACACTTTCTTGCTGTATTTTAAAAATATAAAGGTAGTTGTGGTATAAATAAATTATTTTAAATAATATTACAAATTAAGCTACACACACATACAACCCCGTCTCTTACTCACTCACACACACACACACACACACACATACATACCCGTCCTGCACCACGAAGCGCAGTTCAACAAACCCAGGATATGTTTTCGTTATCTGGCTTCACTAACCCAAACAATTGCGATCGGGATAAGCGGCCCCACGAAGCTGGTTATCAACTCGGTAAATTAACCCAGGGTTTCCGGATCCAGCCAGGAGCGCATTCACATAATAGAAGTGGTGTTAGCAGCAGATGACCAAACAGACATGAACAAGTCCACTGTCAGCAGAGTGTAATATTTTACACTGTAACACTACAGAAATACGACAGCAGCACGGCTGAAACTGACACATGCAGGGAGACAGAAAATCGCAGACAGTGTGAATGTCTAAATGAACAGTAGTCTATAATAATGCGTTGATAAAAAGTGTTCTTATGAGCTGCAGAAAATATCAGCCATAGTCTTTCAGCTCGGCTGTGTGTTGGCGTTTCCACATTAAAAGACTCGGGCCGTTCTCCCTCACTTAAAAAAAAATTGTCGCCACTTCAAAAATGAGATTAATTTATTTTATCCAAACATTGTTCTAAATTAACTGCATAAAGCAATGAAACGGAAAAATCCCTTCATGCCATAAAATGTGCTCAAATAATGTTTGAAAGACTGATTCTCAACATTTAGGCTGCTCACTGCCCCACCTTTTGCACCCACATCACAAAAGGTGGGACAGAACATGACTACAGTCTCTGTAGTCGGCCTTAGAAAGCTATACTAACCTAAATAACCAGCCTACTTTCATATTAAAATTTAGTATTTCAATACCAAACTGTTCATCGTATTCAGCCTCAAATAAGAAAAATAAAATCCATTTATTTAACGGCTGCGTCAGGCTGTGTGAAACGACTGGGAGCAAATAAAAAATATTAAACACATTTAAATGCAGTAAGTAGGCTGATCCTGCTTTACTGTAAAAACCTGTAGGCTTTTAATCAATCTCTGTAGGATCGCCAAAGACAAGAGTTTCTCCACATCACTGCTGCAAACATAAAGCAGCCTATTGGCAAAAATAGTCTGTGGGATTTCCTACAGATTGTGATGTCATTTTCCAGAGAGCTGATTGGTCAGTAGGCAGCGTCTTCACAGAGTTAATCTCTTTTCTGGAACGTAACCTGCTTGGAGCAGGTTAACCGTTCATAAAAAAATTAAAAGTTAATAAAAGAAAATTATGTTGAGTATGAAAACTCTTGTTCATTACATTTTACTTCATAATTGCAACCGCATGGGTTGTATTCATTGTTGCAAGACTTGTTTTGTATATAGTTTGTTTGTTATCGTGATCAAAACCATTGATCTGAAGCTCAATACTGATGCTGTCATGTAAATAGTTTTCTAATCAGCAATAAATATAACAATTTCTGATCAACCCATATCAATTGCATGCTTAAAATAACATACCATTAAAGCCCCGCCATTTCAAGACAACCCGACCCACTTCCGGGTTACAGCAGTACAGTACGGATACAGATACAGATAATTCATATGGTTAACAGATACAGATACAGATAATGCTGTACTCGCTCATCCCTATCGTCCACTACGCTTTGACTTCTGTCAGATAAGACACATAAAAAATACACGATCGAACACATGCTTACACCTTGGATATCAGTGATAATACACAGAGAAAGAGGCACTTGCACACACCCATACTTACACATGTCCACAGACACAGCACACACACACACACACACACACACACACACACACACACACTCCCCCTAGTCAGGTGCATCATCTTTCGGAGTCTGTCAGCTCTGGTTTGAAGCCCACACTGCTCTCTCATGATTACACTGTCACTGCTCCTTTCTTCAGCATTCAGTCAGAAAATGAGAACTCATACATATTGTCTGTTCATCTACGCATCCTTCAGTCCCCAACTCTCCGGTTCTCTTAGAATCAACTTCTCCTAAATGTTTTCCTTCTTCCCAATCCAAAGATGAAAGAGCGGGGATATACAGTGTTGGGCAATGACAAAGGAAAGAGGCTGAAAGCAGAAAGCACAAAAGAAAATAAGTAGGAGGAGAAGGAGGCAGATAAATATAGATGCTATGTTCCCAGCATAATCACCAAATATGTTGGTTGTAGATGATAATTCTGGGTTTTTAAAATGTATGATAATTAAATGCACTACCATATTATGACTCATCTAGGACTGTGCGATGAAAGGCTATGTGTGTATGTGTCTGTGCCAGAGCTAGAGGGTATAAAGGAGTCGTGATCCACCGTGCTGTGGAATTTACATGCTCATTTCCATTTTGATTAACATAGGATCAACAGAAAATCAATTATTTCATAGATGAGTCAGGAAATAGTAGAGCCAGAATGTGAGAGAAAGGAGAGTCAGACAGAGAAAGAGGGAGTACAAATTAAATTTTCTATACAAACGCAATCACTCTCATGCAAGTAGAATTTTAAAAGAATGCAAGCACATTATAGCTGACTTCAACCTGTGGCCTATTTATGCCAACAATACTCTAAATCTGTTGTCAGGATGATGTATCACCACCATCATCTTTTAAGTCTAGGAAATGTACTTATGTAGATTTGTTCATGGATAACATCTATGTCTGGTGCAGGACTGAGGCCAAACAAACTACTAAAAAAGGCTTAGGATGCCGTAAGTATGGGGGCAGTATTACAGTACTACTGAAACCATTATGATTATTTTTATCATAGAAAAATGTATTGATTGTTATTTTTGTCTCATTTTGTCTATGAAATATCAAAATACTTGACAACATTTAAATTCCAGTGCATAACGTCAAGTCAAACAATGCAAATACACCTATTCCAATTATGTGAAAAGCACACTGATCCTTTAGTTCAGTATAGGTAGGTCATACAGTGGGTGACCTGATTTTGTGCTCACAGCCATCGAATTTCTTACCACCACATGCCAGTTAAGTTCACCTTCGATTTGCTTTGACGTGATGCAGGTGCCGTCTCACTGGTGCAGGATGCTCCAGTGATACATGTGTATGTAGCCAAGCTAATGTTAGCTAATTCAGTGTGCCGCTTGTGGCATGTCAGAGGGTTCAGGGACCTGCATTGATTCATAATTAACACAGAGGTATAGTACTGCAGTATTTTAACTGTGGTGTGTCACCTCTTTTTGGCCTTGACAACACCCATCCACCCACACACACACACCTGGATGCATCAAGTTCCCAGTCACATTTGGTTAATCATGTATTTCTTTGCCATATTTTCTCTGGCTGTGAAGACTGTCATTCACCTTGCTGTCATAAAACAAGTTGTGACAAGTTCTCAATATGAACAATAAAAGATAAAAGAAAGAGAGCTTCAGTGGCTTGTTTTGTTGTAAACTGTATAATCATGCAATTATTCTGAGAGACACACAGTTAGAATAATTATTTAGTCTGAAGGACTACATGTGTAGTAAACACACAGAATGTAGAATAATTACACAACTATTATTTTGCAATTTGAAGTGCAGAATGATTATGAATGTATAGTGTAATCCTTATTAGTCCAATCTCAAACCTAATTGTAATTTCAAGTGTGATATCTCACTCAATAAACGTTATGTGACGTTTTTTGGCATGCCATAAAATAGTTTGTAGTTCTATGAACCAAATGCACTTTATAGAACCTGATAAATAACTTCCAGTATCATTCATTTGAAAAGTATATTGCATGTCACATGCACTGTCATCTCCCCCTCGCCACCTCAATCACCCTCTGTCGCTTGACATCTCTGGTAAAACCACCATCTGGGTCAGGGTCTGAAAACCTCGGCCATATTGTGTGCATGGCATGGCATCACAGCTACCTTGGCTACAAACCAAATAGTCATCCCTTGTTACTGTGGGTCAATCACTCCCCCTCTCTGCACCTCACAGTGATCAGCAGGTGGTGGAAAAGCCCTCCATCCTCTATAAAGTCTCCCTCCTGACATCAAGCACTCGGCTGAGCTGGCAGCCCTTTTCTGAGCAGCACACCTAGATCTGCAATATCTCACAAAACAATTGGAAAACTGTCAACTACCACCACTGTTTGCACCATAAACATGACAGAAGATGACGAGAGGGGCCGGGAGAGAGGGCCAGAGAGAGAGAGAGGGGGGAAGGAAAAGCAAATTAAGTGATGGAAGAAAGGAAGAAGGGAAACCAAAGAGAGAAGCAAAGGAAATACATAAGAGGGAAGCAGAGAGGGGAGTAGTGGAAAAATATTAAAGTGGAAAGATAGAGCAAGAACAAGTGTGAGAACAAGAGAGGAGGGTAAAGCAGTGAAAGCGATGGAAAGAATGTACATGTATTTCTACCCAGTTCGAGGCAGCATGGGATTATTTGCTTTGTCAAAAAGGCCAGGCTGCTGTGCATTGCTGTGTGTTATAAAAGTGAGAAACCAAGAGAGAGACCAACGATTGAAGGACAGCGTGACTGAGCATGAGTGTGTCTGTATATAAGATGATCCAATCTTTCCCGAGCACTGCTATCCTGTCTGTATACTCCTCCCCACCTTCTCCAACAAATCACACCGCACAGACACAGTCTCCGCTAACCACTTGAACATGATGTTGATGATAGTAAGAGAGACTCAGTCACAGCACTTTATTTCTCTTTCCAATATCCAAAAATGTCCTCCATCTTGTTACCTGTCTCCTGTCTTCCCATTGTCTCTTTTGTCGATGTAAACTTTCATTATTACGTGCAAATGTCTCGATTGGAGGTAGTTGTGTTGTAAATTTCCTGTTACTTGTGTATCTGTAAGCTTAGTGGTACCACAGACAGAGTTGTATTGGCAATTCAGCAACTGTTACTGTAACATTTTTTTTACAGGCCTGCACACACACAGGTGTTTTCAATTCTTGCTGATTAGACCTCTGCTCAGGTTGAAGCTGGACGGAGTTTTGGCTCCGCCTAACAGCTGATTAGCCAAAACAAGTGAAAGCACATAGTTTAATACATTGACCATGTTTCATTGTTTCGCACATTCTTCGTATTAATCTAAAGTAATTTCATTCACCCCATTTTTTAAAAAAAAAGCAGTAATCATTCATTTCCCAAATCATTATGTCATTAAATATAATGTGGAGGTTACTGCTCTATTAACAGTGTTTTACACAGCAGGACTGTGTTACATCTCTGTTTTTCATGTGTAAGACAAATATTAAATTTTTTTGCTTTGTTACAACCACTTTTGACTTGTCATATTCGGAAAAGCACCAGTGTTGCTAATAACATTAACAAGGGCTCCTTACTCTTCAATTATCCCAGTAAGCCATTAAGCTGTGACAGACAGCCAGCATGTACAAAATCAAGACCCTAAACAGAAGCAGCTAAATGGAATTTAGCTGTCATTATTTTTTTGTATTTACACCTGTGCCTTTCATATTGTGGCATGTCAAAATGTTTTCTGAGAAAAAAGCTCTATTGCGATATCATTTGAACCAATAAATTATCTCTTGCAGCAATAGTAACCTGTAAAAATAACGTTTTAAATGCACAAACCTCCTACGCATTCGTTTAGATGACCAGTACAGACAGTAAAGACAACATTTTAACTGGCCCTTTTCCTGTTCATCCATTATTAGCATATTAGCACACCTGATACTAAAATAACTGACTTCTTGACCCAGTCATGGAAGAGTGTAGTCTTTAGTATGCTCTTTGTCAATTCAGGATGCCTATCTGCAATCACAACTTTACTTCGCTAATCCCTATCAATCTTTCCTCTTCTCTCTGTCTCTTACTATCAGTCTTCCTGTCGCTCGTTTGTTTCCCTGTTAATTATTTCTGTGTCTGTATCTCTAATGTTTTTGTCCATCTACTTTTTCTTGTCTTTTTTAGGGGCGGGAGTGATCAACTTTGATGGACAGGGTATAATCTCATATCGTTTTAAGGTACTGGATTTACTACCATAATGTTCTAGGTTATTAAAAGTCATACTGTCAAGCTCATTCTTAAATTCATAATTCTTTTTAAATTCATAATAATTTCTTTTTACAAAGCTGTAATTGAAAATGATCCATCTGTGGTGTGGAACAACCAAGTGGGGATCATGGTGTTTGCTCTCATGTGTGCAGGTGAAGAAGATGAAAATCATTAAAGATGTGATTGCACTGAGGTTCAAGACGTCAGAGAGCGAGGGTGTGATTCTCCACGGAGAGGGTCAACAGGGAGACTACATCACACTGGAGCTTCACAAGGCTAAGCTGCTGCTGCAAATAAACCTTGGTGGGCAACACGTGCATGCCACAATCTGGCAAGGAGATCACATCACTTAAAGTACAACTTAAACAGTCTTGAAATATTGGATATGAAATATCCAAGTGGTATGTCTAAGGCCAACCTTTACCTGCATGCAGCTGCACTACACTGGTTGTGTTTGCAGCACCATGACAGGTTAACAGAATAATACAATCATTATAGGCTTGACAATAATCCAACACTTTTGTAATAAAAATATATGCCCTGTCAGGATAACATTATCTTCTGTCTCGAGCAAAGATAAAGTGTCCAAGCACAGCTTTATACCCTTTACACTGTAAACAACAGCAACAACAATCCATAAGTGTGTGGAACATCACTCACTGTCGACCAGCTGTGTTGTTGACAGAAATGATGTAACCTTTAAGGACGCCTTACAGCAGCACAGAAGCAGCAACTGCAGTACCTAGTTTACAACTAAATGGATATCTGTTACTGTATAACAACACTTTGAGATGTTGAAAAAATGTCAGGTGCGTTATTTTTGGCAGGAAACAGTACCATAATGACTTTCATGACTTGTAATTCAGTTCTAATGTGTGTGGGGATGACGTAATTTGCAAACAAACAGCAGAAACTGTCTTTGCCATGTGCTGTATGTTTGACTCAACCTTACATTCCATAGTTGTGAAAAACTGTATGTGAACATTAAGGCAACCAATGTACAAGGTCAGTTTCCTGTGTGTAACGCACTGAAATGATTTCTAGGATATTTTAGCAAATCCCTGCCAGAAAAGTCACAAAGTGTGTTGTCATTGGTCCTGGTGAAGCTGCCCAGAACATCAAAACTATTTTCATTTTTCCAAGTGTTGCTCTTAAGCCTTAAGAATAAAAGGCATATTCACTTCTTGTTCACACATATTTAACTGAAATATTTTAACTCTGTTTACTACTTTATTTACAGTGTCCAAAGTCTGTGTTTTTGTAATTAACATTATGACATATTAATTACAGGCAGTAATCAGTACGGCTCTATCCTGGGTCATACCTCTGTGACCACCGGCAGCCTGTTGGATGACAATCATTGGCACTCAGTGGTGATTGAACGCTACCGTCGTAATGTCAACTTCACCTTGGATAGACACACTCAGCACTTCAGGACCAATGGAGAGTTTGACCACCTTGATTTGGACTACGAGGTGGGAAGAACAGACAGGATTATAAAGTACACAGTCACCGATAACCTTATAACATATACACATACATATTCAAACACAGACGCAGGAGGTGATATGGACATAAGCCGTATACTGTATATAGCTGTGAAAAGCATGTTTGCTGACATCGTGTTAATAACAAAACCTTTTGGTGCCAAATTATTCAACAGCTGTACATTGGTAGTCACAGGTGAGTTCAGTTATGAAAATAAAGAAGCAGCAGACCATGTAAGAAGTGGCCTGCCTGGGTCACAATGTGCACTTGGTTTAGTAAATCCTCACTTTACTGTAGAGAAGCAAAGTTCATTTGTTTATCCCCATATCATATACAGGGCCCATACATTTCCCTGCAGGCAGTAAACGCGGTGCTTTTGCAATTTTCCTCAATCTTAGTCTATTTGGTAATTTCCTCGCTCCAAACAAACACGCTTGTGCCAAGGTGGGAGGGGTGGCACACATGAGCCAGTGTTTATGCTGATTAGAGAGCAATTTTGGGGCTAATTTTGGCATGAAATTGCATTTGTGTCTCTATATCTACTGCTGTGCAAAACTAAAACTTAACACGATTAAGCACAATCTGTCACAAGCGCATTAATGGAGGAGTCTCACCAATACTGCAAACCACATTTGAGACACTGACTTCATGGAATGTCACTTGTATTCGGCTATAAGGCTCTGACTTCATTTCCCCCCCCCTCACATACAAGGAGTCTCCACGATACTAACTTCCCCCCTAGGCTGACTTATACTCAGAGCCTGCAGGTGGATGCTGGGGTGGGAGCTTTTGAACAGTAGCGCCAGTGGCAGCAACAGTAGCAGAAAGTGAGAGCAGGGCAGCAAAACACTTAGGGGAGCCTTGGCTACTTAGGTGCACTGCAATAGCAAAAAAGTGTGTTGCATATAGGTTTCAGGTTGACGAGCCTTGGGGCAGTATTGATGTTCATACAGAGATTACTGTATCTGCTAATGTGAGCAGTTCTCACATAAAATCAGAACCCTCCCAAACTGCTGGTAGTCTAGACAGGGTTGTCTGATCATTTCAGGCTTGTAAGAGACATTGCCTTATCTTTAATTATTAATAGTCTTTCTTTGTGATGCTTTTTTTCTTCCTGTTATCTTCCTGTGTCTCTGTGATGTTACCTGTCCTTATGTGCTGTACTGATTATGTGTAACTGCTCATCATTTTGGTCTTCTCTGTACAGTGCATAGATACCACGCAGGAAATTAAAATTGGTTTTACACTGTGATACAGTATAATGCTAATCCATAAAACTCACATAATTAATGTCAGACAGTAATGAAATGCAAAGAGTTCAGCTAATAATACTAAAACCAGGAAATGCATAATGGGTATGAAATGCACTTAATGTAATGTAAGTGTGTGTATGTATGTGCCACTGTGTACGGTTAATCCATATATGGGTGTGTCCATGTGTTTGTGTGTACTGATATGTTTGTCTCTTAGTGTGTGACATTTAGTAGGGGTGGGAATCTCTAAACATCACGATTTGATTTCATTATAATTCAGAGGGCTGCCATGTAATTATAAAACGATTATCGATGCATCATAGTTTTTCCATACAGGATTTCTGGATATTACCAAGCATTTCATTTGTGCATTAAAATTCAAAAGAAACATCTCCTCATTAGCTTAAAAGGAATTCTTTGCATCGCTAATTTGCTTTATAACCTCATCTTCTCCCTGGTCACCATCCTTTCCTTTGCTGTGCAAACTTTCACTGTCAGTCACTCACCCACACACTCTGTAACCTTTAGTTTTAGCACTAAGTGGGAAATTGAAATGAAGAAATGGGGCAGGACGAACCACAGTTGAATTAAACTGAAGCTGCTGAATTAAGAGATCTTCGGGAAAATCCATACAAAAGGATGAAAAAGGAGGTGTTGTGTGAGTGTGTGTGGTGCCTCTGTTGTGAACCCTAGATGAAGCCTGGTAGTGTTACTGTGGGAGTGAATCTCTCTACAGAAAGCAAAATTGTGACCTGTTTTCACTCAAAGTATACCAAAGTAATCCATCTAGTCCACACACTCTTCTTGTGTATGTTTGTGTTTACATGTTTTCATGTATGTATGTGCACATCTGTACATTTTCTGCTCCCATTTAAACCTGTAGACTAAATATCCAGGTGCATTTGTGTCTACCCTTGGCAGTAATTACTAAGACTACTGGAGCGTCACCACAGATACATACAAACACACATGCACATGCATGTATGCACACAGACAGACACATATCGCCTAGTAATTGCAAACCACCCTTCATCATATTGGCTTCCCTCAAAGCTATGTCTGAAAGGGGAAAAAAACCACATGTACAACTGTAGAAAAATATGGAACGCAGTTTACATTCTCATCAGTTCTGTGTCCTTCAGCGCGCTTCCCACCAGATGCCTATTTATTAGCCTCCATGTCCTCGCCTCAGTTCTCGTCTCATGGCATCTGTTCCCTACAAACCACTTCTCTTCTTCCTTTAATGCTTTCTCCCACTGCTTCAGTGGTCATATATATATATATATATAATAATAATATACATATATATATATATATATATATATATATATATATATATATATATATATATATATGTGACCACTGGATAGCTCAGTGGTATATATAAACTGACTTTGGTACAGGTGATCGTGGGTTTGATTCCCAGTCAGGGTGGGGGTATCCAGATGGACCCTTAGGGACCCTTCCTTCCTTACATGAGCTGATGTACGCCACAGCAACAGTGATCCTAGAGATGCTATAAGATGAACACCACAAGCCACAAAGAGCATTACCCCCCCATGGAGGTGCAAGGAAGGGGCTACCTAAGAAATACAACAAGCTGTCGAAACCTGTTTGGCAAAACAAGGCTCTAGAGAGCCTTGTTTTGCCAAACAAAGACTCACCTGCATACCCGCCTAAGGAGATACAAGGGAGAAGCAGAAGCCAGGAGAATAAACCGGATGTTCTCCACCGAACCATCCAAAGTATACTGTCAGTGGCAGGGTAATAACACAAGAGCAGATCCGCCCAGGGCTGAGACTGAACATCCCACAACACCAATGCTCTGTGGCAATCTCCCAGAACAAGAACCAGTAACCATTACAACAGCAGATATCCAAAAAACAGTGGCAGGTATGAAGAGCTGGACAGTACCCTGACATGATCCACACCTGCTGGCTGAAGAAACTAACTGCACTCCATGAACGCCTGGCAGCACAAATGAACCAACTGCTGATGGATGGGACCCACCCAGAATGGTTAATCCAAGGACGGACCATCCTGATCATGAAAGACCCCCAGAAGGGAACAATCCCATCCAACTACCGGCCAATAACCTGCCTCTGCACATCATGGAAGCTCCTATCAGGCATCATGGCGGCTAAGATGCATGGACAAAGCCCAGAAGGGAATGGGCAGTAATACCAGGGTAGCCAAGCACCAGCTACTGGTGGATAGAGCAGTCACTCGAGACCAGGCAGACCAATCAGTGCACTGCCTGGATTGACTACAAGAAAGCCTACCACTCAATGCCACATACATGGATACTGGAATGCTTGGAGAAGTTAAGGATCAACAGGACACTAACAGCCTTCATCAAGAACTCAATGAGGCTGTGGAAAATAAGTCTGGAAGCCAACTCAAAGCCAACTAGAACTGCGAGCAATTGTAAACGGGGTCCAAGCCCCCCGGCGCCAGTCGCCCCCCTCGCCCCGTGGAGGGCGCGCGAGTCGGCCTGGGCCCGCCATGATTAATTGTGCCATAATCAACAGGCCCCTGAGCCAAGGCAGGGCTCGTGGAGAAGAAATGACCATAGGTGTAAATGAAAGTTCCTTGCGGTTATGGAGATCAGAAATGAATGTAAGTCTATGGGAGTGTTTATTGATTTGGAAGTAATAACGTAACCTCTGCCATGAGTACGGGCTGGAAGTCCCAAGGTCAAAATGGAAGACACCTCCTAAGGTAGTTAGACTGACAAACTGGTGATAGCTAACCAAACAGACATCGTGTTGATCGACAAACAGCAGAAGAAGGCAGTAGTGATAGATGTGGCAATACCAAGCGACAGAAACATCAAGAAGAAGGAACACGAGAAGCTTGAGAAATACCAAGGGCTGAAAGAGGAGCTAGAAAATATGTGTAAAGTAAGAGCAACAGTGGTGCCAGTGGTAATCGGAGCACTGGGGGTTGTGACCCCCCGAACAGGGAGAGTGGCTACAGCAGATTCCAGGTAAAACATCAAAGGTCTCTGTCCAGAAGATTGCAGTCCTAGGAACAGCTAAGATACTGCACAGAACCCTCAAACTCCCAGGCCTCTGGTAGAGGACCCAAGCTTGAGGATGACAGAGGGGGATTTATATATATATATATATCAGGTGGGGGGGGCGTAATGAATCTAGAATATATGAATGAAAGTTTCACTTTCTGAATTAAAATACAGAGGAAAATGAACTTAACAATATTTAAACTTTTGAGATACGCTTGTATTACCTCTGAGGATGATATAAAACGTAATATAAAATTACATTAATTTTCAAAAACAGATAAAAGGCATTCTTAAAAGAATAAACACCTGTTTGGTTGATTTTCCCTGAAGTTTACAATTAAATGATTTAAGATCATTTCATCATCAAAAAAGAGATATCCTGTTTAATTGATACATCCTGGAGCGCACACAAAAATAACCATGATTAAGAGAGACAGTTTTTGCAAAATAATCAAATATGTTGCACAGTTTAATTGGGAATCATATTTTAATTCATCTTTAGTTAATACTTGCTTGCTATGAAATTTACCCCCGTAAATAAGGTGAACAGTAGGACAAATTACTTTTCAACTAATACTGTTTTTGATGCCTCAGTCAAGTAAATACGAGTGCTTAGTCTCATATGGTGATATCACATGTTCCATCCCCAGGCAGTGTGCCTGCGTTTTTGTTTTTTTGTTTTTTTTAATATACTGTTTATTAGGTCAATCTTTCAGTCTACAGGTTATGTCACATAAAACAAGTTCTTTTAACTCTGGAAATAAATGTTTGAACACAACTTAAACTTAGTTTACTCTCTTTTCAAATGAGGCAATACAAATTATGTACCTGGGTCATCCCGTGGGTCTTGCATATTTGTGTTCCCCCTCCCCTCCTTCACTACTCAGGAGGGATTCCCATTCCTGCAAGTCGCTCATCAAGGGGTTTGAGCTCCACTGTCCCCTTTCTTCCAGTGAACATCTGTCTATGTGCATTTTTCCATTGTTGTCTCCATGCATTGTATGTATTATTGATATGACTATATGACTACTGACTATATATATATAGGTAACTATGGGCATTAAAATGTGCGACAAGAACCTCGCTCACGTGCGACTCCTATGGACAGTTCTAAACATTAGGCCCCCAGTCCCTCCATCTTCACATTAATTTACACAACTGGCCTTAAGGTGGTACAGTATTTGTCATAGGCATATTTTATGCCACACTGAATTTTCAAAAACTGTTAAATCAACTACAAGGAACTCTTAATTTGTGTCGACTCTGGCAGCCCCTCTGGTGTTTCACCATATTGCGTCGTAAAGATCTGTCTAATGTGTGCATTTGTTTTAGAAGCAAGTGAACGAAAGACTTTTTTTTCTTTTTTAAACACAGCTGTTTATAGGATTTATAGCAATGAGCTAATGTATCTATTTGTGTGATTATTAGCTTTATGATGAAACAAAATACATCTTTTAGTACCGTTCATAACTTAATTGTAAGCCAACTAACGGATTTGGTTGCTAGGTAATAGTAATTTTGTTCAACATTCCCTTGTAATATAATTTTTTCATAATAAGCCAACAGCAAGATGAAGCTTGCCTCTGCACACACAAGGCCAGCAGTATCCAAAACCAGCAAAAACAGCAAAGCAAAACAATGTCCTTTTAACACAGTTACACCTAATACCATATCTATCCTTGACTATCATGACATTTCATTTAAGTCCATTAGAAATATTGTTTTTCACAAAAGGAAAGTCTGTGTCTTTTACTCAACTGTAAGACTGTGTTTACCAGTAACAATGCACGATTATTATTAGTATGGCATGAAAATGTCCATAGAAACTCAACAATAGCTGGCCTAATTGTATCATGGATTTTGAAACTAATTTTGGGATTTGTTGCAGTTTCTCTCATTAGACATGTGCATGTTGCTATTGTAATCACTGCTTGTTGGGGGAATGGATGAACATTACTGACAGAAGCATTTTAATTTCATGTTTTTTTGCAGTGTTCTAGCATTGGAGGAAGGAGTGAATCAAAGGAAAACTAAGTCTTAATTTGTTTTTTCCCCCTCTCTTTGTATCTCTTTGCTGACCGTACTTCTCTAGTTGAGTTTTGGGGGGATGCCATACAGTGGGAAGCCAGTGGGAGGAGGGAGGAAGAACTTTAAAGGCTGCATGGAGAGCATCAACTACAATGGAGACAACATTACAGACCTGGCTCGCCGAAAGAAGCTAGACACCTCCAGCTTTGTAAGGAAAATGTGCATGTACACACGCACACACATACACACAGACAGCTCCCATATAGAAACACATATTGCATACATAAACACAGCTCTCATTTGCAAACATGTAAATCTAAAGAGCTTGAAAAAACACTCATAAAGGCAGCTGAATACTAAACATGCTCATTATTGTCACACTAACTCTGTATATGACCTGAGTGAGGGGGCAAATTATTCACAGCACCAAAATACTTTAACAGATTCATAATTAATCAGATACAACTGACCCATCAGTGGCCTCTCCGTGTGTTTAGTTCCTGTCTTTGTGCTCCCTCTTGATAACGTGGCTGCCATTTTACTGCGATCTACAAAGACAGAATTTCACTGCAATGAGTGTGGGAAGGTTTTGGTTTCACCCAATCTCAACAGAATAAGAAACATATTAAGTGCCTTGCTTCTTCTCTTCAAAAGCATGGGACTCTGGATGGCTGCAGAATGTAACTTCAGCACATTAAGTGTTTTGCCATCCTTAAAATTAGTTACCGAGCAGCCTTTGATAGACTGTAATGTCTCAGAGCTCTCCTCTCTTCCCATCTCCTGCTCTTCCTCAGCAGTGGACATCCAGTGTATCTTCTTTGATCTCTGGTGAACTGATTGAACAAATGGAGGCACTAATCAAGTTTGTTAAAGCCACACCTCTAATTCTCTCACAGCCATTCATTTCTAATCAAAACAGATCTGCTCTCAAATTTTAGGAACACACACACACACACACAGGCAGAGGCAATCAGGAATCATCTATAGTTGGTAAGGCAGCTCAATACTGTGCTTTTGCTAATGATTTGTTTGAGAGCACAAGGTTGGAGAAGCTCAATGGTAATTAGTGCCTAAATTCCACAGTAGTGTTTGTTTTCCTCCAGCACATAAAGATTACCTGGGTCACTGTTTAACTCTGGTTTCAAATATAGGGTGAGCCAAAAGGAGCCATTTTTGTATTGTGTACAAACAACATCACGTCTTTGAATCTAGCTTCAGTCAGGAACATCTGAAGGTAAACATGCAAAGGCTAGATTCAACAAAAGCCTAGTGAATAAATACATGATTTCCTAAAGTGTTGGAGGCTCTTAAAACGTTCACAACAACTTCACATACAAGCCCTCATGCAAGGGATTAGCATTGTTTTTGATTTTTCTCTTTGAGAATCAACTGATTGAATGTTTTTTATTGTTTTTTTTAACTAGGGCTGGGCACGTTAACACGTTAATATCACATTAACGCATTAATTAATTAACACAGACAATTATCTTATCTCACGTTAACGCAGTTTTTATTATTATTATTTTGATTATTATTATATAAGTCCATTGCTCACTGGCTCTGAATACACATACAAACCAGTGGAGGGAGGCTTCAGCAGACTACACTGGATGCAGCGTGTGGGAGAAATAGATAAACAAAAGCAAGAAGAGCGATCAAATGCCATAGCGAAGTGAATAGCTAAACACTGCGTGCTGATTAGTATTGGGGAAGATATCGGTCTTAGGAACTTTCTTAAAATCACAACTTAGTCGCTCTATGGATAGTAACTATGGCTTCTGTGCACTGAACAGATGCAGCCTGTTTAATTATAAAATTATGCATAACTTTACATGATGGCCTTTGTCTAGTTTTGCAGGGATGCTCTGCCATGCAAATTCCCTCCTGTTGATGTCCTCTTTAGTAAGCAGTAATAGATTCTGTAAACTCCCAAATAGCGAGGATCAGTCTCTCTTCCAATGATTTATGCTGCGCATACAAAAAGTTCAAGACAATTCAACTTCGGCAACGGGCGTGTGCGCAATGCGAGCACTTCACCTCACTGTAACAGGGACACTTGCTACTGAATATAGACTTGTTCATGCTGCTCCCTGATAAGAAAAGTGTTTCTGCTGATACCTGTTCAGAAAAAAAAACAAGAAAAAAATTTATATACCTGTTTCTCAGAAGTTGCCTGTTATGATGTTATGATTGTGGCTCTGTACTCTAGATAAAAGGTGACGCCCTGGCAGTGGCAAATAGCTTTGTTTTCTATATTTGACTGAATTACATTAATATTTAAGTTGAAATTTGCAAGAAATATTTTATTGCTACTGGGAATACTGCTGGTTAAAAAAGCACTTTTTTTGTTTAAAGTGTTTGCAAAAATACATTATCGCAATTTTGTGTATAAAGCAGTATATTTGAATTAAAAGTGTGCATTACACTACTTTAGTATTTATTGTTTAATTTTGTGTGTAACTATGCAATTAATCGCAGAAAATCATGCAATTAATCACAATTAAAAATTTTAATCTTTGCCCAGCACTATTTTTAACATTTATTATCTCTCTTTGTTGGTGTTTCTCTCTCTAAATCTTCTTGGCAGCGTAACCTGTCCTTCTCCTGCGTGGAGACCCACACCTTCCCGGCCTTTTTTAATGCCACCAGCTTTTTGCAGCTGCCAGGTCGAGCCAATCACAACACGGCGTCTGTGAGCTTTCAGTTTCGTACCTGGAACACTGATGGGCTCCTCCTCTTCAGTAATCTTGGCGATGGCACGCTGGAGATCTCCCTCGAGGACAGCAAGGTTGTAGTTCATATCAACGTGACGGGGGCGACCAGCAACAACCGGGTAGACTTATCGGCAGGTGAGTTTGCACACAGACGCACCTACACACACACGCACACACTACAAAATTTTAATGCAAAGCTGTTTCTTTGCATTTAAGTAGGGCATTTTTGTTGTACTAAATAATAAGTTGCATTGAAACAAAATAGTTCAACTATTTATATTGACAATTGGCCAGGCATGACTCCTGTTGTATTATTTCCTGGCTCACATCCTGGCTCTTAAAAATAGTACTTAGCACTGTGTAGCATTTTAGCGTAGCTATCTTTGCTATGTACCAGCAATGGCTAAACTACCAATTGTGAGTACTTGAAACTTGTTCTATTGACATCCTTACTCTACAGACAGCAATTTATTTTTATTTAACCTTTATTTCACCAGGGAAGAAGACACATAAAGATTATTTTTTGGGCGTCCTGGCCAAGAAAGGCAGCAGGACAACAATTTTGACAGAATGAGAATATAATAAGAATATAATAGAATATAATTAAGACATCTACGATTTTACATAGACACAAATGTGACAGTAACAGAATTCTATAAAAACAGTACATTAAAACCCCTTCAAGCAACTAGATATATACAAATGGATTTCCAGCTTATGTAAAACATCCACATTCATCTTTAAAAAACTCCGTAATCAGGGATTTAAACTCACCAAGAGGTGCCAGCACCTTCAAATGAAGCGTCCTCTGTATTAAGTTCAAAGTAGATTGTGAACAATATGAGAAGGCAGTCTTTCCCAATAATGAATTCATCCTGGGAACTTTTAAAAGCAGTAGCCTGTTGGACTGAGAATGATGACTGCTCACCACAAAGCTAAGGAGGCTATTAATGTGGGTTAGTGCAGTTTGCATAAGGGTGCCTTATAGATAAAAAATACACAAATGTAACTGTCTCCATGTAGCTAATGATGGTCAATCCACCATTTCCTATGAGAAATGTACTTATTGTAAGTCACTTGGGACTAAAGCTTCTGCTAAATGCCCAAAATGTAAATGTAAATATATGGTGCTTTGGGCGTTTGGTACAGTTTAAGACAATACCCACATTTGGAAAATTGCTGAAAAAGGTAAGCATAGAGTAGGCGCATCTTAAGATTGAAATGAAACTTTATTTTGAACAAACTTTTCTTCTACATTTAATGTACCCATTAAATGTAGAACCCCTTTAATGGGTTATTTGTCTTGCTAAGGGACAGATTGGTAGATGGGCCACAGTGTTCTATTGAACCCAGGTCTCTCACACCAAAGGCATTGTCTTATCCATTGCACCATTGCCACCCCCTTCTATGGCACTTTACATTCATTCTGCTCCTATCCTACCACCTCTCTTACCCTTCCCTTCCTCCCTTCCTGAAATTTCCTGCCTCTTGTTTTTCTCCCCCTCTCTTTCTATTTCCTTAGACACACTCATTTATTCTGTCCACTGCTGCTTTAATAGGCCATTATGCCCAGGGGTAGGGATTATTACAGAGTTACCCTCTTGGCTAATTGGGCTTGAGCCTGCGATTACATCAGTATTACTAGAATATACAGACACGCAAACACAGACTCGCACACACTCAAACACATACTCCCCCCTTTGATTCTGTTATTAGTATCTCTAAGAAAGAATACCACACAGGCTTCTGGCTTCAGTGACACAGTGGGAGCTCAGTAGATTTGTAATGAAATGTTTAGTCCCTTTTAAAGGCAAACATACTGGGGAGAGACATTCAGATGGGCACACGCTAAGCAGGAGGGAGCGAGAGAGAGAAAAGAGAGGTTCTCATGGAGTTTTCTTTTTTTTTCCTTTTCCAGTGGGGATAGTTTGTTTATTGAGCTGTTTAGTGACAGGTTATTCAGACATATAATCAGGCATTTGCTTTAAGGTCAAATCATCAAGACTTACTCTACAGATTTCTTTTTCATTTGCAACTTCTAACCCATTTCACTTTTCAGCCATCCAAGTCTGACATGCAGACATTTATAGCACATAGTAAATCACAGAAAGTGGGATCACACTGGTGCAAATGGGAACTAAGGGGCTACACAATACAACAAAAGGGAGAAATAAGTTTTAATGCAAGACATTTACTGCAAACATCTTTGGCTTTTGCCAGATAAATTCTAATGGATGAGTCAATTATTATAACATTAGAAATGTGCATACAGTGTACTATGAACGCTTTTTTTGAGGCCCCCCTGATCTTTAATTTTTGTCTAAGCGGTTGTCTGTAATGGGAAGTGTTTAGATAAACCACAAAAGGTGAACCATTGCACAGCAACTCTCACCACCACCTGTTATTTACCACAGTGCGAATATGATGTGAAAACTGGTGAGCCAAGTGTTTAAACCATTTCCCACCTTCTTTAAAATAAAACACGCTGTCTTGTCTAATAAACCACATTAGCTCAAGATGGATGCTTTAATGGTTGAACCGTAAATATCTTTTACAAACACCCTTTTGGCCCTCAGTAACTGGTTTACTATTTAAACCTTCATTAGCCAATTTTTTTCTGCCAACACAGGATCAAATGACTCCCTGGAAAGTGAAGGACTTGCCAGCACTGTTATTTCCACTAAGAATGAGCAGCCTAGTTTGCAGCCTTTAATTCATTTTTGATTTGCTGTTTCGTACAAAGTGGAAAAGACATCTATTACTTAGAGCCCAGTTTCGAGGCAAACATCTAACAAGGTGATGAGACAATGATATTAGTTTTTTTCAGGATCAAAAGGGCAAACTTACGCTGGACATTTCACAATTGGAGACTTATAAGACTCCAATACAATGTCCAT
This sequence comes from Lepomis macrochirus, assembly GCA_024633595.2. NCBI lineage: Eukaryota > Metazoa > Chordata > Actinopteri > Centrarchiformes > Centrarchidae > Lepomis > Lepomis macrochirus. Next base: position 23,725,150 of record JALXJV020000011.1, on the reverse strand, counting down.
GTTGCTCTGTTTCTGCTCTGGTAATAGGATTTTTTAAATGTAGTCAGACCAGTGCTTCTCAAACTTTTTCTCTCATGACCCCCTTTCATAACTCAAAAAAACCTCATGCCCCCACCCCACCAACACCATATGTAAGCAGATTGAATTTTTATCAATTATAAAAAATATTGGGGGACCAACAAATACCAAAAAGGAGCCCAGTTTTATTCAATTGAAAGAAAATAAATTATTCAGGTCAGCATGACAGCATCAGTAAAGTGTTTTTTATTTCCTTACATAAATCATCTTGATTCAGTTTACAGTACTTACTACAGTAAAATAATAAATGTATGACCTACAGAGACTAACTCCCCGTTTTTTTGGTATCCCTTAATGTTTTGATAGCTATTTAAATAGATCAGCCAACAGAGATATGTTGAAATGATGTGCGTGACAATGTATAGATTTGATTTGGCTTTGTGTGATTTTGGGATTATGTTTGTTTTGTGTTTTTTTTCTGCGTGTAAATATAATTTTAAAAATATCCTAAGAGGGGGATATTGAGGTCTCAACCAACGTGGCAGTTCATCAGCCTTCTTTATGCATGTACAGTAGAGCTCGCCTGCTGCTAAGAACACACACAAAGTCACCCCCCTTCTGCATCTTGCCCTGAGGGTGTTTGTGACCTGAGGAAAACATCTCTGTTCTCCTTTGAGAAAACTTCCATCATTCCATCCACTTCCTCCTCTCAAGCAGAGAGACAGAGGATTAAACGAAAGGGAAGACGAGGCCTCTGAGAGAACACTCTAGATTAGACTCTGGGTGTCTCCTTAACGGTATGTGTGTGTGCGTTAATAGAGAACACTTAGTTGTGATTCCTGCAGGGTCTCTGAACCAATTTTTCCATCACTTTGCTTTTACTTACTCATTAACACTCCAACTCTCTTCTCTTCTATTTTGGTCTCATCACTCATATGTTCAATTACAGTATACAGCAGCTTTGTTAGGGTGGGTCTGGGAAATGTTGCCATGATGGCCCTACAGCAGGACTAAAGTATGTTTTGATATGTCCAGATGTAACTCAAACTCCTATTTTCCACATTAACCTACCATGAAATGATCCAGTTAACCAAAGCCAGTGAAAAGGGCTCTTTGTACCTGATACAGATAGCTGGTGAGTGTTGGTATTTTTTTTGAGTATGTGTATTGAAGATGCTATCGTCTGATCATCCTCTTGATTAATTATCGAACTATTGGGCACCAGCATTGTTTCCATGGAAACAGTACTCACCGTCTCCAGTGCTTTTTTCAGAGACAGAGAAAATCTGATTTCCTAAGAGGTGCTCATGCCACAAAGTGAGTAAATATGCTTTTGTACTCCTGTTTGGTTGTCAGCAAAGACAAAAGATGTAAGGAGTGATAATCTATCTTGATTAATTAAGTATGTTACTATAGCTTCAAGAAATATGAAAATGGGATTTAGTGCTCTGCACCTCCTCGTGTGTGTCAAGGTTCCTTTCTGTGCTTTTCTCTTGTATCACTTGCATAGTGTTATCATAAACATAAATCTCTACAGAAATCACTAACTTTTGTATACTGAATGTATTAGGTCTTTTCACTCTCCAACTGTTTGTATATGTTATGCAAGAATACCTCTGGCTTCTGTTTTGCCCTCTTGCTCTCCATCTAGTTTGCACTTATTAATTATTTTCGTCATTATTTCTGTAAATTGGGCCTTTTGATAAGTCAAGGGAAATGTCATCCCATAAAATCATTCTCAGTGAGAGGCAAGGCTCGTTGCAAAATAGGACAAAGCCAGAGACAGCATAAATGGTTTGATTCTACCACCTTTAAATGCAGAAATATTTAGCTATGTTAAAACAGTGAGAGTGTGTGTGTTCTTGCATGCATGCATTCACACCCACCAACAGAAGGAAGAAGGAAGTAATAACATCAGTTCCTTTGAGATGCAGGATTACTATCAGTCACACATATACACACACAAGTTTACTTGCAGAGTCCAAATAGGAAGCATTAGGCATTACAATAATGGAAAGGCCTGCGGCACAGATTTGAGGGGAAATAACATACTACAGTCACCCCAGATTATAATGTCCTATTGTTGCATTCCCCCCAAGTGAGAGAGTGTGTGTGTGTGTGTGTGTGTGTGTGTGTGTGTGTGTGTGTGTGTGTGTGTGTGTGTGTGTGTGTGTCTGTGCCTGTGTGCATTTGAGTTTGTGTGAAGGCAAGACTTAATATGTGGTATTCTTTGAGTGGCTGGCATTTTGTCATCTATAAAGACATACAAAGCTCTTCAAACCACATTGGGGGACCGAATATTTAGGAGTGGAGGAGATAGGGGAGGATAAATTCATGAATGCCAGCGGGCCCCATAAATTCATAGCTGGCAAAATGCGTTTATACTGTACATACAAGATCAGTATGTAATAGAAACAGGTGGGAAACAAGAGAGGAGCAGTAAGGATGAGAGAGGATTGGAGGAGAAAGGAAAGCAGGCAGAAAGAGGAGCAGAACGGTAATGTTACAGAAATAATATCCACACTTGACAGTCTTACAAGGTTTTGTTGCACTGTGTGATATCCCCAACGCGTTCCCCAGAGAGATGAGAGACAGAAAAAAAACATTCAGAAACAGCCATGAATAAGCTTTCTTGCCCATGGGTAATGTGATAATTTGACAATTGTTGTATATTACTTTCTGACATCTATGTAATCAGCTTCAACCTCTGAGAAGTTGAGTATTCACCTGGCATCTTTTCTACTATAATGACTCCAATGTTTTCCATGTTATATGGGGACTCATCGTTAACTGAGCTCATGTTACTGTTACATGTTATTCTTACAAAGAGCATCTCTGCAATCTTTTATGCAGTTAGCAAGTCATTTTTCTCACTCAGGTTAAGATTAAAATCACTACTGTTTGACCCTCTTTCCTTTAAGTTTTTTCCCTTTTTCTCACCTTTGCTCTTGTGTATTGTTGACCCTCACATGGCATTCTGAATTATAATTTCTTGTTTGATTTTGTTAAAAAACCATCAACAAAATAATTTTAAACTCGTTTTTAAATTTGTTTTTTATTTTAGCTTTCTCTAGCTCTCCCTTACTCTCAAAATTGGATCAGTCTGATTCTACTATCTGTTATCAATCATTGGTCTCCATGGCAAATATAGCTGAAATCTCTAGAAATACAATATCTGCACACTTAGAAATTAGAGAGATAAACACAAACACACATCTCTTTGAAAACAGCAGGATATCACTTGGTTTTGGTTGGTTGGGAGAAAGATAAACTTGAATCTGGTGTTGGCTTTCTGGATCCTCTCTGGGTCTTGATGCCCTGTATTATAGAAACATCTCAAGGAAAGTGCTCAAATGTTTATGACCTCAAATTATAAACTCAAATGACGAACTATGAGTAACAAATAGCAATAAAAGAATGGACAAGGGTCCAGGAAATGACTTCTATTTGCTGACTCAGACTGGCAAAACTATTGATAATAATAATAATAATAATAATAATAATAATAATAATAATAATAATAATAATAATAATAATAAATTAATCAAGTTAAATGCAAAGCAATCCATCCTCCATGACATAGATGAAGAAAACACTGCGTTAAGCCAGCTCTATCATTAGATATTACATATCATTTGCCTGTGTTCTCGCTCTACACATCAGCCACTTTCTCTGGCACTGAGGTTGAGTCTTGGTGACAGTCAGCTCCACCTTCTGTTCTATTACCATGTTTTCTACTATTTCAGCTCAGCCCAGATGCCAGGAGTGGTGGTGCTGATACGCCCACGTGTCTGTTGTCAAACCCTTTATGTTTCTTTGGCACTCCTCTGTATACCTCTGTATTTCAGTCGGACACAAAAGCATCAGTAAAAGTAACTGTCCACTGTTTTGGTTCACTTTGGACTTTCACTGTGTTGATCAGAATCAGGTTTATTGATTGCCTAGTTTTCACATACAGGAAATTTGCCTTTGTATGTTGTTACATAAGAAAACCTAATAAACAGAAAATATAAAGAAAGATGAAAGCAAATACTGCAAGTCCATCCATCCACCGTCAACCGCTTATCCTCACAGGATACTGCAAGTCAAGAAACATAAATATAAACTGTATAGTTGACATTTAAATATGAAAAAAACATACTTTTTTGGCCCCACTGTTTGAAGTAGGTCATGTGCTGATGTCACATCTAGTGTTACCATAGTAACAGGTGCAAAGTACACCTAGTGTCAATACTGTATGTATCTGTGTGTTTTTGCATGTTTGTAGGGCACAGACATTTTTCGGGACAATAGTTCAGTTTAAAAAAGAAACTCACCCCTGATGTTGTCCACATTCAGCCTGATGTTTATATAGTCATTCAAAGTATCTACCAACACCCACACACTCAGTTCTCACACATGTGCACAAACACCCAGTTGATGTGCATACAGAATGCAGAAATGTGATGTTTTATGGTACACAGTACAGTATAAAATTAACTTTAAGCCACGGGGTCAAAAATGTTCATTTTACTAATTTGTTTAAATAATGTATTAATTTAGTCTAGAACTCCACTGGTCAAAATGAGCAAGGAAGCTGTGGCTTTAATAAATAAATACAAATACTTTCTTTACTTATTTGTTAATGCTTGTTAAATGATATTCATAGAAAATAGAACATAAAAGTGTGTTTTAAATGATGGAATACATATGGTTGAAACTTCTCATTGGTCCTTGCAGCTCAATGTACACTTTTAACACTAACTTTTATTGTAGGCTGATTGCTTTGGATTATGCTACTGAATGGGGACTGTTGCAATATCCTATATAAAATTCTAATTAAGTTCTTTTAAATAAAATGATCATGTCTTATTATGTTATCTTTCTATTTGGCTGAGATAAAATGTAAAAAAAAAAGATTTGGTGAAAGCATGAAGAAAAGACTTATGCATATCAGTTTTACATAGGGCAACTGAGCCACTTAGTCTAAATCAGGGGTCGGTACATAAGTATGTAATGTGTTCAAGTTCAAGTCATTAGATGGTGGGCCAGAACATTGTCAATTGACTGTTAATATTCCATTATTTACTGTGTGTGCAATTAGCTCAGTTTGTAGTGCACAGGAGTCCCATTTGGAGGGTTGTGTGTTCAATCCTCACTTGCTGCTAGTATTTTCTTCCTTTTTCAACAAATTGATTGTGAAGAGCTCATATTACATATTACATCACAATTAAGCATGTGCAGGAGTGTGTACATTCCAGCGATTGGTCCACATCAACCTATGGACACCCCAGTATCTCCAGGCAGAGGAATTTCCTGCTTTTCTCATTCAGGGGAATCCCCTAGCCCATGTTTTCTGATAGCTTTTTCAGAGATGTGTCAAGCAAGCCAGAGACTCTTTTGAATTTCCTTCAAAACTTTTCAAAGTAAAACCTCTCAATCAAAAACAACATAAAGTACTGCTGCAAAAATGTTCTTGCACTTTTATTTTGTAGGCACAATCACTTAGGTGTAAGTGATTATGTGAGTAACTTTTGCTGTCACTGAGATCTGTTTCAGACCCAGCCGCTTTAATTATTATTTTTTTGCTGCCATCAAAGTAATCTGGCCAGATATTGTTGCTGGCAGGCCAGCTTTGGCCCAGGGGCCGCCTATTATCGATGACTCCTCAAAGTTAATTCTTCTGTACACAGACTTGTACACAGTTTTCAAGGAAAATCAGTTCCACCCATTTTATCACTGGTATTGTTTTTAAATGCCAACTTTCTCTTGTTTTTTATTTGGAATTGCACATAATAATACTCATTGTTAATCTTAACAGGAAGCCATCAGCGCCTCCACCAATGTGTTCCTGAGCAAGACACTTAACCTCTAGTTGCTCCAGAGGCGTGCAACCTCTGACATTTATACCAATTGTAACTCGCTTTGGATAAAAGCGTCAGCTAAATTAATGTAATGTAACATTAACGGCTTTACACTTTGTTCCCATACATCCCTCACACTTGATATTTTATTGCAGGACAAATGGAGGAACAAAACTTTGGGAAAATTTGCAAAATGTCTCCTCTTCCTTTCACAACAGGGGCCAGTTAAGAACAGTATAGCTTGGTGGTGTTCATGTACATTAGTTTATTTAATCAATTGTTGTAGCATATAAGAGTCAACATCTTTCAATTCAATTCAGTTCAAAGAACTTTATTATCTATTAAGAAATTCAGTCGTGCTGAGCATCAGTGCATGTACCGTTCCACACACTCAGCACAATATACCACACACACACATTACATATAAGTTATAAACAGTTCTAAGTAAAAACGTAAGTAAAGCTTGCAAAGTACAATAAATGCATAATAAATAGGCAGTAAACATTAAAAAGATTGAGTTAAAATAGATAAATAAAGAAATAAAATACATCACCATTCCACTCACATACAGACAGACACATAGATGAATAAGTTAATCAACCATTCGTTTCTAATGGATGCAAGCACAAAACTTGTAATATATTTATTCTTTGTATAAACATTACTTCATCAAATTGAGGTAACCAATGACACTATTCTCAAAGTCTGAATTAAATTGAATGTAATTGACCACTGGAAACCTCAAGGCCTTGGTGAAGAATCAATCTATACTTGAAAGTTACACAGGGAACAGCAGGAAACCACTGAAGATGTTAAAGGCTTGAAGCATCATAAAGGCTAAAGTCTTGTTGGAGACCATTGTTAGAGACCACACTTCCCTGTTCCAGCTGTAGAAATAATGCATTTGCAATGGAAATATAACCATTAGGTGCCTCCGAAATATTCCATTTTCTTTTTTTTACTATTATGGTATGAATTTACTCCCGTCCATTGTCTGGTCTTGTCAGTGCTGAAGGCTGTGAATTATATGTATCTGATTCCTTTGACTGGTGCAGTGAAGATACCTGCAGTAGAGAATGAGAGAGGTCAGCGTTGTCCATCTTTATGACAATATTGCGATGCTTGTGGCAATGCTTAACTGTAGTTGGGTTGTAAGCTCTGCCAATATTCATAAAGATTACTGTAGATGAGGGGAGTTTCAGTTTTGAATGGTCCAGTCTTTCTTGTAGTGGGCAATCCAGCAGAGAAAACCAGCTTCGGAGTTTCTCTAAACATAGCATGGAAACATTTAACTTAAAGAATTAGATGCCAAATTGTCGTATTTTTTTAAAGACACCAATAATAGACTGCAGAAACAAATCAGTCATCAGTCATTAGTCATCAGTGAAAAAAACAGAATAAAAACATCCAGTTAATGCATATATGTTTGTAAGTGTGCAATTCTGGTCGCTTATCAAAATACCTGCAGTTGTCCTTTCCATGTCCAATTTGTTCTTGGTGAGCTGTAGTTGAGTCTTAGAAATATTCAGCTCTTCCCTGAGAGCTGTCACCTCCTTCTTCTGCTCCTGCTCCTCCTCACTGGTCGTCACTCTGGAAACCAGGGCTGCAAATAACAATTTGTTATTGTGTATTAGTGCTGATATGCCTGCATATTCAACTTAATAACGCTCCATGAAAGACTTTTATATTGACTTATCCCTTCTTCTGGTGTCTGGTATTGTAGGGTTTTTTTTCTACGAGAAGTTCAAACAGTAAGCTGCAACAGGCTTTGCATTCCAGCCATTTTAAAACAGATTAAGGAGACTGTGAATCTGATGTTTTTCTTTTAGTAGTGGTTTTTATTGAATTAATATTTAAATTGTTTGATCGCCAAAAAGTATTTAGTCTTTTACATTTTTTAAGTAACTGATGATGAAAGTAATCATAATCAACATCATAGTTGTTGGTAGCATTTCCTACCTGTGTTCTCCTTCTCTAAAGCAGCCACTTTGTCTCTCTGGGTTTGCAGTTCAGCTTTGGTGTTCCTCAGTTTCACCTTCTGCTCCACCACCATGTCTCTCAGAGCTCTAAGCTCATCCCAGATAATTCTCATCTGTAAACCTTGGTCACCTTCTCCTCACTCTCCTTGAGCCCATGTTGTAGACAGATCAAACAGCAGCACCAGCAACAGAGTAACCTTCATTGTAAAACTTCTACGTTCTGGAAATACCTCTAAGAAATGAAATAGAATCAGGCGTTCTACTTTACGTCTCAGTGACCACGGGCGTTGAGAGCAACAGTGGTCAAAGAAAGCTCTTCTTTGTCTTGGGCGGAGTTGCATAAGACGGCCCTGCCTGACCATATTTAGGAAGGTAGTCTGATGCAATGTCCTCAGCTGTTTATAAAAGAATGATATCCCTTTTATTAGGCCCGAGCGTGAAACATGCTCAAACCCTAATGAAACTGAAGGAATTCTTTCTTTGTCATAATTAATTGCATTTTTAGCGGACTAAACATGCTCGAAAACTCATGTCCACTCACGTTTCATATGTTATATTCTTACATGAGCACTGTTACTACAGATTAGATATTAACAAGCATACCTTTGCCCTTGTGTACTGTTGACGATGACATGGCATCCTGAATTATTTTTTGTTTGTTTGTTTGAGGTTGTAAAAAAAAAATAATTAAAACTTGTTTTTAAGTTTTAGCTTTCTCTAGCTCTCCCTAGCTCTCAAAATTGAATCAGTGTGAATCTACTGTCTGTTATCGAACATTGGTCTCCATGACAAATATAGTTCAAATCTATAGAAATACACTCTTACACATATAGAGATAAACACAAACACGCAGGCAGGCACACACCTCTTTGAAACCAGCAGGATATCACTTGGTCTTGGTTGGTTGGGAGAAAGATTGAAACTGGCATATATGACCTCTGACATATATAGCAATTCTAAGTTGCTTTGGATAAAAGCAGAATGAATTAATGTAAATGCACCTAAAATATAGTTTTGTCTAGTGCTTAATTTTACAGTGATAATGACAAACATGATAGACGCCATCTACACTGCTCAAAAAATAAAGGGAACACTTACACAACACAATGTAACTCCAAGTCAATCACACTCCTGTGAAATCAAACTGTCCAATTAGGAAGCAACACTGACTGACAATCAATTTCACATGCTGTTGTGCAAATGGAATAGACAACAGGTGGAAATTATAGGCAGTTAGTAAGACACCTCCAATAAAGGAGTGGTTCTGCAGGTCGTGACCACAGACCACTTCTCAGTTCCTAGGCTTCCTGGCTGATGTTTTGGTCACTTTTGAATGCTGGCGGTGCTTTCACTTTAGTGGTAGCATGAGGCAGAGTCTACAACCCACACAAGTGGCTCAGGTAGTGCAGCTTATCCAGGATGGCACATCAATGCGAGCTGTGGCAAGAAGGTTTGCTGTGTCTGTCAGCATAGTGTCCAAAGAATGGAGGCGCCTCCAGGAAAGAGGCCAGTACATCAGGAGATGTGGAGGAGGCCGTAGGAGGGCAACAACCCAGCAGCAGGACCACTACCTGCGCCTTTGTGCAAGGAGGAGCAGGAGGGGCACTGCCAGAGCCCTGCAAAATGACATTCAGCAGGCCACAAATGTGCATGTGTCTGCTCAAACTCCATGAGGGTGGTATGAGGACCCGATGTCCACAGGTGGGGGTTGTGCTTACAGCCCAACACCGTGCAGGATATTTGGCATTTTCCAGAAAACACCAAAATTGGCAAATTCGCCACTGGCGCCCTGTGCTCTTCACAGATGAAAGATGAGCACATGTGACAGACGTGACAGAGTCTGGAGACACCGTGGAGAACGTTCTGCTGCCTGCAACGTCCTACAGCATGACCGGTTTGGCGGTGAGTCAGTAATGGTGTGGGGTGGCATTTCTTGGGGGGGCCGCACAGCCCTAAATGTGCTCGCCAGAGGTAGCCTGACTGCCATTAGGTACCGAGATGAGATCCTCAGACCCCTTGTGAGACCATATTGCTGGTGCATTTGGCTCTCGGTTCCTCCTAATGCAAGACACTGCTTGACCTCATGTGGCTGGTGTGTGTCACCAGTTCCTGCAAGAGGAAGGCATTGATGCTATGGACTGGCCCGCCTGTTCCCCAGACATGAATCCAATTGAGCACATCTGGGACACCATGTCTCGCTCCATCCACCAACAGTCTGTGGTGCACCACAGACCAGGAGTTGGCGGATGCTTTAGTCCAGGTCTGGGAGGAGATCCCTCAGGAGACTATCCGCCACCTCATCAGGAGCATGCCCAGGCGTTGTAGGGAGGTCATACAGGCACGTGGAGGCCACACACACTACTGAGCTTCATTTTGACTTGTTTTAAGGACATTACATCAAAGTTGGATCGGCCTGTAGTGTGGTTTTCCACTTTGATTTTGAGTGTGACTCCAAATCCAGACCTCCATGGGTTGATAAATTTGATTTCCATTGATAAATTGGTGTGGATTTTGTCGTCAGCACATCCAACTATGTAAAGAAAGGAATATTTAATGAGATTATTTCATTCATTCAGATCTAGGATGTGTTATTTTAGTGTTCCCTTTATTTTTTTTGAGAAATGTATTTACCACAAGTATGCAGAGTTAGAGCACAGCTTAACACAAAGGTCTGACTTTTCATGTGCCCAGCTACTTAAACCTGTCACTGTATGAACTGAGTCCATCAATGAAACGAGTTAAATGCAAAGCACATCCACCCACCATGACATAGATGAAGAAAACACTGCGTTAAGCCAGCTCTATCATTAGATGTAACATTTTATTTGCCTGTGTTCTTGCTCTACACATCAGCCACTTTGTCTCTCTGGCACTGAAGTTGAGTCTTGGTGACAGTCGGCTCCACCCTCTGTTCTATTACCATGTTTTACCTCTTTCAGCTCAGCCCAGATGCCAGGGGTGGTGGTGCTGATACGCCCACATGTCTGTTGTCAAACCCTTTATATTTCTTTGTCACTTCTACCTCTGTATTTCAGTCGGACACAACAGCATCAGTAAAAGTAACTGTCCACTGTGTTGGTTCACTTTGGACTTCACTGTGTTTATCAGAATCAGGTTTATTGCCAAGTATGTTTTCACACACAGGGAATTTCCCATTGAACGTTGTTGTGTAACAATAAGCATAGTAAATAGAAAATATAAAGAACAATGAAAGCAAATACTGCAAGTCAAGAAGCATAAATATAAAATGTATAGTTCACAATTAATAATGAAAAGATATAGTTTTTGGACCCCGCTGTGTGAAGTACTTAAGTCATACCTGGTGTTACCATAGTAACAGGTGCAAAGAACATCTTGGGCCCTATTTTAAAGATCTAAGTGTATGGCTTGAAGCTTGTGGTGCAGTTGCGTTAGAGGAGAAAAAATGGTCAATGCACCAGGCGCATGGTTCAAAAAGGGTTGTACTTACTCTGAATTGTAGATTTACAGCAGGGAGGGGGATTTGGACAGAAGTGTGGACGTGATATAAAAACTGTCTCTGATCATGAAGCCTAATGTTACCCTACAGCTCTGTGGTTTATCAGTAAAGTGTCAGAACTTCACTGTAGACTGGAGTCTGTCAACAGACAGACTCTGTCTCCTCTATAAAACATCTGGATCCTCACTGCCCTGCATTATTATAAACTCTGATGAACCTGTCGTGGGTTACATCGCCCTCCTACACTGGTTTCTTTGTGTGTTTTCTTGACGTATTAGTATTTTCTTAAACAACTTACTGTCATGATTAGAGGCTGCAGTCATTTTAAAACTTTTCTATGTGCGGAATAAAGTCACAACAAATACTGCGGAGCATTTAAGCAGCAAAACAAAATAAAACTGAAGTTCTGGACCTGATATAACTGTACAGAATAACTCTTCAGAGGAAACTAAATTCAACTTTTAACTTCTGAAATAAATTAGACGCTCCCGATGGAGCTCAGGATGGATCAGGAGGACGTTGGCTTTACTCTAAACTGTTTTACTATATGAGTCTGGACTGTGTGTGAGACCTTTTGTATGTGTAGAAGTACACAGAACATGAATTAACATTAGATCCTGACCGATCCTGTTGGTGTGTCGGGAGATTTTGATAATCAATGAAGTTACGCTGCTGTGCCTCGTGCATAAATGAACATAGTGTCTCTACCGTCAGAGTAATGCACCCTTAATATAATAAAAAACTGTGAAATGCTACGCTGTTGACTTTAGACATGTTTCTTTGAGGGGTCAATTGTGCGATCGCTTTCTGCTGCCTCAAGATAGCAATGCGACAACAATTTGTCTGACCACACCTCTTTTTTAAGACCAACATTCCCATGGTCACACTCATGGGTGCAAGTGCCTTTGCTATTCATCTGACATATTTGTTAATTAACACTTAGAGTACAATCTACCTTTAAGCCACAGGGGTTACAGTGTTTCATTTTACAAAGTTTTTTAATAATAATTATAATGTATTAACTTAATCTAGAAGACCACTTCAGCCAATATGGGCATAGGGGGCTGTGGCATAGAACTAATACATAAAAATATTGACTTTACTCAGTTATTAATACCTCTTCATGTTTTTCATAGATAATATACTATAATATTGTGTTTTAAATGCTGGGAAACATATTGTTCTTTCTTCGTATGTTTGAATTATGCTACATTACTACACCATATACTACTGTGCCTGTTAGGTTCACAATTACGAGAAGTGCTTTTAAAAAGAAAAAATCTTAAGTCTTGTTATGTTATCTTTCTGTTTTGCTGAGATGAAATGTTTTTAAAACAAGATTTGGTAAAAGCTTACCTGAAACTGGCTGAAGTCGACAAAAGCAGGTAAACACACAAATGCTCTATTTTTGACATTCTTATACAGTTTTACATAGAGCAAGAGAGCCATTTATGACAGACTCACAATAGAAGACGACAATCAATAAGTGAACTTGGATGTTGTGATCATGTTACTGTCAATTTCTTAGCTGTTAGCATTATTTATCCTTCAAACATACCAGTGAGTAGTTCAGCGGTTAATTCTACTGTATTGACTGGTACAAAGTTTGCAGGGAAAATCAGCTCCACCAATTTGTTCAGTGGGATTGTTGTTAAATGCTAACTTTCTTTAGTTCATTTTTAAAATTTGCACATAATAATTGTTAATCTACAGCTTTACACTTTGTTCCCATACATCTTTCACGCCTGATATTTCATTACTAAATAATGGAGCAGCAAAACCTTGGGATCCTTCATGACAGTGGGCAGTTAAGAACAGTATAGTGTGTTGGTGGTCATGCTCATTTGTTTATTTAAATAGTGGTTGAAGTAAGAGTCAGCATCTTTATTCTGTGTATATAATTGACTTAATTAAATTGAGGTAACCAACGATAGTATTCACAAAATAAGAATTAAATGTAATGTAACAGACCACTGAAATGTGCAGAAAACACTCAAGGTCTTAATAAAGATAGACAAACTATATCTAAAATTACAGAGGGAACAGCAGGAAACCACTGAAGGTGTTGAAGGAGCTAGCATTATCATAAAGGCCACAGTTTTGTTGGAGACGCATATAGACGACACTTCCCTGTTCCAGCTGTAGAATTAATGCATTTGCAATGAAAGTATGACCATTAGCTATCTCAGAATTATGCAAAATCCTTTCACTATTATGGTATAAATTTACTGCCATCCATTCCCCATTCTTGTTGTTGAAGGCTGTGAATCTTATGTAGTAGACTCCTTTGACCGGTGCTGTGAAGATACCTGCAACAGTATCAGAGAATCAGAGAGGTTGTCCATCTCTCATACACATATACAATGCTTGTGGTAATTCTTACCAGTAGTTGGGTTGTAAGCCCCTCCGATATTTGTGAAGACTCTACTGTAGATGAGTGGAGTTTCAGTGTTGAATGGTCCAATCTTTCCTGAAGTTGTCAAACCAGCAGAGAAAGCCAGCTTTGGAGTTTCTGTAACCATAGATTGTAATAATACAGGATAGAAGCAAATGGTTAGTTTCAAGGGAAAGCAATAAAAACAACCAGTTCTATATTCAGACTGTTGCTGTTTTAAAGTAGGCTGTCTCCAGTTAAAGTTTGTATGTATGTAAGTATGCATTTCTGGTCTCTTATCAAAATACCTGCCGTTGTCCTTTCTATCTCATCCAATTTGTTCTTGGTGAGCTGTAGTTGAGTCTTGGAAATATCCAGCTCTTCCCTGAGAGCTGTCACCTCCTTCCTCTGCTCTTGAGCCTCCTTCTGACTGGTTGTCGCTCGCGAAACCAGAGCTGCCAGTTCTGCTGCTTGTACTAGAATCAAGAAAGACAGTCATTTTTCAACTGCTCTTTCAAGATTTTTTTTGATTGCCAGTTTGAGTCTGTTGTTTTGAATCTCTTAATTTTAAATTGACAATACTTAATAATTAATATTAATTAATTCACTTCACTGAATTAATATTTAAATTGCGTCAATGCTGTCTCAAGTGTGCAAAAGCAGCAAATTCTGAGCACATTACATATTACATACGTTATCACAAGTAATGATTACATTGACTTTACGTTTAGCATAATCTAGAGCTGAAACAATAAGTCATGGATTAGTTCATCACCAGAGATTTTTTTTGCAAAAATTTTGCTAATCATTTTATCACACATGTCTCTGGCTTTCTTTGTGTTGTGGACTGCTGGATGGAAGAAAAAATAAATAACTTTACACGTGTCTATGTTGTCATGAACATTTTCAGACATTTCGCTGACCAAAGGATTACGCAAGAAAGTAATTGGCAGAATTTGTTTTTGCATCCCCAACATAAACATCGCAGTTGTCTTTGATTTCCTACCTGTGTTCTCCTTCTCTAAAGCAGCCACTTTGTCTCTCTGGGTTTGCAGTTCAGCTTTGGTGTTCCTCAGTTCCACCTTCTGCTCCACCACCATGTCTCTCAGAGCTCTAAGCTCATCCCAGACATTCCTTGTCTGTAAACCTTGGTCACCTTCTCCGCCCTCTCCTTGAGCCCATGTTGCAGACAGACCAAACAGCAGCACCAGCAGCAGAGTAACCCTCATTGTATAACCTCACCCCTCTGGAAAAACCTCTAAGAAATTAAATGGAATCAGACTTTTGTACTGTTCTACTTTACGTCTCCCATTGACCAATAGTGTTGTGAGTGGTCAAAGATAACTCTTATTTGTCTTATGCAGAGTTGCTCAAGTGGGCCATCCCCGACCTTGTTTAGGAAGGTAGTATGATGCAACGCCATCAGCTGTTTATGCAAGAATGATTTCCCTTTTATTTAAAACAGTTTTCAAAATGACCCCCACACCAACAGAAAATGACTTAAAAGGATTAAGCACCCACAAAAAACATTTAACATATAGTTGAATTAATGAAATTATTTTACTTTAATTGAACAGTGCTTTTCTCATCATTTATATTGTTTGTGCAGATGGCCAGTAGCTGCCACTGGACTTTAGCATGTGCATATTATCTGCATTAACAGAAAAGCCTTGGCAAATGTAACCCATTGAATTAATGCCTCTGCTGACATTAAAAATAAATGGTACTCTTAGATGACAGTGTGTTTTTAAAACAGAAAGCCTTGGAAGGAAGTTTTATGTGACCTCAAAAGTTGTTTTACAAGTTACAAGTCCCAAAATGTCATAAGAATATCTGGGTCAAATGCTTTTCTAAAATGATATAATTACTTTAGGTCAACATTTCATTATTTATGTGAAATCAGTCTCATCCTTTCTGTTGTTTTTATGGGTTATTTTTCAGTAGGGAAGACATCTTTGCCATTGTATGGTGACTTTTTTCTTTCTAATGAGTATTCAAAGTGATGGTGTGAGATGAGTGAACCCGCAGTGCAATTTCTTCATTTTTATTGAATTCCAAACAAAAACAGAGCAAAGTGACCAGTCAGCCTTCCACCTTGTTATCGGGGCCCCTTGCATATGAATGACAACTCGGAAGCAAGCCATTAAACAGTCTTATCGAGTCAAATCTGAACAATTCTCTTCCTCCTCCTTCTACTCTCCTTCATTATCTGCATTCTTTTTATCTGTGGCAGACAGCCGGCATGTGCGCGATTTGAGCCTGTGTTTGCCGTGTGTGACACAGAGAGAGAGAGCACAACATATTTAATGTGTGTAAGACTCGTTTTTTGTGTATCTGTGCTGTAAACATTCAACACTGCTATCACTGATAAGCTCATCATTCAAAGCTATTGCAGGTGATGTAAAACAGATGAGGGTACACAAGGTTACACAGTACCTATTTTCCATTACGTTCAAGAGGTTATAGAGAGGAACGGGAGTGGAGTAGAGAGCTTGGTCATGATTACATCAAACTGATATACAGTCAGAAATGTGCCAGCAAAGGTGCACATCAAGGTCACTTTCTACCAGAACAGACTTTTGCTCATTCAGACAAAGTAGGTGCCATGCTCTAATTCTTACTTTTCAGTTCATGACTTCTCAAGTTCAACAAAAATGCTACATTAAACTATATCATTGTATTTGACAAAGCTAGTACGGAATTGTATGTATAATCATATACAGTGTGTATGTGTGTGTGTGTGTATTGCTTGCGTGTATTTGTGCATATTTAACCAGCATTGCCCTTAACAAGGCCACAGTGGTCACACCCCTCAGCAGGTGGCCATCTTGGCTCTTAGCTTCTTTGGTCAGTGCCGTGATGACACACACGTACACACACATACACACGGGCGCCCTGCTGATGAAGATTAATTAGTATAGACCCCCTACTGACATGAAAGCCAGGGTCTCCAAGTGCATTTTGAGAAGAAAAAAAAATATCTGAAAGTGTGTGTTGTAGACAGTGAAGAAACGCGAAAACTGTTACAAACCAAATGCACTAAGAGAAGCTTGCACATTCTCTTACATAAGTGGGTCAAATGTATTGACACATGTAGCGTGCTGAATGTGTTAACTTACATTCAGATCCATGGGTATACGCAATCTGCTGAGACTGATTTGCACGTGACCGTACCTTGAACTTCGCTACAATGTCCGCACCATTGATGTATTACCGTCAGTGAAGCACTGAGCTGAGCCGAATTGAAAAAGACGGACAACACGGCAGATGGCCACAAGAGGAGAGGGGTATAAAGCTGGAAAGAAAAAAAAAACGAAAAGTGAAATGCAGAAATACAAGACTGGAAATAAAGACAGAGATATGGAAAAAGAATCAGGGAAAGAGAAGGATGCGGGGAAGGAAGGATGAATAGAGATTGGTGTCAGTAAGAGGTGATGTATAGAGGAGAGGGTGATGAGAGTGAGCTGGCTTCTCTCTCGGCTCCAGTAGTAATGTCCCTTTCCAAAACATCACTCATATTTAATGGAGCACAGCTACAAGGGAATAGAGAGAAAAGGAGAGCACAAAACTTGCATGCACGAACACACGTTGACATATGCAGACAACGCCACACATTACAGACGTGTACGCACTTGCACAGAGTGCTCAAAGTTTGCCTGCACAGACAGAGAACACACATACACACAGGCACACATGCACTCTGGTACTCAGATGCAAACAGGGTTCTCTGAGAGTTAATGGAGTTGAGACACGAGGGCCTTGAGACTAGATGCTGCACTCTACTTGGAAAAAGTGGAGAGAGGAAGACGGAGTGAGAGGACAAAAGAGAAAGGAAGAATAACTCTCACACATAAAAATACACATAGAAAGAAGAAGCAAGAGGGGAAACTGTGGTAAAGGCAAGAAGATGATCCTCTGCTGAGCTTGTCTGAACTCTGTGTGAAGCCACATTCGCCAGGCAGCTTGAATGGACACATAAAGCAGGGCTAAAATACAGGGGTGCAATGATTGTGAAGGGGAAAAAATGCTGTATGACAAAGTAGAAAGTAAACAGAGAGAGAGAGCCACACGTCACAGATAGGTATCTTATCTCCTCACCACCCACATGCCTCATCCATCATGAGTCACCCAGTCATCTTTTCCTTCAATCCTAGTCAGGTCCTTGACATTCTCCTATAACAAAGTTAACTTTGACCTGGGAAAAGGAACCTGTCTTGAATATTTATCATTACAGTAAGCTAGAAGAAAACTCAGCAGCTACAGTCAAAACACAAGGGTTGTACCTGTTTGTTTTTTGTTTTTCAATTTAGAGTTCACAAATGAATGAACATGGTTCTGCATTTTTAATAGACTTGGCTATGGGTACATTTTTTTTTGCAGGAATTCAAATTTATTTAAGCATTATTATTGAATCATTGGAAATTCAGTCAGCCAAAACCAAGAAGGTTTTACACTTACAGAACACGATGTTTATAATATAAACTTGTGTAAAGACACTTTTGTAGTGTGTGTCCTCTGAAGACATTCTTGTCTCTGCCCCGTCCAGGTTCAGGCCTTAACGACGGCCAATGGCACGCTGTACGTTTGGTCGCCAAGGAGAACTTCGCCATGTTGACAATAGATGGCGAGGAGGCGTCTGCTGTGCGCTCCACCTCACCTCTCACCATCACCACGGGAGGAACCTATCACTTGGGGGGTAAGGGTCACTCCGGCACCATCAACCACAGATCTGACCAACACAACACAACTTTCACCTCCACCTCTGTTCAACGCTATCCCGTCTCATTCCTCTCCAGTGCCTGTTACAGACTCAGTGGGAGGTACAGAGTTCACTATGCTTACAGGTAGAAAAATGGGACAGTGTCAGAAAATAGCTTCCAGTTTACAACCGTTTTCATCCCGGTTGCGTTTCAGACGATCCTGACTACTCATTTCATAAATTCTGCAAAATATTGTCATGAATCTTCAGTTTTTGTTGTGTTGACTCAAATAACTAACATTATGTTTTGTGGTTCGTTGCATACCTGCTGCTTATTCCTTAATTAATCAAAATAAGCCAGGGACACAGAAACCTTTTAAACGACATGATAATTAATCTGCTTTCACTTTTGAGTAATTTAATTTGGTCAGTTAGTATAGAAAAGTTTGGTGGGAAAAGCAGACAGAGCTCAGTGAAACTTCTTATATGAACTGTCTTATCCACGTGTGTGTGTGTGTGTGTGTGTGTCTGCAGGCTAAATATGTCTGCAAATCATTTATCTCGCTAGAAATCTATATCCCAGTGGCCAGAGTTCAGGAAGTTGCTCACTTAGCAAGAGCAGAGACACAACTAGACCACCAGATAGACACACAACCATACAGGGCGAACACATACCAACATAAACACACACACATGCACAAGCGGCACAATCTGTCTGAATTAGGAGGACGCCAGGTTAATGATGCCAGACACCGCTGTCCGTCTGTTGGAAGATGGTCCGTATCTAACAGATGTGTGTGTGTGTGTGTGTGTGTGTGTGTGTGTGTGTGTGTGTGTGTGTGTGTGTTGGGTGTGCGGGCACCTGTATGAAATTACAGTAACTGTGAGAGATAGTGCGGACTCTGATGGCTCCATCAGGCCACTGTCCCTCTCTCCCTGTCAGGATACACTCCTCCATCAAGCAAAAACCATTTCCCCAGCCCAGTCAATAAGGATCAACTCTCTCTCTCTCTCTCACACACACACACACACACATACACACACACACACACACACACACATCCAGATTCTTTTATTCTGTTGTCCATCTTAATTTACTCCTTGCTGCTGTTGAGTGAACCCCCCTTAAGCCCAGGATGAATCTCTGACTCTGTACTTCTTATTTATGAAATCTAAGCTTGTGAGACCTTGATATGCTAATTACATTTCACTGAAGAAGCGTTGTGTTTTTGTATGCATCTTTTAACTCCCTTTTTCAAGTTATTTTTCTGGGGTAATCATTGTACTAAAGTGTTGCAATGCATAGTCATTTAATATTAACACTTTTTATTATTGCACGTCTTTTTCACCCCAACTTTCTCTCGATTATTTCTCTTTGTCTCTCCTTTCTTTTTCCTCCCTTCTGTTCTCTCCTCTTCCTCTAGTCTCTGTTTTGATCCAATTGGTGATTTATTGATTTAGGTAAGCTGAGTTGGGAATCAATAGTGGCTGAGAGTAGAGGATCTCTGTAATGTCTTTACCCCTTGAAGAGGGCAGAGGAGACAGACAGGGAGAGAGAAAGGGAGAGTTAAACTGAAGAGAAGACAGATAAAAGGCAGGGACAAGGAGAAAATAGAGACAAGGAGTGAAGTAAAGTTTTTGGCTGGGAAATTTCAAAGCTAGCAGGTTCATACGTGAACATACAGATTCTTTTGTTTCTTTCTCACGCTGAGAAAACAATCTTGCACGTAGCTTTCACTTGCATCTTCATACACAGATATACTCACTCCCACATACATGCCACCATTCAGAGAGGTACAACTAGGTTCTGTCAGTTCCACCCACCCCCCCTCCTACTGACAGAGGTAGTGTGTGGGCTGATTTGGCAGCAACTGTGACTGGGGTTTTACTCGTTAGCTTCACATGCCATAATGAATGCTGTGGAGCAGGGAGACTGGTGGTACTGTAAACACAAGTTGCAGGGGATTCAAAACTGCTGATTATTACTATGGCAGTACAAACTGATATTTAGGCCACTGCGTCACAGGCAAGTGGAGTAGTTTTAGGAAGGCATTTATGGAACCGTTTCAACCAGTTCATTCTTAGTTCAGACTTGAGATTTCTGTTTTCTTGGGGAAAGGTGTGTATGTGTACTGTTGCAGGTTGTTTTTAGCGCGGAGAATAATTTTAGCTTTTTGACAGTCGGGTTTGGATTTACTTTAGATTTATACGGCATCAGTCCTCCAATTTCATGGCCTGGTTTTATTTCATGTCACTCGGTACCTTGCTTCCCTATTATCACAGATAATGACAATGACGGCCTGGAGCCATCTGAATATGTTCATATGTAGGTTAGTGTGAGCGTGCATGCCCCATGCATGAACGGGGTGTGTGTGGGTATTTTTTAACCACATGCCCTGAAACTCCCAAGCACACATGCACACACTTAACTCACAACTCAGCCAGAATATCTACAAAATGTATTAAAAACACTCCACCCCTTCCCATTCGTGGGCTAATTTCCATCCCAGCACAGAGGTAACAGAATAATATAGTGATTGTATGAAAGATAGTTTAGCCTTCAGCTTGCCCTCAATTACTCTCTCTGATCGCTCAACTTGATGAGTCAGAGGCCAGGCGCATTAAGCTGTCCTAAAGCTCTGTAACAGTATTCCATCAGCACTTTCTATGTGACTATATGCCACAATAAGCAGAAACCCTCAGTATCATGAACAGCCCGTGTCCTTTTATACGCAGAACGAAGCTTTAGATAATTGCTTAGAGTCATTTGTGTCGGTTCAGTCATCCAGGTAGCCATCTGCTCACAATCTCATAGCTTTAAGGCATCAATCTGCTGTGTTTTCATTGGTAATAGTTGTTGATCAGTGACCACAGACTGAGCCAGACTTCATAAACAAAGTAATGCCGCCACTACTACGTAATCTGACTGCATCAAAATTACATGGCTCTAAATACACTCATTTTGACAATAGGCATATGTCTCCTGTTATTTCTGTTTTAGGTTGTCCTCTCATCATCTAATTGTGGTGCATGTAGTGAACATATTATACTGTTTGCTCAGCATGAAAAATTACAGCTTGTAAGCTGCGTCCAATGTAGCCATCTCATGTACTACAATAAGGGTGGGTACCATTGCACAGTAGAAACCTTCCTTGGAAAGAGGAGAGGGAGAGTTTACTATCTGTCTGTTTCTGTGTTCTCCATTTTATGTGTTATTTTCCCACTGAGGCTTAATATTTATTAAGCATGTCCAATTGCTACGTTAAACCAACCGATACTACTTAGTATTGTATTCAAGCTTCACATAAGCAGGGATATACTGTACATTAGTTATGCACAAACTTACACACACATAGTCTGAACCCCAGTGTTTTTTCTGACACTAAAAGTATAATACTGTATGATTAAAGTGAGAGAGGATCAGTGCAGCTGGGTAACAGGTGATTTTGCTATTAAGGCATTCAAACAAACACACATACGCCCACACAAAGGTCGTTGACATGGAGGTATTGTGTGAGATGATTATCAGTCTTTAATCAAACAGAGAGTGAGTGAGTGTGCATGTACATGTATGCTGCAGTGAGCTTACCATTTAAAGTGGACAGAACATCACCAGTGGGACATGATTACTTTTTGTGACCCCCAGGTCTAAAACTGTGTCTCCATTAAATGCGAAACATGGAAAGTAGTTAGCCAGAGGCACGTAAAACTCTCTCACTGCCTTGCTCCAAAAATATAAAGACAACCAGTGATGATCATGTCTGAGCTGAAACATTTTTGCTATAAAAATGTGACACTACTTGAACTTCAGCTTCCCTTCATACGGAAGTTGATCTTGTAGATTTTATTAAGTACTTTAATGCATAAATACTCTATTTAATTAGAGAAGAAATGTTTTAAACATAACAGTGCTCCTTAATGCTTTTAGATTGCATTAATATTTATACCATCGATGTCTAATATGAAGACAAGCATGCTGACATAAAAATATTTGCTAATTAAGGTTTTAATTACCCTAATAAATTACCTACTTTGCATAAGTGGTTATGTTTAATACATTTTGGTGACTGTGATGGGACATTATGCAACTGAAGTGCCATTCCCAAAGAGTTTAAAGGGTATGCAAATTATGCTGCTAATACATTTTCCTTTCTTTACTTGACTTCCTTATTTCTGTCAACTTCTTGTATTGAAACATTGTTTTGCAAGCGCAATTTTTATGTCAGCTAATATAATAACGTTATAGAAATTCCTTTATGCAAGCTTTATTTAAAATAAAAAGACAGATGTTAGGTGAAAAGATGCAAAAACAAATCACTGTGACACGTTGAAATCAAGTATTACTTGAAAACAGTCACCATTCACAAATGTTGCTTTAGATATAATTGCCCTGTCTTTTCTAAATTCTGTCGCATTAAAATTCACATGGCACAGCCTAAACCCAAGGTTACAAAGTTACAGGATATTTTAGATGGTGCTTCAGAGGAAGGAAAAGAAAAGGCTTTGTCATCCCATCCTCAACTATGCCCTTTTTCTTAATAGTATTCTTCTCATCTGTTTTCTTTTCTCCATTTCCTCCTTAACTCATTTACTTCATTCTCTCCAATTTCTCGTTTTATCATCTCTTCTTCTTTGGTCCCCTCATCCTCTCCTCTTTCCTCTCATCCACCTTATCCTTTTTTAACCGGGTTGACTCCTTCCTTTGCCTCCCCTCTTCTCTTCTCATCTCCACCCCCTCTATCCTTCGAGCGTCTGCTTTTAGAAGCAGCCTCCTGAACCTAAAGCCTATTTTACGGGGAGTAGTTTCTCACTCCTGACGCTGCGCTTAGAGAAATTAGTAAGTGACTGACACGAGACATCCACAAATTGAATTTCTCAAGAGGGAAGACAGACGGACGCTCACACAAACACACACACATGCGCATGCACAAGGCCATAAAGTCATGCTCTTTTCTCCGTGAGAACAGGGGACAAATGAATATACTAATGAAGGAGTAGTCAATTATGGGACGTTCCGCCCTGCAGCTTACTGGTTGATAAAAAAAGGGCCTTCTGTGTTTCCTTTATTAGTTTTGCAATCTCCACTCCCTTAACAATTTTAAAACTCTGCTGAGTTGTTCCAAACGGTGTCACAGCATTTCTTAACGTGCTTCGTTTGTCATCATTTTGTAAATGTCATGTTTTCTCTCACATTTATTTTATGTGCATGAATAAATGACAGTGTTATGGTATTTGACAGTCCTAAACTTTGCCTTTCCATTACAAGCTACAGTGTTCTATGATACAAAATATTTCTAACCTTTTAAAATAAAGTTCCATTATGCTGCTTGGACTCCAGTTGGTGTATTTGCTCCCTCCAGTACAATTGTTCACTTAGCTGTAAAGACATGCAGTGTGAATTAATGCTCACTGTATACGTATTGGTAATAATTGTAATATATAGAACACTTCCAACCATGCTTCTACATAGTGTCACCTCTCCCTCTTCATCTTAAAGCTTGTGATGAATTAGACATGAGATTCTGACAGCCATATTTATCAAAGAGCAGCCTATGCTGTCTGTAAGTGTACACTGTCTACTTGTGTGTATGTGCATACAGTCTTGTTTATGTGCATATCTACCATGGTGGGTACAGCTTGTCCTTGACATGTGTGCGGTAATGTTTGGCACGCTTGCATGTTGTGTTATGTTTGTTTGACAATGCTCTACAAGGTGCTCTAAGTGTGTATTGCAGTTTTACTGTTTTTCTTTTTTTTAACATTTAAGGGAAATAGCTCAGGGAGAAATAGCAGCAGGTGGTCAGTAGATAAGCACAATATTTCCTGGTGTAAATTTGGATTTTGTGAGAATCTAAATATTGTTTTTGTCTCGTCTGAATATGTTTTTTTTTGTTGTTGTTGTTTTTTTTTTACCTCTGAGCATTTTGGCTGATTTCCAGCCTACCTCTTCTGAAAGCAGATACATCCCCTTAAATGTGTTGGGATGTGGGAACAAGTGTTCTGTTGCTTGAGAGCCAGCCGTGCCAGTCAGATGTGTTCAGGTGGTAGAGAGCTGGTGCTGGTCTTCCTGTTTGTATTGTAAGAGAAGCTCTTTCAGCATAGCAGGGGGGCTGTGATAGAGCGCCAGCAAGACTGCAGGGGATTATTGCTGCTGTTCCAGATCCTGAGGGGTTAGGGAGATAGAGTTTTTGTTTATACTACAAATTAAAACCCCACAGCATTGTTGCATTCAGTGGGAAAAAATAAAATGCGGTCAGACATTGTTAGCTTAGATTTAAGCTGTGTGTGTGGGTGTGGGATAGCTTGAGGATGTACAGATGTATGACCACATCTATGCCTCGTTTGCCAAGTGTTTGTCTCTGTCAGATTCCACCTCATTAATACTAGTCTGTATCTTCCTCTGTTTGTCACTGCTTCTATAACAGCGTTCTGAATGATTAGATGGTACATTTTCGGAAGGCTTTAAAGAAAAATTGCTTCTTCGTGGGGAAAATGTTCATAGGAGGAGCACTGCAAGACAAAATAGCAACAATGTATTAACATTGGTCATGGCCTTAGAGCGACAATGAAGGAAAATATGGTGATTTGACTAAATTTAAAGCATGACTACTGTCAGGATGCGTTTCCTCCTCCTCGTATTTAGCCAATTAATATTCACTTGGTATGCATATTATTATAGTGCAATGCCCAAATGAACATTTATTTTGTTAATCAAGTAACACAGGGGAGCTGTCCAGCACAGATTAGAATTTCTCTGTGGGTATACAAGGTTAGGTGGTTACTTAAAAGTACTTTTAAATAATTGATTTACATACAAGCAAGTAGTTTGTGTGGTTTCTGAACATGTTTGTGAAACATGTTCAGTTTGACCTCAAACGAGCAGAATATGAGCTAAAAACAAGTGACATCCAAGTGGGATATTTTGGTAGACTTAAATTGAGTAGGCCGACATCACATCATTGGTGTAGATAGAATAACAGAGCAACCAACCCCCTGCTAGTTTTCACGGCCTAGCAACATACATCCATGCACCCATCCATCGTTCCATGCATTGCTCCGTTCGTTCTGCCAAACTGTCAGGAAGGCTGCATTCCCTTTGCATTCATATGCTATCCACAGGACACAAAGCGCTGCCAGCCAGCTGTAGTCTGCTCTGTTTCCCATCTTCTCTCTCCCTTTCCATCACTCCCTCTCTGCTCTCTCTGTCTGTCTCTCTGTTTCCAACTCCTCTGGAAAGACAGCAGACAGGTGTGGCAGGAGGAGAGGCAGATGGCAAGGATGACAGGAGAAACTTTTTGGGGAAAGAAATAAAAATCAGAAGAAAAGGATGAATTCGCCACAAACACATACACACACACACACACACACTTTACTTTTTTGCTGCTTTATTTTCTGGCATGTCAGCCAACTACAGTTGTGTTGGCGCACACACGCACATAGTGCGAATGCCCTTTATAATACGACTTTTTGATGCTGTGGCCTTGAGGCTAATAGGTATGCTGGAGAGTGTGACAGCTTATAACATCACAATGATGGAGATGTCATTGAGCGGCAGTGTTTTATGTGTGACCTGTGTGCTTGTGGCAAAGATTGAATTCAAGCCCCTCATCTCCTATATCTGACAGTTCCTATACACTGTAATAACTCCTGTAGATGTTCACACACACAACACGGTGTACAATACTCACATATAGTATATATGATGCATGAAGACAGATTTGTACATAAATGAAAAAATACACATACGCCTACCATATATCCGTGGACCCGCATTTGTGCACAACATTTAGCATGCACACTCATACACACCATGTACGCACAGTTTTGTCCTAGCCTTGTCCCCGTTTCAGTCAAGGCCCAGTGCGTCCTCTGGACGGGCCATTGACTCTTGTATCTCATATACTGTATATAGTAAAACCTACATGTCCTCTAGTCTATTGCGGCCTTAGCACTGGTATTAAGGCTAATGGGCCTTCTGGATAAGCTCTAAAACTAAAGGACTGATGAAGGCTCATGGCTTTAAAAAGTGACAATAACTAGGCACTGGCTGGGTCCGTTGTTCCTCGTCAAGGATAATGGTGTTGTTATATCTGATGTCTACTTCTACAAAAGGTCTTCTTTCTGTGATGTGTTTTAAAACGTGTATCAAAAGAATCTATCTTTCCTTGTTTATTGTTGTCTTCCCACATGCTTTTACTTCTTGCTGTGCATCCCTTCTGTTCTTTCTCAAAATGTTCAGTATTCAGTTGGTTCATGTCCAACTCTCTGTGATTTGGAATAGTAAAGGAATATATAATAGTTTTGTTGTGTGCTTTTGTGTGTTTCTTTCGCTGGTTTCAGGGTACTTTCTCCAGACACTGTTCCCACCATCCCAGCGTTCCTTCCAGGGCTGCATGCAGGCAATCTTAGTGGACGACCAACCAGCTGATTTGCATGCAGTGGAAAAAGGCACTATGGGAGCTTTTGAGAATGTCAGCCTAGACATGTGTGCAATCATAGACAGGTAAGAGTGACAACTGCTGCATTTATGCACATCCACGTAATCATTCATAAATGAAAATACTGGCACTAAAACAATGGGTCATAAGTGTCATAAATCAAATGGTTTTAAATTGGAACAGTCAATAACCAGAGTCCCTGAATTCATATCCAGAGATATATGACTCAGGGCTCTGGTTGTTGTGTGTATGTAACTGCACAAGAATGTGCTTGTGTGTGGCCGTTTTTTTGTGTGCTTGTCATACTGATAAATGGATATAAATGATGGGGTGGATTCTGAGTGTAGGGGGATGTGTGTAAACAGTATATTTTATAAATTTCAAACTGAAATAAAATAGTAGGTTTCATCCTTGGAAAACACTCAATGATCTTAATCAAACATCAAAATGAGCCACGTATTTCATTGCCAAGTATAACAGAACTGAAGATCCTGCACAGCACATCCCAATGTTGGCTCACTGGAAGCATTCATTACAACTTGTTGACATTTCAATTTATTTCCTTGTCATAGACTAGACAAACACAATGGGACTGATTTGCCATATATTGAATCATCCATGCCTTAGCCCAGTTGGAGTGTTGTAGGTTTTTTTACACTGAATCAGATGCCTGTGTGCAAAACATTCAAACTCTGGGTACTGGTTTAACCTTCAGGGAATAAGTCAAGTCCTATGTTAAATAAGAGTTAGAGGTTTTCAGGTAAGCAATGGACATGAAGAAGACTTGTGATCATTAGAAATTGCATGAATTGCACAAGGTGACTGGGAAGTTACAATTAAAAGTTGACCTTGCTCCGATTGGAACAGTATTTTCCCTGAACTGAGCGATTTGTTTTCAGGTCAGGTTTGTCGATAACACTTACCTTCATCCATATCCTTGCCCAAAGATATAGACACCAACTGCCACTGCTTGATACAGATCAATTTTGTCCTCACTTCAGGAAAGGAAGGCTTGAATGGCTTGCTGGGATAGTTAATTTTAGACTACAGCCAAGGCCATATGCAATGGTAATACAGATTTCCAAAATATTATACACATTTTAAAAAGCTGTTTATGTGTCAAAATGTTCCTATCAGTTTAAGTACAAAGCATTTTCAGAGCATTGTTTGCCATAATGAAAACTATTAGAAGTTCCTGTGTCTGTTTATTTATGTATTTAACCTTTATTTAACCAGGAGAGTACCACTGAGAATAAGAACCTCTTTTGCAAGGGTGACCTGGCTAAGACAGGCAGCAGTATATAAAAAATACAAATACATAGTTACAGACAAATAACACAGAAGACAAGTAAGCTAACATTTCATAAAGTCATTTTAAATATTTTTTTACAATCTAAGTGCCTTTACATACTGTATTAAGGCATCTGCCTCTAAGTCTTTAATTTTGGATTTAAATGCATTTGAGTGCTTCTTTTGTATTTTGCAACAACAGAATGGATTTTGATTGACTGCCTTTGTTGTCACATGACTTTGATATTATATAATAGTTATTTGTTCAAAGGTCATACTGTAAGTGCTACCTGATAAGCAAGTTTAACAGATACATAACTGAAGCCTGGCCTTTTATTGTAGAAGTACTTTAGCATAAGTTCCAGGGTTGAACCTTTAATAATTGATTTTTTTGGGACACTTGGGGGCAGTGATAAACAAGCCTTGAACACAATTTGGAAATATTATCACATTTTAAGTTCATATGCCAAACTTAGCATACAGTTACTCACTTGACACACCCATCAGACAGGGAGCAATATTAAGATTTATTTGGAGTTGTGTTCTGTCCAACTGACAAATGAATGTCCAACATTCAGCTCTGTATTTGGTTTCCACCAACTCCTGAGAGAAATATCTGACTCTTGTTGTATTTCTGTCCAACTGATAAATGTATGACCAACATTCAGTTCCTTAGATGGTTTCCACCAACTCCTGAGTAAATATCTGGCTCTTAAGTTGCTAAACTTGTGATGTTCGTCAGCTAGTCAATTACTGTATGTGCCTGTTGCCCTGGGCAGTGGATTTTTAGCGCTCTCTCGCTAAAAACAGCTGCCTCCTGTGGCTGAAAACAATGCTGTGAGAGCAGTGGTTCTAAATGCTAGCTGTAGCTCGCAAAACCATGACAAGTTAAAACACACTCTAAAGCTCCATAGAGCTGACTGTAACTACAGGGTTGAGTGATGGTTCTCTGTTGGTTAGCCACTATGAGGAAGCAACCTTCTGTTATAATTTGTTTTTCTTTTGCAATGCTAATGTGATGTAATGTAGTATGAAATTTTTATTGTAGATTGTGGTGCATTAGCACGGCTGTGAGTAGCTGCCAACAAGCTGACTGTGGTCAGATTTCTTGAACAAAGTGTTGTGAAGGTCCTCAATTGTCCACAACAGTTTCGTATCCTTGCTGCTTGCAGTATTGCCCATCTTTATTACTTCAAATGTTGTGTATCAGCCCTGCAGTACTTGAGGGGGGCCCTCTCCTGCCATGGAAGATGAATGGGTGCAGTACCATCTAACTAATCAGAATGTCTTTGAAGGCAGTTCAATAGCCCTGTCTGACCTCCTTTTGATCAATGCCGTTCCACTGTGGGATTCTGTTTAGGCAGAGATGGTGGAAGAAGCAAAACACACACACACATCCCAACAGACACACTCTCTTGCTGACAAACACAGGCGTAAGGCTGTGTGCATGCAAATTCTCATATTCCACAATGTCACTGTCATTCTTTAAGGGTGCCACTACAACACATGGCTACATGGATATGTTAATGGCTCATAAAAGCATACACACACTCTAGAGGGGCTCCATTCTTTCATAGATTTTCCTTTTTTTCTCATACACAGGTGGAGCATATATAGTCGGTGTACTCCAGTGCTCACAGCTTGCTGATCATTGTGTCTTTTGTGATTGTCTGTGCTCATCAATCGTAGCCCATTGTGAAGGCACAATACCATTTTATCTGCACTTGTTAGCCTGCTGAAGCTACAATGCATCATGACATATTTTGATCATAGGCATATTAATTACTTTTTTCATTTGTAGTACATGCAATAGCATGGTGAGAGGGTCACGATTTGATACACTTTGAATACCAAAGGGTGGGATCAGTGCTCACTTTAAGTAGGTAAGAAAACTTCATTTGTATAGTGCTTTTAACAGACATAAGCCCCACAGTGCTTTACAAATTAACTAGCATAGAAGGAAGAAGAAAGAAAGTGAGCACCTGAGGAAAACATGAAGAAAAAATTCAAACTAAAAACGCAGTACATAATAAAAATGCATAATAAATAAACAGTGTGAGATAAAAAAAATATAAACACAATAAATACATAGTATGCCAATAAAAATACACAATAAAAACACAAGATGGAGACCTGGTGCATATAGGTTTCCCAAGCGGCTGTCTAAATGGAGAAACCTTTAGCTGCCGATCGAAAGAATCCACAGATTCAGCGGACTGTAAGGGTGCTGGCAGAGTATTCCATAGTGTAGGGGCGACAGCCTCAAAAGGTCAATCACCACAGGCCTTAAGGCGAGTAAGAGAGCAAGCTGATGAATAAGGTAAGGTAAGCACAAATATTCAAGCTTTTATGATTAATCCACTGAAACGGACCAGTGCAAGCTGACAGGCAGGTTAGCAACTTTATCATGACATTTTCTCTCTTTACAAAGACAAGTGTTGCAGTATGAGAGTCCTACCTGACGAAGTCTTCATGTTACGTGACTAATTTGATTATATTCACAGAAAGTATAAAACATATTACATGTGTATATTAAAAGTAAATGGACACATGTACTGGACCTTCCTGGGCCTCGGACCCACCCACCATAGTCTCTCCAAATCCTGTGGGAAACACTGAGTAAAAAGTACATTTTGACTATTTAATTCATGCAGTGTTTAAAAAAAGGCAAAATAATTGAAAAAATGTGAATATACTTGTTCGATATTCTCCAAAGTTTTTCATTATATTTGGTTTTGGCTTCGGCCAAGAACTTTCATTTCGTTGCATCCCGACTGGTCAGCTACTTACCACGGGTGTTAATTATTGTCAGTGTCACTGTTAAAAAGTCAAGAATGTACATGGTGTTTCCCAAAGTGTCTTTTTCCGCATCAGTCAACACATTGAGAGCCAAGATATCCTTAGAGAGGAGAATGATTAATTTGCAAATGTCTACATATATTTTCAACAGTAGCTACGTCTCTTCCTCACTGTACACACTGCTTACTTGCATGCATACATATTTAAGAGTACATGTATAGTACGGTAATTCATAAAACACCTGCATATTATTTCTTCTATAACGCTCACAACCTCTGTTGCCACAGCACATACTTGACATACTTGTACATTCGTAGGTTAATTTGTCACTTCAGGGTTGAACGCTTGCAAAGCACAGAAAAGTGTAAGTGCTTGTGTGTGATGATATACAGAGATGTACAAAAATGTCATCATGTAGCATATATCTTATGAATAAGCCCACAGTTGTATGTCAGTTTCATAGTTACTGGAGGTTTGACAACAGTGATCGTTTTGTCTCCCTCAAGAGATGGAACGTCTCTGTGCTGCTTAACTGCCCGACTCCCTATGTGACTAAAGGAGAACTCTGCTTTTTAAAAGGACCCCTGTAGCTCTTGTGAGTCAGTGTTTGTTTTTCCTCCAGCTGGCTTTCCTCTTAACATCACTTTGATTCATTTAAATAAGCATACTCAGATATTTTAATCACATAACTTGTGCGTGAGTATGTGTGTGTGTCTCTAAGACTGCATTGCTGTGGGATCCATCCCCACCAGGCCTGCGCAACCACAAAACTTTGATAAGTTCAGGATTTGAGTTGGTATTAAAATAACAACAAGAAAAACTGTGATATCTTAAATGCTATGTGCTTAATGCTGTGTTCACACTGAGGCGGATAATACTGCATACTTACACTACACTCCTAATTAGAGTCCGACCGATAGGCATTTTTAAGTCTGATACCGATTTTGATATTTGAGGATTTTAGAATCCAATAGCCGATATATCGGCTGATATTCTTTCCCCCTTATTTAAAGAAATGCATAACATAAACAAAGATTACCCCTACCATTTGTTTAGACCTCACAAAGATACCATGACATAATGAAGTTTAAAAATATTTTTTTTTATTGTTAGAAATACAAATACAATACAACAAAATATATAGTTTTGATAAATAAGAGTCAAATGTACAAAACTACAAAAACAATTTTAAAATATCTGATTTGTTATAATTTATAGATTAGTACTACTAATGAACATTAAATTAAATAGCGTATTTATTGTGAGGGCCAGCGAAAAAGAAACAATAAAAATACCAGTATAGTACTCCTACTAAAAATAATAATAATACCATATATCACCATTGCTATCATAATAATGATAAACAGGGCTCTCCTACATAGGCAAACAATTGTTTTATTTTTTTCAAGCAGAACTTATTACCTTACACGTAATTTGCCACAATGACTATTTTCTACATCACCTGCACTGTTCAATTTATCCAACGCTTATGATACAGTGACACAGAGGAAACTTTGCCCTTGAATTAATCTAACACCACATGACTTTCTACAACAAGGACCTGCAACTGTGTGTTAAAAACTTCTTCAGCTCACGTTTATTCACAAGTACCCTTAGGTTTAATCATTTCTGACACGCCGACTGTAGCTAAAGACAATATAGTTTAATCACTCATTAATGTTATTAATGTTAGCCTCCTCCACTGATAAACATGGCATTAGCTTTGTGGCCAATTTAGCAACAGGCAGCATTATCTGCTGTTTAGAAGTAATAATAATAAAGAGACAAGCTGTTTCAGAAATAAATCTACAAGAACTGTCAGCAGTGTAGCCTCCTCCGTAACATTAAACACACTGCTGTGAGCTTGGAGAGCGCAGTGGAAAACGGGAAGGTTAAGTCTGGTCTCCGAAGAGGAAAAGTGATGAGGGTTATTTTTATTATTATTTAAGTCATGTAATTGACGTGACAAAAGACCAACTCACCAGGAACAATGACTGTGAGAGCTACCAAGAGCTACTCCCCGAAGCTCCGGCAGACCCGACTCTAAGCTCTGGTAGACTGCGGTCAGCTGATGTTTTGTTCTGTGGTACTACAGCATTTTTAACACTCATGACATGAGGAAAGGATCCGACTCTCTGTTTCTCTTTTTTATTAGACATATATCAGCTGTTATAAATGCCAATGCACATATATCTGCAATTAGCTTATATCGGCTGATAATATCTGCAAAACAATAAATCGGTCGGGCTCTTCTCTAAATTCATCTTTTGAAATGTGGGAACTAAGTTGTAACAATCAAATTCTTCATCCTCTTTTGGTTAAGAAACACATAATTGTGTGTTACAACCATTATCTGCATGGACAATGAGCGCTTCAGTTCTGTCCCCTCAAGTTGAATTGTGTCAATTTAGATGTTCTCTTTGACATATTTTTGTGTCTGTTGCCACACAATGCATTGAAAGTATAAAATAAGGATTTATTGCAGCTCATAATTCCTATTAACCAAGGTCACCAGAAATTCCTGCCGTGTTGCACCTACATGTAGGCACTCAAAATGAGCAATCACATCTCACGTTTCACAATTTTGAGATACATCTGTTTGTTTCTTGTCTACACGTTCTGCTCTGAACATGTTGTCTAAAAACACCATAATTGGATGTGAAAAAAATAGGCTGTCTGAATGTGAACAAAGGGCCAAAACCAGGGGTGTCCAAACTTTTTTCAATGAGGGCCACATACAGAAAAATATATGAAGGGCTGGGCCACTCACTAGAGGTAAGGTATTTTGCCTCACCTCTAGAGTATTCAATTAAAGTAATATCAATCAAATGTAAATTATGCTTGATAATTGAAGATGCTTATCACAACTTTCCATTAATGGTTTTATTTTTTTTGTTACAAAAATGGTAGGCAGTTCTTTCTTAAAACAGCATATATAACTAAGTATAACACTAGGAAGTACAATACAGTCAAGTACAAGTTTCATGTGTGGGCCATATTCCATTATAATTTTAGAATTTACTGCGGACCAATTCAAAACAGACAACGGGCCGCAGTTGGCCCGCGGGCCGTAGTTTGGACACCTCTGGCCAAAACAGTGAGAAAAAAATGAAATCGGCTAGCTTGTCATCCATGTCACAATAGCTAAAGGTGGTGACATTGCTTTCTGATTGCTTTATTTAATGAACTGAAATATTTACTCTCACTTTTGGGTATAATAATTATAACAGAAATTGTTGTGTGCAGTCTCAGTGGGATATTGATGCCTTTCTGCATCAGTCCTGATATGTATTGCTCATGAACAAAGCCCTTAATAGCTAAAGGGACTTTAAAGGCAAATCTTAACGTGTAAGGTTCTGTTGACGCATAACAGACTTAATCACCTGGGGCCAGTTTCTGGAGAGTCCTTATATATGTCCTCAGTAAAAGATTGATTTTTCACGTTTGTCATGACAGTTAACATTTTAAACCTACAGTAAATGACACACTAGCCACACTGACGTTCAAAGCTATTTCTTGGCTCATTAAGAATATGTAAAGGTTTCACAAATGTGATGTGATGTTTAGCAGGCAGATGTTAATACTGTCAATAATTTATATTCATATCAACATCAGAAATCATCTGAAGTATGTTGATAGTAAAGAATGAAGGAGTGTGTGTGCTTGCGTGCTTCTTTAGATCCTCCAAACATAATATCTTTCATTCTTTACAAGGTAATACAATAGCTTGTACCAGTACCATGTTTTCTAGATGTTTAAAAATAATCTCTCTCTCTCTCTCGCTCTCGCTCTCTGTCCAGGTGCATGCCTAATCACTGTGAACACGGCGGCCGGTGTAAGCAGACATGGGAGAGTTTTAGCTGTACCTGTGATGGAACAGGATACACTGGAGCCACCTGCCACACTTGTAAGTATGTGACTGTGTGTATTCAGATGTGTGTTCTTGCCTACGAACACAACTGTGTTCTCTTCCTTGTGTTTGATTTGGCCTTCCTCAGTTCGCCTTTGAGTGATTAAGCTAGTTCTCCTTCCAAAGCCACAATCCTCAACAGAGGGACAGATGAACTTTTGAAGCATGCAGAGGCTAGGCTTTTCTGACATTCTGCATTGTGTGTTTTGTTCTGGTCTGAGAAGAGGCAACCCAACCAAAAGCAACAGCCCACAAAGAGAACAGAGTCAGAAAGAGAGGAAAGGCCGACGAGTTTTTTTGTTTTTTTAAAGGCTTATATATTTGAGAATGTCATCCCTCCTCCCATATGCCACAAATATTGTTCTATTTTAAGAGGATGAGAGACATAAAGCAACAGATTTTTTATAAATAAAGTGTGAGAGAATTCAACACTGTTCAGGATGTAGCATCACAGAGGGACAGAAGAGTTTTTATAAATCAGAAGGGAAATACAGCACAGACAGTAAAAAAGCCTCGTGAAGACTGAGAAAATTAAACTGATGATGTCCTCAGAGTTACTTTCTTATGCTTGGAGATGAAAAAATGTACATGGCGAAACTATCAGCTCATTATGACGACATATTAGGGCCGTTGAAGATACAAAAACAAACAAACTTGAGAGCCAGGGGAGTGGGGTAATGTGGGCTGTAAAATTTTTGAGATTAAAGTAATACATTTACAAGAAAATAAACTCTTTCTCGAAAAATAGGTTTGTTAGATGGTGGATGAATTGAACACAGACGCTGGGCTCAGGCTAACTTACTGGGCGTGACAGTACTGTCCACAGTGCAGAAACTTAGATAGAATTAAAATTCTTAGATAGAATTTAATAGATTAGATTGGAAGATTAGTTAGATTTCTTAGCCTACACGCTTTTTATGGTTGAAAATACAACTTCCATATTCCAAATTCCAATTCCCCCAACTGTACCAGCAATTTTTTTTCTATGGATGTGGGGGGGATTTCTACTATGGCCATAATACACCATCATATACTACTCTATATTGTAGCATCTTAAATATAATTGGCTTTGATTACTTTCTCAGTTTTATCAGTTACCTATATGCCTCCGATGTCGTCCCTTATATTACTTAAAGTGTCCGTTTTTTGACTGCAGTTCAGTTTTGGTGAAGGTTACAGTGAGGCATGGATGTTACAAGATGTTTACTGCTTTTATTTGGATATTGTATGGCATTGTACTCTGAAGTTAAATTGAACTTTTTTTTCCACTTATATTTGAATCACATTCCCTTTAATGCAATGTCTCTGGCTTTCTCTGTTGGCCTTTCAATCTTTGTGCTCTGTACAACCAATCTTAGGAGAAATGGTTGTGGTTGTTCAACTTCTTTGTGTTACAGTCTTTGACCAATGGCTTTGTACCAGAAGTTTGTGTAGTAATGCCTGAGTTCTGTGCAGATCCTTGTGAGATAGTTCAGCAGGGTCGATTTTGTTGAAGGGTACGTCCTCTCAGCAAGCCACTGCATAACCAAATTCTTGGATGAGCAGAGGGATATCAAAGAGAGGAAGACCAATAATCAAGTAGGATGTAATGAAAGAGAAAATGAGGATGAAATAAAGGACAGGAAGAATAAAGAAGAGACGTGAAAAAATAGAAACAGTAAGAAAGAGACGAAGCAAACTAAGGGAGATTTAAAAAGGTTTTTTTAACTCAGTGTTAAGCCTGAATCAAGAAAGTTTCACTCCCAAGTCGCACTCTGACATTTTTCTTAGAAGTGTAATTCTTCCTCCTCTCCTCTGTCTGTCTGTCTGTGTGTAGATCAACACAAACATAACATCAATATGTTGTCAGATAGATTGCTAGAGTGTGTGGGACAAGACACAACATCTTGACAGGCGCTGAATGGAGACTGGCAACCGCATGAAATTGCCTTCTGGAAGATGTGGAGAAAATAAAGCAACTTCGGACATTGATGTACTATTTTAGATCCATCCTGAAATTCTACAATTTAATTAATCTTTGGTCCATTACATAACAAAAATATATTAAAATGTGGATATGGAATACAGGCAGGGAAACGCATGAAATGATGCTGTCTATCTTTGGAGAGCTCTATCATCTTTATTGTCATGTTGTTACTGTGGGCAGCATATGATAATAGTAGTCCTGACTTGATCAGTGGTGTAGTCTAGATTTTTTTAGTGAGTTTACTGTGATTTTTCGATCCCAGCCTCATACTCACCCGTCCCACAGTCTATGGTCCCAGAGTGACGTCCAATGAGCACCACTACACTCACTAATACTTACAATATGCATGTGCATGTAATAGAGAGCATTCTGAAGGACTGCTTAGGCTATGTGTTGTCAACAACGCAAAGACTTTAACAGCCAATGACAGTTACAGGTGGGAAAGGGTGTCACTTTGTGTTGAAAAGTGGTGGGGACATTTTAGGGCTCAGATTAGAGTTGTGACACTTCGCATATCAGACGTGACAAAATATTGGGGTCACAGGATCAAGACTAGAAGATATTTTAATAGTATTTAAAGGAATATTCATTGATAAATGGGGGTCTGGGGGTCCTCCCCCAGAAGATTTTGAGCATTAAACATTTAATTTCCTGCATTCTGGAGACTTTATCTGCACCAATGTTTTGGTGAAAATGTCTAATGTTTAGTGTTAATCACCATCTAACTCAGCCAGTTAAGAACTACATTTAGCCTTAGATGTTATATGAATCTGGTTTTATGCTGGTTATGCACATTTCACAGTGCAAGATGCAGCTATTATTAACAATAATGGAAAGCTGAAGCAAATCGGTAGCAGTAATAACAATAAACACAGGCCTATGTGCAGTTCTATCACCAAAACTCATTCATTACAGAGTATTAGCACTGAGGACACCAAAAGGGGTCCACATCCTCATCATATACAGTATCAGCTTAAATGCTACTTCTACTACCGTACACAGACACACACAGAATTCCGCATTCACTGATCCACCACATTAACGCTAGTTAACTAGTTCTAGATTCAATTCAATAGACCAATAATGCTGTTACAATTCCGTTAATGATAGCGTTAATAACGTTGCGATAACATCAGCCTCATCTGGCTCGTTTTCTGTGTTAACGTTTGTGTCATCTGCTGTAGCTGCAGTGTCACCCAGAGCGGCAGCAGCTTTAGCTGCAGGCTTACTAAAACACTGAAAGAGTGTAGTTTGAGTTTGTTCGCATTTAACATCTCCTTCAGTGATTCACATTAGTTAATTTAAAACATGCGCAGAGTGACCGACACACAGCTGTGTTTGGTAGCTGATGTCAGATCCCAGTCACTGGCCACGGCCTTCGCAACACAGACGGGGTGAATTTATGAATGAACGTGTGAAAGTCCTGTCACAAAACGATGTCGTTACGTATCATTTCGCTATTTTAAGTGAGTATACTGAAATCTTTGACCGTTCCTAGTGGGTATACGGCGTATACCTGCGTATCACGTAGACTACACCACTGCCTGTGATTCCTAACCACCCAAGATATCCAGCGTCACCATCAGGATGGAAAATGACCACCCGCATGTTTATCAGCCTTTTGGGGTTTTTACCCCACTAGTGGTAACGATCTTAGAAGAGCAAAGTTGCTTCTCCATTTTCCATCCAACAACCGTGATGTTTGAAGTCATTGTCACAAACTATGGATATTTTCCAATAAAAGTATTTCAACATGGCAAACTGATGTTCAAAGCAATCAGTTGTGTTCTACTTATAGACATTTAACGAGACCAAAGTCTTATAAACTGTTATTATAAACAACCAATTTTCATCCATCCATCGTCAACCGCTTATCCTGTGTACAGAGACGCGGGGGAAACCAATTTTGTACATTTTAATTTTGAGCTTGCTCAGAATAAATAATGTGTGAAAAATAAACCTGTAAAACAATTTAATAAACTTTTTTGTTCTTATTATTGTCACTTAGCCCCATCCAACATTTTGCTTTGGTCTGGTGTGTAATGAGCAGTGCTGCCTCAGTGGCTCTGGACTTTTAGTCGTGTTTCCTCCTCCCCCAACTGCTGATTTCCCCCCTTATTTTTCTTTGCCCTTGCCCCACCCACAGCTATCTATGAACCATCCTGTGAGGCTTATAAGCATTTGGGCAGGTCCTCTGACACCTACTGGATCGACCCTGACGGCAGCGGATCCCTTGGCCCATTCAAAGTCAACTGTAACATGACAGGTGTGTGTGTGTGCCTGAAATCACTCTTCTGTGCCTGTACTGTGTGAGCTTTCATCTGTGATGCATCTATGAGTGTGCATGCAGGTGTGTGTGTGTGTGTGTGTGTGTGTGTGTGTGTGTGTGTGTGTTGCGCACATTTACCTACTCTATCTGGCCACAATGACCTGTGTGTGAAGAAAACTCACCAGCCCTCCTCATTCTTAACCTCAGACAGCAGCACTCTTAACCTACCGTACTTTGGGTTTCCATGGCAACACGGTCACAGCTACTGACATTTAACTCTGAAGAAGCACCCACACAGACACACAGATACACTCCCACACACCCACAGACACACACCCACAGACACACTCAATAATTTCTGTTTTAATTTTATAAGCATTACCAGCGTTGCAAATTAGTCATGGCTAGAAACCTATATGCAAGGCATCTACTTTGTATTCTTTATAAATCAATATTATATGCATTTGTCCCTGTCAAATAAACATTAAATAAATAAAACACACACACCACAAACACATATGAAACAGGCTTGTTATGCAAGCCTAAGAGTGCTCCATTGGTCTGACTGACAGTTGGACCCACATACAGAAACATGCACCTGGCCAGCTCCATGTGCACACACACTCTCTCTCTCTCTCTCTCACACACACACACACACACACACACACACACACACACACACGCACACACACACAGTGGAATAAGTAGATGGCCTGGAACACCAGAGCAAAGGCGACACTTTTAATGAAATGTCACTGCACTCCGCTGGCTAGCCCCTTAGTCACGCTGAATAGCACACTCTCACACACCTCAGAAATGTTAAGAGTTTCTCTTTCACTCAACCATACACACATTTCAGAAAGCTGAAATACACACACACATTCCCTGAGTGACAGTGTGAATTAACAGGGAGCTGTCTGAGTGACTGGCTCATGTGCCTATTAAACCCTGGAGTCTCATAGCTGTAACTTAGATTACACAGAAAGAACTTAACTGCCATGAACCGCCTAAACTTCTGTTTTCTGTGTGTTTTGGGTGTGCATGTGTGTGTGTGCTGATATATAGTCTGTTAGCATGGGGGGGACTGTGTGTAAATGTGTGTAATCTGTGTACACTTAAATAGTTTACCACACTGTGCTGATTTTATTCTTGCTGTTGAAGAATCATTCTGTTTACCATGTCTGTGTGTGTAGAGGACAAAGTGTGGACAACAGTCATGAATAACCTGCCACCCAAAACTGCAGTGACTGGTTCCAGTAGAGAGAAGCGCACAGTCTTACAGGTCAACTACAGTGCCTCTATGGACCAGGTAACACACACACATATACACACAGTAGTAGAGCTTAGTGTAACATTTGCATTTTAGATTATACACAATCCAACTAAAACAAAATATACAGTATATTTAAAGTGTATTGTGCCTGCCCATAAAGTAAAAGGGATGAGGAGCACAAGGATTGGTCGTGGGATATTTGTTGTTGTTGTTGCAGATTGTTTCCTTAAATTATAAAATGTGCTTTCATATTAACTGGTAAACTCAATCAATACAGTTGACATCAATGTTGTTTTAAATGCTGATATCCTGCACTTAAAGGCAGGTCTTACACTGAGTATGGTACAGTTTGCTCCACTGTCCCCAATAACACCAGTTTCCAACACAACACTTCTGCCCACTATGCTGTGCCAACATTTTCTGCCTGCCTGTAACTCGGAAATCAATCTCAGTGCGCCATCTTAAAGGACGGCTCATATCCTAAAATGCATCACTAGGATCGAGAAGACAGGAGGCTTGAAGGAGGTTTTCAGTACCAGTGACGTGAGGCATGACACACAGGATCTAATGTTAATTTGTGTTCTGTGTCCTTTTACATATCTAAAGGATCACACATAATCCAGGTTCATACAGTGAAATTGTTTGGAGTAAAGCAGCTGCCCTCCATATAATTCCTGTTCTCCATCAGAGCATCTAAAAATGTATTTCAGAAGCTAAAAGTTTAATTCTGTTTCCTGTGGAGAGTTTCTTCAGTCTGTTCTGTCTATAACTACAGTTTTTAGTTTTGCTGCTTAAATGTCCCACGATATTTGCTGTGACATTACTGCACGCATGAAAACCTTTACAATTACTGACAGCAGCCTCTCTAATGATTAAAATAAAGTCATCTCCCTCTGGGATAATAAAGTATCTAAATCTAAGGAAAACACTCATACATCAGTATAACACGCAATAAAGAAATCACCAGGAAAGCGTGCGCCGCTCGACATGATTTAAAAGGCAATGCCGCCTACAGGGACCGGTAGAGGTGGAGTAAAATGTCGATGCGGGTGCGGGTCTCTAAATCTGAGAAAATAATTACCTCGGGTGGGTGGTGTGTGGGTGATTTATGCATACATGCGCATTCAGATAATGTCAGAGCTGATCCCCACATCACACTAATTCAGCTGCTTTAATCGTGACATGACTAGTGCAAACAGCTGCTAATGTCTTCTTATTAGGCTATATCAACAAGAACATCATGTTGCATTCATCACTAATTTGCTGTGTGTGTGTGTGTGTGTATGTGTTTCAAGTAAAAAGAAGGAATGGGATCTGTACATTCTTGTGTGGCACATTATGCCATATTGTGAATTAACTAAAAAAGTAAAACGTC
Source organism: Lepomis macrochirus (assembly GCA_024633595.2). Lineage (NCBI taxonomy): Eukaryota > Metazoa > Chordata > Actinopteri > Centrarchiformes > Centrarchidae > Lepomis > Lepomis macrochirus. The sequence goes on along the minus strand of JALXJV020000011.1, from coordinate 23,683,439 downwards.
ATATTTAATTGACAGCTCTGAAGCAAGGATGTTTCATTTCATTAAATGCCTCTCTCTTCCCTAAACTCCTCTCTCATCGTGGTTCTTCCTCACCTCCTCCGCTCACATCTTGCGTGGGAGGGACTAAGACTTGTGGACGCAAGGAAAGGAATCAGGATGTAAAAATTGAGAACTGAGAAGTTCCTCAAGTGAACCTCAATTGCCCAGTTTCAGCTACAGCCATCTAACATGATAATCTAATATGAGTATTTCACCTCATCCCTCCACCACTTGTCTGCTGTGGTTTTGCTACATACAACTCAGACTACCTGAATCTGCTCTCTCAGGAGTCAATAGCTTAATCTTTCTGGTGAGTGGTCATGATTACAGTTGTCACTCTCAGTAAAACGCAAACTGTGTGTGAACTTGACAGTTTTCAAAACTCCTATGAGCAGTGACAGCAATGTGTACAAGACTGCTATGTTCCATGGGATGACAAGGTTTGAATAGCATAGCCATCCTGTAATTATATTCCCTCCTCATTTGTATGGATCACTTGTTCCATTTTCAGCTTCTCGAAATTGCAGGTAGCTAAATTAAAACAACATTACAGTGCACTTTGCAGCTCAGTAATTAGTTTTTACATGAAATTGACCTGTCTGACTGAATAAGATAAAATGAAAATACATATCCGTTCCTGTGTTTCCAGGTGACAGCCATCACCACCAGTGCAGAATACTGTGAACAGCAAATCGCCTACAGCTGTCGCATGTCCAGGCTGCTCAACACTCCAGGTAAAGGCTGAGGATGACATCTTTATTCACCACTGACTCAAGTACACTGCACTGAGACAGGCAGGATGTTTTTTTGTCACATAGTCAGAATTTGATGGGAAATTCATATTAGCAACAACATACTCTCCCCATATCCTCCTGCCTGAGGATACTACAGAGGGGAGACAAATTAGACAGGCTTTTATGACTTACTGTCATAAAAACAACCTGCAAAAGAACCAAAAAAGTTTTGGAAAAATCATGGAAATTTGTTTCACAAATATGTATTGTGTTAATCTACAAATTTTACGTTACGTTTACGTCATATTCCATGTGTTTTTTGCAAAAGGTATGGTCCTTCCTACGCCAACCTGAGTTACAGCTTGTATGCTATTGAAAATTGAATTTGCACTAGGAAAGTGTATATTTAATGATTTTTGTACATGGATAAGTATTCTATTTCATAGAATATGTGGTCATGGATATTTGAAAAACACCAAACATGGGGATATATTTTGGGAAAATGGTGTTCCAGAGACTTGCAGAATCGATGCCAAGGAGCTTTAAAGCTGTTGTTTTTATAGCCCAACACCTTTCTGAGATGCTGCATGTTGTTCTTTTCCTTTAATTTTTACCCAGCTTTATGTTTCAACTGGTGCATTTGCCCTGTCTTTGCCCAGCACTAATTCTACAGATGATAGTATTGAATAGACCACTGGAAATGAGTTATGGACTGGCTGGGCTCATTCTGAGTAGACTATTTTGGATTAAATTCGTTTGCATTAGATGTGTTTGGTCTTCATGTTTTTTGGCTGTAATGTACTTGAGCAAGGCCTGGTAGGGCTTTGTGTCGGTTTGGTTTGGATAAGTTAGGATGACTTGCAAAGTTTTTGAGATGTACAAGGTTTGCCCCGCATTAGATATGTTTTTTTGTTAAGGTTGGGTTTAGTGGAGTTTCAACAGTGTTTGGAATCATTTTTATGCAGTAGCAAAAAGTAGAGTAGATGCCTCGCAGCTGTGTGTTCATCTTGTTTTCCTCTGTCTCTGTCAAATCTTGGAATTTAGTCTAATGTCCTATTTGAAAAAGACACCTGTGTGTGTGTGTGTGTGTGTGTGTGTTGTGTGGTGGTTGTGTGCATGTGTGTGCACCTGTGCATAGTATTATTAGCAGTGCCTCGTGTTTTTCACTATGCGAATAACAAGCTGGCTATCATTTCTGTCATTTTCTTCTGTTTCCTCTGGCCAACACACATGCACACACAGTTACACACATGCATGCACACACAGACCCACTTTAGGGATAGCTTCATAAAGACAAGACTCTCCTGGCAATTAGAGTGAGCGGAAGGAGGTAGAAAGAGCGTGAGGGAGAGAGGATTGGAGGTTTGTTAGATATATGCCTAAGTGTGTGTGTGTGTGTGTGTGTTGTGTGTCTACATGGTCCTTGATTGAGTAGAAATTAAGCAATATGAGGTTAGGTTGCTTAATAGTTGGGTATTAGTGCAGCAGATCAAAACTTTAAACCTCCACTGCACTTAAGATATGGCACCGACACCTACAAAGTGTGTGCATTCACCCAAATAGACACACTTTATTAATATGCTCTTTTTTTACACCACTCTCACAACCACACACGCATACAGACAGTCAGTCAGTCCTTCATTAACTAGTTTACTCCTAATTCACTACCTCGCAAGTTAGGGAAATCCAATTACCAGTCTAAAATGACTGAGAAAGAAGGACTGGGAAAAATCATTTACCCAAAAATATGCTTCATAAATTAGCTGTCAGCTTTCATCAAATTACACTGTCAACAGCATTTTCTCACTAGGAACAACAGGCACACACACATTAGCATGGCTATACACACATAGGCACACACTGGCTACTCCTCCACTTCCATGTTTTCCCCATCCAGATCTCATCTATTTCACTAGGGCTGGCATTTTGGAGCTAAACGAACCGTTAAATGGGAATTATATTCTGCCACCAGTGACACCCCTAATTTGGAACTTGGGCAGTAATTGTCCTAATTGTCTGAGCCCCTTCCTCATCTCCTTCATGTATTCTGTCCATTTATCACCTGTCTTTCGCTTAAACACATCCTGCGCCTGCACACACACACACACACACACACACAACTTGTGTCTGTCCAGCATTCGCTCATTCACAAAGTGAGTAGATAAAGTAATGGGAGAGCTTAATGCTGACACATGCAGCAACACACAAAGACACCATTCAAAGAAACACACACACTCATGCAATATTAAGTGTTAAGTTCCTCTCTCCACGGCTCCCCTTCATCTTCTGCGTCTGCATTATCAAAATCTATCCATCTCCTCTTACTCCACATTTTCCTCCCATACTCTCCTTTTGTTCTCACTCTCATCCCATATCTCATTCCAAGGCTCCATTTTTCTCTCTCCCATCCTTCACCTCCAGTCTGACTATTTTCCGTCTTTTTTAAATTTCCTTTTTTTTCTGCACCCCATCTCTCTGCCCCTGTCTTCTCACTCACTCTGTTGAGCACTGTTTCCATTAGTGTTGGAATCACAGCTTTTAGAGGAGAATTAGCACCTTTCACTAATGATTTAGCATCAGTCCTTTCAGCGTAAACAACCTGCAAACAACCAATGGCACAAGACTTGCACAAACAAGCCCTTGTACAGATGCAGACACTGATTAAAACACACATCTATCACTCTCCGACACACATACTCACAGCCACAGTTTGGATGAGGTGTATGCTAAAGCTTGTTAGTGCTGTACATCATCAGAGAGCCAGTTGCCTTGAAAGAGCAAGAACGTTGGCACTTAACGTTTGCATTGGACGTAAATCATGAGGTGTGGAATCATCCTGTATGAACCTTATTTCTACGGATATTGGAAGAAATTGGAGCAATTCTGCTGATAAACTGAAGTTCTGCTGAAAAAAGGACCATATACTATAATACACAAGTTTCTTGTTTTAGTAGTTAATCTACAATTGTCTTGCTTTCAATAGAGCCAACAACAACCAAAAACACAAACATATGTAGCTCTTTCCACTTTCTCTCACAGTCTCACTCACACACACACTCGCCACCAAATGTATTCACATATGTACACACACTAACTTTGACTCACAGAGCTGTTGTTGACTTGCGATAACACTTGTTGTCTCTTTCTTTCTCAGACTTGCCTGAAGCGATTGATAGAATCATTTACAGCATCCAGGCTAATGAAGAGAGAAATGTTTCCATCAAATGAATTAGCTCGTTAATCCAGTGAATTTTCAAGGCAATACAGACACACATATTCTGCTTATATAAAGTAGATTTGGCTAAATCACTGGCCAAGCAAACATGTGGCCTTCATGACTATTAGCCTTACAATTTTCAAAGTACAAAGATCAAAGTTATTCCTTTTCACTATTGAACAGTTGGCGAACAAGGGCCTGTTTACCCATGTTTTGGGCATATACATATAACTGTAAACACTGTCAAAATGATGTGTTTGTTCTCAAGGTAGCTGATAGCAAAATTCAGTTACAGCAAATCTAAATGTTTTGAGACGATAACCTGATCACCCTAAAATGAGAGATGAAATGCTGATAGTGCTGCATATCCAGCCCCTTTTCTCTCTGCTTAAGAAAGCTTTCACTTGCTGTCAGCAAAACGACATCCAATTAATCTTTGGTGATCTCACAAAGTCACAATTGTCAAAGTAATTTTTGTCCAGTCATGTCAAACCTTATTATGTTAGCAGTTAAAATGCTATCATTATAAAGTACTATTATTTCAGGATTTTATCACATTATGGATTTTTGTTATGTTAGCATATTTATTGGCTGTTGAAATGTTACAGACCACTAAAAAGGAAGTTAAAGTAGATGATAAGACAGTTATATACAGTTGATAGATGGGAAGGAGAAACAAGTTTACAGAGTGAGGAGGAGAAAATAGAGAAAGCTGAAGTGAGAAAGAACAGAGGGAGAAATTTAAACACCTCCTGTTAGAGCAGGCTGTCAACACACTTCAGTCACAGGTCGAGAAAAAGGACTGTGCTTTGGCCAGCAATACACAAGTCTGACAAGAACATTATGTACAGTAGGACACTCAGTGAACTTTGGACAAGTGATTAACTTGCTGATCAAAGAGGTAAAGAACAACACTAAAAGCGCTAAATGTAGAAAAGTTGCTGTAAAACTTAATTTAGTAGTTTTAGGCTTTTATTTGCTTCAGTCATTTAAATCTCCCTGCCTATATTTTGGGGTAGGGCTTTAATTCCTTTCCCACAAAACTCTTGTTCAGCAAAGATGGGAAATAGACCACTATCAACCAGTATGAATATTTCTTGTATACAAATTTGGCTATTGGAGAATATATCAATTATGGATCATTCATTTGATCTAAGCCTCATGCACAGATAGAGAGAGAGAGCTTGATACATCAAGGAACGAGGCTTCTAATTGAGACCTGCATAAGTCAAAACGTGTAACCACACCAGGCCAATAAAATAGTCTTTGGTGTAAAAAGGGTATGAGATCCAAAGGACGTGAGAGAGTGAGTTGTACAGGAGGAGAGGAAAGAAACAAGTGTGGCCAGAGATGAGTGTGGTTCAGAATAATGAGGCTGTGTATGCGCGGTGTTGTTACACTTCATTCCTTGGGTACTTCTGGTCTCAATTATTGCCTCGTAAGTCACAGCAAGCCAACCACTGTAATATTACACACACACACACACACACACACTTACAGGTCTTGTATTACACCCTAATGACTTTATGCCGCAGCACTGGTTAACCACTTTTTATTTTTTTTCTATCATTTATGTTTTTTGATGTTCATCGTTAACCTTTACAAATGCAGCAGTAGCAGACAATTTTTTCCGTCTTCTCTCTTGCTTTTGCTCTCACACTCTGCAAAAATAACAGGTACCAGTAATGGTGCAATTCTGTGAAATGTGAACAAGGCCAGCTGACATCCAGCTAGAGTGCAGACGTCTGTCCCTAATTAAGTTTTATTGGAAAATATGCAAGTCTTATCTAATCTACATCTACGAGTGCTGCTGACTCCTCTGCTGTATGGCTTTACTTTGTTTTTTATTTTATTTTCTATTTCTAGTTGTTTTACTCGTTATGGGAGACAAACAACTTTGAAAGAATATGCTGAACAGGGACCTTGTCTTTGGCTTTTAACTGTTTGGGATTATGTCATTATTAATTTTAACATCCCTTTTTATTTCATGTATTATCCCTTTTTATTAGCCTATTGTACCCAGACACTGCCCGATTGTGCCACATCTTTCATTACCCGACTAATGTTCTGGTTACAGTGTCATTAATTTGTGAAAGCACTCGAGGCAAGAAACAAGTCAGGGGCCAGCAGAGAACCAGAGCTAATATATCGAAAGACAAGAGAAAGGAGAACTATCATCAGGGTCCTTGGGCGTCTCTCTCATTCTCCCCATCACCCTAGTGTCCGCCTTTCTTTTTCCCTTCCTTTTCTTACCCCTTGTAGACAAGATGCTAATTAACGTTAAATTATCCTCTCTATCTTTCCCTGCTTTAAATGCACTGATGAGAATCCGCCTCCCTTCAAGGTTGCAGGCAGTTTTTTGGCCTCCACTTATTGTGGGCAGGGGAGCTGAGGAGCTGAGGGTGCTCACTCAGTTGATAAGAGGCACTGGAGGCTGACGTGTAAAGTTAGGCTTTATATAGAACAGCAAATTAACGGCTGGAATTAGCCTGGAACCTTTCTACAGCCTTTCAGATACGTTAGCACAGGAGACACTTGAAGATGCCCGTGGTGGTGGTGTTGGTAGAAGGTTTGCTAATGGGAAACAGCGTGTTTGTGTGTGTGTGTGTGTGTGTGTGTGTGTGTGTGTGTGTGTGTGTGTGTGTGTGTGTGTGTGTGTGTGTGTGTGTGTGTGTGTGTGTGTGTTGGTGGACGGGTAGGTGAGGTTTTTTTTGTGTGTCAGAGTGGTGTTTGGTGCGAGAAACTGTACAAGAAATACAGGAACAAAGTGTGATCCATCACAGAGAAGGCCATATCATTTACATCCCATAATGTGAGCTCTCTGGTAGCTGTTGCCTCTGTAATGCGTCATTGCCCGGGATAATGCTGTCATATGTTGTGTTGACAGAGGCATGTGTCTTATTCCCGCACTATGTCTGTCTACCTGAGTACAACACTTACAACTCATAGCCACACAGGTGCCCGTGTCGAAGGAAAAGAGTATAACACTTTACAGTACATTAAGTTGGAGTAATAAGGTGTTTGTGAGGGCAGCATCTTGCTGTTTTTTCTCTTTTATTTCTGCGGTTACGCTTTTTCTTCGTGTCATATTTCTTTTTCTCTCTTTCTCATTGTGCTTGTCATTTCTCTCCCACAGTGTCTTAGTCACACAAACTCCTGAGAGTCCCAAGGTTGGTTAAGTTACAGCCATAGTGTGTAACTGTGTATCTGTCTGATGTCTGTCTGTGTGGAAGGATAACACCAGCAGCTAGTGAGGTTTTTTGTGTGTGCGTTTTCAAAGCCTTTTTGTCTCCCTCTCACTCAATACTTATGTGTGTTTGTGCGTGTGAGTGTGTAGGTGGGTGTGTGTGATCATTGGCACTGCCATAGAGTGAGCTGTCCATGCCTCCTGGCCACTGGCTGTAGCGTTCCCCCAGCATGTCAAATACGCTCTGCTCTCGGTCTGCCAAATGTTGGGCAGATTGCAAAAATTCTGTTTTAACCTAAGCAAAGACAAAAAAGTAGCCATCCTGGAATGTCCCTAAGTGGAAGAACGTATTGTAATTGTTAAAATGTACATACATTTGTTTGAAACACCTGAATGAATGAACAAAACAAGTATTTTAGTGCAAGCAGGGTCAAGAAACTTGCCTAAAAATCTGTCTGTGAGACAAATTGTAAACTTTTTGCTTATTCCTTCTGGTGTAGACTAAAATAAAATCTCACTGTCATTGTAAAACTGATTTTGAACCAGTATTTCCACACCTGGTACATGGAGCATGGATCTAGTCATACAGGAATCTTACTAACCTGGAAATAATGGGATATGTTCTACGAAAGGTGTTTTGCTTTCAGTATAACTAGTTTACACATTATATTTTTTAATATTTTTCACTTGAGAGGAATCTGTCTGATGTACCCGCAGCTGCTGGAAACTGAAATTGGTGCTCTGCCACAGCCAAAGATCAAATGGTAAGGACTGCTCTCTGTCATGTTTTTGCTGGAGGTAAAACTGGTTCACACGCAGAGGTAAAAGCCATCTTTTGAAGTTCCCATTTGCTGTATATTTATTTGTATGTAATGCGGAAGAATACTGAGCACAAATGTTTAGGCTAATGCCTTCTTCAGTGTCTAGGATGATAAAAGATTTTCGCCGTCCAACCTCTTTTAGGTAAATAGTGTCAGGTGTATATAATTAGAGCTACAAATCAAATACAAATTGGAGCACAGGCAGTATATAGATTCACAGATACAGAAAATCTGCATGACATGTTCTGAAAATGCTCAAAGCATCCAATGTGAATAATTTAAGTATATTTTATAATGTAAGTACATAATTCACTATTACTTTTAAATCCATAAAACATGAAAAGGCTAGGAACATAATTAATAATGTAGACTGATTTAATTTAATATCATCTTACCCTTCAGAGACTAAACTTCAGCTCATATTTGTCATTGTCATTCATGTTACAGCTAAAATAGTTCGAGCAATGCAAGGCTTCTAAGCAATGCATTTCCATAACAATTACTGATATCAGGATCACTCCAAAATTTCTCACTTTATCCTCAGTGTTGAACGTATTGGATCAAAATATTTAGTCTGCATGCCCCTGTTATCCACCATGCACTGAAGGACGATATGAACAGAAGGACAGCTTTACCACTATCTCGACGAGGCGGAGCTGACATTTTGAAAATGAACATATGACCTATGCCTACATACATACTTTCTTCTATTTCTCTTAAGTTTTCTGACAGTTGGTTCAAAGAGATAAGTTTCCTCTTCACTCATTTCCTTTGGAACCTAAACAAACCTAGAACTGTATACAAAAAAGGAATTATCCCAAAAAACTGAAGGAGGCCTAGGAGTGTTGGATGTGTTTAATTGCTACTCATATCACACCTAGGTATCCATGTCATTTCGTAGGCATACAAGAAACATCAAGTGGGCACTTGTGACTAATTGGAGAAGTCTGTCCATCATGACATCATTATGGTACCATCCCAGACCCCTTGTTGCTTTGGATAACATTATGTTTATTAGATTCTCATGCTCCATTGCTAGAGGTTTAACATTACCAATGGGTTAGGTCTTCCATCTTGTTCTTTTTAGCACAATCCAGCTCTTAAACCACCAAAATATTAAAGACAATTGGTCAGATCTTTGATGGTAAGATTGTACCTTCTGAACTTATTACAGTAATATTTTGCCTAACAGATTCTTTCCTTTTTAAAAAATGCAATATTTAAAAAAATATATAGAGGGTATATATAGAGGGTACAGGATCTGATCTTTTTGAAGGCTGCCTTGCTGTGAGGCACTGTTGCTTCAGCTGTGTTTTTGGATGCCCTCAATGCTTGTAACTCCACCCAGGAAGCTTGGGAACATTGTCTTAACGCATCCTTTACTACCTCACAGTGGGCCTCTGTATGGAGATTGGGTGTATATATATATGTCCAAATGTGATACAAGATTGTGCAATATAAGTTTCTATGTAGAGCATATGTGACTCCTGTTCCTCCTGCCTCTGATTTATGTTGACATAATTGTACTAGTTATGGTTCAATAATTAATTTGTTGTGGAACTGCTCTGCAGTAGAATCCTTTTGGTTAGAAGTGCATGCCATAATGAGAGAAAGTTTAGAAGTTGATGTTCCCCTCTTCCCTTCCCATCTCCTACTCTGTGCAACCCTGATAATATAACCACTCCCATGATTACACACCTTTGTCATTCAATACCTTAACCTTTCAGTTAAGGTATTTATACTTCTCAACTGGAAGGAGAGAAAGCAAGTTTTGCTTCTTAAGGGATTCATGTCTGGAGGAACATGAAGAGAGTAGCCAGTTTAGTGAAATATTCTCATAAGGATCTGAGTGGGTACTGGGACATTGTCAGGAAAACCATGAGCTGAGGTTTGCGCGCATATGGCTATGTGCATGTATGTGCATATGTATTTATGTGTTTATTGGATGAAAGTTTGTGAACGCATTTACATATGTATATGGATATTTTTGTTCACATTGCCTCTACATTCACGTCTGTATAACTCTGAACATTGTGACAAGTATACAAGATTACTTGTACACACACACACACACAGTGAAGTGTTGTGTGTGTACTTTCCGTGTTTAAAATGCTAAATTGAAATAAAAATTGAAGTTATACTGTCTTAATAAAACTTTATTTAAGTATTAATATGCTGCACATACCTACACGATGACAGACTTTTGTTTCAGAGTTCAGAGTGCAGCCTATATAGACTGTTGTTTCTTGCCTTTGCTCTTTGCAAAAATTAGACACCAGTCAATATAAAGAGCCTACATGGGAGTCCAATATCCATACACAGAACTGAGCATGTAGTACTTTTTGACAATTACAATTAACAATTCAACAAAAGACATCAAACTTGTTAATGGTCCTCTGTGACAAGGCAGGTCAGGTGAGTAATAGCGGGGATGACGGTGTGCTTTTCACTTCATATTTAAGTTGTGAGAGTGTAAGCTGCAGAGAGCTACAGATATAAAAAGAGAAGAAATTTCCAGAAAATAAGGATCTTTGTAGAAAGAGCAACAAAGTAGATGCGTGAGCTCCTGCTCTTTATGTCTCTCAATTCACAGAAACCCTTGTACTATTCAAAAACATGCACCAATAATGCAGAAGTATCTTTGAAAAAACATGAGCACAAAAAATCTGTGTAATCACACAATGCAACATCCACTCAATGCAAGTTACCCAAAATCCACAGAAAGCATGCCTTACCTTTATTTTTATTTCTCTATTTATATTTTTGCTATTTTCTCTATACAGCTTCTCTGTTCGCCCTCTGTTTTCTATTTTCTACTCCATCTTCTTCTACATCTCTGCTTTTTTTTTTAATCTCATCTCTGCTATGAAATGCTCAGGGCCGACGGGTGGGCCCTAGGCGTATACATATACAAAGGCACTGAGAGCTTCCAACAAATTTGTGCGTGCGGCTGATGGACTAAATGTATTGAGTATTTTAATGTAACATTACACTCAGTGCCGAAACATGTGGGAAGAAACCTGTATGTGTGTGATTGGGTTTCCATTATCAGTGTGAGTTTGTCCCTTGTGGATGCTCATGCTCATGACATTACTGGGTGGAGATTGCAACATTAAACGGAATTCTCCTTAGAGAAAAAGCTCTGCATGGCTAGCGTTTAAGTGGGTGAGATATCTGATGTAAGCATACTGAGCGATGATAAAATGGACCCCATACCTTATTGATATCCTCTGGGAAATTCTCATTTTAATGTCTCTAAGGATTCAGTTTGTTTCTCAAAGGAGTACAGTGCAGTTTCTGAATATCAGGTTGTTGGAGCAGTTAGCTTTTAAGTTGATAAAAATGTACACAAAGTCAAATGCAATCTTTTTTTTAAATCAAACATTGTGTTGAGTTACTGCACTGACAGACGTGACTTTTAAGACGAAATCTCATTAACACAAAGTGATAAACGTGGTGTAGCCAGGTTTGTCTGCTTTCAGGTGACAACTTGCATATTCATGCCCTCTTATTCATGTAGAGCTTCGGGATCCTTGCAGTGCTTGCCCCCATAAACATTAATAGCCATACACATTAGTCGGAATGAACACAATCATAAGAATAAGACTTATTATTTTTACTTTCATCCAGTGTGTTTTTCTAGAATGCATATTAACATGTTACTGTATGTTTGCACATTAACTAATGTGGGCACAATGGAACTGTAAATAGTAAAGCACAAGTAAAGTTAATGCATTCATTAATGATTTAAAGAAGAAATGAAAGAGAATTATTAATTGGCACATATGCAGTATGTGCTTGGCTGTTAGAGCTGGAGCTGAATATCAGCGTTCAAATTAGATCAATTTGAAATTTTTAGGTGCAACAAGCAACTTCACACACCATTTTTCAACATCCCTTTTCATAACTCATGAATCGGTTGTCGAAGACACAGGTTGCAGGTATTGCTAATTCTAATTTGTTTCGGTAATGCGAACGTCTTAAGACAATGTATTGGACTGATCAGCCTCCCGTGGACATTTCTCTGTGTTCTCTTCACTTACTGTATTGGGTGAAATGATGAATCAGTCCACAGCAACCTGGTGAATTCCCTTAAGCTCACCAACAAAGATGCTGGACAAAACATATAGCTTGAACCTCAAGTAGACAAACATATGTCAGACAAATACAATTATACATTAGCTATTGATGAGTTTGGATATCATGGTGCTGTACGGTCATGCACTTTAGAGTCATCAACAGCTTCACAATTACCAGTGCTCCAAAATTTCTTTCAGCTGTCTTCCTTTTCTTCTTTACTGTTATTGGTGCTGCAGTTAGAGCAATTTTGATAATCCTCACTTGTTCTGTAGGAAACGTGTGTGTATACAGAAGCACTATTATATTTTGCAACTGTGGTGAAGTACTGACATCAGGTTAGTACCAAGAGCAAACTTTTACTGTAATTTATCAAACTCAGTATGCTGCACCTCTGATACAGAAAAGCATAGTGCTTCTGTGTGAAAAAAGAAAAACAGTTCTTCAGCTGTTGCAACAATCAGCGTGTGTGGTTTTGTTTTCAGCGTGTGCTGTATGTCTGTGTTTTTGCATGCTTTTGTTTTTGAACTTGCCAGCTGAGAACAAAGCAAGCACCTGGATTTTAGTTTATACATATGACAACTGGGGTTAATCCTTTGTGCACTTCTTTTAGAGACAGAGACATGTTCGTGTGCTTTGTTTTGTTTTTGTTTTTTTTGTTTGTCTGTGGGTTTTTTTGGGAATTTGATTTGTTGCTTCTACCTGAGTAAAAGTAGTTTTTTTCCCCTTCTCTTTTTTTGCAAACTTCAGAGATTGACAGCATAACATTGAGCACAACTGAAACCTTTTGTCCACCCCAAAAAAACACTCCAAATAGCGACCTCATCAATTCAGGTTTTCACAGTGTGAAGAGAAGAGGAAAAGAGAAAAGAAGGACAGAAAGAAGGACGAAGGAAAATGTTGCATCTTGCAGTAGCATAGCGATGAGAAGAGGGAAGAAATACAGAGAAGGGGCATGTGAGACAGAGATTGATGTAGAATGACACAGAGAGAAGGAAACAAGTAAAAGAGGTAAAAGAGAGGGAGGAAGGAGGGTAGAAGGAGAAGCAGATTAGTTTGTTTTCTGCTGCTTGCTCTGACATTGAAAGATATGTCGGTGCTAATGTCCCAGAAAGCCTTGAATAACACAGCAAACCAATACATATCCCCGTTAATGGGATTTTGAGCTGATCTTGCTCCCTCTCACGTGCGCGCGCACGCACACACACACACACATCAGCACACCAGAACAAGCCCATACACACAAACAGTACACCATATGGCCTCCGCCTAGCGGAAAGATAAAAGGCAAATGGAAAAATAGAAACAGTTCGCTTAAGGAGTAATTATAATATTGTCTTCTCATTTGTGACGAGCTGAGGGTTTGATCTCAATTATGAAGCTTTCTGAGGCAACCCTCGCCTCTCCATTGTCATCCCCAAGGTCGCCAGGGACAACGGATGCATGACGAGCTGTGGCGTATGACCACAGACGGATCATCAAACATAGAGGTTTCAGTGATCCCATCAAGGAAGAAGACCCTGCTAGATTATGAAGACATTCCATACACACACACTTACACATGCATATATATATATATATATATATAATATGAACCATTAGTGTTTATGCATGCAGCAGAGTGTCTGCATCAGCGAGCGCATGGTTTATTGGCATCTGAGTTTGCGCCGATCACTGGAGGCAGTTTTAACACAGCTCTCGGATTACAGCGGGATATTGGGGCAGAGAGAGATTAGACCAATTGGAAAAACAACAGGAGAAAAACAGAGGAAATATGACTCAGTGGTGCTAATGAAGCAACACAGGGAGGAAAGTTGATTATCCGACCTGACCTTGAGGGCTTTTAAAAATTAACCCAGGGAAAGTTAGATAGACAAAGCTGGAGAAGATAGATTGTAACAGCTGAATGTGTCCATCGGTGTGTACCTGTCTGCTATCATGTGTGCCACAGTTTGATAGCGATTCTGCATGGGCGTACATGTGCGTAGTTCTGTTTGGCATATGCATAGCACTTAGTATCAGTGAGTTTATATCGATGTCAGCAAACGTGTGTGTTCGAGCCTGTGTCAGTGTGTTATTGTGGGTTGATGACACAACTCTGTGGAGCGTTATTTTGTCTTGTGTCTCACAGAGGAAGAATAAACTAAGTCATGAATATTCATGATGTTTGCCTTATCTAATGTTGATGTAGCATGTGACATTCTCTTGTAATTACTCGGCTCCTATTGTTTGTGTGTCTTTGTGTCATACTGCGTGTTTGTACACACAGCCTTTGATTTCATGAGTGCTGGTGCATATGACGTCCTCCTGGGTATCAACAAATGACAGTATTGTCACCAAACTGGCAAAGTCCTAATTTCTGAGTCATAGATGTCGGCCCCTTAATGAGTCTCATACTTTGAAAGAAAGAGCCAAGAGGAACAATTTTACAGTCCATAACAAGATACGATGGTTATAATAGGATGTCAGTGCAAAGATGTTTATTCAGTAATTGTGAAAATAGGAAATGGAAAAAAATGAAATAAATCACTAAAGTTTTGTCAAAAACCACAGAAAAACCCAATTGAGTGAAAATCAGTCTATCTCTTAAATAATACTGGAATAAAAAAATGTTACCCTGACCATTGCATCATAAAAGTGCATGGACACACAGTTATGCTAAATACATTAGATAGAATGTAAACCAGTTGTTATATCTGCAAGATGTAATGTGTGTTTACAATGGATGGAAAACTTTGAAGGAATAAGTGATGATATAAGTTTCTTTGTCAACAAATACTTCAACCAAAGACAAATTGGTCCTTCTAAAACACATCACCAAGCCAGGTATAGCTTATTCTTCTGTGCCGAAGAGCCCCATTGTTGTCCATAAACCATTAAAAACACGTCAGTGAGCTGAGCCGCTGTACTGGGTGACATGTTCCTTCATTATGAACCTGGGCATCGTACTTTATTATTACTATTTTGATGATCCTACATACATCTTCCTGCAAGGACTTACTTGTGCACCAAAGTTGCTGCAGAAAATAGTCCTCAGTCCTTCGTTGACAATAAGAAAATATAAAGAATATTGCTATTGTTATCCCCTGACCATTGCTTTTGTTGGCTTTGTAGGAGTAAAAGTTTATTTCCAATGATACCATTAAACTGTAAAATGTTTCTTACCGCTCAGATGTGTCAAGTGTAAAGGTATGTCTAGCAGAGTCCCCATGTCCCTATACAATGTTGTCATAATTAAACAGAATTTTAAAAAAGATTCGGCTAAATACCATGGGTGCCAGATCTTTTAGTTATGCTGCCCCCCGCCTATGGAACTCTCTTCCCCTTGATGTTCCCAATAGCAACTGCTTGTTGACTTTTAAAACGCATCTTAAGACACATCTTTTTATACAAGCTTTTTCATAAAATGTTGTATTGAGCTTTTAATGCATTATATCTCTATGTGGCTTGTTTGTTGTTTGTATTGTTTTATGTAGTGATCTGTAAATTGTTTGTGAGGTGACCTTGGGTGTTATGAAAGGCGCCATTACAGTATTTCACAATTGCTAAGACACATTTCTTGAAACCTCCACCCATATTCTCAAAACTCAAAACACAAACCCCAGTCTTTAAACTACATTCACAAAACCCCTGACTCTTCTGGCAAAATCAAACACTTGCCTCAAAACCATGTGACCTGTGTTCAAAATCAAACAATACATTCAAAACATTAACACAGCCAGTCAATAGGTAAAACATTACAAGCATTCTTTAGACACTACATTAAAAAATTTAAAACACATTGTACAGGGCATGTAGTTACAGAAAATGTTTCATTTTTTTTGCGTAGAGAAAACACATCTCCCAATTTAGTTTTTTTACAATCGCTAACATTTTTTTTCATTATTTCTCAGTACTTTTTCAAAACTCTTCACACTGTTGTTTGTACCAACATGCAGCTTGCACAACAGTTACAGTAATTTCACACCCAAAGTGCACCAAAACTACCAAAACACTGCATAGTTGTGTCAATATCAAATTATTTTATAAAAACACCAGCTCTCCAGCTGCAACACTTTGTCACTCATAACACAATTACATAAAAAACAATACCAACAGATAGATGCATCTATATATATATCAGCACTGTAAATGCTTGCAGCACTCCATCAGAGGATATTGCTGCACACATAGTAACATTGGCACCCCTTTGGCCTGGGACACCCACTTACTAGCTCTTTTAGCAATCAAATTTCATTCTGTTTTAGCCAAGTCCACATAGATAAAAAAACATGGGATTTGTGATGGGCTTCCAGCTCCATGACTCTGAAAAAGAAATCCCCCTGTGGGGGTTAGTCATTGAGTCAGTCTCAGTTTGGTCACCATAGACTTCTGTTGTGCTAAAAGTCTGAAGAGTTTTGAAAAAGTGAACTCATTATTGAAAAACTTGCTTGTTAGCAGTTGTAAAAAATGGTAAAAAGTATAGTAATCACAACTAAGTACAGTGAATAAGTACTGCAAGTAATACAATATTGAATATCTGTATATTCAAGTAAGCCCAAAGAACAAAAAAACTATAAAGGAAAAGCACATTACACTCAAAAAGGTTGTGCAACTGCAAAATCAAACCCAAAGTGTGACATTGCCACTACGCTGGCCGGGGACTTGACCACATATTGGTTTGATCTCATCATTAGAAACAAGTGTGCAGAATTATGAGTTGCTGTGTGTAAAAGATGACAGTTGTGTTGTAGTTGTGTTTAACTTTTGCTGCATGTTTTTACCATTTTGCATCACAGTGCAAAATGTGTTTTAGTGAGTGAGAATGTGTTTAGAGTTTTGCAAAAAGAGTGGAGGAGATTTGCAAACAGTGTCTTAACTACCTGAACTTGTTTAAGGTTTTGCCTGCAGAGTGACTGATTGGACAAATGGATTTAGGCCACTGAGCATTGGGTTCAGAGAATGGGGTTTAGTGTTTTAGCAATTGTGAAAAACTGTAAATAAAATGTATTATTATTATTATTATTATTAGAATGAATTAAAGCCATGTTATGGATATAACTGGTATTATATAATATACACTGAACAAAATTATTATTATAATTATAAACTATTATTATAATTATAAACTATAATTATTATAAGACTTTTGTTTTTGGCCCCATTCATCATGAGCTGGACTCAAGATTTGCTTTCTTAGCCCCGTATGGTCATCATGCATTATTGCATTTCGAACCAAATCGAAAACCAAAAAACTAAACCAAAATGGAAAAACGGAAAAAACAGCTGTTTGTTTTTTCTGTTTTGAATCCATAATGGTAAACAAAGGAGCTGCGTTTTGTTCTATCGTTGACCAGTATTGCATCCCTAAAACCCATTTTCACTCCCCGACTCGTCACATATGCACGCATGGTCAAGGCCTATCTGAGTTTGTAACGCACTTTAATTTTATATAAGGATATTTCATTTCAGGTCGCATCGCGTCTCATATCAACTGTGGGGAATATGATTGTAGAAGTCATCACTATACTACAGAGCCGCAAACACTCAAAATTTTACGTCAGCATCAAGGAATCATTTTGTTTTGGGCTGATCTGAAGCAGCTGGTGACCTGAGCGATCTAAGAAAGTACACGAATATGATTATCAAGGGTTTTTTCTCGAGGCTACGGCCAGGGTGCAACCTCCTCTCCCTCGTCTTGTACGACCCCTCAGGAACCACCTCAGGGAAGCTCATCTGCATGCTTGTCATCCTCGGGGTCTCGACCTGACTGCAACTTCGCACAGCCATTGAAGAGGAGTGGACCAACATTCTACAGGCCACAATCAACAACCTGTTCATCTCTATGCGAAGGAGATGTGTTCCACTGCGTGAGGCCAATGATGGTCCCACCAGATACTGACTGGTTTCCGGATCCCCCCAATACAGTGAAACTGAACATTCTCAAGTGGCCTTTTTTGTGGTCTTTTAAGGGACACCTGTGCATTACCCATGCTGTCTAATCAGCACCTCGATATGCCACACCTGTGAGGTGGATGGATTATCTCGGCAAAGGAGAAGTGCTCACTAACACAGATTTTGACAGATTTGTGAACAATAGTTGAGAGAAATATGTCTTTTGTGTACAAAGAGAAAGCCTTAGATCTTTGAGTTCAGCTCATGATGATTGGGGGCCAAAACAAAAGTTTTGCGTTTATAATTTTGTTCAATGTAATATGTATGTCATTCAGGTATATGATTATTATCTGTAATATTTTGCTAGAAATGCAATTTTGTGTTTTTCTTTTCATCCCTTATTTGTTTAGGACCCTTATTTTTATTGTATCATCTCTGGCTGGAAGAAAGTAGTCGATGCATTTTCACTCAGTTGGAAGAAGTTTAGGCTTTTGGCTAGAGCTGACAGAGAGCTGTCTCAACAGAAGCTCATCACAGAGTAACAAACACCGTGCAGTTCCAGGCTGAAGATGACAGAAAAAGAATTGGATCAAGAAAAAGCAGTAACCCAGTCCTGTAGGTAGATAAACAGACAAGGTACCATATGGCAAGACACGGAGGTCTTGGACCGAATGAAAAAGCTTAGCAGGAACTTCACAGATACCCTTTCAGGCAACAGCCGTGTAGTTGTGTTTTGCAACAGAAATGCTGCACCTGGTCAACAGAGACACATCCAGACTCGATGAAAATGTAACTTGGCCTTGATCATTTTGGATAGGATTGCCATTCTGGTTGACCTGAATAAGAAATACCTAAGCCCCTCCATTACAAGTCTCTTCACTTGACAAAAGACAACATGTACACAACCGAAGGTTTCCGAGAAGACCTGAAAACAGGCATTAAGGAGAGACTTGATCTGAATGAAAGCAAGTTTTCTTCTCTGAAGCTATGTAGGATCCAAACGTACAATGTGGGTGTAATGTGTTCTGGGCGTGAGCTCTACTCAGAGGCATTTGGGAAATCTGACTCATATGTATGTATAAGCCAGTCACAATCTTGAGAAAAGTTTCAAAAGACCAACAGATGGATGAAGATTGCATTTGCTTGCACATTTGAACTTAATAAAAACAGTCAAGTCAAACAGTCGGTGATCCAGCCCTCCTGTCAATTTGCATTCAGCCATTTGAGTGTGTTGATGTTCTTTTTTTGCAGCTACCTCATAAATCAAACAAAAAAGTTTGCTTTTAATGTTGTTTTCAAAGGACAGTTTATTAGGATTACCATTAACCAACAGCAATAATGTTCCTCAACAATAACAGAACCTAGGCATTAGCTTTGTAATTTATACCTTCATAGGAAACAAACAGCTGTTGATGTTTGGCATCAACTGTAAATGCTAGGATGGGAACAAAAACTGAGTGCCTTAATATTGTTTTCTTTTTTGTGCTGTTTACTCTGTTCACTAAATAGTCATGTGGTTATGTGCCAACAGGCTAATGTGGAAGAGAGAATGGGCGGGGGGAGACCAAAAGAGGAGATTGTGAGTTGGATAGATGTTGTGATTCTCATTAAACCATTAGACGGAGAAACAGCTGGACACCCACAACCATCTGCAGCATATTTCCTCTCTAAACAAGACTGTTTAACCTGATCTCACTCACACACACAGTCACACGTACACACAAAGGAAAAATGCACAAACTCTTAATATTCTTACACAGACTCACCGATCTGTCTGTACCTCTTTCTTTCCCACACACAAACTGGTGTACGGGTGCCTCACATGCCACACATACATACATGCACACACACACACACACACAGAAACACTGAACCTTCTCACCCTCACAAGTCCTTAATTTTCCAGCTGTGTAGGCAAGCAGCAGTGGGCAGTTTGTCCCCCTGACAAGGGTCACCGACCCGGGGGAGAAAGCTCTCTGTCTCTCCCCTGACTGCCTGGATGACTGGAGCGCAAGCAGCGAGATAAACACTTGACGAGGGAAAGGGGAGGTAGAGGGGTGACAGGGAGTCAGGCAGATTTGGAGGGAGGGAGGAAGGGAGGAGGAAATGGAGCACACGTGGGTGGGATCAAGTGAGGGTGGCACACAGAGCGGGGAAATGAGAATGTGAGGAGGGTGAGAGGGAGGAGGAAGGGAAGGATGGAGCTGGACAGGCAGCTTGGAGGTGGAGTGGATCGTGGTGTTGTTGGGTGCTGGGGGGAGGGATGGGGGTGTTAGTGTCAGTGAACCGCAGCGTGATGGATCACGATGTTAGAGGATAAGACGGGTGTTGAGAGGGGGCAGGCTTTGCTTGTCGAGAGCAGCTTTTGTCAGAAGGCATCATACACACACATTCACATCAGCACCAAGCGAAGAAAAGATACAAGCAAGTTGAGGGGCTAATGTATTTTTTTAAGCATATCTGACACAAAAAAAGGGTGAGTGGGAGAGGGACAAAAGAAGGAAAGGGGGAGGAAGGCCACCCTTGCGTAGTCCTTTTTGATTTATGTAGCACTGTGAGAAGCAATTTGTCTGAGGATTCCCAGATTTCAACCTGCCTTTGGTGCAGATGGACTCCATTGCTTCATTAAAAGGGGCATTATGTAGTTTCCAGCGGCCACTAGCGGTGCCGTTTTAAGATTGCAACCAGGTGTGTGCTCGTACGCGTGCTCGCTTGAACTCATGAGCGAGCAGAATCCGAAACACAACCACCTTCATAAAGAATTCCTGCAATAAACATAGGAACAACAGAATGCAGGCCTTGGCTTTTCACACAGACATGTTCAGGCTCTGTTACTTCAAGGTTCCCGTCTCAGAGGCGGATCAACACCTGCGCCGTAACGTTACTTCATTCAGCACAGCGAGACACCGGCATATCGGCACAGTACTCGCGAAAAAAGGCCAAAGTGAGAGCGTCTATAGACAGGTGGGGAGCCAGCTTCACACAACATGTGAGGAAACTCGGGTAAACTCCCACTGCAACGTTACAGTAATAGTTTTATCAGCTGCAGGTTGAACTAATCCGCGCTCGTTACATGATCACGGTACATTTACTGCATTTAGCCGACGTGCTACATTGTTAGCTCGCCTGTTTCTTTTCAGTAACTATCTGTGAATCTGTCACCGGAGGCTCAGCAATGTCAGCACAGCTACATGTACTGGATGATAATGAAACGTGTAGTGAGCTGGACTGAATATTATAAGATTGTGTCACACTTTATAACAGTCAGACCGCAGTAAGTAAATTTACTGTAACTAGTGTTAGTGGATGGCTCTTCTTCCTCTGGGTTGTATCTTATGTGGGTCATGTTAGTTACAGTGACTGAGAGGTGCAGAAGCTGTGTACCTATCAGTAAAAGGCAATAAATCTAAATTGAACGTTACGAAGCAAACAGCGGCGGGTCCGAGCTAATGCAGCGTTAGCTAGCTGCTTGTGGCTGCATCACTATGGGATAGTAAACAAATCGCTCCACATTAGCTTTGTACCGTTACATCATTTCTTGCAGGCTTTGACAATTTGAGTTTATGTTGGAGTCTGTGTTGTGCTGGGAGCAGGTCTTTCTTAGTGTTAGCAGACTCCATGTCGTAAGTTCCAGTGTCGTCGCTGCTGAGTGCAAAGGAGACACAGCGAGAGGCTCGGGAGCGCGCATGCAGGTGTCAGTCACTGGATTTCGCGGAAAAGCCGACCCGGAGCCTTCGAATAGGAATACCTGCCTTCAGAGTTAATAGCCAAACCCGGCAAGTGGATCATTTTAATGTCAGATTACAACCCCTTCACACACAGGCAATAAAAAAAGGATTCATTTTAGTAGAAAAACTACATACAGCCCCTTTGAATGTGCTCTATGTGTAGTTTCACTGTTTTGTCTTTCTATCATTCTCTTTCTCTAACACACACACACACACACACACATAGATTATTGACCCACCAAAGATGGGATCCATTTTTAATTTGGGTTTTCATTCTCTTCGTCCCAGAGTGATGCATTGCATTGAGCGCTCCTTACACAATTTTCCTTTGACCTTGACTTGGCCCAAAATTGCAAAAGTAAACTTCGGTAGAAGATAATCCAGACTCTGACTTAAGCTCAATGCATTGCTATCATGTGGGAAACTAATAAAAAAAGTAGTTATATATATATGTATATCAGGTGTTGCATTCATCTTAGAGCAGATATTGCATTCCTAAGTCATAGTTTGGGTAGCCGCAGTATATAAATTGACCTTTCTAAGTGTAAAGTGGATTCACATCATTTGATGATAGCTTGGATATGTTTGAAGATACCATACTTGAAAGGTTCAGGGTAACATATTTGTGTTGGTAGTGCACCTGCTTATGTTGTCTGTAGAAGTTGTTTTAGAAGCTCAGCCTAAGGATCCTGGCACGCAGAGCTAACCTCAAAGACCTTCCGTCCTCAAAGATTGACTGATCAAATGATTTGCATCTCCTTATGTATTTTATTTAAAGTTGGGCTTGAACACTTCACAGAGACTACATCTGAAGGCCGGCTGACGTCTGGCTTGCGTGTAAATTTTGCTTCTACAGGAGCAACTGTACTACACCTATATGAACCTGTCAACAGTTATTTGAGAATATAAACTGAGAATATATTTGATCAAAAAAATATCTGGCTCTCGAAAGTATTGTTTTGATTTGCACTGGTGTGGTGTTTGTGAAAAAAATAGAAATGGTGGCTAGAAATACATAACAACAATAAGGACAAATGGCACTAACTAAATGATTCTGTCTGCTCCTCTACCTGGCAAGCAAGTAGTCTCCATGTGTCTCCCTTGCTGTATTAAAGAGATAGACAAGCCACCACCTTCTGCTCCACAATATAAAATGCTACTTGTTTCCCGGAATCTGCACTTTTTCACTAGAGTATAAATTAGCATGGCCAAATCTCTCTGACCGTAACACCAAGTTGTCATCTGTGTCTTGTTGATTACCTGGACCCAACCTAACTAAATCCCTCCCTTTTGTTATTCTTTTTTCCAAACTCACTTGTTACAAACCCCTGCGGTTTTGAATTATGCAAATTGTGTCTGTGGCTCAGCCATGTTTAGTACTGCTTTTCTCAGCCCAGACTAATCCCATCCAATTACAGGAGCAAAGAGTTTGATGTCCTTTGTGAGCGCTCCTTTACTCACATAGGTCCGTGTCAACCCAAGACAGCAGTTCAGCTCAAAAGAGAGAGTCCAATCAGGCTGCTTAGCGCCCGATGTCCAAATTACTTCCTCAGAGGATAAACCTTAGTCAGACTACAGAGGTGCTGAACTCATAACCATAAATGTGTTCAACAAGCAAATAGAAGGGAATACAAAATTAGTGGTTCAGGTGGCTTAATCCAGGCTAATTTGTTCATGCTCACAAATTAAAAGGCCTCCTGCAGTGACCTCATCTCCTTATGCAAAGCACATCCAGATGCTGTAGAGTCTCACACTTCCCAGCCTCAGTCATTCCCATAGCAGCAGCTGATGCTGTTGTTGATGTTGCTGCAGCCCCCAAATAATAAAGAAATCACCAATGTATTGCCAGGAACAAATCCACTGACTTTAAAGCAAGAGTTCGACATTTTGGGAAATGTGCTTGTTAAATAAGATCAATACCACTCTCACATCTGCCCAATTTGCAAATAATAAATTAGGGTTTTTTGTTGCACGTCACTGAAATACACAATTAGGTATCAGTATTCAAGTTGCTATGTCAATAATAAGGCCCAGGGTTTGGATTAATCTTGAGGTTTGATGTCAGTGTTGAAAAAAGCAATATGTGCTATTTAATTTTCGAGTTGAGGTTATGTTATCTTGAGCTGTCGTCAGTACAGACTTTGATCAACGTCTGCAGTATATTTGGTCACCTGGCACTCATAAACTGTCATGCTATCCAGATATGTCCAGATATTTGCTGACTATAATTGTAAAACATAAATTGTTAAATTATTCCAATAAAAGCTGTTTCCTATTTGCTCATTCATTTCTTCTTTTTATGTTTCCCTTTAGACACACTAAAAAGCTTGCCTCCCCATTTGTGTCTCATTGCTTCATCTTCTCTGCCATTGCTTTACTATTAGCCCTCTTTCTTTGCACAAGCGGAGCCCTTCACAGCTGCAGAGGAAAATGGCGCTGAGGTTATTTTCTTTATATGCTTTCTCTTTCAGTTTTATTGTAATTCGAGTAGGGACCTTCAACTTCTCATTGAGAGAGTATATTGTTTGGTACAAGGTGGTTTTTGTGCCTTGTGGAGTGGAAAATAGCACACTACAAAACACTACAAGTATTACAGCCGGAAACTCTGAGATGGCATGTCGCTCTCCATCAATGTGAAGCCATGTTTTTTTTTCCCCCCACCTTGTTGTCAGCAACATTGCGCACTTACAATAGGCGGCACAACAGGACTTGATGTTGTCACAAGGCTTTCGCCCTTTTCATAAGGTACTATGGCTCGGTGTGTACGTGTTTATGAAGAAAGAAAAAGTGGAAAAATTGAAAACAAGGAAGGAGTAGATGGTGAGAATGGAGGGAAGGAAGAACAGACATTAAATAAAATGCAGAACAGGAAAAACAAGGAGAGAAGACAATCATAAAAGGTTGTACATAAGTATGTGTTAGTAGATCTCTCCTCCTGTGGTGCACCTCTGCAGGGAGGCTACTGATGTTTCCTCCTGACTGCTCCTTCCAAGGCAGTTATGGAATTATCATAATCCATTTTCAGGGTGTGCTGGAAGGCTCATTCCATGTGGTGGGCTGTAAACTGAGATTAGATTCACAGCACGATATGGAGACAGCTCTGTGCTTCCAAATGTAGATGGGATGTTAGAAGAGTCCCATTTTAGGGGCCAACTCCTTTAAAGGACATGGTGTCCAATGGTGTGACCTTTGGAGGACTCAAACTAGTTGAACCTGCAGCTGTTCTCTAGAAACATTCAAGATAGCTTCATCGTGAGTTTCTCATAGAGACTAGAACTAATGTTGCATTGTAGCAGTCAGAAACCAAAGCACGGAAAGGATGCACTAGCCCTTAGTGAAATGAGGCTGCATATGGAGGAGCCTTTAGAATGATGCAGCCTTGTCTGCCCATTATGATGCATTTGTTGTTGAAATGAAGACTTCAAAGGAAGTGGGCCCTGAAACGAGCATACTTGCCTAATATACGAGTCCGTCAGAGTTTGTCTGTTTGAGTATGCACTTCGAAGTGTCTGTGTTACTTTATAAGAGTACTTGTCTGTGGCTCCCAGCTTGCCTTGGGCCATCCTGTGGTGTTTAAATCTGTGTATCATCTATCATTTAGCCTTCTATCCCTGTGGCTCTAAGAAGACTACTGCCTCCTCGGTGCTTGCCGCCCCACAATGCTTCCAGTACAATAACACAGGCAAGCTAACAGGATCACATAACGTAGCATGACTATTGCGAACACCAACAGTGGAATTTTCTTTGTTGTTCAGCCTTCCTGTATCTGCTCTTCAAAATAGTCCAATTTCCTGCCCATCTCTCTGTTTCTGTGTAATTCAACAAAAGCCTTCTTCTTTGTCTCTCATCTCCCTTTTCTCCTCTCTCTCTCTCTGTCTCTCTCTCTCTCTCTGTCTGTTCCTGTTTATATTGTTTTTGTTTGAAAAATACCCTGATTGCTAAAGCTATTTAAAATAAAATCAGGTTTTTTATAATTCCTTAAAAGTCATTGCTTTACTCAGCTCCTCAAATTTATATATGTCCTACACATGAGATGGCCCTCGTCCAGCTTAATATCTCGGGTGATATTTCAGACAGCACACATCTTTCAGTATTACAAAATATGCTGTGAGAGGTGCCATGGGCATGCTCAAGTTAAAGGGATCATTTTCTAATTTGCCGCTGCTAAAACTGCAACATCAGTGGACCAATTTTGACAATGTTATGCAAGATGCATCTTGGAACTCTTCTGGTGTTGGATAATGTTTTGAAAGTAATGTATTGAAAATAATGTGTATTTTATTTGTATATTAATTGTAGTAAAAAAAATTGCCCACAAATACAATAGTTACTGATGATGATGGTGATGGATATTTTTACTGAAGCATTTACGCTTACACTTAAATTTGCATATTGACACACCGACCTCACACATGCACGATTAAGAGATTAGATCAGTCGACAGCTTGCTAAGTGTCAAGTGCATTCATGTTGGATTTTCAGAGGTGTTTCAATAACATTATTTTATGATGTATAAAAAGACTAGACATTTACTGCTGTCGAAACAAGTGTTAAGCTTTTCCTCAAAGCTAGCTGTTTGTTTGGCTTTCAACATTATAGTAATCATAGCCATCCGCATGGTTTGTCAATGCTGAATTTGAGTGGCTTCATAGATTTCAATGATCATTCATTTTAAGACAGTCTGAATTTATTGTAAGCAGGAAAGCATAGCATGTTCTTAATGCTATCAAATCTATTTTAAGTCATTCTGCAGGAATGATATAAGTGGGGTTGACCAGCACCTTACTTTTTTAGACAGTTTGATTGCAGAATCCCAGTTTTTCTTCCAGGGACTGATAGCTTAACTGCCCAGTTTGCCATTAGAGGGTGGTGATGAATTGCAAAAGGCAGAGAATTGAAATACTGCTCTCTCTTTCTGTCTCCCTTGGTGGTTAGCTGTGGTCGCTGGTGGGGTTTAGGTTCTGTAGAGTTTCAGGGAAGAGGAGGCTGGCAAAGCAGACAATCATGCCCACGTTGTCACCCCAAGGCCCCATGCTTCATCTCAATAAGCCCCTGTCTTCCTCCAGCTCTAGAGCAGTTGGAAATAGCATTTGGGATTTGTGCAGGGGTGTGTGTGTGTGTGTGTGTGTGTGTGTGTCCCTGTGGGCCTACACACGTGTGTGTTAACTTATAAAAACAACAAAGATTTCACAGAGTTCAGACAAAGTGAGAGGTTATGTTTTAAACTGTTGGATGGACTGCAGAAGAAGAGAGAAAAGACTGGAGGTAGGAGATAGAAAATGGAAAAAGAAAAATGCTTTGCCATAAAGAAAAAGTCAAAAGACTTAAGAAAAATAATCAGATAGGGAAGTAAAGAAAGATGGGAAGGCGAATTTGGAAACAGAGCGATCTGATACCACTAATCAATGGACCCACAAGAATACCACAGCTCACACAGCTAGACCTGAGATTCAGAGAGAAGTGTCAAAACATTCAACATGAATATGAGGATTAACTTTTGCAGTTAGGAAATGGTACAAAATGCCCTTTAGTCCTTGTGGTGTAAGAAGGTCCAGTCAGCTCAGTACCTAAGGGAGAACAAAATAACTTGAATATGCAATTAAATATTATTATTATATAATATATAATAATATTATATATGTCTTATTCTGATGTTGACTTTGGCCAGATCTTTTTCTACACAATTCAGTGTATAATGAATATTTTTTAAGGAAAACTAAACCTGAATGCAGACAAAAAATGCTCTTCCATGGCTAAGTGGTGACATAAATAAATTGATGAGAGAACGTGATGCGACACTGAAAGTAGCTCTAAAATTAAAATTACTTAAATTACTGATAGATTAAGGTTTATGAGACTAGCAATTAGGGTAACATGAGGAATTAGGAAAGCTATTTTTATGTCAGTGACCAAGGGAAAGGGAAATCCCAATATGATTTGTGAGAACTTAAAGAGGCTGAACTTCTAATTCATACTTTTTAGAATCAGTATGGGCACTGATACAACCCATCCACTAATCTGCTGAGTATGATGCCTGTATATTATAATCAGCCTGAGTTTGAGATTTGGGAAATTTCTGAAACAAAAAGCAGAACGATTATAAACTCTGTAAATAATTCCAAAGCCAAAGATACATATGGAATGGACATAATGTTCCTGAAAATGTTTAATATTTATCTGGTCCAATAACAATGCTGTTAATAGATCCATTAATGAAGGGGTCTTTCCAAGAGGACCGAAGACAGCTACAATAACAAATTTACAGTGGTCCCTCAGAGATATGCAATTATGCAATTACAGGCCAATTAGCATAGTACCTATAGTGTCCAAGGTAACTGAAAGACATGTAGCAGAACAACGTTAGCCACTTTATCGACAGCCCCTTCAGATTTCATTGTTTTTTTTAGATCTAATGATTCAACAGAAACTGCTAACTGCTTTTTCCTGGAGACTGTGATATCTAAATGGATAAGGGGGAGTTGTTAGAGCCAAATTCTAACATCTAAAGAAAGTCTTTGACACTGGATCATGGTGTTCTACTTGCAAAGCTCTCAATGTTCAGCTTCTCCCCTAATGTTACTGAATGGATGAACTATCAAGATAAATGATGAGCTTTCATCTGCCCTTAGTTATCGGATACCACAGGGATCAATTCTGGGCCCCCTGTTGTTTAGCCTTACATAAATGATCTTCTCACTGTATGCAATGAGTCTAACATTCAGATGTACCCATATGATACTGTCATTTATGTACATGCAACGACCAACACTAAGCTGCATTTAATCTCATAGCAGTGATGGCCGATGTCACTTTGCGGCTTAATAACACCTGTCTTCACTTAAACATAAAGAAAACAGTTTATGTTCTTCACTAGGCCAACAGATAATCTCACACCTACCATTTGTATTGCAGGGGGAAAGCTAAAGGTGGTGTCTGATTTCAAATATCTTGGTTTAACAATCTCATATCAGAAAGTGTCTGACTACTACATCAGCAACAGTATACGTCAATGCCATGATCATGCCACATTTATCATACTGTTTGACTAGCTGGGCACAAGCCTCCTGTACAACACTCAAACCTGTACAGTTAGGATACCACCAGGTTTCCAAGGTTCTTGACAAGAAGCCAAATTCCCATCACCATTGCTGTCTGTCTTATCAAATTTTCAGACGCTTGTCTCTTGTCTGTAAGATTCTGCATGGCTTGGCTCTTTCCCCCCCATAGTGCTCTTTTAAAGCAGAAAACAACTGATGATAGACATGGTATGTCTGAGGCAAGAGGGGATTGTGTAATACCAATGAGAAGCACTGCCTTCGGACAGTCAGCTTTTTAAGTGAGAGTAGCTTATACAACAGTCATACAATGGAACAGTCTTTTTAGAGTTTAGAGACTGTGAAACATACCATTCATTTAAAATTAATTTAAAACTATGGTTAAAAGACAATCAAGTGTGTGACCATATGCTGTAACTTATTCAAATAATCTAGAGCGTGTTTTGTTTTATGCTTTATGTGTAGTGTTTAATAAATAGAGTAGTCTTTCTCTCTAGTACTCTGCGTCCTATGTACCCGGTCAGAGGAACAAAGAGAAGAGGAAGATATCGTTCAGAGGGGAGAAGGAGAGGAACTCATACAGACAGTGGGGTATAGCATATAAGCTTTAAACTTCTGCTTATTTTTTTCGTTTCCTGGATTCTTTCTCATGTACTCTCATCTCAATAAGGCTGGATTCATGAGGCCTTATTGGTGTGGAGGTTACATAAAAGAGGGAAATACAATGAGAATTCAATGGAAGAAGAACCACTATAACGAGCATCAGTTGTGTGTTGCTGTGCCTTGTTAGTAAGGAATCTGGTGTATTCAGCTCCTAGACCCCTACACTGTGATTTAATATTAGTATTTCTCTTATCTTATATAACCCGTCAGTCCAATGGCAGCATCCAACTATCGTGAAGGTCATGACAGTCCGTCACCTTTGCTTGGCATTCTTTGGTCCCTCACAAAACACTAATCTGTCTGGTGTATGTAAGTGAAGTATAATTGAGTGCGTGCGTGCGTGCGTGCGTGCGTGCGTGCGTGCGTGCGTGCGTGCGTGCGTGCGTGCGTGCGTCGTGCGTGGTGCATGCATTTAAACACGCACGCGTGTTTGTCTTTATACATACTGCATACCCACCATGGCCTCTGTCATGACTACATACTTGCAATATGTTACCATTGCAGTGCTGTGTTTTCACTTAGTTGGTAACCAAATCTTCCATTACCACATTACTGTTTTTTCCATCGCGTCAGAGGTGGCAGTTTTCTGTACTTCTGTACAAGTTTGACTAGTGCATCCCAACTTGTGACAGCCAATTAGTCCTTTATTTGAAGAAACAGAGAGAGAGAGGAAGCCATAAGTTGGCAAAACAAATTGGCATAAGAGCTGAAGAGCTGATATGCTACTATGCAAATCAAAAAGCCCATCATGCATATGAGAAAATACTATCAATCCACATATGTACTGCTAAAACAGAAAGAACGATACAGTTATATTTGAATTAAATCAAAATGTTGGATAAACTCATAAAATTGAAACAAAATAGTAACTGACAAGCATCATAAATTACTACTGTATTAGAATATTTAAAACTGTTACTAAAATTACTGCTCCTTACCATACTTTCTTTAATGTCCTCACAGGAATATAATACAAATCTGAGAAGCTGCTTGCTGCTATCACAGAAGCTAAGCCAATGGACTGTAATGCTTATTTATCAAGTGATAAATATAGTAATATTTTATTTTGTTTCTGTAAAATCTCTAATGTATTCTCCAATTTCCACAATTTATGAATTCAGCTATAAGGCTACATACTGTATATTGATGTTGAGTAAAACTTTTCCTGCAATCCTCCTCTATAATGCAGAATATAACTTGTATTACAAGTTATTTCATACTCTTAGATGTGTTAAATACATTTTAGAAATAGAATACTATAAGTGTCCCACCTGATTAGGATGTATACTCAGGTAAAGGCTAATGGAGCTGAGTGGTAAACTGATCAAACAGATCTGAAACATTTGGTTTACCCCTGATGAACATCCACTAAATCAGTTGCTAACTGTATATGGCTGTTTCAAGGATATCACACACAACAAATTATTTAAATGAACCCCTTCATTAACCTTCATTCTCTATTACCATCAGCTTTTACAGATACAGACTAGGGTTGGGCGATGTCTACAAAATTTCCATCGGACAATGTCCACATTGAAACATCGGGATGGACGATGGCATCGGGGACACACTACCTGTGCGCGAGTGCGTTACCTCGCACAGACTTCACTCAGTTAAAAACTTGGTAGGCAGTGACATTACAAGTCACGGTAGATATAAGCACGGACCAGGTAAAGCACTGAACACAGGGTGCAGATGTTAGTTTCAGTTGTTTGATAGGCTGCATCATTCACAAGCCCACAAGTCCTGTGATAATGGATCGCAAATGGAAAAATGTGGAAAAAAGACGAGTTCTTTTAGTGTTGGGGTTAGACTTTATGAAAAGTGCTACAGATGGAGAAAGTGGAGTAGACGGGCGGGGGGGAGACAGAAAGAGGCATACCTGTGTGCTTACCTGTGTTGTAAGCTTCTTGTGCATCTGAGTGTGGGGAGAAGATATTGAGGAAGGTCCGAAGCATATGTAAAATTTATAATAATTATGTTCCTGGTGATTATAACCTGCTGGTCTAATGTGAAAAATGTAGATTTTTTTGCCTGGGTTTTACAATCACGATGCCTGTTCAACTATCGCCCATCCGTCAGCCATCGGCAATGGATGATGGCATCATTTATTAGCCCAACCCTAATGCAGACACTCTGTCAATAACTGTTACCACACTGCCAATAGTGTTTAAATCTGTGACTGTCAACTATCTGCCCCAGTGTCCATCTCATAGCTGTATTTATTTGTTTGTGTCTATGTACATGCATTCATGCATGTATGCCTTGATTAAAAGATGCCAGGGGGTGATATTGCAATGACAAGGTTGCTTCCATACCCGAAGGAGACTTTTTCCACAATGAACATATTCGCATCAGCCATAATCTTCCTGGGAATGATGTCCCTCGAATGACCTCCAGCGGCTTTGCCATATGGGAATGTCAGAGCTTCGGGTCTACCTCGCTTTAGCAGCCAGTGATCTTGTTCCGACAAGTGATCATTTTTGACCCCTCGTTTCAAATTTCCCTCAAGTGCTGAGAGAATTACATTTTCATTTTGCTGCAAGCACCTTGATGTAACCCTGTAATCCACCAAGTGGCTGAAGTACATCCCACGCAGGGGAAGAGCTGGGGCTGTATCTAAACGGCTAATATCACAAGACTATGATTGGGGACTGAATGGGGTCTATCATAAACTGAGGTTCAGCATATGGGTACGGGGACAGTACTGTATGTCACACATGTCTTTTCCTAATACCTACCAGCAGTGGACTATGTTTAAAGTAAACACGGTTAAGTTAATATTACAGCATATTTTATTAAATTACTTCATAATAACATAATATGTTATGTCTAATTATCAAACTACAAGATCACACATTCATTTTTAAATATGCTTGGTGGTGCTTTGTTGAAGCAAGCAGGAAAGTACATTGCACCATTTTTATTTACAAAATATTTGTAATACTACCTTTTTTTATGCAGTGTTACATCATGTTGACGTACAAGGCCAGTAACGAAACTTGAAAGGGCATATTTTGTTTTGTTTCAACACCCCTCTCAAATAAAGCAACATTCAGAAAAACTACAGACTGTACATCCGCCTTGAAATCTGAGGGGTGTTTTGTGTTCGTATTTGTGTAACATGTTCTGATTATTATGCTATTTATGATGAAGTTTAAGTCATGGTCTGTGTGTTTAAATAGTGAAATAGTCTATCCAAGAGAATGACATATACATTATATTAGCAACTAAAAAGGCACAAAGTAGGAAAACACACAGCAACAAGATAAGGAGAAGAAATTGTTCTCACCAAGATATGGTATATAATAGGTATGGTTGGTATGTGGTAGGTAATAGCAAAAGTAGTCAGAAATAGTAACGGTGTGAACAGTGCAGGCGAGAAGACAGGGAAAAGGGACTGGATGGTGAGTGCCAAACAGCAAGTCAGAGTACTTAATTGGAAACATGCATGGATGTGCAAGGTTACAGCTGAGCTGCCAGGCACTAATAAGTGCATATACTGCAGTCATGACAGCTCTAACTAAGTCTAACTTCCATGAGGGATCATAAACTGACAGTTTTTTGACATGTTTTGATTTTGTTTTTTCTCCATTGTTTTTTTTCTCAAAATAGTAGTTTTGTTATACTTGAAGGACTGTTCATGTTTTTTGTGTCTGCATTTGCAGGTACATGTACCCATTCATACGTACCTCTACCTATATGTAGATCCTTGCTTGTACTTCTATGCTCAACATGTTATGCATATATATATAGCCCAGTACTAAGTGACGTGTACATTTGCTCTGTCAGTCATTACAGTGTTTGATTGACAGCTGTTTATGGAGTCGTGACTCTGCTCCCTGGAGTTGATATGTGTGACCCTGGGTAGAGACAATCCCCCTCCAGCTGTAAACTAAACACACATACAGAAATAGATGATGCTTTGAAACTCTCTCAGAACCAGAGTGTGAACTGAAGGTTTCTGTGAGGTGTGGTATAGGGGATTCGTCTGTCCTTTTATCCACCAAACCTAAAGAGAGATAATGGGGAGAGGGTTAGGGATCATAGGATAAAAATTCTATTGTGAGATTGATGGTTGCAACAAGCTCTTGCCTTGTTATCCGTGTGTTTACATTAAACAGCCTTTGTGGATGGTCGTGCCTAAGACTTCATCTGATAAATGGTATCGGATCTTGTATATCTGCATTAGGGCACGTGCATGTATGTTTAAGTGTGAGCTTGCATGTGTGTAAGTGTCACCCCTCAGGGAAGGTCAGGGACATTAGTAAGATCAGTAAAGCGGTCTTGTTCATTTTATTAACTGTCTTCCTGATTACATCTTGCCCTGGGGTATGCTGCCTCCATTAGCCAGGTCAAAGCATGATTACACCAGAATAGATTAGCGTTCTATTTTCCTCACTTAGAAACCACTGCGGAGGAGTTGGACCTTGGATGTACATACTCTTAAGGTGAACACATATACCGAAGAGTAACTTCACTGTGGCTTTTGGAAAGTAAAGCATATGCGAAGGTCAAAGGATTACCACTAGACGTGGTCGCATTTAGATGTTTTTCTTTTTCTTCCTTTGATAAAGCTCAGTCTGTGTGTGTGAAATTGGCAGCCTTGGCCTGCGGCAAAGAATATAAAGGTTACTCAGCTGGTGCTTTAAAGGTTAAATCATCTGTTTTTGCTTTCAAAAGTATCTAAAAAACAATTCAAAGAACAATTGTAGCAGCTTTAAATAAAACACAAATGGGAGCATCTCCAGATAATACCAGCCACCTGTCTGCTAATATTTTAAACGTTTATACAGTTACTAAATGCAGAAAAGCAAGAATGTTTCCTTCAAAGAATGATATATTAGTGAAGTACAGAAGTCTGCCCGTGGCATATTCTCGTACTGGAGCTGGCCAACATGCCCCTTATTAAAAATGAACAAATCCCCCACTGGCAATTGTCTCTATTGACTCAAATGTTGAAGTTTGGATTGATAGGTACTGTCAGGCCTCTACATGCTGTGCGCCAATGGGGATTTTCCAGCTTGAAATTTAGATGGACGGATATATGTGACA
This sequence comes from Lepomis macrochirus, assembly GCA_024633595.2. NCBI lineage: Eukaryota > Metazoa > Chordata > Actinopteri > Centrarchiformes > Centrarchidae > Lepomis > Lepomis macrochirus. The sequence continues at coordinate 23,648,989 of JALXJV020000011.1, read as the reverse complement.
TTTCTAAACTCAATTTTCAATTATGGACGAGGCCTCTCTCCAGCTGCCTACAGTGAGCCCTGATAACTGTCTGACAGCTCCAACAAATGATGAAGGCCTGTCTTGAAATGATTGAAGTGTATTCATCATTTGTTCTCCTCTGCAGCGAGATAGGACCTCCAAACTCCGGCTCAATCATACTGCCCCTCATTAACTGGCAAAGCACAGCACACACACACACTTTCACCACCCTAAAAGCACTTAATATACTGCTTACTTGCTTCAGTTCTTTCCTGGTCAGGTGAAAATGAATATAACATCATAATAGGTACACACATGCTTTTATACCCTAATGGGATACAGATAAATATAGATCCTATTTATACTTAGACTACCCATCACCATGCATAGCAGTTAATACAGTGCATTATCCTCTTCTGTCAAATAAAAAATAATCATAATGGTTGGTTGATTGCTTTAGAATGAACCAAACTTCATTCAGCGGTGTCTTTACCGCAAACAAAGTCTCCAAAACTGAAACTCTGTGGATCTAATTAATCAATTATTCTGTTTATAGATGTCATATTTATGGTCAGTCCTAAACAAAACAATAAACCTGGAAGAATTTGCAGAATAAATTAAATCCCGGTGCTTCTGGCACTCATTGACTCACACAAGGGTATATGTAAGAAGCACTTGCAAAGGTGTCCATAGTCTTTGAAACTCAAATGCAGATTCCTTTTGCACAAACTGCAATAACTTTATGACCCAGCTTAAAAAGTTTGAAAGCCTAATTAGGGTTCTGACTTGGAAACACACATTTCTAGCTCTCATTAAAAGGTGAAAACATACCAGCTTTGGCCGAAACAGGCTTGCACATACAGTAGTAAATACTTCCCACACAAAAACACACTCCATTGCACATCCACAGTTACATCATTCGTGGAAGTTGGTCCCAGGCCAGTCAGCATAACATAAAATACAAGAGAAAATATAGCTCAGTAAAAAAGGAATATACACAAATGTGCTCATTACACACACTTGGACACAAGTTTCCATCTCCTAGCCGCTAACTTACTCTTTCTCATACCCCATTATCATCCTGTAGGTGTCCTTGTGTAAACTTCTGCAGAACCTTCCACTGGCACATCCAATGAGTGCTCCACAGATCTCTCAGACACTCTGTGCATTCGAGCTGTCAAACCAAACCAAAGCACTTGTGCTGCCCCCAGCCAACACAGCAACCAAACAGGGAGATTGGACAGAGAGCTGAAAAGTTTCCTAATTATGGAACACAGCACACCATTAAGACTCTGTAATGAGTTTCCAGAAGCCAGGTGCAGCCTCACCTGTCAGCCACGTCCTCATTACTAATATGGTCATCATGTTCCCCAGGACATCATGGACAGGTTATTAGGGAATGATGGGCAGGTGAGCAACACTTAGTATACTGCTAAAGTATAATCTTGGACTTTTGAAAATAAATTGGCAATTTGTTGCAAAATGCTTCAGGTTTTTATCTAAATTCAACATGACCTATTAAATAATAGCTATTCAAAGCACGGATATAATGCTGTTTTTGATTTATTTAGCTGCCTTAATGTTTTGTGCGAAGCATTTCTGAAGGGTAAATGTCAAGGTAAGTTCGCAATTGGATATGCCTTTATTGTCACACAACAAATTTATGTGTTTTAAGAAATCCTTCACACCTCACGACTGTGATACAAATTGAGCACTCAATTCGCTTTTTAAATTTTGTAAGTTAAACAGTATGGCTGCTGGTTGAAGGGTCTGGTAATGGCTTTATGCTAAGTTTATTGCTAAACGTGGGATTAATTTCCACACCTACTAATGTGAGCAGCAGCTGTAGCTTTACGTATCACAGTGTTTCCCATTAATTAACAAAACCATGGCGGCCCGCCATAGTCTAATTTGCTCCACCATAGTCTCAAAATGAACCGAAAATATTGGTACTCGTCTCAGACCTCTAACGTTGTGTTTTGTGGGCGCTGCTGTAAGCTCACATGCTTATACACTTTGGCATCCGACTCGAGACAACCACTTTTCTTTTGAAGTAACCACGGTAACGTTAACGGTCTGTTTCTGTCACTTGTTTCTGAGAAGGCGATTAAGCTAGCCGCACCTAAATTAGGAGTGCACGCATATTCAAGCCTATATGGTAACTGCAATGGCCCAGAGCGAGCTGACAGGCAGGTTAGCTACTTTATCCTGTCAGTTTCTCTCTTTACAAAGACAAGCGTTGCAGTATGAGAGTCCTACCTGAAGAGAGGCTGTGAAGTCTTCATGTTACGCCATAGGAGAACCACAGACAACATTATATATCAAATTGGGTTGGACTTGATGAATTTAGCGCGAGGATACACATCTAACAACGTCCACCATGAGGGTCCGAGGTCCACCCACCATAGTCTCTCAAAATCCTGTGGGAAACACTGTATCACACACAATCAGTCTGTTGATGTGCTTTCAGTTGTTTGGTTTACAGTAGGCTTTATTGCAAAGTGAACACACAGTTCAAAGTGTTTGTAAGAGTTATAGTGTGGCATAAGAACACAGAGGTATGGAAGACCTTTAAAATAAGAGGCACAGCTTAATGTTCCGACCTAATCACCATCATGTATTAAACATAATCATATTAATATATAACTAATTCCATTCGCTATATCCATTAATGCACTAATAAATATTTATAGGGAACTTACCTACAGCACATAACACATGGTTGGCTGTAATATAAGCTCTGTATCTTTAAGGATGAACTGTTGCAGCAGTATCAGTTTTTCATCATTAATATGCAGATTTATGCAGGAAGGGCTTCAGAAATTTATAGGGAAACCTGTGAAGTAAGTCTGTGAGACTGAGTTACTGCGTCTGCTCAGAGGGACATAAAATGATTCAGATACATGTATGTGAGGTCACACATGTGGCGCATGTGGACACCTATCACAAATCACTGTCACAATAAATCATGCTGAGTACTAGAGTATTCTAGATGTAAAATATGACCATAAACTGGACGGAGTCTACCCTAGATAGCGATTTGATAAGCTGTCTATCATCTGTCATCGTGTTTGAGTCACATCTGTCTTCTTAAAAATGCATTATTAAGAAAAGAAATTGTGATTAATTGTACTGACTGTAAACACGTCATAAAAAACAACAATAAGCACTCACTTCATCCTCCGTATTTGTAAGAAATCAGGTCATAGAGCATTATTTTGTGCGGTCTCGTCCCTTTAGAAAACTTTGATGCACTCAAGATGTATTTCTAAATTCCATCGTAAAACATTTACCACACGCTTACATGCACGCAATACTTGTTTTATTTGTTTCAAACATTAATTTTTACTATGGCTAACATTTGAGAAAGGATTTAAAACTATGTTTGAAGACAACGCCATGTTTTCTTTAGGGATTGTTTGCTCTCCTTTGATTATGACAGACATTTATGAATACATTTGGATTTATGTGGTACAGGATATTTCAGAAAGACGAACCGTCTCTCATTAAGGTCTGTTAAGTCCTGTTAAACTGAAACAGAGTACACTCTGTCCAGGTCAGGTCAAGGTAGAGTAACACCAGGAGATGAAGACAGACATAAAAATGTAGACTGAGTTTTAGCCTAAAGTTTAGCCTCCCAGAGAGACAGAAAGAAAAGGTGGAAAAGAGAAAGAGAGCGACTGAAAGAAACACAATGTGCAGTTTAATAAAAAGTGGTAGACTCAGCGAAGGAGATGAGACTGAAAGATAGAGAAGCTGCAAAGGAAAGAAGAGGGAGTTAGCAAGAGAAAAGAAAAAAGAAGGCGGCAGCCGCAGTCAAGCTTTGCAGAAATCAATAACTCAAGCTGAGATGGAGACAGCAGGGCATTGAAAGAAAGAGGGAATGGAGAGATGGGGAGACGGGAATACCAAGGGGAGAAAAGAGAAATTCAGCTGAGAGAGCAGACAAAGCTAAAAACAGAGACTGAGTGTGTAAGAGAGGTAGAATAAGAGAAGGATGCTGGTTCTTTGTGTGCTCAGGGAGAAGCCCAGCGGGTTAGTGTCTGGCTCGGTGAGGTCAACCTCTTCACCTGCAGATCAACTGCAAACAAAGAGCAGTGTAGGAATGAAGCAGAGGAAAAGAATGTAGCAGGCTGGATGAGAGAGGAGTGTCAGAGGTTATTCTTTGTTCTCCTTTGAAAGACACCATGTATACCTCTGAAATGTCTGGGCTGTCTAAAGCCGCCCGACCTTTTTTCTTTCACAAAGCTGTGGCTCTCAGCGTCTTAGTCCGTAATAAATGCTTGCAAGAAATTCTCAATGCTGATGCAATGATGAAATCCTCCTAGCATAATACGCTTCACATGCAACCAGCAAAACTATACTATACTGAGACTTTCAAGGCCACAACATATTTATGTTTTAGTGTCGTTCAAACATAGCATCAGATATTGGCAAGGTTAAGCAATAAGCAATGGTAAATAACTGTAACACCAATTAGTTTGAATCAGTAGTGACAGGAATGAAGCTACAGAGAGAGTGACACAAGCACAAGCAGGAATGAGCCCCCCCCCCCCGTGGTGATTGTTAACAACATGTCTTTCTTTATCTTCTTTTCCCAGTCTTCTTTCTTCTTAAATACAATTTTTACAAGATGTGACTTGAGAGGTATTGTTTGCTCTTGACACGTCAAAGTTACAAAAACATAAATGGAAGCTGTACAGCTGGACCATAAAAGTAAAGGGTGGGGGGGGGGTCAAAAGTTGAGGGAAAAAATGTCTTTAAGGATAAAAGCCTGAAATCCAGCATGCTTCTGACAACAAAGTGGTGCAATGATGAGCATAGCACCGAGTTGTCAGCAGGATGCACATCCTCTTCATGAGTCATACAAAGCCAGAATCCAGCAAGAGCTTCTTTGATAATTGATAGACACTAGAGAGACTTGTTTCTGTTGTATTGTGTCACAGCAACATGAAATAAATTTCAACATTTATTGCGGGTGTGCGCATGCCTGCTTTCATTGTATGTTTGAGTGCGTGGGTGCATGCACTCAATTGCAGTCAGTTCATAGCTTGTATGCAGCTCAGTAGTGAACTGTGATGTGTGAGGTGCTTGTAATTAGGGCTGTAGTATAATATTAATTATAATACAGACAATTGTTTTAATCAACTGAAAGGTAAGCTACAAATGTCAAGACTGGAAAGCCACGCAGCCTTTCATTCCACAGAGGATTTTACACTAAATGCAAACTATTCAACATTGTATCTGAAAACAGCAATGTGGCTCTGACTAATCGTTCCAGGTTTTTGTGCTACTGACAGTGCTATAAAGTGCCATTTCATCTTTGTGATTTACATAATCCTAATCCTCTTGAGTTTGTGTTTCCCAGCAGCAAACACCCCAGCTGAGTTTTGAACATCTTGTTTTGTGCCTTGATGAATACTTTCAAAAATAATTTATTCCTCTAAGACATTAAAAGTGGAGATTTTTACGGCTGTATCTGCTTGGTTCCATGTTTGCTTTTGTGAAATCTGAGCTGTGTGACATCACAGATGCTATATCTCTAGCATGTCTGTAGACTGGATAGTGTGTGAAAATAGATGAACTGAGTACATGTTCTGTACATAGACTAAAAAAACACAGGTGCAAATGATAACATGTCCATTGCTGACATCCTCAAATGAAGCAGAGTAATTATCTGAGCCACACATGGGATTTTTTACCAGAAAATCTTTTTTCATTGCTCAAGTAACATGTCAGCGTGCTCTATTTTAAGGTGTGTTCACACAGAAATAAAAATTTTGCTTTGCATTACTCGCTCGAGTTTGACCACTGGATTATTTGTGCTTGAATACAGTTGAAAATGGTCACCCTTATTCCAGTTTTCTACTGCAGTATGAAACCAAAATAAACAGATTGGTGATATAATTGCAATACATGGATCAAAAGGATGCTGAAATAACTACATTATGAAGCAGATTCGTAAAACTGAATTCTATTTGCTTTCTATCTTTACTTTGACTTTGCATGTAATCGTGTTGTGTGAAAAACTCCCTTTGCTTTCTGGGTGAACACAACTTTATTGTCTTGCTGTCTTGATTAAGCAGTATGTAATTAATGAAGTGAAGTCTAAGTTTGGTGGTGCCAATCTACCTTTAACTAAAGAATGAATCTTACCACCTTACCAGTGAATTTTCTCACCACTCCCACAGTTCTCTTGTCACTGACAGACTTAAAAGACGCTGCACTTTTCCCTCTCTCACACAAAATCCCTCAAAACATCTCTGTCATCACCGATCCTTCGCCTCTCCCTTCTCGCTTGTCATATGAGTCCTTCCTTCTTTTTTTTGTTTTCTCTTTTCTGTCTGACTGAACTCTCTTTTTCTCAACACTTGTCTCTCTCTCTGATTTACTTTTTGCTCTTTTCCTCTTTGCCCTCGCCTCTGTGGAGTTGTTTATGCCCTGCTCATCCTCCTCTGTAATTATGAGCGTTGTTCACTGTATCACCATCCATATGACGAGCCTGACGGATATGCAGGGAGATGGATTGTGTGAGTAAAAAAGCAGAGTGAAAAACGAGTGTGTCGTGGCAGAAGCCATTTTCCTCATGACACATCTGTCCATCGGCCTTGACCTGAGGGGACACGGCTCTAAATCTGACTTATAGTCATAAACATACAGACACACACACACACACACACACACACACTCTGATTGAGATTACCCTGCGGTAATGATGATTATGGTTGTTTATGATCTTCAGCCTACACTTTTGTCAGTTATGACGGAAGTGTGTGTGTTTTTGTGTGTGCACATGCCGACTCTAGTGCATACTTTAGAATCAGGAAAGGGGGGGTAATTGCAGCAGAGTCAGGTTATTGTGTCCTTTATCACGCAGACAAGCCAATTAGGGGCACAACCATTGATATTAATTTTCCCTTCCTCCCCCTCTCTCCACTTTCCGAGGTCTTTTTCATTTAATGGCCGAATACACTCTGTGATGACCTGTGAAGAGTTGTAGATGGGTGCAGAGGTATGCATAGTGAATTTACTAGAGCATAACGCTGTGCGGGCGGGGAGAAGGAGGTTCGGCCCCAGAACTGCCAGGGCAGTGGATCGAGTTATGGGTGCTCTCAGGTAGAAATTGTTGAAATAACTCATTATCCTTCCCCATCCTGTCTGCTGTGTGTTGTGATGTAGACAACAGAGATGTCTCGCCTGACATTTTGTACACTGCAGGCAACAGTGAACTAATTTCTCTTGAACCTCATCCCCCGATCAACAAAATGTATGGTTTATAGAATAAGTTTGAGCTTTTCGTAACTAAAAACAACAGGTAATTTGAGAAATCCATGCTTTACCACTTATCTTAAGTTCGCTGCATTTCAGATAGAATTGGTCCATTAGTGGTACCGGTAGTGGTAACGGTACGTGTGGCTTTATTTAATGATTCATGTGTTGCTCAGTTTTATTTACTGTATAAAATACCTTCCAACTAACATACAACAAATATGAATCTGTGATGTACCCTGTGGAGTTTTTTTGGGGTTTTGGAAACAAACAAAACTTGGATTCAGTATTTCTCACCGAAACACACTGGGTCTCATGCATGAATGTTTTCTTATTTTGTCTTATACTTGTTCTTGCAAAAAGCAGAAAGAGGAAAATAAAAAAATCCCTCATGAAACATGCGCTGACAGCCAAGTCTGTTCTTACCTACCTGAGTATGTTGATCAATTGTGTCTCTTAAATCAGATGTGTGTGACAGGGAATTTGCAATTGGCATATGGAAACAGCCCAGTATACCCATACAGTATAATGGCAGCAGATTTAAGTTCCAAGTGGCATTTGACAGGTAAACTCCTCACAAAAGAAAGAAGGAGCGATAAAGGAAAGGAAATGCCACCTCAGGGCAGCAAAAAAGAAGACAAACTTTTCTTTTTGCAGAGATAGAAGTTTAGTTTAGTTGAAGCGTTCAAAATGAGTCTGTTCATCACATATTTTGTTGACTGAATGGAATTGTTTTCTATTGAGGAAGGAGAACTGATTGGGAGATGGGGGCCTTGATGCGCACATATGAGTACAGTTGATTGCTTATAGACTAGTGTAGCAATGCTGAGCAGCGGTGTATGGAATGGAATGCACTGTGGTGAAAACTGCATGATACCCAGATCTAGCCCAGAGCGTGGTGGTCCGGGATATGCCAGACCTATCTCCAGTCTCTCTGGATGGTCCCAGTAGTCAGGAAAACAATAGCGGTGAGCTGGAGTGGGAGTAGATTGTTTCCCATCTGATCTCCCCTCTTGAGTCTCTGTAACTGCACACAGATTTTGAAGCATCTGCCTCTGTAACCTAATCATCTTAGTAAGTGCAAATATTTCAGTTATTAAATATATAAATAATTGTATAACATTTGTCTTCTGTTTTCATAAAGTAAATTGCTTTTTCCTCACAGCACAAAACACAAAAACAAAAGTTGACTTTTGTGCATATGGCCTACTTGTGGTCTAGGGCAAATTTCAATCTTACCTAAGAACATGTGAGAAGTATGAACAAATGTATTAAATTGTTTGCACACACAGTTTATGCATTTCCTTCCTCATTCTTCTGGGAGATTAAAATGTTTATAATTGTTTATAATGTTTGAATGCTAGCAGTTTTCTTCTTGTCTGTCTTTGTTAGTGCAATGCTATCTTCCTTGCACTATTGATCGGTGGAATACTGTGTGAAACTGTTGGCAGGACTGTGTACTGCACCTACCCACTTAAATGTGTTTGGGTCTTCTTGTACAAGATACTAACAAAACAAGGACCCATACAGCTCCATAGAGCTACTACTGGTCAAAAACTCCACAGGCTGCCTTTACATTACCCTACAATAGTCAGACCCTTATTTCACCCACATTTACTCAACCAAGGGTAAAGAATTACAAGGACTTACAGATCGCAGGCGTTTGATATTTTGGTATGCATTGTAGCCCTCTGCAGATCAAACCATAAGGGATAGATGGGGAGGGCGGGATGTGTTTCAAATACAACATCAGATCAGGATCAGGGCAAGGGGAGTTTGCAATTAGCATGGATTAAAGCACAGATTATAGCAGGACTAATGAGAACATAAAGAGATTAGATGCCAGGAAAGAGTTGTGGAGACGTGGGATAGATAGACAGATATGGAGCAGAGAGAGAGAGAGAGAGAGAGAGACCACAGAGACCAACTGATATGAAATACAAGGAAAAGGTGTGCAGGGCAGATATGAGAGAGGGAGAGGAAAAGAGTAGCCTGGTAGAGCAAGAGATCCAGGAGTGCAAAAAGAGGGTAGAAAGACATAATAGGAAGAGAGATAAAGAGAAAGAGGCCTCTGAGACCAAGAGATATGAGGGAGCAAGAAAAAGGTGGGTAGCAAACAAAGTAGAGACAGGCCTAAATATGTGTGAGCCACAGAGACTGAAAAAATGGTAGTAGGGCCAGGAGGCAGAACAGGTTCTCGAAGTAAAGTGATGGATAGGTGGTCCGGTAGGAGAAAGACTGAGACAATAGAAAGAGACAAGGGAGCGAGGCAAAGACTCGGAGACAGATTAAAAGGAGCAGAGAGGAGAATACGCAGACACACATGCATTTGTGGCGATAAACAAAAGGACATTGACAAAGAGAGAGTCTCTCTCTTTCTGTTTTTCCTCATATACACCCACTGCATTATCTGTAGCGCTCCAGAGAGATCCCAGAGCATGGCTAATATGCCTCCCCACAGTCTCCATACAAAAACAGAGATGTTAAGAGGATAGGAGGCTAACAAAGACCAGCGGGCAGAGAGCGGAGACACCAGGCTCTCTGCACAACAAACAGAAATGCAAACAAACGATGACAACAAAGAACAGAAACCAGCGGTGCCCTGACAAAGACGAATCGATCCGCATGTAAAAAACTGCCCAAGATTGAAAATGTATGTGTGTCTACGTATTTGGGGGCATGGGGGGTATACTCCACTCCAGAGCCCTTGAGAGTGAGAGCAGGCGCAGATGTGTGTGCATGTGAATGGGTGTGCACGTTTTTGTTGCGTCCCCTGATGGGTGCTTTTCAGCAAAGGCAAGAGGGCATAGAAGTTATTTTTGACCTTTCTTTTTTTTTTCTAAATAATACAGTAGCTGCTCTTGTTAGAGGAGAGAGAAGAAGTAGTATTGATTCATTTTCACACTCCTTCGAGATCAGCGCAGAGAGCTGGTGAACTGTTTATATCCTCATCTGCGCTTTCACCATGCGTGTGTTTGTGCTTAGTGTTCTTGTCACTCGGCGGGGGGTCAGAGAGGAAATTCAGTGTAAATGGAGGGCAATAATAATCACTCTTTTAGGCGCGATGACTCCAGTTCAGGTGCAAACTAAAGGTGATGTCTGAGACAGGTTTATGAGGAAGCCAAAGCTAAGCATTATGAATGCCATTCTGACATTTCAACTCCAACTGACCGCCTTTCTTAAAAGCCATCATTTCCCAGACTGGGGATATGAGCGACTGAGCATGTCGAGTGCCATTTTGGATCCACTGACCTTTCAGTTCACAGTCTGACTGGCAGGGGTGTAATCCCTCGATGTGAACTAAGTGTTGCTCATGTACTTGTGTTGTGTTGGGTGCGAGTACATGTGACGGGTAATGTGAGTTTTATGAACACAAGTTCTGACTGTGTACTGCAGACCCATTTGTGATTCAAAAATCTGAGATAAGCTTGAAGGAACTATCCAACCTTCCCTCTCTTCTTGGTCCAATTAGCCCTGATATTTCAGCCTTAACCCACCACAGACCCAACAGCTAATAAAATGTGTTGACCTAATGCTAATAATAAACTTTATTTATAAAGCATTTTTTTAACAAGGGGGCTCTAACACCAAAGGCCCACTGGCCTTTGCTCACAAACCAGCATCTTGGAACAACAAAGAACGCCCAGACACAAAGAGAGTGAATAAATCTTATGTAATTTGGAGCGAGGCCATAGCTTTAAAAGTGATCAGTGAAATTTTTAAATCAATACAGAATAAAATAGGTAGCCAGCTTAAGTTGGCCAGCCCATGGGTGATCATACTTCTTTGTGCAAATCAGTGGGAGACATAATTGATGCTGAAAGCTGAAATAAGCAAGACTGGACAACATTCTTAACATGAGTTAAAACAGTGGTCTGCATCAATAATTACTGCAAGATTTCTTGCAGCCTGCTTAATGTTTTTATTAAGTGAACCAAGCTCACTGTGAAGCAGGCCAGTGTAATGTGTTACACAAAGACTATGACCTCAGATTTATCATCGTTCAGTTTTAAAAGTTTTGGGACATCCAATGTTTTATAACACTGAGGCAACCAAGGAAATTATATAAACTGCTGGAGTTACTAGATTGTAGGGGAACATAAAGCTGTGTGTCATCCGCCTAACACTGATGGTTCATGTATATTGAGAACAATGGAGAGCCAAGATTGGTCCCTCAGAGGGCTATAAATAATCAATCAAATAAAAGGGCAGACAGTGAGAAAAACCTATTTGGGATAGTACAATATGTAGAATTTGCTCAGATGTTAGTAGTTTGAAACTGAGTGAGGGGGGGGAAACAGGATTATTGTTGACATTGGGTAGAGGCCGTGTATCAGAAGGAATCTTAGACCAAAAGCCCTTAATCTTTCCAATAAAATTAGCAGCATATGTCTCTGTCCAGTCATTTCCAGGTTACAGATCTGCATTGGTTGGTCAATTGAAAACAAAACAGAATGTTTGTTTTTAGATGTTGTGTCAGATATTACTCTTATCTTGTGTCTCTTACTGCTGTTATAAAAAAAATGTAGAGTGCAATATAGACATGGTCTGATCTACTGCTATATCAGTCATCCATTATGATTAAATACCAGCTGTAGCCAGCAAATAACTGCTTAGTGATTCAGAACTTGCTCATCTCTCTGCATTGATATAAAAAGCACAATAAGAACAAGCAATATATATCAAGAACTGTTAAGTTCTCTTTGAGCAAAAGTTCTCATTAAGCAACTTTCAATGCTACTGACAGGTTTGACATAACTCTGGTGCATGTGTAGCTCAGACCTAACACGTAAGAATAAAGTTTATCACTATGAAGAGAGTGATCACACCCTTTCCCTCGCTCTCGCTATCTTTTTTTCTCTTTGCTGTCAGTCGTCTTATCTCCCAGCCTCCCAGTCTCTCTCCTGCTCTGTGTCTTTGTCTTTCCCTCCATAGCACTATCTGTCTTTGCTTGGGGAATTTGAGGCCCCATCCACACGTTTGGCTCTCTGATTGGGTCTTAGTCATGCAAAGTTTTTAATTTGGTATTTTTATTAAAATATTTTGTACCGTGCAAATAACACTTACAGCCTACTCTTGTACTGTGCATTTCGTCTTATTTACTTTGCAACAACTCTCAGTCAGGTTTTCCGCCGCCACAGCCACTTAACTCCTGTGTTACATTCAGTAACAGTCCCAGCTCGTTATTGGTCCATGCAAAAAAAATCTGGTGTGGTTCTTCGTATGTATTTCTTTATTCTGTCGCCAAATCTTCCGTAAGTACTACTGCGACCATCTGCTTCATGTTTACACTGGTACACGCATTCCCACTGGACTGAACGGCCACTCGATGTGCGTTTTCAGTTCGTCTTAATAATAACAGATGTCAACTATGATACTCAGCTAAAACACTGGTGTGGATGGAGATCATTTTAACGTGTCCTGAGTCTCTGTACAAAATACAGAAGACAAGATGAAGATGCAAACATTAACCTGTCTAGATAAGAAGGGAGATAAATACGTGAGAGTGTCTGTAGGTGTGAGTGCATGTGTGTTGTTGAAATAACGGATTGAAAGATAAAGCCATCTCTAAAGGGGGGTGTTTGGCTGTCCCTGTAGACAAAAGAGGAACACAACCCCAGGGCTTATCAATCTGTCCTGTCCATTTTCTCCTCTCCTGTGACCATTTAGCATGTTGGATGATTTGCCTATGAAAAAAAGTAAGGGATAGATTATAAAGATGATAGTGATGATAGTTTGCACAATATATATATCTTTGTTTTCTCTACTAAATAATATTGGCTAACATGTTTAAAATATGTTTGATCATCTTAGTGCATGTGTTTCCTTCTCAATCTGACTTCTTATCAGATGAACAACTGTGTTACCAGATTTAAGGAATTAACTTGATCAGTACAATGTTAGTACTGATAGCAACGATGGTCGAAAGTACTAAATGGGAAGATGTAGTAAACAGGAATGATCCTTTAATGTGGTAAACGGTTGTGGGAACACATCCATGCCACAGAGCAGTGCTACAATTCCCAAGACAAGGCTTACATCAGTCTCTTTTACTGCCTTCATTTTACAAAAATCTTTTTTAATCCTTTGCTCTTTAACATTTTTATTTCATTCTTTTGCCCCACCGAGACTTCTCCGGCATTTCAAAGTTCAAACCAGAAGTGCTACTTTCCGTCTGATGTCATGTTGCATTAAAATAGACGCATACAGCTACCACTCTTAAGACGAATCATACTCTAGTGCTTTTGAAACTCAGGACTTTTATACACACACAAACTCTCACACACACACACACACACAAACAAACATGCTACTGTGCCTCATCTTGGCAGTGCCCTCTCTCTGCAACTCTCCATATGAACTCCCTGCCAGTATTAGTCTAGCTCTTCTCCCATATATCTCCATCTATCCATGCTGTCGTACTCTCATCTCCCCCTCCACCCTCTTCCTCACTCTCCACTCCTCATTTGGCAGAGCTTAAACAGAATCACACAGGAGACTTAAACTGGCACAAAACACCGCTCCCATCCCACCTGATGCCCTGCTGTTACTCCTACGCTACTTCTCCTCTCCTCCCATTTCCTCTCCTCTCCTCTACTTGTTAGGTTTTGTCAAGGGCAGACACAGGAAATAAACACAGTCCAGTGAATAAACAAATTCAAAGAACAGGAATTAACAGAAATCCAAAACTGCTCGGAATCCAAGAATGAATCAAACACAAGAAAGAAACAATCCGAGAACAGGCAGAGACACTAGACAACAAACAGAGACGAAGCAACAAGAAACAAAAATAAGACGCAGACTTGTATACAGAAACAGAGAGGGAAGGGTGATTAGACACATGGCATGAAGCAAAGCTAGACAAGGCCACCTTCAACTACAACTTCAAAATAAAACGGGAAACATGGAAGGAATGAATGACTGATAAAACACAACATAATTAATGACAAAGAACGAGAAACACAGAGACAAGAAGTGATTAACAAACTAAAACAGGAAATACAAAAACCAAAACTGCAAAACCATGACTCTCCTCTCCTCTGTCTTCTATTACTCATCCTGAAAAAGGCATTATCAGTAGACATTAAAGGATCAAGTTGTATTTTTATATGAAAATACTTATATTACACTTACTCCCCACCTGTGTAAAACGCTTAAAGACTCAAATCGGGTGTGTTATGACATGGCAGGATTAGCTAGAGGATAAAGGCAAAGGATACAGAAAAAATGAAAGAATGAGACTTTGGCTTTCTGGGGGGTTCACTCACTGTTTTACACTGCATATTTTGTTTACTTGGTCTGTTTGGCACAGACACAAGACAGGGTGACAGTTGTCTTTTCAACGTTACCGGAAGATGGCCTGAAGTGGAGATGTCTGACTACTGGAACATTTTCATTTATTATTGCTTTGCACAAGTGGCAACTAGGGCTGGGCGAAATGTTATCACGATAAAAATATTTCAAACCATTAGATATTGATAATTATCACAATAAATGTCTTATTATCATTATAATTATCAACAAAATAAATTCTTAATAGAAAAATTAAGTGCTAATTTGATCGTGATTCTAATGAATTAAATCAAATATTTATTGACAATTTATTGAACATTTGTTATATTGTTATTGAGTAAAATTATATTGTGATAATTGTTGTTATTGCTTTATTGCCCAGCCCTTGTGCCAACCATGTTGTCCCGATGACTTGTTTTACTCTATTTTTCACCATAGTTACACAAGACCGAGAGGCAACATAACTGCACCCAATTGCCGTTCACTTAGAAAAGTGGCCTCAAGGACAATTACTTGACACTCAATAATTGGGCTGTGGGGCAAGACATTTGGTGTTTCGGGAGGCAGGGGGCTTAGCTTGGTTGGGGACCTCACTGACCTATCTGTGAAGGCCTTAAATTCAAACTTGGTCCTCCCTTATAGAGAAGTGCAACAACACAATCACACACACTCACATACGGGTCCACACAAAGGGAGAGGATTGTGAAGTCTCATGAGGAGGCAGTGTTAATCCTATTGACAATGGCTTGTCTGAACAGTGGCCTGAAGAGAGATGAGGCTAATTCTCTTTATGAGGACAATAAAACCCACAGGTCACCAAGGCCAAACACACGCGCGCACACAGAATATAAACAGACACATCCGTAGCTTCGGAGTTTAGCCCCAGTTGAGAAAATCTAAAGTGTAATAATACAGTATATCACGCCTCTCAATGCAATTGTGCTGCATCAAAAGTCCACTTCAATCCCCTCCTGTAAAAAATGTGTCCCAGGAGATTTCATTGTCTCCGAATTGTCTCTCAGAATTTGACAAAGCGATATTGACAATGCTTATTTTCCTGGAATAAAGGGCAGGGGGGGGCGTAATATTGTTTCATTCTCTCTTGCTGTTATTGTGATGTATTTCCAGGCACCAAAATATTTACACCTATCTCTCTGCCTAGTCCCTGTCTCATATGTTATCCAAGGTAAAGAAAACAATATTACATTTCTTATTGGAAAGCAACGATCCTTCACCTTTCATCCACTCACTAAATCACACATACTCACAGGCACAAAGAAGAGGTGTTTATGTATCAACATGTGTGCTCAGAAGTACCTACTTTCACGCAAACACTAATACACACACACACACACAACACACACACACACACACACATATTCACACATAATAATTAAAAAGATGAATGAAAATGTAATACTGACTCTGTGTTTTAGTAGATCTCTAAAATCACAGGTGTGATCTGTGACTTAAGTGTGCCTGCCAGTCTCCAAGGCATTTACCATCCAGCTGTGGAAAACATGTTGAGCAAATGAATTACATTCACCGTGCAGCTGCTTGCTGTCAATATAAATCACATTAATGTGACAAAAGCCTCAAACAGTTAATGATTTAACAATTAATCACTTGTAATGGGAGTTTGCTTGGACAGTTTAGTAACACAACTTAATTGCCTTCACAAAAGTTTGTGTTTTCGTGTCTGCTCTACTTTTCTGTGAGGGAGACATTGCAGTATTCAGCCAGAAATCAGTAGGGAGATGACTGTTCTTGTTTTTTTGAAAGAAACTTACACGTTCTCTTTTGTTTGTGTGCGCTTTTGTGTTTGCTCCCCAGATGGGACCCCTTACACGTGGTGGGTCGGTCGGGGCAGCGAGAAGCACTTCTACTGGGGAGGCTCAGGGCCTGGCATCCAGAAATGCGCCTGTGGCATCGACAGGAACTGCACTGACCCCAAGTACGACTGCAACTGTGACGCAGACCACAAACAATGGTAAGTCAGACTATCACGGAAAAGTTGAGCAGGGGCACAAACAATTTGTATTTTATTGATTAACTTCCCTACAGTTTCAGTTTTGCATTTAATGTAATTAAAGTCTGCAAAAAAAGCTGGCAGTGAACGGTTTCCAGTCACACCACGTCCTGCCACTGCAGTGGAGCATGGCAGGTCATACAGGAACATCCATCCAGCTGAGTCAGGACATCTGTTTTTTTACGTCATTCTGCTGTGCACTCCTTTGAGAATCCAGCTGTGTCCATCCCACTTCAGTTTATACATTTGGGTTAACAGAGGTTCTGTGGCACTCTCTGTAAAAATACATTTACCCCAGAGTTTCACCTGAAAATGATGGCTAAAGAAATATTGTCTGTTTTTTTTAAATTGTTAACTTTACAAAACCATAACACTGTTCGCTAATTTTTTTTTTTTCCAGTGATAGCTGAGCTAGGTACAGCGGGTCTGTAACGCTTTAAATGTTTCCACAGGCTGAAACAGTGTGCATGGGGAGGTAGAAAGAGTGGTACATTTACAAAAAAAGTGTAGGGAATCAGTTAAACAATGTGTTCCTTTCATCTAACTGCAAATGATAACATACCTAGCTTAATAGGATACCAGTAGTAAGCAAGCGTTACGTCTACAACCAAGAGTTTATATTTGTTTACAGTTGTGTCTGGACTCTCAGCTACAGTTCCCTCCTGCTCTGCACTTCACCCACCAACTAGTTAGAGCTGTTGTCATTTTACTTGAGTTAGCCCACCCTAAGATTTCCTCAGCTGATCAGAGGAACTGGTTGAACTTACATATAACAATATTAATATTTTTAGACATGCAATTGTTTCTAAAAGTGTGAAATTATATTTTAAAGGTCAATGTGCCCATTAACTGCCTATTATGTTTCATAAGTACGTGTTCTGTTACCGAGACATTCAATTTGGTTGACATTCACGTATGAAAACATCTCTGAAACTCTGCATAACCCTTACAAAGAACAGAAGAGCTTGCTTGAAAGAGTGCAAAATAATCGTGTTACTATATCAGCTGAACTTAAAAGTGAACTATTTTGTACCCATGGGAATTTTGGACAGTTTCACTGTGCTAAAACTAAAGTTGTCACTACTGCTAATGCTAATGTTTGTATTAATGTTTCAGCTCAGAGTCTGCGTTAGCTGGACAGTCTGATGAGGTTTCTTAACTTCAAAGGCTGAAGTGACTGAATGATGAATCCTCCATCAATGATGCATTTATTTAATGTTGATGTTTGCCTCCACAACCAGCAGTTTGTGTTTCAAAGCTCTTATAGCCATCTGATGGATATTCTCACTAAACAAATGCTGTCTGCATGTGTGTGTGTGCACACTGTAAGTAAGCGAGAAGAAGAGATTTCATTTACTTTCCTGTCTCTCCCCTCATCTCTAAAACTGATGAGATTACAAATAAGTCTTACTCTGGCTCGTTCTGTCCATTAATATTGTATGCATTAATGTCTCATTGTTTGGCTGAGTGAGTTTTTGAAATATTACACATATAACTCTATTTCCACTCATTACTGATATTTTTTGGAGCACATAGAAACACACACACACAGGCCGCATGCACGCACACATACATACGTACACAAAGCCATGTATTACATCTTACTGTTTCATTTCCGAACTGCAATGAATGGCAAACAATTCAAATCAAATAGTTCTGTGAATAATTTAGAACATGTCTTAGTCAAACTCATTTCCACTTTAGAGGCTGTGATTTATATTTTTAATGTTTGTAGTATTGGGATATCAGTTCAGTTATACTGATTTAATTCTTTATGATTCACTCTCCTTGTCTTCCATAGAGAGATTTAAATATCCATATAAACAAAGCATATTCTCCCATATTGTATGTATGTTGTCTGTTATGCAAATGTAAGTAGTATGAACAAGTTGTATTTTTGATGTACAATGATTATACAGCTATGCATGTTTTTCCTGCCATAACACTATTCCTCTGCCTCACATATAAATAGGCTACATATTTTGATTTCAACTTTAACCTTCCTTTCTTCATTTCAAAATCAGAATTACTTCTGTTTGACAGCTATAACCCGTTCTCACCCCCAGCCTGTCAAACACAGCAGCCTGGTCAGTGGCCGTACGCTTCTAAATATGACGCTGTATCATTTCTGGAGGTGTCACTCTACTGTAATGATGTGATGTGGCATCGAAGTCAGGTGAAGTAGTATAAACAGCACGAAAAAAATATGTAGGGGGAGGTTGGGGTGGTCAAACACAGGTCTTTCACCCAGGAAACCGTTTTTCATTTTCCATGTGAAATCAATACTAAACACTGACCTCTTTTTTACATACATATGTAAATGAAGTTATGTAACTTAACTTAATTAAGTTATGTAACTCAACTTGTGTAACTAACGTACGTATTTTAACCCAAACCATGATCTTTTTCTAAACCTAAACAAGTAGTTTTGGTACCATGTGGTAACCACGTGTTTTATTTTAGAGGTTCAAATCAGCACCAGCCCACACTGTACGCTCTTGCGTTAGGCCTCTCACTTCCTGTATTTTTTTATTTGTTTAAGTTTCTGGGACACAGAAAATCAATCTATGTCTTTGACCCAGAACAGGGGGTTCCCTCCTTAGTGGATAGGTCATGTCAAGCCAATCAACATCTCTGTTGTTAACAGCGCAAGCACTGGAAACTCTGCCTGCATCACCCAGAGAGGACAAAGAGAGAGAGAAGAGTGTGCATGTGGTAGTGTAATGGCCCATGCACGGGACGACTGTCACAGATGGTAGAGAGAGAGAGACAGAGGTTGACCCTCTCAACAGGACTTTATTTCACCGGCAGAGTAATCATGGGGATAAAATAGTCAGGTCATTTAAAGGCAGCAGCATTGCAGAATTGCCCCTGACATTATGCATGAAGTAAGATATCAAACATTTCACCTGCTTTCATGCTGCATTCTGTCAGCAGGTCGACAGGCGCTGCCATCAACAAACAGCAGGCGTCGTGCATGTATGCTGAATAAATATCTGACAAGACCCCCCCTGCATCAACCTAAAAAAATGCCATGAATTGAAAAATATATTTTATATTTATATTTTTTACTTACATTGATCTACAGTTGTACTTGTGGAATTTACAATACCACAAATACAATTAACAGGATACATAAACTATTCAGGCTATTTGTGCAAAAATGATTTCTTGAAGTGTATAACTGCTGTTGAGTCGTAGTATTGTTTTTCTGCCAGCATGACTGTCATCAAGAGTTGTTTCACCCTCCTTTTCTGTTGACAGTTTTGAAAGATATGTGGCTTGAGTCTGTTTCTGAAATCTGCTGATTAATGAACTACTACTGAATGAAGGCATGTTTACTACATATGTGTGTATGTAAAATTATTATGTTGATGACAACTGTAGTTCCAGTCAAACTGAGGACGGCCTCAACAGAGCCTGTAGAGTGTTATAGTTTGAAGCATCAGCTCCACTGGCCAAGCTGCCTTATTTGATTGAATAGTGTAGCCATACCATCACATATGTGCAAAATACAACAAGGTACAACAGCAAAAGGTGCAAAAAATTGCAGATTTAAAAAGTATGAAGAGATGAAACATTGTTTAACCTACAATCTCTTCTTGTCTCTGTCTGCATGTTTCTTTCCACTCATCTTAAAGGAGAGAAGATTCGGGTCTGTTGGTGTACAAGGAACACCTGCCAGTGAGCCAGGTTGCTGTGGGTGACACCAACAGGTCGGGCTCTGAGGCCAAGCTCACTGTTGGACCACTTCGTTGCCAAGGAGATGGTAAGTGTGGAATGTACTAATACTATGTATATATGTATATATATGTACATATGTGCTGTGGAGTAGTTTTTGATGCAGCATTCAGCAGGAGTTTTTTGCATTTTAATGGGCAGCTTGGCAAATATGTAACCATGTCAGAATCCAGAATGATTAATAAAATAATTAATACTTTTTTGAATCTTGGACTTACAAGAATTAACTGTAGCTGAGAATTCAGTTTGGTTGAACAAGTGCTCCTGCTGTGCTGATCAGCGGAGGTTACTGATTTATAACAAGGCTATTATAGAACAGTAATGCATAATAAATGAATAAAAACAGAACAAGGAATTTATCTAAGAACTGGCTCTGAAACCAAATTTGTATTATTAAGTGTCGACCTGATTGGGTTAGTTAGTTTTATTAATACACACTATTGAAACCAAATTGGAGACCTGTCCCCATGAGTCCAGACTGTGGGGACACACAGGAGGTTCTGCCAGAGGAGGCCAATGTGAAAAGTTCAGTAATGTAGCCAGGAGCTAAATCACGCTGCGCTTTAGAACTATCAGTAAAAGAACTTCAAACCTTACAGGGAGACTGAACAGTGAAATGAAAACTGGTGTGAGCATTCTGGTCTGGATTAGCTGCAGGTCTAAAAGGGACCTTTGAGCGAGGCAAAAGCATTGCAGTTACAATGGCTTAATTGAGAGGAAATATGTGTGCTAGGAGGGGTTTCATTTTCAAAATAACTCTCAGCTGGTTATAGAGGCATGACCAAATAACCTTTGTGAACGGCTCATCAAAGGTTGAATCAAGAGAACACCCCCGGTCTCTTTAATACAGCTCGTATTAAAATTCCCCTTGTTGACACTGTGTATAGCTTTGGAGCAGTCGGGGAGCAAAAGGACATTTTTTTATTTCAAATTCCTAGACTCTTGTGTAAAAATTTCTCTCTGTGGGAGAATTTATAGAGAAAACGAGATGGTGCTTATAACAAAGGTCACTAGGCTGTGCGTTGTAATAGCAGATAAAGGTTGTCTTACCTGGTAAGATACGGATTGCTCTATGATGTCTGTTGAACCATGGTAGTGCTGTGTCTGAAATGCCAACACCTTTGCTGAAGCAGGTCAGGATGTACTGCGTGGACAATAGACTACAAAGATCCAAAATGTATAAGATCACATTTTTTTATAACTTTTTGTCCAAAGAAGGTAGTATGTGACTCTCTCAGAAGCTGTCTCGAATTCAGGGAAGCAGCCTAAAACTAGACTGGAATGTTTCCAAAATGTAATTAAAACTGAATAAATTAGCTGGGAGAATATTACATTTTCAATAACCTATGATAACAAGTGTAGGCACCCCAGTCAGGAAAATTGTAGAAACTTTTGACTTATGACCTCCTGTGCATAAGAAGCACTGAGCTCTCTATAGGTTTCAAAAGAAACATCGTCTTGTCTGAAAGTCGGCGAGATAATGTAGGACAGCATGTTGAGAGTTCAAATGCTATGTGACTTCTGCCTCTCTCTGTTCTCCCTCCACTCTGCTTCACTCAACCTTTCTGTGCCAAGTGAAAATTACTCATGGAAATCAAGTCAATGCTGGCTGTCTCCCTATCACTATCACTTTTGATGTATTCAGGTATAGAGGGGAATTGAAAGGATTGTATATTACTAGAGAGCAAAGTCCTAGACATCTTAAATGATAGCTCCCCACATTCGTACTTATTCTTGAATTACTACCTGAATTGACTATTTTAAGTGGCAGGTGCATTGTGCATGCAATTTGCTGCAAGGGCAGGAGCAAGCTAGGAAATGTTTTATATTATCTACACATTAAAAAATATCACTTCAGACAAGAATATACGGAAAAACGGTTAGTGATGTGGTGATATCTCCCTCTTTGTTTGTAATACTTCACTGTACCGTTTACTGGGGAAGCCTCTGACTGCAGTCAAGGGTTTGTGGTCTACCTGCATATTTCAACTATGTGGAGTCAGTCCTTCAGGGACATCCAGTGGTTTTCTGGTCCATTTTGTGGAGTTTGTCAAATAATTAACAGTGTTAGCGTAAAAAGACATCCCACCTTGCTGTAAAAATGTCTCTGTGACCTGTGCCACAGTTGCACCAAACTTGCAGCGCCAACCGTGGTCATTTATCAACAGATGTTGCTCAGTCTACGCACATCTAACCACTGACAAACCCACAATTAAACCCACATATTTCTTAATGGTTGATGGAAACTGTACAACTGTACGGTCAGCGATATGTTGGCATTAGTTAAAGGTTCAGTGTGTAAGATTTAGTGGGATCTAGTGGTAAGGGGTTGTGAATTGCAACCATCTGTCCAGTCTATCACTGCCCTCTACCCTTTCAGAGAGCGTAGGACAGCTACAGTGGCTGACAACAGCACAAAACGTGTCTCTTCTGAGACAGCAGAGAGTGGCCAGTCAAGAAATGAGGTTTCTTTAGGTAGATTTATTAAGAAATGATATTTACTGAATTATTCAGTAAAAACAGATATTATTGTGACTTTGCCTCTGACAGACAACATGGAAAATGTAAGCCAAGATTGTGAAACACTGTCACTGTCTGCACCACAGTCCATTATAAACCGCATAATAGACGTTGACAAGGGAAACACATTCATTCTCTCTGTGATTATGGACCCTCGCCAAAACTGCCCGCCAGCAATAATATCTGGCCCGCTGCCAGATTACGGTGCTTTGATAGCGGCAAAAAATATAAATAAATAAATATTTTGATAGTGGTGCTGAAATAGATCTCAGTCATGACAGCAACATTTACTCACATACTCACTTCCTCTTCAGTTGTTTTGCTTAAAAAATAAAAGTCCAAGAAGTGTTTACTGTAATGCAGTATTTGGACTTAAACTGAGCTTTTACTTTGAAAAATTCTGAACGACATTAAAAGAGTCTGTAGCCTGCTTGACACACCTCTGAAAGAGCCCACAGAGACGGTGATTCCCCTAAATGTCCTGCCTAGAGATACTGGGGAATATGAAAAAGTGTCTGTAGGTTGATGGATGTGGATTAAACACCGAAACAAAAACTGTGCAGCACATGCATGAGAGAAAAAAGGTGGGTTGCAGGTCCTGCGCCTTACTGACTGAGCTAACCAATCCACATTTTCATGCAAGTCAGTCTCATGATTTATATTGTCATCCGCCATCTAATGGTTGAAAATTCTGCTCTGATGCAAAACTTATTTGCAGATCCCTGCTGTATATTATTACTACTACTACTTCTTCTAACGAACGTATTAAGCATAGTGATCAGTGTCTGCACTGCCTGAATTCTACCAGAAGTAGAACAAGAAGAATGTAGTGACGAAACGCGCTCTGTAGCGCTGCTTGTCCGTTTCAGTTAATGTAGAAACATGACGATGCAACGTGCTGATGTAAGGGGGTGCCCAAGGTTATGTAAATATAAATGGCTCATTCTAAGGTAATAAAAACATAATGGTTTATTATTTAAGGTCTTTACACACCGCTGAAAACATAGTTATGGATCTTATATTGCATTTCTGTCGATAGATCCTCAGAAATATTAAACACTGAACCTTAAAAACGTTTGAGGAGTTTATGCTATTACCAAAAATGCAACTAAAAAAGTGTTAACTTGACCAACAGAATTCAAAAAGAGAAAAAGAGTACTTTGATTTTAATTATCTTGACTCTCCTTATGTGGAAGAACATTTTGACTCTTTCTTCATCCCTAATCCCAGTGGATGTGGAACGTTATTAGTATGTCTTAGACTGTACAATACATTCAGACATTGTTAGACAAACTTTTGGAAAGTAACAAACCTTTTGATGATTAGAATTTGCTGTGATGATTTGAATGGGGTCTTAATTAAAAGCCACCGTGAGAGAACAAGCGAAAACACTTCATGCATAGCGGAGCACAATTGGGCACATTGTTATTCTGGGTTTGCACTTGAGTGTGAAAATAACACATTGCTCATACTGACATTGTAGCGATCGTTCAGAGAAACAGTTGCTTTATCTTGACTGTCTTTCTACTGTGGAAAATTACTATGTGTGTTTGTGTCTGTAGGCACATGATACATTTGTGCTTATGTATGTGTGTGGGACCTGATAGAGGTATTTGAACTCTATTCAGAGACCTTCCATCTAAAGACTCGTTTTTTCATCCTTTTATTCCCCTCTATCTTGTCCTTGTAGTTTTTGCCGTTTCTCAGGTAAACATCAGATACCAGATACTGCAGAAACACACACACACACATATACACACAAACACACTGAAAGGCAGCTTAATCCTAGCTGTTTTTCTTCCTGTCTATTCTTCTAATCAGTGTTGGCACACTGCTCTCTGTGGGACTTCGGGTCAGCTGGAAGACACACACAGATTCTGCCACTCTATCATATTGACCAGCTTTCTTTCCCTTTCTAACTTATGAACTTTTGCTGTTTCACCTGCGGGGGGTCAGTCTTGCAGTGAGTACTGGGTTTCTGTCAGATCAGCATGGATTAATTGCATCACATTCCTGATGCATCTGTTGTACTTGGCTAAATGAAACATTTCTCATTCTCAATCTGAGTGGGCTTTCTCACAAACTCCTAAAAGTCTAATGGATAGTGGAAACCGTGTCCTAACGATGTAAAGCAACGCAGCCATATTGAATCACTTACCTTATAAGGAAGTATTCAGTAGCTGCGGGGCTGGAAAAACACATGCGAGAGTGTGATGCACACCGAAACACCCGCAACCGCTGTTTTCTATGTGAGCCTGCACACCAGGGGGGTCAGCGAGGCAACTTGAAGATGACGCAGTCTGACATGTTAGGATATGCCTCTGCCTTATGCGCGTCAACTCTCCAAAAAAGCAGCTATTTTATTTTTAACATTTGCTCCCTCATATCAGCACATCCTGATTACTCTTGACTACTTCTTCTGTCTGTATAGTGTGTCTGGTGTGTACTGTTGGTCACCAGTTGCTCTCTTCAGGCTGCCAGGAGCCAAGAAGCTGCTTCACTTGCTTAATATCCCTCAAGCCGGATATGATCTTTCATCCTTCCTGATTGTGACCTGAGCATGAAACAGACTACAGCTACAGTAAAAGGGAACAATACATCGTGTTCTTCTTTAATCTGAAACAAGTGAACCAAACTACAGCTGTGAAAGCAATCTCAATCTGATTCTGACTTTGCACATGTATTACCCGTTGAGAGGATTCAGAATAGAACAGTGTGAATTCCTCAATCAAGTGAGTTTGTCTCTTAAGATTGCCTCTGCCTCCTTCATCCTCTCTCTTTCTTTTTTTCTAAGACGAAATACATTAAAACAGCATAAGGAGGAAGTAATGTCGGTATCTGCTGTGTGATGTAACAAAATACCAGAGAGGTTTTGTGGAAAGTAATATCCTGTGGAAAGAAAAAGCAAACATGGATTTAATCTTTAGTGCCAGGCAGCATGATCATTATGATACTAATGCTTCATATATTATCCATTGACTGCTCATTTTTCATACTAAAAGGAATAATAGAGTGTAGCTATGCCATCTTGGCAGACTGTGAGTGCAGATATGTGCATTCTGCATTTTTTTAAGAGACAGTGCTGCATTTACAACCATAGAGGAGTATATCTTAAGAAAACTATGAGTTTATACATCTCTCATGCACCAAATATTCCGCTCTCATTTTTATCTATCAGTCCGTTTGTACATTCATCCGGAAGACAGGAAGTGGCCTGGTTCTGTCGAGGTTGCAGAACATGACAGAACACCTGCCCTCACTCCTCATTGGTGTCACACTCATTATGTTCCCTTCATCAACAATCTGGTGCCAGTCTCTCACTAATGTCCCCTCATCACAGAGCTGCCAACATACAAACAAACCATGATTTAATGACCCATGACATCACATCTGTTTGTGTGTGCGGATCTATCATGTAGTGGTATGGCAGACATAATTACTAAAGATGGATCCTTCTGTCACTTGGAAGGAGCCATATTCTCTTTGTCCTACTCTGTTCACTCTGTCTACAGTATCTATCCACTGTGTGTGTGTGTATGAGAGACAAAGACTAAGTTATCCTCTTTTCTATTGAGTGACCAAATTAACAAACTAACTTTAAAATGGAGATGACTTTGAGGTATGTTTGCAATACTGCTGGCCAAGACACTGGAACATGGAGCATACATTATATATTGGCCCATTAAGGCATATTAAACATATATTAAAAATTTCACACGTGAATAGGTACTCCGTGTATGATTGATGCTCCTCATACTGTGCATGGAGCTCTGTCCCAGTAAGAGCAATGATGATTGGCTGCCATATAATGGGTTTTCATAGGCAAATGACTAATGTCTTGGGCAGTGAGGGAAAGTTTTAGTAAGGAGGTACTTATGTGTCTGTGTGTATGTGCATGTGGATGTGTGTGTGTGTGTGTGTGTGTGTGTGTGTGTGTGTGTGTGTGTGTGTGTGTGTGTACGTGCTCCAGCATTAATGAAGCCCATTTCCATGGCTAGTTTAATGGCAGCCTATACAGTCACAGGCAGACAAAGAGGAATTAGCCCCATTTATTGATGTTAAAAGGGTTTGGACATTTTAATAGATGGGAATGAAAATCAATGACAGCAAATGAAGCAAAGCAGCATATGTTCTATTATTATAATGTAATGCACCTGCTGTGAGACATGCTTGCCCTCATGACTGACCATACAAAAAAAGAAAGCTTACTAGGGTCACCTATGATAGTTCAAAACTAATTAATTGGTTTGTACCCATTTGTCACTGTTCATATGCCCACAAGTAATGTAATTTTGACAGGCTTTTTTAAGACATTGAATGTGTATGCATTACATAAA
Source organism: Lepomis macrochirus (assembly GCA_024633595.2). Classification (NCBI taxonomy): domain Eukaryota; kingdom Metazoa; phylum Chordata; class Actinopteri; order Centrarchiformes; family Centrarchidae; genus Lepomis; species Lepomis macrochirus. The sequence goes on along the minus strand of JALXJV020000011.1, from coordinate 23,621,800 downwards.
GCTCATTGTTTTTATTTCTTTAAAGAATAAATTGAATTGATCTGTTTATTGTGAAATTTAGGTGTAAAAATACTTTAGAAAAGGGTGGATACAAGTAAAACAAAATATTGTTTGTACCACAAGTACTTTGCAATTTAACTGTTTCTTCTCTCTTTTTTTACTGTAAGCCTGGTGCATAATCCACAGTCCATTTGTGTAATCTCCTCGTCTTTCTTCTCTGTCTTTTACTGTTTCAGTAGTTTTCTAACATTCTGGTCATCATTCAACAGTGACAATCTGTTCAAAAATGATGAGCCTTAGCACTGCATTAATATTGTAAAGGCAAATTATTACAAGATGAGTGGCTGCCTACTGTGCATGGTAATGATTCAATAGACCTAACTGGTAAACCTAACAGTTGACCAAGCTGTAAATAGAAAAGTCAAAGGTTTATTCTCTCCAACAGCTGATGTTTCTGTTGAAATGTCAGTGAACACTGAAACTCTCCCAGTTCCAGTAACTCTGACGGAGGAAAACAAAAGATGATTCCGAGGTTTTGGTTACCCAAAGCAGTCCGATATGCTTGTGCAGTTTTTAGCATAGCATTATATTCATGAAAAAGACAGAGTACATGTATTCTTTCTGTTGTATGATGGCTGATACACAAGAAATAATATAAAAGAAAAATAAAGAAATAAATTATACTTATTTCCTTCTTTCTTGCTACAAATGTGTGACAAGCAACTTAATTAAAAAGTGAGACTGATAAGGGCTTCTTGTGTCTAAAAATGAAAGACACAAACTAATTGCCTGAAAATTCTAATGCTACGTTTACTGTGAATATACAGTTAGACCATAAAATTACACTCCACAGATAGCTCAATCACACACATATGAGTCTCAATGGAAGTTTAAGCAAGAAAGAAATATGCATAGGGCAGGAAAATAGGCTTGTCATGCCACGGGTTAAACACGTTTCAGAACTATATTATGTAGGTTCAAGTGTTTTGAGTGTTTTGTGTTTTGAACAATTACATCTGAGCCGTGTCCACAGGGGCCTTTTCTAAGCCAGATGCATCACCTTCAAAGATAGGTGCCGCTGTCTCTCTTTTTAGATGACACTATTCTTAGTCGTTTGATGAAAAAGCCGCCCACCAACTTTGCACCTGAAGTAGGTAGCAGAATAAGTAGCAAGTGGAAAAGTTAAATGAGATGGCAGAGCATGTGTTTGCTCCAATAAACTGAGTAATAAGTGTTCCAGCAGAGCCTGAGATCCTAAATGTCACGATCTGCAGTGATATGACACTTCACGCTGCAAGTACATGCAGCATGTGTGAGGTTGAGGTTATAAATATGAACTATTGTTGCAGAAAGTGTGGTCTATTCTGCCCGCAGCCAACAGTGTACATGAATAAGTATTTTTAATGTATATGCACATGTTTGTGTGTGTGCGCCTGAAAATGTCCTTGCTAATGACCTGAGACAGTGCAGTCAGTCATCCTTACCATCTGCTGGTACTGGCACATAACCCATCTGGTCAAGCATAGACAGATGAATCATCTAGTTGGCTTCCAGACCCAAACTTCACCTCAAACTGTATCTCACATCATGTCAGCCGCTACAGTTCAGTGGGTTTTCTTTTTTTAAATGAGTCCCTGTGGCCTAATCCAGAGGTCAGCAGCTGTTTTTAGTCAAAGTATTTGATGGTCCCAACAATGTTCATGACCTGCTTTTAAAGAAACATCTATCTGTATAAAGCATCTACTCATGAAGTGCAAACTCACCAAAATAAAGATAACAATTTTAAAATGTGGTTGGGCTAGCTGCAGATCCCTGCAAGAACTTAAACTTAAACTTGAGTTATCTGGCTGATGGATGGTTCTTTTGTGATGGGTTCATTTCATGATGTTTAGCATGTTTCAGTGCTTACTTAATGTCCCCTATGTTATCTTAGCTTTGTGTTTCAGCATGCTAACATTTGGTTATTAGCACTAAACATGAGTACAGCTGCGGCTGTGGGAATGTCATTATTTTTTTGGTTATAAACTAAAATAGGTTATAGGTTAAAGGTTTGGTTATAAACTCAAAAGTTGCGATGTTTTGGGGCAGTGGAATCATGAGATTTTAAGTGAAAACTGCAAAGGTAGATTTTTTTTAAACTTTAGAACTATTGTTGAAACTGTTGCTCCAGTTACCCCCGCTTTGGTCAAGAAGATTTTAAGATATTTTTGGCAGTGATGGCATCTGATGGTGGCAATAGATGAGAATTCAGTGTATCACTACAGCTATTACAGTTCATCCAGAGGGGGACACGAATGTTTATACCAGATTTCATGGCAGTCATCCAGTAGTTGTTGAGATATTTTAGTGTGGACCTAAATGATGGACTGACTAATTCAATTTTTCACAGATTTGGTTTTGCTCCAGCTGAATTAATGTAAAACAGTAGCTATACATCAAACATCCTCCAGCCATAGCACTGAGCCTCTTTGCATGTTGTGAAATTCTTTTCTTGTGCAGATAGAGCCGTTGCTATATTCTAATCACCATGGTCACTGCAGCAACAACCCGGAGCATAAAAGCTATAAAGCCTGATGCTGATGCTTAATCTGCATGTTTATTTCGTGGGCACTCAGTGGACTGTGTGTTATTACATGCTGCTAACTGATGGTGGTCCTCTCATCCAGACAGCAGTGGTCGTTCCACAGAGTGCTGGTTTGTAATTTTTTTTTTTTTTGCTGGGCCCAGTCCTTTTATGCATTGTGAAGTGTTTCAAATAGTGGTTTAATGTTAGGTGCACTGGTATAGGAATTATTAAAGGCCTCCGCCAAGCAGTAAAATATTCTTGAGGCCATCAAAGGGTTCGTCTGAACTTTACTAGACGAAAGGAAATGAATATAAATCAACCGTTATCCTGTTACTCCAGTAAATGAAGCGTCTAACAATCAAATAGCTCAGCAACAAAGGCCACAGACAACCTGAAAGTAGATCTGAGATACTTCTGAGAAGTGATATTGTCCACAGTTGTGCACCACACAATGAGACCAAGGGCAACCAGGAGAAGAAGTGACAACAGGATAAGAATTTCTGCATCACCTTGAGAACCAATTATTAGACAGAGAAAAATGGCTCATCAAACTCACCACTTCAGATTTCATTTGAAAACTGCCCGTCTTTGAAGCACCCATCATTAACCACTGACGCAGTTCCTAAAGGGTGTTCTTGTTTCTATCTACTGTAAGTCTTGTACATGAGGGAAAATAAAAAAGTAGCACACGAATACACTGTACACTGTACACTTAATTTGACTCGCCTTTAAGCATTTTATCAGCCGTTAATTTAATATGTGTGGCGTCTCAGTCAGGAAAGACGTTTATGTGCTGGATCAGTTTTTGAAATATTTGTTTGATGAACATTTCAATATGGGAGTGATAAATGTGCCACAGAGTCTAGCCAACCAGTTGCATCTGTGGATCTGGCACAGGGGCAATCAGGTTTATGATTTGGCTTCCGTGTTTATTCCTCTAACACTGTTTTCTCTCCAACACTCAGTTTCTGTCAACCTCCTAATTTTTTGTTCTCCTTTGCTTCTCACGCTATGGATCCCTTTTGAGGACTTTCTCTCTAACCTCCTACTTCCCCACTTTTCCTCTTATTCTCTGTCCCTCCTTCTGAAGCATAACCCGCCTCCCGGCTGTATTTCTATGTCTCTTGTGTCCTCCTTGCTTCTATGTCTTTGTCAACCTCCTTTTTTCACTCTCTAGCTCAAACCTCCCAAGGTCTCATTCCGTGCATACAAATAGATATCACAGCACATGAGACCTTTTCATGTTGTTTGTGAATTTGTGTATCACTATGCTTTTGTCACAACTCAAGAAATGCAGGATTGGACACAAGTGCAGAACGCCCTCGGTCTGCCAAGTGACTTAGTAGTTTAATGACCAAACATAGCTGGCAGGCAGGTAACAGGTAGGCAGGTTCAGGTCCAGGTTAATGTCTAGGTTTGGGTACCAGAAGCTCAAAAGCAAAAACACAAGGTAAGACAGGAACAGAGCAACAAAGATAAACTGACAAAGGAACAAAGGATCTGGTAGGTATGTAGTAGGCGGCTGATTAGGGGGATGCAGGTGTTGAGGTGGGCGGGGAAGGCCAAGCAATTGCAGAGCAGGTGAGAGAAGTGGGAACAGGTGCGAAGAGGGCTGTCAAATGATGGTGAAAGGAGGGAAAGTCAGAGGGCATCGGGTCGATGGATGGAACAATGGCACTGTAGGGGAGTGGTAGACCAACTGTGGCAGCTTTTCAGTTCTAGTCTTTGCCTACTCCTGTAACCTTTGGTTATTTCTTGTGAAATACCATTATTATTGTACCTTTAAGCCCCTTCATATGCCCCAATCATCCAAACTATCCCCTGTAATCAGTCAGTCATTGTACATATGAGTGCCACCAACTATATGTGGCCCTGCTTTTTTCTTCTTGCTATGATGGAACATCAGTACAACACATAATGATTTGTTTCTGTGGCCTCTGCAGGCTTCCTCCTGTTTAGTCCTCAATTAACCCTGTTCAATAATTGGCCGCGCCTCCTGTAGAGAAATGAACAGTATTCCAACTTCAAACACACTAATCACAAAGACGGCATCAGTAGGTGGTCACGCACTCACTCGTGTGTGTGTGTGTGTGTGTGTGTGTGTGTGTGTGTGTGTGTGTGTGTGTGTGTGTGTGTGTGTGTGTGCGCGCTTGTCCGTTATCTGCCCTTGCCCCTGGTGACAGGATGTGAGGCGAAGGAGGAGAAGGTAGGAGCTCAGCCCTGTCATTGGGGAGCGCTTATCGCACTGAAGCAGCAGACACAAACACACAGAGATGGCGTGGACACTGGTGCATACCTACTCTTAACAGGCATGCACTCACACTCACGCAAACAAGCACAGGACCCACGTATTTGTGCGCAAAAAATAGGTTTGAACTCACACGTTCAAAAGGAAGCAAAGTGGTGCTGAAATGACGAGTCAATGAATTGATCCGTTGCTCGACAGAAAATCAATCAGCAACAATTTTTAGAATAGATAAACATTTTCATTTAAATAGAAAAAACTTACTTTGTCAGTTTTGAGGATTTGCTGCTTTTCTTTGTTTATGATCATTATTAATTGAGTCTTAGAACAAAATAGGCTAGTTTAAAAATGTCATCTTGTATACCTAGATGCACGTCAGATTAATAATTTAAAGATTAATTGATGGTTACATTGATTATTAGTTGCAGTCCTAACACACACTTCTTGTACACACATGTTTCTCCCTGCTGCTCCGCTGTTCCACCAGGGTTGTGGTGGAGGGTTTGAGGCCAATCCTTAGAGGCATCAAAGAGATCTCACACAGCTGATACCACATTAGCCTTCACTCTTCTCTTCCTCTTGCCCTCCATATGCACCCCCACCCCTCCAGCTGTCATCTGCCCTCTGCATGACTTTACTCTCTTCTTTTCCATCACTTCTTCAATATTCTATCCTCTCACCCGTGCCTGGCCTTTTTCCCCTTCTTCTGCCATCTCTCCTCAGCTGTCTTCTCCGTGCTCCCCTCCCCTGCTGCTGCTGCTGCTCCTCCCTTACTTTCCTCCCTGCTCTTCATCTTTCTTGAGTGATAGGAGCGAGACAGAGACATGGCAAGAGGCGAAGAGGGGAGACCGCAGAGAAGTCACTTCATCAACCACAGTCTGATAATTCATCAGCAGCTGTTTAACGTGCTGCTACTTCGTCTTCATTAGCAGCCGCTGGTTTCGCTTCATAAAAGCCATTAGAAAAGTTGTCATCAAAAATCCTGCAACACTTTGTCCATGTACCCTTGGCCCCTTCTCTGCTACTATCATATGATCAACTTTCTACTGAATATTATTGGAGTTGCAGGAAATGACAGACAATGTTAAAACCTCTGCACAGGAGTAGAGTTTTAGGTGATGAAATCCATTTTTACTGAGGAGATATGAAATGAGCCACATTAAACAATGGGCCTGAGATATCACTGTTTTATACAGAATAGATTGAAATAAAATGAAATGTATGCATAACCATTTGAAATGAAACCATTTCTAGAATGAATTTATTCTGCAGCATATCAGATCAGAATGGGTGGTAATGTTTGCCACAGAGCTAATGCAGGTGTGTGTGTGTGTGTGTGTGTGGTGCGTGTGTGTGTGTGTGTGTGTGTGTATGTGTGTGTGTGTGTGTGGGACAGGCAGGTTCAGCGTTGTGATTCTGTTGGTCTTTTTTTCACAGACAACTACTGGAACGCCGCATCATTCACCACCCCGTCGTCCTACCTGCACTTTGCCACCTTCCAGGGTGAGACCAGCGCCGACATCTCCTTCTATTTCAAGACCAGCGCACCCTATGGTGTCTTCCTGGAAAACTTGGGCAACACTGACTTCATTCGCCTGGAGCTCAAATGTGAGATGCTTCTCAGTGATTCTGTGTGTGCATGAGAGTAATTTCTTTCCGTGTTTGTCTCTCTTATTCTCCCTTTCTCACTCTGTCTCTTTATCTGGCCTAGTGTGAGGTTTAATCCAGCAGTCAGTCTGATCGCACAGTGTGTATTTCGTCTCCACATACACGCTCAGAGTCACATAGACACTGACTGATCCAGACGCACACTCCAGCAAGTCAATTGGCTTCCTGATTATGGCACACTACTTTGTGTGATTGCAAGAGAGAGCAATCATTTATTTAAGGTAATTGGTGTGTGCAATAATTATGTCCATTATGAACCTCTGTTTAACCAAATCACCCATTTTCAGGGATGACAAAACACAAGCACTCACGCACACACACACACACACACCTACACTGTCTCCCTCTTTCTTTTTCTAAAAACCTTCCTGCAAATAGAAGCGTTTAAATCTCTTAAAAGTTTTCCCCCACAATACACAAATACACACACACAAACACACTATGTTGTCAGTGAAACAGGTAAATTGTATGTATTTCAGTGTTGAGTTTGTATCTGCACCTGTTCTAGATATGGAAGTCTTCCCACCCAACTCTCAAAATCCTTAACACACAGACACACACACACACATGCACACTCAAATGCACCACGTATATGTACGTGGTGCATTTAAAAAGACAAATAAATGAACAAACAAACAACTCCAATGTTCAGTAGAAATCTGTTTTTTAGGACAGAAACTTTAAAGTTGCAGTGTTTCTACTGCAACTGTAGAATCTTAGCAGAATAAGAAGTGTTTAGATATTTATTTGACACCTTAGGATGACAGGCCTGCTTATTTTTACGGGAGGTCATAATTAATTATTAGGTTGATAACCTTAGGTTATAGATATTTTAAATGGCTACTAAAATGAACATTAACAGTTCATCAGCTTGATCATTTTAGCAGAAGATTCAACTAACTAACGAAAAGCAGCTGCTGGTAGAGAGTACAGTATCTGGACAGCAGCCAAGATCTTCATTTTGGCCTGTGGTTGAGTTACCTGCAGGCTGTTTTTCATTTAAAAACAATAGTCAGCTCCGGCTTAAAGTTATGAATGTGCTTCTTGAATGTTTTGTACATTGCTCTGTGTTAATTAAAAGAAGAGGACAGATAAAATATAAAATATGAGATTTGTTTTTCACGCATTTGCTCAACTGAATCCAAAAATGGAACTGGCTATCAGAATCCAGCTCTTAAGTATATATCTGCTTTCACCCAGAGTCGCACATCAATAGTGTTCCAACTTGACTTCCAACACATACTTAATTAACTTAAGACTGGACTCGCACTCCTGAATAATAACACATAAACATTATGAGTCTTTTAAACATTGGTAATGCACTGAACATTTCTGTAGGAGATAAGGTTTTCACAACCTTCCCTAATCCTTGAATCATAGCATGTCACATAACATACAAAACAAGCTGTGTTGGCATCTAGGGATCCATACTTTATGTTGTAGCCTTTGGATACAGGGATTTCAAAACCTTTGCACTAAACAAAAAAATGAATCCTGCAAAGAATGTGGGAAAAAGATAAAAGTAGGGTTGGGTAGTAACTGGTTAGAAGTTACTTTTTAAAACTGTATGGTCTTGTTGTTCTACTAATGTAACGGCACACTATTCCACTGGTGACAGTGCAAGATATCCACTATCATCGCCCTTTCACAAGCCAGCAGCAATGCATTCGCTTTCCATTAATGGTATATTTAAAGCATATTTATTCTATGCAGAATAAATGTAGTCTACATACTGTAACAACAAGATGATCTCTGGATTAATTCTGATATATTAACAGAATTATCTCCTTGTGCAAAACATGACTTTCCTTTGATGGAAATGATTTCTCTTAATTGCAATGGTTGCTTTGTTTTTTATAGCAGTGACTGACTGTAAATTTATTAAATAGAATTTTTGTTATTTAGGAAACAGTCATTTTTGAGAAGCATGGAGAGAGAGCAGGTATGGGTGGCTTTACTCGTTACTCACAGGTTTCCTTCTATATATAGGCTACTTGTCCTGTGTTATTGCCACAATAATTATTTACTTTGTAAAGATTATGTTCGTAGACACTTTAGGAATAATCATATTGTATTGCCTGGCTACATGTCTGTATTAAGATACAGGCAACAATAATATGCTAGGCAGCAAGCAAGCATGGTATTTTTAAGTGATCTCATTGATATGGTTATGTAGATTAAAAAATGGTAAGTAAAATTATTGTATTATTCAGAAATTGCTAAATTAGATAATTAAAATGCTATGCAAAGTGCATTCCCAAGAAGAAAACTGTGGCTGTTTCCAATAGATTTTATGTACTTGCATAAAATGACTTGTGAAGGTCTCTGGCCTGCACACACTAAATATTAAAACACAAAGTAACTTGTACTTAAAAAGTTTATTAACTTAGTATGTTTATACTTTTACTTGAGTTAGTTTATCAAATGATCAGTTTTACCTTTTACTTGAGTATTTTGTTTATGGGAGTTAGTTGTGGATGCAAGAAACTGCCCAGTCAGTCGGAGAACAGTGACTAGTGTCACAACCCGGCTCTTGGACTGCAACAAAAACAGAAGACACACGGGTTAACTAAATAACAAAGTGATTTATTAAGAAAATAAGCAAAACCAATGAGTGGGAAGAATCAGTAAAGTCAGCAGTATGGGGAGTGGATGGTTGAGAATGGATGTTGTGCTGTAAAAACAAAGACAACGAAACCAAACACAGCAAAGCAAGCCGTGAGATGTCCAACAAGACTGACTGCTGCTCTGGCTTATATGAATGGGGCACACCAGAGCCCTGTTTCAGAAAGCGGCCTTAACAAACTCTGAGCTTATCCCTGAGCTCTGGGTTGATTGAGCCTCAGGTGGGAAACTCTGAGTTTTCGGTTCCAGAACAGCAGATCAGAAATTCATTCAATTCTGAGTATGTTGAGCCTGATGGAAGTACATGCGTGGGGATGAAAAAAAGCCATCATCAATGGAGCTCCGATACTACGATTCACCATGGCAACAGGTAAATAAAGGCAGAGCCTCCATTTTCATTGGGTGGAGCTAGAAATATGAATGCGTGCCAACACGGACCATGATAGGCTCTAAAACGCAGGAGTCAAAGATCGATCAATGCGTTAACATTATTAGGCTACTATACAGCGTTGCTCATTCATCATTTACCAGACTGGAATTTCCTTAATGAATGATAAAGAGCTACAGCCCATTACATTCCAAAGGAATTAAGAAGGCTATATTTATTAAGCTGTAACCCGACAGGATAAAATGCCAGTGGCAGTCGGCTACCTATTATGAAAATAGGTAGGCTATAGATCAAATATGAGTGAATCTGTGATTGTAAAGTCACAGTCACACCCAGCAGGTTAGCCTATTAATTATTTTTTGCAGTGGAAAATGTGTCTATAGATTAAAGCTTTAGACTATTCTAGTCTATTTTACATTAATAAAATCTTGTTCATTTCCTGTTTTATTAATGCTGTTAAAACACATTCACCTTGATTATCACCAGATATTAATGAAAAACTCACTTTTAATACCTTAGTTAGGCCTATTTGTTTCAGCTGCACCACAGTCATCCTCCCTCAGAAATAGTCACATTATCTCGTATGTAACGACGATAGGAATGTTCCAATCAGTGCAATTACAATATGAAAGATTACTGTTCATTGATCAGTTTTATAGGTTAGCCTACACATTAAACAGTGATTACTGCAGTCAAATAGCCCACAGTAAGTGTTTTCAGTGCAACAGTCCGCAGAATCACAGCATTAAAGACGGACATAGATTTTATTCTGGGCTGAGGATAAATCCATGTGCGAAGATCTGTCCTTACATTGATGACAGATTGATCATAAAAGGGGTCATGTTCAAGATCATGTTTGGGTAAAAAACTAATAGCCTATCTAACCTGGATTTTAAAGGTTTTAAAGATGTAAATGTGTTCAGATATGTGCTTTGATATCGACAGAATGAATGAGAAACTGAAACGGGGTGTCAGATAGCTGCCTCAGGCTCCACAGGAGGGGAGGAGTCAGAGAGAAACTGACGGTTTTCCAACTTAACCAGCATCAGTTCTGATCTCGCTCTCTGAAACGGAAAATCCAGAGTTTCCCTCATCTCAGGCTTAACATACTCAGAATTTTCATTAATCCCGCATTCTGAAACGGGAAACAGGCAGTCGCTGTCAAATCAAAATGAGACATGCAGGTCCCTACAGGAAGTCAGTCTCTACATGATGTTTTTTAAACTTTTTAGATTATGTCTAGATTATGTGTTTGCACTAATACACACAGCTGTTGTTGACTTCAAGCCTTTCCCTCGGCATCAGGTGGTGTTTTAGTTCATACCAATATGTCTTTGAGTTTGCTTTTAGAGGGTTTAGAGAATCCATGCAATTTAGTTGAATTGTAGCCTACTAATACAAAATAGGCCGTCCAAAGTATTTGTGACCCATAGTGGATATTACATTGGATCAAATTCAAAAGAATAAAATGCTCTTGGGGGTGGCACGCTGGTGCAGTGGTTAGCACTGTGGCCTCACAGCAAGAAGGTCGTGGGTTCAAACCCCGGTTGCCGCAGCCTTTCTGTGTGGAGTTTGCGTGTTCTCTCCGGCTTCCTCCCAACATCCATGCAAAGACATGCAGGCGAGGTTAATTTCTCTAAATTGTAATTGTAATAGGTGTGAGTGGGTGTGTGTCTGTGTGTGGCCCTGTGATGGACTGGTGACCTGTCCAGGGTGTACCCCGCCTTTCGCCCAGTGTCAGCCGGGATAGGCTGTACGCAGGATAAGCGGTTGACGATGGATGGATGGAAAATGCTCTTGGAATACATAATAAGTAAGATAACTTTGGAGACTTGACCTCTACTCACATTTTGCAACTCATGAGCATCTCTGTTTTCACCACACAACGTCATACATTAAGGCTCTTAGGAAGAACGTGTGAAGCGTTAGAAGGAAATGGATGAGATGGCGACAGAGCAGAGGAGAAGGAAACTTTTTTAAATACTGTACAATGGGCCTGCTTTGCACCCCATTGCACCCCAACCCCATTTCACATTCTCTAAGTTCTTTCTGAGACTTATGATTGACATGTCATCCAGTAGGTTTTTGTGGTCTTATCTCCAGCGGCTCAGATTGTTAAAATCTTGGGACTTCAATTTAATCGGCGAGCAGCATTGTGACGGGAGTTCCTGGCACATTATGGCTGTCGATAGAAGACTAATTGCATTTCATTTGGATTCAAAGGGATTTGAGCATTTGGTTTCAAAGGCGCTCGCTTACCAGTTCCTTCTGGTGTGCCTGGCCCGCCATTTTGTGTCAAATGCCAACTACTGAACTGACACAAAGTCAACAGATTATTTGTGAGCCAAAGTCCTTTCTAAAGCTATTACACTGAATGACTTTATGTCAGCTGGTTTGTGGCCTAAAAGTTCTATGAGCTTTTTATTTTCATTATTTTACAGGTGAACTAGCTTTTACACAAAGCTGAAGACACACCTATACATGCACACACTTATTTGTGCAGAAAAAATGTGTTGACACTGTACTGTACATGCAATTACATTGAGATGTTTGCCAGAGGGTGTTGGTGTTTGTCTTCTAAATGTGCACACAAAAACACAAACAAATATACAGTAAGTATCTAGTCTGTCACAGCTGCACAGCAGGCCAGAGGAGATACGGAGTGTGTGTGTGTGTGTGTGTGTGTGTGTCTGCGCGCGCATGTGTGTGTGTGTGTGTGTTTGCATGTGTGTGTCTCCAGAGGCTTTCAAAATACCCCCACATCGATTTCCTCTCGCCTCTCCCTTGCTATCATTTTGCCCCACAGCACACATTTAGACACACAACAGCAAAACGACTTGCGCGCACACTCGCACACATAAACACACACATAATCTCTGCCCTCTCGCTGGTGCAAAAACTGTATCTGCTACAATCCCGTCAGGGCATGAAATGAGTAGCATTAGGCCAGAATAGCATAGCTGTGCTATTGCAGGAGCTCAAAGCACATTCACACACTTACAGATACACACTCGCAACCTTGTATAAAGCACACATTACTGTGACCTCAGCAGACTCAGGTGGACTTTATTCTTCTTTGAATCTTAATAGGAAGAAGGAGGCATAGCCACATTTGAGAGGGAGCTTTGAAGATGTGTTCAGAACCATGTGGACTGGACTGGTAACAGGATTGAGGATAGATAGAAAGGTCCCTAAATAAAGAAATGCTTGACTTCAGGGTTGCTCTGTGGCTCAGTGGAAAGTATGTATCTGCCATGTTTTGAGTCCTTAAGAGGCTGCACTTTCAGCGATAGTCTTGCCCAAAGGTCATACATATTTTCAGTCTGGGCTCCAGCTAAGAAATGTACTTTCCTGATGGAGACCTTGGTGTATAAAATTGTATTATTGCATTTTTTAATGTGAGGACCAGACAGACGAAGTGTACATCTGAAGTTTAGCAGTAGTCTATGCAGCTCTCGCTGCACTGAGAATTTGACTTCTCTTCAAACAACTGTGAGAAGTTCATCTTTATCTCACTAAATCATTCTGCACGCTAAAAAATACTCTGGATTCTTTGCATTGTGAGCATACAGGTTTTTTGCTGATAAACACAAAAGTAACCTTTTGTTGTCACAAAGAGATGCTTAGCCTTTGAGTAGTTGCTTTAAATCTTGTTTCAGGTTCAACAGCGGAAGGTTTTGCTGTGGCACTGTGAGTCTGGCTCGTTTCCCTTCCTGAAAGGGGCCAGACTGTTCGTGCCATCCCAAGAGTGACAAACGCAGAGCGAAAAAGAGAACAAAGCAGATGAGACAAACGACAAAGAATTAGCAAGTATAACAAAAAATAGATAAAACACTGAAAATAGATGAAAAGCAGCAAAATGAAATGTCACATTAGACAAACACACAGGCACATGTATGCACACCCACACAAGGAGCAATCTTTAACGAAAAGACAATCTCTATGTCCATCTCGGTCATTGTTTGGTTGTGCTGTGCTGACGCTTAATTTACAACTTAGCTGTTTTAGCCTCCATGTTAAGAGATTAATAGAAAGACAAATAGAGAAAATAAAAAGCACTGCTGGGTTTTCTCTAGGCCAACATGTAAGTATATCTCACACACACAAAATTACATTCACACACACATTAACACTTACAACATCCATAACGGCTATGCTAATAGATGAGGCTGTGCTCTGAGAGCACTTTAGTTTTCATTCCTGCCTGTGGACAGAGTATGAAAAAGAAAGTTGTAAGGCATCCGTCTTGCGTTGCAGTGCTCCTAATGCAACACTCATATAATCAAACACTCGCATGCCATATAGCAGCACTGCTATAGCTTTGTAGGTATTCAGATATATGTTTGGCTTTCTTTCAGCATTTAAAATAACTGATGGCGCTCCTCCCTGCCCTGCAGACCTGCCCTGTGCATACAGACGTCATTAATTCAGAGTACTAAAGCCTGTCAGAGGGCTTATACTGCACATGTCACTGTGGGCGCATGCATCTACTTGTCTGCACACTGCTGTGTGTTATGTATTATTGGTAGTTGAATGTCTTTCAGATTTATTTTATAGGTTTATGCACTCAGGACATCCAGACAGGCTTTGGCTGATATGATTTCTGGTGTCTTTGCGCCTCACCTAAGAGGAAATGATAATGTCTGCAAGGAAGGGATCAATGAAGAAAGTGAGGAAGAAAGGAATGTTGGAAGGGAGGGCACAGTAACTGATGAGACTGATAAGCAACGGAAGTGAAGCAGGCAGTAAATTAACAAACAATGAAGAAATGAAAGAATAATGAAGTAATACATAGGCAAGCGAGGATAGACTCTGGGGACGGTGGGGATAAAAGGAGAAAAAATGAAAGCAAACAAAAGAACAAAGAAAACAAAGTGAGGGAAACAATGAAGGAACAAACAAAAAGGAGGGAAGAAAGAAACAGAGGAACTATACGTGCACTGTATGAGCGATGCAAGAGTTAGAAGAAAAGCAGAAGAGGTAGTCAAAAAAAGATAATTAGATGAAAGCAATATGAAAAGGAGGAATGGGCCAAGTTATTGATTAGGCAGTGGGAAAGAAGAAAGTTCATTTCCCCATTGACTACTACATAAAATGATCCTCTCTAATATCTGAGCCTAATGAAGCCATAATGAAGCAGTAACATATAGTGCGATGAAGTGGTTGTTCATCATCTCTATGATTGCAGCACACTGGTGCCAATAACCACCATATGCTACCACCCAGAATATATAGCTTTTATACAGCGGCCTCGCAGTGGTACCAAACATTAAGAAAGAGTCAAACTGGGTTTTAATTTGACATTTGCAAATCATCTTTCTAGCAGCAGAAACATTTTCCCTCATTGTTTTGTCATTGTTGCTTCATTTCCTTCGTAGGTCAAGGCAACAAGATTCCTCTGACATATTGTAGCGGCAAGCATTTAATGAACGTCTCTCGTCTGCACACAATGAATACTTTCACATCAACATAGAACGTATAAATTGTGAATCCACACCAGTTGTGTCTTGCAGTTAGAGGTATCATGTAAAGCTCTATATTATCTAGTGTGTCTGGTTAGTAGTATTTCAAAATATAAATTTAATTTCTGACTTTGTGGACCTGACAACATCAAGCTGAGATAGAGTTGGAATTAAAAGAACACACACACATTGCACATTCTTAGCCTCTTTTTTCAACTCCTTTTCTATGATAACAGACACACACAATGTGTATAGATGAATGTTTGTCCCCTACAGAGAGGTTAAAAGCCATCAGAGAGTGACCTCCCCAGTGCAGTAGCAAAAACATCTGGAATGAACAGGTGGTAGGCTGAAACACACGCACACACACACACACACACACACACACACACACACTGTAATTCAGAAATATTGATAAACGTTTGTCCTGTCATGGTCATAAAAGGTATAATAGTGCCCCCTCTTGGTCTGTTGAAATATTAGGCTACTGTATTACTGTATTACCGAGTAGCAATAAACTTGAAGGCATTTCAACTTAAATCCCCATAACACTTTCCAAACACACACTCCCACACGCACATATGCATACACACACACACACACACACACACACACAAATCCACTTACTTTAAGATAATAAAAAATAATCATGCAGAAAAAAAGGCCATCACAAATTTTTCATGAATTTTGTCTTTCCTTCTCGTCATTCATCTCCATATCTCTCTCTCTCTCTCTCTGTTTTGTCTCTAACTCTTTGGCTTTCCTCTCTCCAACAAGACTAGGGAAACCTCTAAAGTTTCAAAAACAGCAAAAAAAATAAAAAGGACACATGGAAACTGCTGCAATACAACTTTGTGTCATGCAAAACCAACAGTTCCTGGCATCTATCGACTGTCCATGAGATTAGTCCTGTCCAAAGCTGTGAGCAGTCGTGTAGTGCAAAGCTGAAATCTATACAAGCCAAATGAATGGCCTTGAAACAAATGAGCCATTAGATTAGAAATTGAACGCATATTTACCTGCAGAGCGGACTATGACAGAACAGAGATTTATAGGTTTTAGAAAGTTGTCAGGTTTGTTTTATGTGGTTTCATAGATGACTTCTGTAACTAAAATTTCTGATTCTTATTATTTGTTCTCCTCACACTCTTTCTGCAGCTCCTAAAGTCGTCTCCTTCTCCTTTGATGTTGGAAACGGACCCGTGGAGTTAACAGTACATTCCGCCACACCCCTCAATGACGACCAATGGCATCGCGTGATGGCCGAGCGAAACGTCAAAGAGGCAGTCCTACAGTTAGATCAGACATATCGGGCATCTCGGCTTGCTCCGGCACAGGGGCACACACGGCTAGAGCTGTTCAGCCAGCTCTACGTGGGTAAGACACGCGCACGCACACTCCCATGCAATCCAAAAAGAATTAACAACCCTTATGTGTAAGAATGACTCGTGTACACACATTTATTTGCAATTTGAACATTTAATATCCACTTTGTGTAAGAGGGACGCTCACAGAGACGAGCACACCATCATTACAAGCCTTTATGCATAGAAAGCAAATGCCTAGTACACATGATCCATGTAATCATAATTGGATTGAATTAAAAAACTATTTGTGCTCTCTGAATATGTTCCATCCATTGTGAGGACGTCTGATTGTTTTAGAAGTTAAAGATGTAGCAGCCTTTGCTGGAAATCACTGGGTTTTCTAAGAGGCTTCAGTCCAGCTTAGTCACAGGCACTGCTAATTAAGTTCATGTTAATCCGACACACACACACACACACAGCCATTTCATATTTTATAATATGCGCACACGTCTTCGGAAAGTCATCCGTGTAAGCAATAAAGAGTGTGTTTCAGTAAAGTTAAAACTGAGCCTCTGTGCTGGCTGTGAGGGCATGTGACTAAAACTAACTCAACTCACTTATAAAGGTCATTTCTTTGATACTTTAATACTTTGACTCAGCAGTTATATTGCTTTGGATTAAGAAATTATTATTGCACAAAGAGGATATCAACCCTCTGACTTTCCTTCTCCCACACACATTCTGTATCAGTTGTCAGACACATCACGCGCTTGCTATCGTGCCAATTATGCCTGCATTTTGTTAAAGAGGTCTGGTTTGTTCCTTACGGCTTCATCTCCACACGTCTTTCAAGCTCATCAGCAGGCTGATGATCTGTCCAGTTTTCTCCCTATGCTTTCACTTCTCTGTCTCCTCTTTCTACCTTTTGTGCTGAGCTGTCAATACTCTATAAATCAAACTCCGGGGCTAAAATAGTTTTAGGGATTTGCGGATAGAAGGGAAAGTGCTGAGGCGGATCACAGACTTCCTACTGTCTCATGGAAAAAGTTCTGCCCAAAGGAGATTGTTCCAAATTCCAATCAGGCATCCCGATGTGATAGCCTTACCCTCCCTGATCCCCGTTTATAATATAATTTCATTGTATCATCACTTTTGCTGAATCGAACGCTGCTGAAACCCTTACCTTATCATGTCCCAATTTGCCTCTCGGCGTATTTGTGCTTCCATTTAGTGAAATGGAAAAGGGCTAGAAAGGTTTCATCACTGAGCAACTCGCAGCTATGAGGCCGGGGAACGTAATGTCTTCCAGGTAGCTCCTCGGCCGTCACCTCATTTGCATGTGTGTATTCTGGCTTTTCGGTCAAAGGACGGCAGGAGAACTCTCAGTTCTGCTGTGTGTGGCACACATCTAGAAAGACAAGTGCTAGTGGAAAAGACAGAGAGACAGCAGGGAAAGACTTGTATGTAAGAACAGCCACAGGGGCGACAGCACCTTCTCATATCTGATCTCTAATCCCTGCTTAATCCTTATTTGAGGATTGCTTTGGGAAGCTAGAGTGTGACGCACAGGAAGTGACCCAGCTACTAAAGGGAAGTGGTTTTAGATTTGGCCCCTGACATCCAGAGAAGATAGAGATCCTTTTGTGTTTGATCGAGTGATTTGGGAATTGTGAGGAGAGCCCTGCAGGCATCGAGGTTTTTGTCTGAACTCGTCTGATTCTTCCTTTTATTCCTCTGCCACTTCACACGTTGTCTGTGATTCATATTGATGTGGCTGTTTTGAAAGTAGTGAGGTAGGAAAAAAACTAGGCAATCCAGAAGAATAAAAAAAATCTGTTTGTATGATTTCACATAAGGTACAAACAACAACAAGGAGCTTTATTTTTCTCACCTCGTTCTCATATTTGTCTCTGTATCATCTCTTTCTCTCTTTCTCAATCAATATGCTCCTCATCAAGCATTTGATTGCTTTAGTGTTTACTGCACAGTGGCTCATTTGCTCTAATGGCCTTGAGAGTAAATGTTATACCGTCAGCCTGCTGTCATTTACTTCACACTGTTAACTTTTAGCTCTCCAATTCTCTCCATACATGCACATAACTATAAATCGTACCAGGTTTTATTTATTTAATGCCACCATCTGTTCTTTTGATTTCCCTCTTGATTAATGGTCACTATCTCAGTTCTTTATGATTTTGCATGTTTTTCCTCAATTCTCTCATGGTTGGATTGTCTTGTCTTTCTTTTTCTGCTTTGGTTTTTCATTTCCTTGCCCCTGTCTTCATGGATCGACATCCATGCGTGTACGACACCTGTCACAGGGAAGCCAGCCTCGCTCACATGCCAAGACAGTAGGTAACAATTAATGAGTACAATAAAAAATGTCTGTGTGACGCTGATTGTGAGAGCAAACACAAACGCACGTGTATGAAGACCTCACCTACGTGTTTTGTTACATTACACGAGTGGTGATTAAAGTTTAGCCAAGATTAATCTTCTGAAATGTGACTGCTAATGATCTTGTGCTGCTACTTTTTTGATTTATACTATACATTAACACATAGGTGTGAGGAATTACTGTAGACTCGGGCTTGTTGCATTACACAAGTACATTTTCCATGCAGGAATCCATCAAAATCAAACCCACATTATGGACCTTTAAGAGAGATAGTTAGAAAAAAAGCTTTGCTTTAAACCAACAGATATATAGCAGTGGGCTGGTAAAATGGGATTTATATGATAATATCTCCCCCCTGGAAATGCTGGTGGGATAGGAAGGCTTTTGAAATGACATTTAGACCATATGAATCAAAAATACTCATCTAAAACCAATATACATGGCCTCCTAAAGTAATAAACACGGATTGGGTAAACACCGTTTTGAGGATTTCTTTAGTGTTGAACAGACAAACGCAAAGAGATAGAAAATACTACTATTAACCCAGTCATAAGGTGATAATGAAAGAAAAGCAGTGCAGCAGATACGCAGTTGGTGTAAATTAGAAATTTATCTGGTTGGACCAGGCTTTAAAGGACAGTCCACATACATATACATGCATGCTGTATGTCCATTACGTTAACTGGATACAGTATTTAACTGCTTACTGCATGTGTATTCATTACTTCATTATTACACTAATGCAGAATCCACACCATATACACAACATATATACACATGGTAAAGGTGAAAAGGTCACATTTTATGACTTCTCTTTTAATTAAAAATGTGGCTGTTGGATATTGTGTTCGTGTGTGTGTGTGTGTGTGTGTGTGTATGTGTGTGTACTGTATATATTGTAATGAATAGAAAAGGCTCTATTCATTACTCATTAGCACATCATTACAGGGTAAAATACCCTTGTTCCTCATACCCAAAGCCTTACACCCATAAACACATAAATAAGTGCAAATACACAATACGTGTGTGTTTAACTTGAGTGCTTATGTGTCTGAATTTTTGTATGCATGTCAGTATTCTGTGTCATGCATTGGTGTGTGTGTGTACTCCTTTTTAAGGATGATACTAATACTTAAAAACAAATCTGATGATGATATTGATGATCAGCAAATTAAGACATAACATGAACCTGTTTGGCAAGAATCCCTCGCAATTTACAGTAACTTAAATTAGATAAACACATAGAACTAAATATTTTCTGAATTAAGATAAACAAAGGTACTAATACATTAAAATGCAGCCTATAAAAATTGCTGCAATTTACTGGACAGCATTACATTTTTGCCACAATATTCACCAAAACAGACATCATGTATCATATTAACTTCAGTCAGTATCAGTCCATCACACACCATTTGTGTGTTATACAGAGACTGTATGCTCCTGTGTGTGAGTTTCTGTGTACGTGTTTGCCCTGGTCTCCACAAGCCTCAGAGCTTGCAGTCTGTTTAATCAGAGACTGATTTAGACCTGGGTAAACAGGTGGCAGAAACCTCTAGCCAATCAGTGGTACAAAATAGATTAATTAACGGGTCTGCTTAAAGTCAAATCTGTCGTGGGAATGGAAAGTGGAGAAAGCGTGTGAAAGCTCCACTGCATCCTGATGCGTGAATTACACATTGGCCTCATATCTAATTACAGTATGTCTGTGTTGCGCCTGTGTGGCTGAGCTACTAGATGTGTGCGTCTGTTGGGGGAGGAAACGTGTGTCCGGGAGTGTGTGTTCAAGTCTCCTTAACATGGCTTCTTGAATGAACACTTCTCTTTAATCCAAAGGATGCAATTGAGAGGTTTTAATAACTAAAATGCCCCTCGGGTCTTGTTATGAGTGTGAGCACATACTCGTGTGTTTATCCACACAGTGTAACCATCCTCTGTGGGTGCGCTTGTGTACGTTTGACTCCATACCTGTGGGTGTATGTTTACGAGTGCATTTATTGCTATAGTCATTTAGGTTCACATTAATCTATTTAACACCCCCACTCTGTCCAAGTTAATGGGTAGTTAGACTGTAATGGTGCAAGGCCAGAATGACGATGGAAGCACTCCAGAGGAATGGCTATAGACACCCCAAGGCGAAGCATTAATGCTTATATTGACTTGTTCAATCAGGTCAGGTGCACTGTGTGTGTGGTGTGTTTTAAACATGTGTGTTTGTCTGACATGTATTTTACATGTATTCATGCATCCCTTTGCGTGTGCCTGCTTCTGAGATCTTCATGAAGGCACAGTGTTCATTAGGCCGTTTTAATTAGTGAGGAAATCAAACAAGTTGAAGGTTGTTTCAAGAACGGCGTCGCAGTCAGAACGATTAACGTGACATCAGTGGCTTCCTCCAGGCGTTAGGATATTAACGTTTCTAAAAAGAGATTAAAACGGCCTCTTGCTTTCAAAATGACTTCTGTGACCCTGACTTCCATTTTTCCTCCCTTCCTTCTATTTTATTTGTTTACTTTCCTTTCTCCCAATGCTACATATCCATTCTGCACTGATGCCACCTCCCCTCCTCAACTGTTTTCCCCTCCTTCCCTCCTTCCCCTCCTTCCCTCCTTCCCTCCCTCCCTCCCTCAGGTGCTGCAGGAGGGCAGAGGGGGTTCCTGGGCTGTATCCGAGCCCTGCGGATGAACGGCATCACCCTCGACCTGGAAGAGAGGGCCAAGGTCACGCCTGGGGTCAAGCCCGGATGCCAAGGGCACTGTACCAGTTTTGGGATGTACTGCCGGAACGGAGGGAAGTGCGTGGAGAAGTACAATGGCTACTTGTGTGACTGCAGCCACACTGCCTATGACGGGCCGTTCTGCACCAGAGGTGAGAAGCATTTCAGGACGCACAATGTCAGTCTCTAACTGAATGGGTAAATCACTACAAATGCATCACACTGTTCTTTATCGCCAAAGCTTCAATTGCAAGAGAAATCTCCCCCTGTGTGGGCTTTGAGGTATTTTTTATGTCAGATTTTATTTCCCTTTTGCAAGTGCTGCAGGGTTCTTGCAAATCCCAAAGGTATCTAAGAGCAGATATCTGATTTTCCCCCCTATATTCCCATAACACGGTTTCATCCTCTAGCCTTTGTTTGAGGAAGGGCACTTTATCATTGAAACCACGTTATCACTGGCATAGTCCTTCTTTAGTTCACAAAGCCACAGTCAAATAGTGGCAGGATTTATGCTGGAGTAGTTATGTTTCAAAGACTTTTATTGCCTGACAACCCACTGTGTTTTTTGCTGCGCTCTGTGATTGTCCTCACTTCCTATTCAGTTTGGAGCTGTTGGTGTTGAAAGTGTTTGGGCTTATGATAAAGGCATCGATTGAGAGTGATATAGTGCTTACCCACCAATTCTCCCTGACTTTAGAGTGCTCTCACTGAATGCTAAAAGCGGTGCAAATGCAGAGCTGAGAGATCAATCTAAAAAGAAATAAAAAAAATGCAAGTCACTTCACTTAGCAGTGAGTAGCTCTGGGTTCAGAGAATTGTCACACTGTTACTCCGCTCCTGCACTGTTGCATATTGCTAAAAACATCATGTTTGTTTCACAGGGATTCATTAGATACAGCATTAAAGTTCTACTTCCCAAAACAAGTTTTCATAAAAATGCTCTGGGGAGAGAAGCAGCAGTGTTGTCAGAGGCTTTCTGCTAGCTCCCAGTCAGAGAGTTGATCCCCGACACGTGAATTAATTTGTTTCCTAAAGCCGAATAGTGTTTTTCCACTGTGCTCATGGCAGGGGGGTGACAAGATGACAGGAAAGCAAAGTGTGTGTGTGTGTGTGTGTGTGTGTGTGTGTGTGTGTGTGTGTGTGTGTGTGTGTGTGTGTGTGTGTGTGTGTGTGTGTGTGTGTGTGTGTGTGTGTGTGTGTGTGTGTGTGCGCGCCAGGGAAGAGGGTGACAGCGTGTGGTGATATGCCAGTGTAAGACACGAGAAGACCTCCTCTGAATTCTGTCATAACCAATCAGGCATTTCAGGATTTAGAGAATAGAGATTAGTGTGTGTGTGTGTGTGTGTGTGTGTGTGTGTGTGTGTGTGTGTGTGTGTGTGTGTGTGTGTGTGTGTGTGTGTGTGTATATGTATTAGTCTGCCTGAGCGTGTATAAGAAAGAGAGAGGGGTAAAAAAAAGGAGAGAGCACACCCCTGTGTCTGTTTGTTTCCAAGTATGACATGTGACTCTCATTGTCCTCTTCTGACTCTTTTTTTTCTCTTCTCTTGTCTCCGCTCCTTCCACTTTCCCTTTTATCTACGATTCACCCCATCCTCTTTTTGCTTCTCTCCATGTCTGCTTTTTCTCTAAACCACTTCTGCTTCTTTTCTTCAGCTCATCTACCTATTCCTCCCCTTAATTTATCCTCCTTTAATCTTTCAGCCAGTCTCTTTTCACTCCTGTCATTCTCTGTCCTCCTCTTTCTCTTTGCTCCCCCTTTCCCTTTCTTTCTCTGCTTTTGGTTACTCCTTACTCTTGTTCTAACTTCTTCCCCATTTATACCTCCCTGCGCTGCCTCTCTTCTTCCTCTCCTGTCTTATTTTTTTACTCTTTCCCTCTATAAATTTCCATTTCTTCTTCACCTCTTCCCCCTTCCCCTTTCTTCTCCAACTCTCTCCTTTGTTCTCGTCTCTCCCAGTTGCTCCTCCTGTTTTCTCCTTCCTACTACTACTCTGAATTTCTCTCCTTCTCTCTTTAATCTCCCCCTCTCTCCCTGTCCTCCCAGCGAGTGAAAAATGCATGAAGCCAGCCATAATTGCATAGTGCATTTCCATTGTATCCATATTTACACACTGCTCAGGGGACCCCGCAGTATTATTATTATTATACACTCTCATTCTTTAGTTTTTCTGCCCTTGAGGGTCACAAGGTGCCAGTGTGCACATGTACACATGGACACACATGCACAATCTCACAAAAAACACACACATACCTGTAGAGGTTTGCATGCTTGCACAAATTCCCTTTCCAAAACTTCTTCACGCTCTGACATAAAACACACACACACAAAGAGTCCCTGCCCTGGAGCAGAGTTTTCTCATTCCCTCTTATGCTTCCAGACAAATGTGTGTGTTGCTGCTGAGGCTCTGGGCAGGTAGTCAGAGTTTCTCTTCTTTCTTTTTTTTCTCAGTTGGGCAGAGAAGGCTGAGACAGGTTAGACATAGAGCCCACAGTTTGTATGAATAAAGATAAAATGTAAGAATATTTTTTTATTTTAAAGTTAAGAGCCGAGATTGAAGCCGGTTGCACAAGGTTTTTGTCAATTTCAAACTTGGCCTAGTTATAATGACAGAGTTTGCTAAGTGGAGATTTATGCCCCACTAAAATAAAACATGTTCACCACACAAAGTAGTGAGTTATATAGAAATTAGTTGTCACAAATGATTTACACCCTCAAACTGCCAGATGGAAATGTTGAACTGTGTATCTTGATTGCAGACAAAGCTAATATGACACGTTAAGAGTGAAGAGTAAATATTCAGTTTGGTTGTCTCTGAAGGTCCTCAGTCATCCAGGACATAGTTATTTAAGGAAAGTTAAAATAAAGGGCAGATAAGATACTCAAAGACATTTGGTCCCTCATCCAAGAGACTTCTTCAGTTCTGACTGACTGGTAGGGAAGCTCAGCTTTTTAACGTTGTTACATCAGCCAGGAGCACTAACGAACCAGCGGTATCGATCATCTAAGACATTGACCCCACAGAGGTTAAATAGATGAGTTTCTGTACCAGTCAGTCAGAACTGAAGAAGTCTGTTGGATGAGGGACCAAATGTCTTCCTTGGATATTGAATTCGGTTGAAACATCTGACATGACAATAATAAAATGATAAAATGCTCATAATTATAACCAACAAGCTAACTAACCAACAAGGAACAAACAGAAACGAGGACAATATATAGAGATACAAACAGGATAAGCTAGATGACTAAAGGACACAGACAACTTCAAAATAAAACAGGAAATCAAACCAAATCGTGACAGGTATGAGGTGACAGGTGAGCTCCCAGGGAACCCCCAAAATGCTTGAATATTACTCTACATTTATCATTTGGCCCATTTTCAGAATTTATGTTGCAGCTTGACATATTTCAGACATTTCTTTTAAAGGTGCCACGTAATTTACAGTAAAACAGTGGTTTGAAGGTAGTTTCTAAGAACTGGGAAAGGCCTTTATTCACAAACTTAGGGTTAGATTTACGAATATGTTTGAACGCTATAATCACAAGAAGTTAAACAGTGTGTCGTGTGAGGGGAACTATGAGGTAAGAAGCAAACCTTTTTTTCTGTGACACCCGTTGTCAAGAGACTGAGGCTTGTTATCGTGATTTGTTTTTCATATGCTGTTTTGTGACTGACTTAAGGAATTCAATCAAGGGTGCTGCTCTGACAGAAATACTGCATTTTGTCTGATTTCACACTGACAGACAGTGAACAATCCAGCTGCATCAGAAAACGAAATGAAAAGTGCAGGCTATTTTAATACTTCTCGAGCTCTCTGCCTGGTTAACGCAGAATTTGTAAAATGGGTCTCTCCAGACTTGCAAAGCTTGAAACTACACCAGTGCACAGCAGAATAGAGGATAAAATTGGGGTGTAGCTGAATGGAGGGGAGGTTTCGCCTGTACGCCATTATGAGTCAAAGAACTTGCACATTTTCTAGTAATAAGCCTTCTATTAAATTTAAGTAATGTAGCTTGAAGTATTTATTGTACTGTGTCCAGTGGGAGACGATGGGTGAAGTGAAGCTTTAAAATAAGATGCGTCAATGTGTTCACTTAGTATTCTTCACTCGCACGGGGTGTAGTTATAAATTTTCACTGCTGCCACTGAGGTAAGGCAAACATGTCAAGAAATATTCCATGGCATTTACACACACACACACAATCCTAGGCCCTCTGTTTTCCCTGTAACCATTCTCTTTCATTTCACGCACATTGTGCCTTTTATCTCCTCTGTAAGTGACACATGGACATAGTGCGTGCGTGCAAGTACACACACACACATACACAAACAAGGAGCATAACAAAAGTATAGAAAAACGAGGTCCCTTCTTCTCACACTTGATTACAAGAATCAATAAGCCTCCTGGAATGGCTTGGATATGCCATTAGGTTTGTTAATGTACTGGTAAACAATGTATTGTGTGGTTTCAGATGCTGGATCACAGCAATTTAACACCCACTTTACTACACCTCCTGAACACAGCCAAATTTATGTGTGTGCTTATGTCTCTCTGGCCATAATACTATGTTTACCCTGTTGTGTCTTGTGTGACTTTATGAGCACTTCCCTGTGGCTACTTTTTGATGGAAGGTGTTTTTCTTTTGTGTTTTTCTGTCTTTTCAGATTTGCATAGCTTTATCAAACATGATAATTCTACCTTTTGTGCTGTTTGACAACACATTGCCAAGCAGTATTTTTTGCATTTGTGTGTGTGTGTGTGTGTGTGTGTGTGTGTGTGTGTGTGTTCACCTGCTGCAGTTAACCATTTTTCTTATTTCTTCTGTCATCTTGCCCAGATGTTGGGGGTTTCTTTGAGGCAGGAACGCTGGTCAAGTACAATTTCATACCCGAAGCAGTTGCCGGAGCCAGTAGGGACACGAAGATCCTCACGCACCAGCTGACACCGCATGAAGTGAACCTGACAAAGGAGGAAGTGGCCTTTAGTTTCAGCACATCCAATGCTCCAGCTATTCTGATGTATGTCGGCTCCAAGACGCAGGACTATCTGGCTGTGGTTTTAAGGCAAAATGGTAAGATTCACACCCGTGCGCAATTTGTGGTTGCTTACCACTGAGATGTCTGCGTGGAGAAATGCTTGTTAGGAAGGACTGCCTTTAAAAATGTACCTTGCAGCACAGTTTGGAAACTTGAATAATCTCAGAAAATCCTCCCCAACCAGCGGTCACCCACTGAGCAGCTGACAGCCAGCGAAGCGCTTTGATAAAATAGAAGTAATAAAAATTTGATAGTGCCATCTAGCGTCTAGCAATCACCAAAATAAAACTACAGAAGACTCAGGCTGCCAATGGGTGCCCTGGGACTGTTATTTATAATCCCCTGTCAAGCTGTGGACCCTGTGAGTCATTCGGGGTTTCCCCACTATTTCTCACCCCTGCTTGCACTATCACTTCAGAAAACTATATTCAGTTCAGTCAGAATGCTTTTGGAAGGAAAAATTATGATTATCATAAACCAAATTAATTTAAAAATAGCTAGTCTTAGGTGTTATCAAGTAGTAACACACTAACCACCTAAGCACTCATCATTGTTGGGCAGAGATGTGACGTTTCATACAACCAGACCAGGTTTTAAATTCCTGGCCTGTGTGTCCTCAGGTTCACTACAAGTACGGTATGACCTGGGAGGTCTGAAGGAGCCATTTGCTATAGACGTGGACCAGCGTAACCTGGCCAATGGACAGCCACATAGCATTAACATGTCCCGTGTCGACAGAAGCATCACCATCCAGGTACAGACCATTCACGCATACGTGTGAACACTCCCAACACAACACAAGATCCTACTTACCAGCAAGCTAGGAGTGTATGGGATTGCCATCCAGCTACACAAAAAACCACACACATTCGGTCACAAGTACACAATCTCACAAGGCCAGCCAGTGTAAGTTTGATGGTTTGTATTAAGTCAGTGTCCTGCAGTGTCCTGTTCTGTCTTCTGCTGTGATGAAACTGCTTGTCCTCTGCCACTGTTAATCCACTTCCAGTGGACAGCCTAAGTATAGCAACAGAGAGAATGCATCGATCGCTGTGTGTTTGTATGAGTGCACACTGTTGTGTGATTGTGCCTGCACTGTGTGTAACTGCTGGTATTTAAGGCCATGCGTGCATGTGTGTGTGCTTGTGCATGACAATGTTTTTGCGTATATATATATATATATTTGTGTGTGTGTGTGTGTGTGTGTGTTTACGTGTGTGGGTTTGTTTGTGTGCTCTCCAGTTTTGTGCAGCTAAACAGCTTAGTGCAGATCAATACAGCCAAGCCTCCGTCAGTAGCTGTCAAGGATAGAGTGGGAATTCAGCTAAACTATTACAGACTGGGCTAAAATGCTCAGCTTTGGCTGCAGGCTGCAATTTAAGGAAACCACCTGTAAAACTAGTTATTGGTTACATCCCAATCAGAATGTATTTGTAGTTCCATTGGCAGTTGATGGTTTGCCAAGAAAGGGTTTGTCTTTTTTCTGAAATGAGATCCAAAAGAAAACACTGTAAAAACTAAAATTCTTGAATTGGAGATTTACACAACACTCTGATCTAAAACACAGTGTTTGTGCATCCTATAATGTGACATGCTGACCACTTACACTTCTAAGTGTCATACATAATAATGTTAATAGGATTTACATTTTTTTGTAGTTACTGTTTCTTTGTTGCCCTCCCTGTACTGTACTCCCAGAGAGTAACTCACGCTCTTATTCACCTGTGCAGAGCTGACCTACCCCCTAGTGGCCAGAAGGCTGCATTACATTAACCAGAATCACTGACTCACCTCCTCTTTTGCGACATTGCTGAAGCATTGTGTCAATAATTGTGTCAATAATTAGATTTTATGAGCAGTATCATCTTATTCATATTCATTACTTTCCACCCATGAATCAAACACTTGATCTAGGTCTGCATTGCCTCTATTGTAGGAATTATTGTAAAGAAAAAGGCATACCTTAACACCATATTTACACAAAAAAAAAAAAATTATGACAAAATTAGCATGCAAGTATAGCTCCCCACAAATTGCAGTCTCTGAATTACCATGTTATAACAAATGGATTATGAATGTGAAGAATGAAGTACTGTGTATGAATAACAACATGTTTGCAGGATGAACACAAAGGAAACTAATGACATATATAAGATGTGCATATAGACATTATAAAAAAATATAATAATTTGAAAGGATGGGTTTCTTCACTTGATGAAACAACAATACACATGATGGAAGGTGTAAGACAAGGGTCAGCAAATAAGTCTGGAATCGGGCCAATTTTTTTTAAGCCTTTATATGGCAGGCCAATGACAGTGTCAAGTTATTTCAAATCATTTGTATGTTTAGCTTAGTTGGTACTGTGCGGGGCTCCCGTTAAGTAAGGTGAAGGATCTCCTTTGTTGAACAAATTGAATAAAAGGACACTTTTGCACATGCTCACAATAAAGCATGTGCTGCAGTGACGTGTGTGCATTCAGGCATTTGAGCCGCATTCATAAACCCATGGATACTTCTTTTCATTTCCCTGAGAAAATTCAGGGGAATCTGATCACATGTTTACTGATGGCTTTTTCAGAGGTGTGTCAGTCAAACCAGAGACTCTTTTGAATGTCCTTCAGAACTTTTCAAAGTAAAAGGTGTTAATAAACTCTGCATGAAGCATTACTGCAAACGACACGCTTTTATTTTAGAGGTGCAATCACTTAAGAAGAAATGATTGTGTGAGTAATTCTAGCTGTCATGACTGAGATCTATTTCAGCACCAGCCATTATACATTTATTTATTTTTTATTTTTCTGTTATCAAAGCAATCGGGCCACGGGCCTGATACTATTGCTGGCGGGCCGGTTCTGGCCCGCAGGCCGCCTATTTCCTACTGGTGTAGGAAGTACATACATTGCCTACTAGGCAGTGAATATGTTATTAGTCATGTTCTTTCTAATTCTGGCTACAGTGGTTAAGATGTCACCCTTACCTTTGATAATTACAGGTCCAAATGAAGCCCCTTCACCATTGCTTTCATTAAGGTGAAATAAAATGTTGACCAGAATGAATCACAGTCCACCTGCCAAACCTTATACTCATCACATCTCTTCTCCTACATAAGTCTTTAGCCCCCTCCCTTCTCTCATTGCATGCACATGGAACAATGACCCCATCCATCCTGGAATCTCATCACCTACATTCACACGCCACAGTGAAAAATTCAGACAGCAAGAAAATTGCACTGAAACATCCAATGGAAATCGTCCTCATTTTCAGAGCAAATCACGTCCTGCAGCTGCTGATCACCCCGGTGGGAGCACTTGGACATAACCCATCCCTTTTTTACTGGCATAGAAGGTGATTGGAGCAACTGTACACTTCTACTCATCACATACACACACATACACGCGCACTGTGTCTTCTTCCACTGGTTGATCACTCAGCTGTGTCTAGATATCGATGCTCAGCCCAGTGTTCAGTGTGTGACTGAAATATTATCTACGGCGTGCATATCCCCTGTTTACCACTCCCAGTGTGCCCACGCTGTACGCTAAATAACAAACCTTTGAATCTTTTTGTCCTTAAATGATACGTTCGGCACTTAAACATAAAAGACTGTTTTGAGAATTAAGAGGAACACTGGTGGGCATGATGCGGTAATTCGGATTTAAGAAAGAAAAAAAAAAAGAAATCAGCAAGGGAACAGTGGGGGAGGGATGGAGAGAGAAAATAGATTAAGTTTATAGATAGGGCATGAAAAGTAGAGCCAGAAGGTGTGCTAACGAAGATAACTTTGATGAGTAAAACTTTGTTGCCTTACCGCCTCAGGGCTCTTCTCAAGGTACAAACATGCGCTTAATATCTACGCGTAAACAGATGTGGACATGCATACCAACCGACATGAATGCACAAGTGAGATCTTGTCAGGTCTGCTCACTTCACACAGCTACAGCACAAAATCAACATTATTCCATCTGATGAATCTGTCCACTCCGTTGCTCTCCCCCATCTCTTCACACATCCAACCTTCTCCCTTCTCACAGACGCTTGAGGGCTTTTAGTAGTAGTTAATTTACCTTTTTTTTTTTACATGCACCGAAAAAAATTTAATTATCAGCGTTTTTCCTAATGTAGATGGTCCAGCGTTGAAACAATGTACTGCAGCTATGTGTTAGAAAAAAATAATTATTGTTTCATTCCATTACCCACCAGGTCTTTTGACACGTTGGAGGCCAGGTAGTTTCAGGATTTAAACACATAAAGAGCTAAATAGTTATAAGTATATAAAGACTACATGGTAAGGATTTTGCATGAGAGGTAAGAAACCAATGTTGTCCAAGAGTTGTGTGATAAAAGGGAAGATGAACTTTCTTTGCTTGTCTGGTTGGATATGAATGCAATATCATAATCATAAAGTTAGTGTTAAATTTATGAGTTAAAGCTATACAATACATTTGGAAAGCTGTGAAACATGCATTTATACATAAAGATACGTGTTCAATAGATACTGATGTTGAAAATGGATAACAGATTTAACTTCTTTAACAGGGTAGCTGATGGTTTACAGCGATTTAACTCAGTTGCCAATCTGAAAATCTGTTTGGGGATTAAAATGTTTCCTTAAGGAGATGGTGGAGACCAAAAGCAGAGATAAAAGATTGAATTAGGTGGCCAGAAACAAATCACATTAACTTTAATGTTGCTCAGTATCTGCTAGGACTAAGTTTGCTCTATCAACTTAAAAGGTGATAATATTTCAGTGTTGCAAAACATCATGGCTCACCAGACCTTTTCTATTATGTGACCATTAGATGGCGCTTAAGTCATTCAGCAAGTTCTTTGAAATGCCATCCGTCAACCACATTTACAGAGTCTGACAAAATGTGCTTAAATTTTTACTGCTGTTCAAACTGAATTATCAAGGGCTGAAATGTACGCTTGCTAATTACTGAGTTTGAAATTAGATTACAAATCATGGCCAATTTTGCTACAGCATGCCATCAGCATTTGAAATTTAACCAACCTCATTATTATTTGGCTTACACACTCATCGGAGGTTGCAGCTGCTTTCATCCGAGATATATCAACGCGAGTGAGAGACAGAGATATGAGTCAGATGCAATAAAATTCAGTTATGCTGGTGGGCCCGGCAGTGGATCAAATTCAATTTCCAGGGTAAAAGAGCGAGTCGAGTGTTTACCTGACGCTGCGGAGGTCTCACTTCTCTGCTATCAGGGCTGCAAATCTTAAAGGCATTTAGACAAGCGACTGTTTAGTTTAAAGACACGACAGAGAACAAGTGGGGAGACAAGCGGGAGTGTGGTAATTGGAATCGGAGTGAAAAAGGAGCAGAAGAGAGATGGAGAGTGAAAGAAAAGCAAAGAGAGGAGGGGGTTGAAAAAGAAAGATCATGTCTTTGGATAAAGAAGGTAGAAGGACCCACAAAATTTAATAATAAACTCACTTTGATGCATTTACGTTATCTAACACCTTCATAGTCCTGGGGCCTATTTCGAGATGTGGATTTGCATGTGCACACAAATGTCTACTCAAAAGTATGCACGGGCATGCGGAGTGCAGTGCACAAAGCAAATGTTTGGTTTTTAAGCAGTCTGTGAGGTCTTGTCAGGTTAGCTCACTATCAAAGGCAAACCAAGGCAAGATCAAAATAAGTTCCCATCTCTCCATCTCTGGCTTTCCCTTTCTCTCAACCTCTCACACACTGTGAGAGTTTAGAGATGAAAGTGAGGAATCCCTTCTGGCACCAGACATTTCCTCTCTGTTTCCTCCTCTCCTCTCCTTTTCCTCTCTGTTTCCTCTTTCTCTCTCCTCTCTGTTTACTCCTGTCCTATGCTTCCTCATCTCCTCTCTGTTTTCTCCTCTCCTCTCTGTTTCCTCATTTCCTGTCCTCTCCTCTCTGTTTCCTCTTCTCCTCCTCTCCTCTCCTCTCTTCTCTTCTTTTCTACTCTCCTCTCTGTTTCCTCATTTCCTGTCCTCTCCTATCTGTTTCCTCTCCTCTCCTCTCTCTCCGTTTCCTCTTCTCCCTTCCCTTCCCCTTCCCTCTCCTCCACTAGTTGTTATTAGTGGTGTGAACGGCTGTATCTGGGACAGTAATTCAGTAGTTCACTTCATAATGATGTTTAAGCATTTACTGGAGTAAAAAAGTAAATTAGCATGTATTTGCACTTAGCTTCTCTAATGTTTAGTCTGTGATGGGTTTTTTCAACCCTCAGATTTCATTAAGGAAACAGAGCTGCCACAAAAGTAAAAAAGTTCTCAGTGTACTGTAAATTAGTTTGAGTATATACAGCACATTGGCTAAATTAGATTCTTTTTCAGCACATAGTTAGGCAAATAGATTTCACCCATTGTTAATTTTCTCTTTGTCTAACCTCTGATTACTTTGCTTATGTAAGCTTTATGTAACCTAAGAGGCACCAACAGCGCTTGAAGGAGAAGATTGTGTTGTCTAAATGGCGCCGCGTAAAAGGAAAGGATCCAAATAATTGCGGTTGTAATTGACAAAGTTTGGTAAAATGAGGTTTCTTCCCTTGCTCGCTCCCTCTGTGGACCTTTTTGTTGGGTTTTGAGACTCAGACCGCCGTCCCTGGCTGTGCAGCCAATTTGTTTTCTCAGATAAAAGTAAATAAGCTGAGCGCAATTTAATTGTGCCCCATTATCCCACCCTCCAGTCACCGTGGAAAACAAAACCCACACAATGCTCCTCTGAGACCAAGCTTTTGGAAAGAATCAAATTAGGATATGCTGTGAGTGTGTGGAGGGAGAGAGAGAAAGAGGGAGAAAATAGTCTGGAGGGGTAGGGGGTAGAGAGAATTTTCTGTATGGGAGGACCCTACTGATTCAAAACTGTAAGCAAGAGCGACAACACACACACACATAAATCCAAACCCCTTAGTGTCAGTCCAGCTCCACTCCCGGCTACCAGGCCACGACAGCAATTCAGCACATCGGCCGAACAAATTTCCAGTAAAAACAAAAGTAATTGTTTTCAATCAACTCCCCTCTCTTGGCTTGGACCGTTGGTGTGCATTCTGCAGACTGGTGTATGCTAAGACACAGTTCTCTTGTGAGCACAGAGAAGAGAGGAAGGCAGATCTTTTATTTCTGTAACACACAGAAAACCAATTTGTGGGGTTGAAATGCTTCTCGTCAATAGCACCGGCTGCAGCCTTCAAGCTAATTAGAAACTTCAGTGAAACAGCAATAACAAGTTAATTATGTTGCAGGGATATTAAAGTCGTGTATTCCCTCCCTCCATCACCCTCCCTGCTCTCACATCTCCGCCAACGCTCGTCTTTGTTAGCACGCCGCTTGTTCTCTCTCTGTTTTAAGTTCTCGAGAAAGGCTTTGAACCCACCGCACTTTAGAGATTGCATATTGTTAATTAATGTTTGATCATTTATCTCTAGTCCTGGTGAAGAGCTGTTTGTTTGCAGGGTCATTATGGAAGATCGCGTTTCAGTTTGCGTTCAGCCCTGACTAGCTCGAGTAAACAAAAAGGAGAAACAAAATTAACAGCTTAACAAATAAGTTGGTTTCATTAATCATTTGGTCTGCAGCCATGATAGTATGAAGTAATATATGTCCACGTTGATATTTTGAACAGGGATATAGCTTGGTCGACATGACTCAATATGAGGGTTTTCATGATTTTTTCACATAGTTTATAATTTAGTAATCGATTTTAAATGTCACGTACAATTATACACAGTGCAACTCGTGCAATATTTGTACTCTGCATTGAACCCATCTTAATTAAAAGCAGTGGGCACTGGGCAGCCACTGGGTACCGCCTGGAGAGCAGTTAGGGGTTCAGGGTCTTGCTCAGTGGTGTAGTCTACATGATACGCAGGTATACGCCGTATACCCACTAGGAATAGTCAAAGATTTCCGTATACCAACTTAAAATAGCGAGATGATACGTAACAACATCGTTTTGTGGCAGAACTTTCACACGTTCATTTATAAATTCATGCCTTTTGTGTTGTGAAGCTCTGAACTGACGTTTGCGGCTTCCGTGGCCTGTGACCGGGATCTGACGTCAACCACACAGCTGCGTGGCGGTCACTCGGCGGAAGTTTGAAATTAGCCTAACTAATGTGAATCACTGAAGGAGATCTGTCTGCTCAGATAAAGGCAGAGAGGGGGAGATGGACGAACAGACAGATATTGAAGGAGAACTCTTTTAGTGTTTTCGTAGGCCTGCAGAAGCTGCTGTTATCTTACCTGGTGAGTGAAAATAGTTTATAGGCCTATGTTATCATTAACGCTGTAATCAGTAACGGAACTGTAACAGCATTATTGGTCTATTTAATCTAGAACTAGTTAACTAACGTTAATGGATCAGTGAATGCATGTATGTGTGTGTGTGTGTACAGCAGTTCTTGGAAGATAAGTGAGCTTGAGAGGATGTGGACCCCTTTTGGTGTACTCAGTCCTAATATTCTGTAATGAATGAGTTTTGGTGATAGAACTGCACACAGGCCTGTGTTCATTGTTATTACTGCTACTAAAAAGCCTCAGCTTTCCATTATTGTTAATAATAGTTGCAACTTGCACTGTGAAATGTCCATTGAAAATTGCCAGATTCATATAACATCTAAGGCTAAATGTAGCTGACTTAGATGGTGATTAACACTAAACATTAGACATTTCCACTGTAAATTGGTGCAGAAAATGTCTCCAGAATGCAGGAAATTAAATGTTTAATGCTCAAAATCTTCTGGGGAGGACCCCCTGAGCCCCCCCTCCTTCGCTCATCAATGAATACTTTTAAAAATACTATTAAAGTATCTTCTAGTCTTGATCTCGTGACCTCAATATTCTGGATTGTCAATCATAAGTGTTTTGTCACAACTTTAATCTGAGCCCTAAAATGTCCCCACCACATTTGAACTTAAAGTGACACCCTTTCCCACCTGTAACTCTCATTGGCCGTTAAAGTCTTTGCGTTGTTGATAACACACAGCCTAAGCTATTACATGTACATGCATACTATTATTGAAGGTAGTGGCGCTTATGGGACATCACGCTGGGACGGTGAGGGGGGGGGGGGATCACAGTATACTCACTAGAAAAAACTAGACTACACCACTGGTCTTGCTCAGGAGGCGCCTCCGGCGACCCACCTGTATATATATATCACCGGTGGATTTTTTGAGGATAGTGATACATTTTCTGGTATTTCTGGAGTGTTTCCATGCCACTTCAGCCATCTGGATACAGATTGTGGCAAGCTGAAAAAGTACCCAAGAACATGTATGTACCATGCACATTGCCACATTACGGCTTTTCTGAGCTGCATAACTTGAAAATAACAATATATGACATGTCTGGCAAACACTCATAGTGACTATACCATAACCCTTGAAGCAAAGGGTGTAAGAAAGAGAAATGAGTTAATATTTCATAACAAACATGTTGTGGTCTTAGTCTATATTAAGTCCTGGTTGTGTGGTGGCTGGATTTGATACACATATGTTCTGCTATTTATTGAACCGTCTTTGATCATGGAAATAATAGTATGAAGGTTTATTGATTGTTTGGAGCGTCCCTGACATTTTAAATCCACAAGAGGGAGCTATTGAGCTTTTGATTGTGCTGTTGCTGTGGTTTTATGGTGGCTGACAGCAATGGATTACCATCTCCTCTTCATCATCTTGTGTACTCTGTTTAATGTGCTGATGCGGGTCTTTTGAAAAGGCTGTGCTAAGTAGTTTTACACCCAGGCTCTCTGCTCTAAAATGCAGATACTAATATATTATTTCTCACGTCCTCTCTCTCCCACTGTTTCAGTTGGATCATTACCCTCCAGTCAGCTACACCCTACCGGACGCCTCAGACACACAGTTCAACCTCGTCAAGACGCTGTTCTTGGGCAAAGTCTTTGGTGAGTATGTCAGCCTTTTCTGCTCACATGTGTTTAAAATTTGCACTTGCTGGTTTTTTAAACAATTTTCACACTGTACAAATGTTTATCTCACTGATTATGATCACATTTTTTTGTTTCCGATGTCCTTTTGTAAATAAACTCATACCACTCATACGTAAAACTAGCTGTTTAGGAGCTTTCTGGAGTGTTAAGGAGCTCAGATTTCTAATCTTGAGGCTGCAAAAAAATATTATCAGGAAAATAAAATGTAATTAATTGATGTGGGTTGCTATAATCCCCAGTTGATATCTCTCCTGTGTAAAATTAAAAGCCTGGACTTGCATAAAAGCCCGGAGGCACATAAAATGTGAGTGCAGCCCTGTTTTTTCAACTGTTGTCATATTTAGGTTCTCAGTTTATGTATTGATCTGTTTATGCTGTATAAGTAAGTATGATTATATTTCTGTTACTTCATGCTTCATAAACCCATTTAGATAAACTATCTCATTTACAAATGGGCCCTTCAAACACAAGTACATAATCAATAAAAAATTAAGGCAAATCGAGACTAAATTAATAAAAATACAAATACACACAAACAAAATCTCTCCATGTGCTTAAATATTCTGCCTTTTGTCTAAATGAAACAAGGCTGTAAGTACACATTATGTCCACTGGAGGATGCCAGAGGACCGCAGAGTGAAATTGGTGCCGCAAATGATCCTAGTTTCCCCTATGAGCACCACAGCTGTGGCTAATAAGGTTATGGAATCTGGCAATGGCAATGTAAGGATGGAAACGTTCTCATCGATACGACCTTGATATTTTGTTGCGTAGCATTGGACTGTCCAGGATTTCCTCAGTGCTTATTCAGTTTAGATAAATGTCCGAATGAATCCCCATCCTTTACTTTACATCCTTTACTTAAGGTGGATTTTGCCTTTGATGTAGCGATTTAGGTCAGTCATAACTGTTTGGACTCGTTACTTCTACGAAACACTGGTGCTGAAGCTGATTAAACTGTGCTTCATTGTCTTTTGGTCAGTTTATTTTTTGGATTTACTAAAATTATAGGTCTTAACAACGTTCTAAATCATTTACCAAAGCACCTTACACATTGATTACACTAATTACCCTAATTATCATGATTACTTAAACCTATTTAAGTTGTAGCTGTGGTTTATGGCTTAATATCGGTCGGTTTTATTCACTACTTTCATTATTCATAGTTTACATCACTGCAGCTTGCTCTGCTATTCTATTCTATCACATTCATCTTCTCTCTTCCCTTCCTTCCCCCTCATCTCTTTTGTCTTTTACCTCAAGTGCAGAGAAAGTCAGTGAGGTTGAAGTAATGGCTGACTTCACTTACTAGCCAGAACTATCGACTGCTCCGCACACCACCAGAACCTCTGGGAATACAACATTGTGCGCGTGCGCACGCACACACACACACACACACACACACAAATCAGCCATCTATCTTTGCCTGGCTAACACAGCACAGACGCTTTAAGGACACACAGGACAAAGTCAGCTCCTCATATGCAGCCTTGCACTTTACACGTCAACACACTCAACATAGTGGAATGTTACTACAGGTCTTTCACATTGTCAGAATAACAACAACTTCATAACAGAATAATATGTATAGACAGAAAAAAGAAGGTAATTGACTGGAGTATTTTGGTGAGAAAGATGCAAAAAGAAATGAAAACAAAAGCTGGCCTTTTATTTTGCGCATCTCATCAGAGCTGTTCCTCTTCTGCACTGGAACCGCAGAGACAAGAGAGGCTGTCAGATAGCTGAGTTATCAGATCCTCTATTTCTGGAAGAAAGGGGCCCTGTGTTTGGTACACGCACACACACTGATCACAGTGACGTCTCCTCTGTCACCTCACAGTCTGCTGATTGTCGGATGGGATGAATTGGCTGAAATAAAGCAAGGTAGACATTAAAGAATAGAGAGCTACACAGAAAGATCAGTATGCAGACAATCAAACACATTTTCTATAATCATCATCAATATACAGTAAAGATGTGGGGGCTTTTCTATTAACTAACTGAGCCCCCATCCACACTACTGCGTTTTCAAATTAAAACAAAGATCTTTTGCTATGTTTCGAACTCCAGTCCAGACTAAAACGGCAAAAACAAAGACCTAAAAGAGAGAAGTTTAGAAACGTTGCCCCAAAACTCGAAACTCTGGAGGGCGTTTTAGTGAAGACAAAACAGAGGACTTTAGAAACGATGACGCAGCCACTCACACTTGGCTCTCTGATTGGGTCTCTTAAGTCATGTAAAGCAGAAACACAATGGTGCTGACAGAGTTTTTGAGCTGTTATTTTTATTAAAATATTCTGTACCATGCAAATAACACTTAAGCCTATCAGCCTACATTATAGGCTACTATGTATGTCTGCGTTTACTTTGCAGCGACTCCCAGTCTGTTTTCCGCCACCACAGTACCGTGTTACATTCAGTAACAGTCCCAGCTTGTTATTGGTGCATGCAAAAAGATCTGGTCTGATGCTTCATCTGTATTTCTGTATTTTTTCGCCAAATCTTCTGTAAATATGGAATAGACCTTCCGTTTCATGTTTACACCAGCACACGCATGCCCGTGAACTGCCAATAGATGTGCGTTTTCAGTCATTTTAATGTAGATGGAGAGCAACTCTGATACGCAGCTAAAAAGCTGCCTGTGGATTTTGCCTGAACATTCAAGCCTTGGTGCACTTGTCTTCTCTTTGCACATCACGCTGCACCACTGTAAAATTATATTTTGAATCCGACAACAAATTAGCCAAAATTACAATGTTTCTTAATCATGAAACCACTTGTAAGAGTAACAGGGCTCACATTGCGTATCTCTTACACATGCTCTGCTCACCAATTGTTTAAGTCTTTGACTGACATTTTTGAAAAACTGCAAAATGTTTGCTTTTTGTAAGTGTTAAACTTATAAATAAAGTTTATAAAAAACCTACACCATCTGTCTATATTGATCTGTAGTGGCAGATGTGGGAGCAGACAACAATACTGACAAACTTGTGTCTTCCTCCTCAACACATGCTGTTTTTAAAAGCAAATTCTGCGATGTTACCACCTGGCAATTGATGCTGTACTGCAGATAGAAGACCTAAGGCAGGATAGCATTATTAGAAATTAGAAAATATTAATTGATTATTTCATCAACAGGAAAACAGTCAACAACTACACTGATAATTAATAATTGCTTTTAGTCTCATTTTTTTAAAGAAAAATGCGGAACATCCCATACTTTTATAACTTCTGCAATGTGACCATTTCCTTTTTCTGTTTTATATATATTTGGGTTTAGGACTGTCTTTTGATGGGGACACCTTGGGCTCTGCAAACTACTGCTTAATTGTGATTGTATAATGCAGCCTGTTTGTTGTAGCTCTCGGTGTGCATATCTCAGGTTCAGGGTCATAGGATCTACTGTGTTTGCTGCCAAGGGTAATTGTTCAAAAGTGGTATTGATTATAAAACACATGGGATGATTCAGCACGTGCTACAGTATATGCTACTGAAACTGCTGTGGCTTGATGCTTACTGTAACAGTATGCCGTGCGTGTAGGTAATTGTTTATTAGGTCAGTGCTTA
The DNA here is from genome assembly GCA_024633595.2 of Lepomis macrochirus. Lineage (NCBI taxonomy): Eukaryota > Metazoa > Chordata > Actinopteri > Centrarchiformes > Centrarchidae > Lepomis > Lepomis macrochirus. The sequence goes on along the minus strand of JALXJV020000011.1, from coordinate 23,581,873 downwards.
ACAACAGCATATTTATGCGTGTAGGCTTAGGATGTAAGTGTGCGTGTCTTTCCTTCAACTATGTGTGTGTGTGTGTGTGTGTGTGTGTGTGTGTGTGTGTGTGTGTGTGTGTGTGTGTGTGTGTGTGTGGGTGGGTTGATTTATTACGAATGGGTCTGCCCCCCCTCGATCTCTGCATCCCGGTGGAATAAATGGGGGAGATGAGTCATACATTAGCCAGAGCAGCAGGCACACTCCCAACTCTGTCCTCAGTGCCACAAATCTGTCTGTGAACACGTGTTGAGTGTGTGTGTGTGTGTATGCAAGTGTGTCTATATAAGGGAATAGATTGAAAGCCAAAGGCAGAGAGAGAGCAAGAGAAGAAGTGACACTCTATTGGAGACAGATGACTGCAGCCCAGTGCTTGTAAAGGACAGGACATGTACGTCAGTAGCACACTGAAATTCTGATCTCTCTCATCTATTCATTTTTTTATTCCCCTAACCTTTCTTGTTCTGTTAACTCTGTCCACACACATTGAACACGTTGCTCCCTGTGGGTGTTGACACTTACCTTACACAGGCTTTAATTCATGCTCGCCATTTCTAGGTGTAATGGCTTCTTCTAAGAAACCTTGAAGCATAATGGCTGTTATTTGCGTTCAGAGGTTTTTGAATTATGCATTTCCTTCAACTAACTTACCCTAACCCCTAACACTAACTCATTCATATGGGCATAAACAAAAACACATTTGATTGAAGAGTTTTAACCTGTTTCAATAACCATAACTCAACCATCTGCCTATAGTGAACACTTGCAAGCAATGGATGTCATCTCTGTTGTGATAAATGGTCAACTGTACTTACAAAGTGCCTTTCTAGTCTTCCGGCCACTCAAAGCACTTGGCCGAGGTTGCCATTCAAGGTGCCAACTTCTCATCAGAAACAGAAACAGAAACTAATAATTCACACACAGTCACGCATCGGGAGCAATTTGTAGTTCAGTATTTTGCCCAAAATCACTTTGACATGGAGAATGGAGGAGCCCAGCATATAGGCCAATGATAGAAATACACTAATCAATGTCGGAAAAGCACAGGGATTGGATTAAGTGCAGCTGATCAAATGATCATTGCTCACATCTAGCCTGCTGAGAATTGCATGCATCTCATGATAGGCTACTGCTTTTATAGACTATGCTAGAATCGATGTTGTAGGCTACCTGCAGAGATTTGTATCTACCTCTTTTCTTAGCGTAAATGAGCATTACCTCCCGCAGGGTGCATGCAATTCTTGGCAGGCATGCAGAATTCTGCACAACACCTGTTGTTTGTTGATTTTAGCGAAATTCATTTCTAAGCTAACATTAGCTAGCGTTGAACGCTGTTGGCGCTGTAAGTGTGCGGAAGAGAAAGCACCCGGGAGCGAGCATACACTTCAGATCCTTTGGATCTTCCCACAAAAACTGTCCTAAATCTTTTACATAGAAATCAGTCCACAGTCAGAATCAGGATCAGAAGGAGATTTATTGCCAAGTAGTGTTTTTCACATATGAGGAATTTGCTTTGGTGATGAGGTGCTACATCTAGACAAACATACAGTTGACATAAATAAATGCAGAAATATATAAATATGGAACAGACAATACAAGTTATATAAGAATATTAAAAAGAACAGAGAGAAGAATAGAGAGAAAAATAATATAACTATTTACAGAACATGTGCATTATTCTGGGTTTGTGTAGTGAAGACGTATTGCAACGAAATATATAAATTGACAATGTAAAAATATACAACAACAAAGATTAACAATTAACAACAAACATGTGCAATTTGCCAGGTTTGTGCATGATATGAAATGAAATAGTATTTACATGTGCAGAGACATTTGTATTAATTGCAAGGAGGGAGTGTCAGTGGGGGACCCGGGCCTTGTTGATCAGGCTACCTGCAGATGGAAAGAAGCTGTTTTTGTGAGGGGAGAGTCTGAAACAGTTTGTGTCCAGGGTGGGAGGGGTCAGCTGTAATCTTTTCTGCTTGCCTTAGAGTCCTGGAGGCGTACAGGTCCTGAAGTGATCCAAGGTCATAAATTGCCAATGGCAAAAGATGCCATTTTCAATGTGTCAGTCAAGCAAACACGAGAGCACAGTTTCATGTAGGCTATTGTCATCACATGTTCGTTACCTAATTGAGCCAAATGCTGTGCACCAGCATGGGGATGTGATGTGCTGCTTGTAAAAACACGTTATGGAAAACATTTTTATTAAGTAAATCTTTCACTGTATGTCACATAAAACAAGTCATATTTCTTTTAACTCCTCTATTAGTGGGGGGCGCGGTGGTTAGCACTGTCGCCTCACAGCAAGAAGGTCGTGGGCTCAAACAGGCCTTCCTGTGTGGAGTTTGCATGTTCTACCCATGTCCGCGTGGGTTCTCTCCGGGTGCTCCGGCTTCCTCCCACCGTTGGAAGACATGTGGACTAGGTTAATTGGTGTCTTTTTATGTGTGTGGCCCTGCCCTTTTTCAAACAACATGCTTCAGTTTCACCAAAAGGAACGTCAACATCAAAAGAACGCCAATCTCACATGCGCCACATTTCAAGTTTATTGTCATTTGTAAAGGGAACTTGCTTACAGATGCATACGCACAGTTTTATAAGTCTGAATATTTTTTGGCGTACACCATTTTTGGCTTTTGGGCGAAAAATGGTGTACATTTTGAGCGTGTACACTTTCAGTGACTTTTATTTGGAGGCAGCTGGACTTCAGTCTCATTAAACAGCTTATTATTTCACCGACATTTTACCCTTCTTCATCATCTGTCAGCAGATGAACTTTGCATAGTTGTTTGCTTGAAACATCACTGTATCAATTAATCATTTTAATGTTAATGTGGATGAATGAAACACGGGACAAAAGTAACAGCAATTTTCTCTGAGCACATACAAGTCTGGTATACCAAACTACACTGAAAAAAATTATAAACACTTTTGTTTTTGCCCCCATTCATCATGAGCTAAACTCAAAGATCTAAGACTTTCTCTATGTACACAAAAGGCCTATTTCTCTCAACTGTTGTTCACAAATCAGTCAAAATCTGTGTTAGTGAGCTCTTCTTTGCCAAAAAACAAAACAAAAGTGTTACATTTATAATTTTGTTCAGTATATGTACATAGACACATCCTGAAGTTTTTCAGGATAGGACTGGGTGAAGTTTAGGAGTCATGAGTCTTTCTCAGGATCATAAATTATATTTAACTGTAAATTACTCCATATAATCTACATTTAATGGTGACCTACATAGGTCTGAAAAAAATCAAAATGTGTATTTCCTGTTAGGCCATATGTTCTAAAAATGAAATGAAATTAACATATAAATAACATGCAATTTAAAGTTTCGTCCGGCCAGTCGGGAAAGAATGCAGAACTTCCATGCTAAGTCAAATTATACCGAAGTTGTTCAACATTTGTACAAAAAAGCACCTGGTATTGATATAACATACATGTGAGCTGTTTATCTGAAATGTGTTTCAGTCATCTCGGCTCTCACCTAGACTCCTGACTGTTTTCTAAAGCATTTCATGATGTAGTTCAATCAATTTCCAATTTCCTCCCTTCCAGGCAGCCGCCAGTTCAATGCCTGTCTTTTGTGTTGTGACCTTTGTGCAGATGTCCTGACTCTGATTAAAGCGCTGGTGAACCCTAATGTTAGATAAGGTTGATAATGCAGAGTAGTTTTATCTCTTATCTATCTCCCGGCTTGGTGTGTCTGTATGCTAATTCTATAATCTCTGTGTGCACTTAAATAGAGATGGACGTACCTGCTTTGTGTTTGTGTGTGTGTGTGTGTGTGTGTGTGTGTGTGTGTGTGTGTGTGTGTGTGTGTGTGTGTGTGTGTGTGTGTATTTGTGTTTGCGTCTGTGTGTGTAAGAATGACATCATGCCATCCTCCCTGGCTATCACCACTAGTTGGACTTTATACTTGTGAGTCCTGATCCATGGCAGCGTGGCTCCGCGATCCAGGTTTTCTCCAGCTGCCATGTCGGAGTGGGGGTGGGACTGCACTGCAGTGAGAGAGAGGGATATACAGAGAGAGGTAGAGACAGAAAGAGAGAGAGGTGCTTGCCAGTGTGGTAATGTGTTAGGGGATCCACACAGCAGAGAGGAAGAACGAGTGAAAGAAGAGGAGAGGAAGCTGGTTTGCCTCCCAAACTGTACACAGATACTGACGCAAACACCACATAGGTAACTACAGTATGCATGTGTGTGTGTATACCTGTGTGTCTTTATCTGTATGTGTTCTTGCATATCCATGAGTGTGCCACTAAATGTAAATGTAAATTATATGTGCTGCTAATCACGAGAACTATAGCCTTTTTCTTTTTCATGATGAAGCCAAATGTGTGATTCTTTTGAAATCTAAAGGCAGTCCACCCTGTGAATTCATCAGATTGCAGGCAAATTACACAACCCCGGTGTGTAATTTGCCATCACAGAGAGTGTGATAGTGTGCTGTTTGTTCCTGTGTCTCTGTTATGTTGTTTGTTCTTGTTTTGGAGTCTGTACAACCTGACATCCTGGTTGAGGAGGATGCTAGAGGTGGCATTGACCTGTGTGTGTTCAGAATGGGGATGGTGTTGCAACCACAGGTGTATTTTCCATGCCTGCAACTATCAGTCATACATCTACTTCAGCTCTTATCTCCCTTCTCGTTTATCTGTTTACTCTTGGTCATTTCTCTTCATCACCACCTCCGACACTGTTATTTTAATAATTCATTACCGTTTCTTCACCCCCTGCACCCCCCCCCCTTTTCCGTTTACATGTTCTTCATTCGGCTCTATTCATTCGGCTCTATATTGTTTTTCTGAACAGTGCACAAGGTCCTAAAGAAAAATAATAAAGAACATAAGTTGCAAAATAAAAATAAAAAGTTAGTTTTAGGCTTTATTATCCAACTTTGCACCAGATATAAATATAGAAGATATATACACCAAGAAAAAACATGAATATCAATATCCTTCGAGAATATATGTCATTCTTTTAATATATAAGCAAAATACGCAAACACATTTGAGGAGAATATGAGAGCATTGAGAATTTGTTCTTAGTGTCTCCTTTATCAATTCATTTTCTCTTTTTATCATCCGTCCCTCTCTATGGTACTTCAGCCATGACAGGCGTCTGTGTTCATGTGTGTGTTATTACATGTTACATATTTGTTTTTGTATTATAAAGGGTGTGGTGGGTGGATCATATTAATATTCTTTTGATGTGTCATGAACGCATCATATTTTCATTAACCCCCCCCCCCCCCTTCTCTCTCTCACCCCTGCATCAGCTTCCATTTGTTGCCATGGCAACTGCGTTTGATCTCCTCTACCCTGCCCCTCCATTTGAGCGCCCTTCTTGTCCCCCTATTTCTTTCCCACTCATCTCTTCTTCTTTTTTTCACCCAGACGCACACACACCAGAAACACTCTTCTCTGTCTTTTTTCCTCATCTCCCTCCTCCTTCTCCTCCTCCTTCTCCTCCTCCTCTCATGTCTCTCACCTTTCCAGCCCTTTCTGGAGAGGCAGCCACACCCTCCCCTCTCTGCTAGTTCTGCAGGTCTCTCCATCCTGCCTTCTTTTTTTCATCCAACTTTTTTTTTCCTGCACTTCATACATTTCCCCTCCCCCCCATCCCGAAACACACCCAACCCCATTCTTCCTTCACAGCTTTTAGGTGCTGCCTCACCTTTTGAATTATTCATGTGGTGTCACTGGCCACCCTGGTGACACACCACGAGAAGGTGCAGTCGCCTGATCAACATGCTGACCATCTCGCTGTTTGTGTGTGTGTGTGTGTGTGTGTGTGTGTGTTTTGTAGAGTTGTGTGTGTAAGGGTTCACATATGGTGCATGTAGTACAACACAATGGTAGGACCTAGTTGTAATCGTGTGTGATGGTACATTTCATTATTGCCATCTCAAGCCAAATGGATCAGCCTCTGCCCCTTTCTAATCATGATTAGTGTGTGTGTGTGTGTGTGTGTGTGTGTGTGTGTGTGTGTGTGTGTGTGTGTGTGTGTGTGTGTGTGTGTGTGTGTGTGTGTGTGTGTGTGTGTGGAGGGCCGTTGGTTTGAGTGTATACTTGCGAATGTTTTATTGATTAGTCTAAAAAGCACCTTTAAAAAGGGCAAGGTAAGTAGGCCTTAAGATCAGTGCATGGTGACTGACAAGTTGATAATTCTTGCTGATGTTCATATATTACTTGGAACTATGGCGTTACTGGGGATGGACAGAATATTTTGAAAAGGTCTAAAATATATAGTTCTACATCTCTTGCAAGAACCTACCATTGAAACGCTTATAATTGCTATAATTGTTAATAAGACTGCGTTTGAGAAGTGTTGATTCCACTCTATGGTGAGTTCTTAGGCCCCTGTGTGTGTTTTGGTTATATTTGATTGCATTATATTCTAAGCTGTTTACGTTACTTCCTTTCCCCCTGTATGCATGTAAGATTCCACACCTATTTAATACAGTCTTATAAAAACTTACCATTCACAACTTTACAAAGGTTTTTGCACGTTATAGGTTTTGCCAGGCCAATTTACTGAATAGCGCTACACAGTGCAACTGTAATTAACTCTGCCTCTTGTTTCTCCATTAGCACTGAATGAATATGGTGCCATTAAAACCATTTAATCGTCTTTATCTGCGACAACCCAGCCCTCAGTTCATATTAAATGTGTGTTGTTTATGGGTAACATTGTGTTATATTAACTGGAAATACGCTGCTTTCTAAGGAACACTCCCTCCTGAAATCACTGGCACCAAAGAACCAGAAACAAGGGTAGCTTGTTAGCTATTTACTCCTCATCAGCATTGTATGCAAAGCAGCCAGCCCTACTCCCAACAGAGAGCCTATTAGTATTCAGACACAGGCCTCTGCAGTGATCAACACATGTTCAGGCACACAGAAGAGAGTGGACTTGTATTCATATTCATACTCATATTCATAGGATCGTTGTTATCAGTAGTCTGCTCACTGTCCTTACTGTAACGCTATGAGGGCCTACTTTCCCCGTTGTGCCTGTCTGTCTGTCTGTCTCTCCACCTATTCTGCAAACCCCCACGCATATGCAAATTCATACACACTCTCTCTCTCTCTCACACACACACACCAATCACACCATTTTCAAGGTGTGAAATGATTTATCGCAGAAGGTTCCTGCAAAAAGGAGCTGACCAGTGCTTCAACGCAGGGTGAGAGCCACAGTTGAGTTGGAGCAGGAGCAGCATTAGATCCTGAACGATGACCTGCAAGGAAATGAAACTGCAGAGCCTGTATCAAATTATTGTTTTCAACGCACACACTCAGATGCTGTATATACATACAATATGTGTGTCTGGGGGAGGTCTGGTCAGATGAGTACATAGAAGACTCAGATGGCGCTGAGCTCTATTCCTGGCAGCACAATCAATAGTGTACAAACACACACACACACTTATTCACATGCACACATTTGTATTGGGCCCATCAAAATGGAATAAAGAGAGAGAATTACATTATAAGCCATGTCCAGATACTCAGAACCTCATCTTCTAACATGATTCATTACGTAAACACACACACACACAGAGGGAGCAGTACTCTAGTTAGTCATCCCTTGTTCAGATTTTGCTGCAGGATTGTCTAAACAGCAGCTCCTGCTGGGTGTGGCGTAGTCGTGTAGCAGCAGAGCAGCCATGCGTGTAAAAATTAAAGCCTGGCCCTGTCTGAACAGCCAGAGTTTATGTGGAGGACTAAGAAATATTTTGCACCTCAAGTGTTGAAGACAGTTTGGCTGTTTGGAAATCAGTCCAGGTTTGTTCTGGAGAGGAGCCTGTCTGAGGATGTTTGTTTTATGCAGCGTTTATGTCTTCACTGAACTGTACGCCAGCAGGTTCTCCTCTCTCTTATCTTCTCTGCAGTTGTGTGTGTATCTGTGCATGTGTGTGTGTGTGTGTGTGTGTGTGGTAACACCCAGTGAGAATCATCTTTTGACAATATTTATTTAAAGACATAAGAAAGCATTTTAGAGATGAAAAGCAACAAGCAACAATGTTTGAATACACTGAATGATTCTGGGTGAACACTTTTAGATTGTTTTTAATGAATGGCCAAATCAGAGCTGAGAGGACAGACAACTCTTCAGTCAACACTTTACTGTATAAAGTATATAACTTGGCTGTCCGTAAAAATCCAGATATTTTCGCTAGAAAATGGATCTGAGGAAGGTCTGTGAAGTGTTGGACAACACGATACATCAGTGGAAATAAAGCAAAGTTGCCAACTTGTTCAGGGAGAGTCCTAAAATCGGTCAAACCCAGGTGGCAAATATGCAACCAAAATGTCTTACAGCAACAACTAAAAATGTTATTAAATCAATCTAAAAAAGTGTTTACATCCAGGAGTAACATGCACTGAAAACTCAGGAAGCATCAGTCTGGGTTTGAGCACGACTGTCGGGGAGCAGCCATGACCAGGATGTTTGGACAGGGTGGACAGCCAGACAAATAGAGAATTAAATAAAACCATGTGCGGACGTTTGTCATCCTTGTGTCCACACAAAGGCGTGATAAAGACGTTTTACAGCGTTATGAACACAGCTTAAAAGAGCAGCACGGGTAACATGTTAAGCAAATATCTTGTTTTCCTGTCTGTGTGCCAGAGAGACTGGAAATCACATTGCTGCTTTCTGCTTTAGAAATATTTCAAGTCCACATTCTGCGCCACTAAGGCATCCTGTGAATAGGAAAATTAATCAAGAGAGACTGTGAGAGCGGAGGGGTTATTAATTCATTATTCATCTTCTAATTTGACATTAGAGGTCAATGTCAGTGTACTTTCTGCCTCTTCAGCTTCCTCCCTCCTCCTCCTCCAGCCGCCTCCTCGCCGCTCTTCCATCCTTATTTGTGTTGATTCATATTCACGCTGGGTGCCTACTAGTTTGCGAGTGTGTGCTCACTATGAGTGCAGAAAGTGTGTGTGTGTTCATCTTTCGTGGTGTGTTTTTGGATAATCAGTGCTTATGCTTTCTCTTTTAAAATACTTTTTACTTTTTAATTAAATGTGCGGGCCTGGTTTCACATTAACATAATATCACACGTGACTGGTTCGACAGCCTCAATAAACGGTAACAAGACGAGTCCATTAAAACAATACAGTGATCCCAGCCTCTCTCTGACTTTGTGTCTCTGTACAGAAACTGGACACATAGACCCAGTCCTCATCGAGCGGTACAACACCCCAGGCTTCGTCGGGTGTCTGTCGCGGGTACAGTTCAACGGAGTCGCCCCCCTCAAGACTGCGCTGAGAACCGCCGCACAGGCCCAGGCCGCACCCACAGCTGGTCAGACAGACAGACAACCTGCAGCCGCCTCACCGGTGTCTTACCAGGGCAAACTGTTGGAGTCCAACTGTGGGGCGTCACCTCTAACCATCCCACCGATGTCTGCCGCAACAGACCCCTGGCGTCTGGACAACACAGGTGAAGGTTACTCCAAATACCCTTAAAACGCTGCTTTCAGTCCGTGAGAAGTTATTTAGTATGGTTAACAACCTTCTTACAGTAACAACACATCTTGGACATGTTCACACACACACACAGACGTCTAATGTTGCATCCCACACCAGTGTGTAGTATTTCAGAGTGTGAATGCAGCTGTTTTCCTCTGGCTCAGTGCCAACTGCGCCTTTGGGAACGCTGAGCTATCTGAGATCAATTCAGTCCATTGATCTGGACTCCAGGTCCTAACTCCCAGTCAGCTCTCCACAGAACGGATTAGTGTATCTTCTGCTTTACATTTTCTATCGATCTAATATATAATCCGTCCAGCCCTCCCTCAGTCCTTCCCTTACAATGACCATTGTCTGTTTTCTCATAGACTTTTTGGAATTTGTTTTTTGCCGTTCCTACACCCCCCACTTCCTGTTTTTCCATTTTGACAGACTATAATGAGTCTAATTACTCTCCTCTTTCCTCCATTTCTTCCTGTGTTCACCCCATTTTCCCTTCTCATCCTCCTCTTCTCCGTCCTACTCATGCTCTTTACTTCCTTGGCGAACGATGCAGTCAGCAGCAGAAATAGCTGACAGCTCATTCCACGTTGAAGCAGTTTGTTGTGAGCATGTGCGTATATGTGCAGTGAGGTCTTGATTGTTCATGTCTGCAGTTCTCTCAGAGAATTATAGTGGACAGGCAGACGCAGCAGTTGTTAGAGTAACCTCTAAACCTGTCTCGGATCTTTAATGAAATACTGTACATGAAACAATACAGCGATACATTAAATAAACTCCACTAGTCAACCCCTAAGGCTGCTTAGCACTGGTGTATACATCTGGTTGACAGTCTGGTGTATGTATGCAGTGAAGGAGTCAATACAGAAACCAAGAGCTATGTCTGATCTTCTCCATCATATTGCACATTACACTGCATCCAGTTGTTTTGCTTTACAGTTGAAACGCCAAGCTTTGTACTTGTAATTCAGCAGAAGTTATGCATGAAATTATTCCACAGGCTCTGGTTCTGTTGCTGCAAGCAGGACTTTGACATGTTGGTATTTTTCTGACCTTGAAATGCACTTTGTCCATCTGCTTGGTATTTTCATGTGCACTAATTGGCCCTTGGTAGCTATTCAGGTTAGTTTCGTATTACTAGGATGGATATAAAACATGGAAGATCATCATTTTCTTCTATTTATGTGTGGATGTGGGGTTTAAATTGGTCTTTCTTCTTGCTGTACTCAGATGCAGAGTTCCCCTTCAATGAGGAGAGAGTGATTCCTGATGGAGTCAACAGAGACTCAGCAATCATTGGAGGTAAAAAAAAAAAGTTTTGTGAAAGCAGATTTGCTTTTAAAGTGATAAGTGATTTCATATTACAACTTATCAACCCTTGATACGTTTAATACTTTCATGTTTCTCAATAATGCCCCTATAAAAAAAACAAAATAAAAGTATTTTATCAGAGATTGTAAAAGGTAATATTGGATATCACTGTCATTCTCATTGTTTATTCCAGACTTCCTTGTGAAATACCGCGAACTAAATACTGCACAGCTACCCACAAATTTTATACATTTCCAACTAGCCTTCAGCAGCAAGTAATTAACAATTAATCTGCCAGTTATTTTCGTGATTAATCAATTAATTGTATTTCCAATAAAATGTCAGAAAACAGTGAAAGTGCTCATTAAAATTTACCAGAGCCTGAGGTGACATATGGATTGTGTTTGTCCAAAGAACAGTACAAATCCCAAAAATATATAGTTAACTATATGACAAAGGAAAGTCTCACATGCAAGAAGCTGGAACCAGCTGATGTCATCTTTTGTTGAAAAATTACTCAAAAAACGCTAATGTCTATTTTCTGTCAATCGACTGTTTAGTTAATGATTGTTTCAGCCCTAACCCTCGCTTTTGCTTACACAATATCTGTGTCCTCTGCAGGAATCATCGCTGTGGTGATCTTCACCATCTTATGTACTCTGGTGTTCCTGATCCGCTACATGTTCCGCCACAAAGGCACCTACCACACCAACGAGGCCAAGGGCAGCGGGGAGTCGGCCGGGGAGTCGGCAGACACGGCCATCATCGGGACCGACAACCCCGAAACCATCGATGAATCAAAGAAGGAGTGGTTCATCTAACATCTAATTACGGGACTTTGAGAGAAGAAGGGATGCGTCAGACCACCAGTTGCCACAAAGACGGAGGTTTAATTCAATGACCAATCGCGGGGAGAGGTGAAGGAAAGGCCATTCAGTAGGACAATAATCTCCCAGAGAGGGCGGTGATGTGGAAAAGACGTGTACAGAAATGTTTTCTGTTTGTTTGTTTGTTTGTTTTGTTTTTTTATATATCCAGAGTATTAGAAAGAGAAGAGGGACAGTTATTCAGCGGAGCACGGCTGTAAGAGACTGTACGTGTATATATACTAGCCGGCTTGTCCTTCTTTGTATCGTGCTTGGGAGTTTTCAAGAGTCCTTTGAATACTGTATATGACCAATAATTATACGTACTGGATCGTGTGATAGCACTGATTTATTGCCAGTCTCTGTTGCATTTTGATTTTATTTTTTAACAAAAGTCTTATATCAAAAATGATCAAATCAACATGCCAAACCCTTTTTTTATTTTATTTTATCAGGCTGCTGGTGCACCAGTCTGTCAACACTCATATCCGTCAAATGACATGCCACCTATACTGTGGCAATATAGAGTTGAATATGGATGCCAAAAGTCACTTTGTAAATACGTTTTGTTTTATTTTATTTTCTTTTTTCTAAAAAGATTTATTCAGAATCCAAAACATAAACATTAATAAGAAATGTCAGATCTATATTACAGTGAAATCATGCGTTTGTCCATTACATTATATATGTATGAAATATAGAGTTTTATGTTTAAATCTCATGACGTTCGATTGTAGGGGACATTCCTTTCTGAGGAAGGGCGGACAGGGGATTCTCAGAGCATAATGGGAAATCATGACACTCCATGGTTGGTTCAGCACGGCAGCTTTCTTTTCATTTGGAAAGGGTGAAACCGAGAACGTTTTACTCATTCAGACTTGAGCAGACGGTTTGTTTCTTTGCCAAACACGTGAGTCTTACATCATTACCCGACCGGCTCCGATTTTTGCATTAAATGTTTGACTTTGAGTTGAAGGAATTTACTCAATATTTTTACATCTTAGGCTGACGGGCTGTGGTTTTCACAGTACGCGCATGCATCTGTGTGTTTATGTGTAGCTCAGATGAATAGGATTTGTTACATTGGACAAAAAGAGTGCCAGAAAAGACAGATCGAACAACTGAACGAGTTGTATTGATGCACTAAACATCATGCATTTAGTGGTCGAAGCACCATAAAACAAAACAAAATCGGTGACAACTAATTTTTGTTCAAGATATGGGAGAGGTTAAGATGATAATTGGCTTACTAATCCGATGTGCCTTCAAGGTGTTGAGCCATGTCGCCTTGCCCAGAACTGCTTAACACAAACTTACAAAAACTTGACTGCTTCTGCAAGAATTCTCAAGAGTCGAGTGGTGCTGTGTTCAATTACCCATGAATCTCAGTCAAAGTTTGATTATGAATTCAGAATGAAAACGTCCGCCGAACTTCTCTCAAATCCTAAACAAGTCTGACTTTTTCCAGCACATCAGTGTAGGTTCCTACGCAGCAGGAGCAGCTACATTGATGTATAGGAGAGCCTCACGCTATACAATACACAAGAGGTTTACACCTACACTCTGTGACGCACATACGCAAACATGCATGTTTGACAGAGCATGAGTCAAGGCTGCTCATTCACTTAGAAGAATAGCGTGTTCAGAATGAGGAGGCTGCTGCTTTGCTATCGCTGAATTGAGCTTCACTCTTAACAGTGCCACCGTTTTCCAACATCATTCAAAAGATGTACAATGTATATTTTCTAACCATGTTGTTTTTCCTGTCCTTGTTGCTCACATTTACCTTACCACAGCATTTACAGAACAGTTGAAACCGGTTGCCAACTTTGTTATTTCATTGTGAATTTTGCTTTTTTGTGTGTGTTTGTCTGTTTTGTTAAACTGCCACAATGGCACCCTGTTACATGCAAGCTTTTGTACATCGTCGCCTCATGGTTGAGTAATAACCGTAGATCACTTTATCACTGACATTAGGACAGCTGAACTCAGCCTGCCTTCTACTTCTGCGGCCTCAAAGAAGACTTCCTCCGTCCACACATCACATCCATGAAGGCAAACGAGTGACTTTCCTTATTTTTAAATCATTATATTACTCAGACTATACATAAACACGCACACGCCCCTGACACCTGGTTTGATTATAATGACGATGATAATGGATTATCAGCTCCAACAGACAGAACCATAACCCATGTGTTTACTTTCAGTTCTATTGAGTTCAATAAAGAGTGTTTGATCTTTAATAGCAGTCTTTTTCTATGCATCACTTTCATGCTGACATAAGTCCTCCGTCAGACACTCACTCACAGCATTATGAAGTTTTAGTTATACCGACTGATTTTCAGTCGACCCTTGGTCCACCTGAGTTACCATGCTGAACAGTTTAATTCTATCTCTTGCCCTGTATAATATATAACAAGTAATATAAAGAAAACTATTGAAAGCAGCCAATTTTTAAAAAAACAAATTATAAATACTTGCATTGACTCATTTTTGTTTTCAGCCTTCAACCTTTTACTTTGTTATTGTCACTGTACTGTACTGTACTGTAAGTCATTGGGTAAGTTTGACCTGTTTCAATTGATACAGGTCCCACCCTCCAAAGGGCCCGCTGACATCCAAGAATGAAATAATTCACCCACTTTTAAAATAAACTAGGCCTACATATTTCACTCAATGTTTGAATACATGGGAAGAAGGGGATGCTGGCTGAGGGGGATGCAGTACCCCTTCTTCACGTCCATGTCTCTAAATCAGGCATTCTATAAACAATCCATTGATAATAAACAAGCGTGATACAGAGGAGCTTGCAAATATTGACAGAAGTGTTTACTTGATATAAAAACCTCTGATCACGAAGCCTAATGTTACTCTACAGTGCATGAACTACACTGCAGACTGGAGTCTCTTAAAAGACAGACAGATGCTGGTCTACTCTATGAAACATCTGAATCCTCACTGCGCCGCATTATTTGAACTGGTCGTGGGTCACATCTCTCTCATCTAGGTGCTGTCTCTGTTACAAATGATGTGATATTACAAACTTACTAAAGGACACTATACAATTGTTATAGTAAACTTTTAGTAATACTACAGATTATTTTTAGTAAGGGTGGGGTTGTTTGGGCATGTTTTTCTCTGGTGTCATTTATGTTAGAATTTTTTTAAACAACAAATTTAAGGTTAAGGTCTCAGCTATAAATAAATAAATAAATAAATAAATAAATATGATTATGTAAATAAATGTTTTCTAAAAGTAGGTCATTCGTGAATAAGGTCATGTGCATTTGTGCCTGCAAGTATTTTCTGATCCCAGAAAGAAAAATGTTTGCTTAGTTATGTAAAAATGGGCAGGTAAACATTTAGGTTGGTTTAGGTAAGTCTATATAGCCTATATGCCATCATTATATCCGCACTTTTTTTCCTTTCTTAATTTTTGTTTTTCGTTTGAAACGGCCCCAAGTTGCTTAAGAATTATTGGATTTTGATGATCTTTCCAATATGATGCGACGGGTCTAAGAGAGGAACTAGACTGCCCTCTTGTGGTCAGGTGGTTCACTTTCTTTCAAACACCATTTAAAAAAACAGCGGTCAGTGAAATTCATTTACAACCATTTTTACAGTCTATAAATTATCCCTGTATAATTGCATGCAACAGGTCACAACCAGATCAACAGGAACCAACAAAATAGATATGAAAAGAAAGAATAAAGAAATACTATGAAATCAATAGGCTATAAACAAATATAAATATCTAAAATAAATAATATGAAATAAAACAATAAAAACTAACGTTACCCATTAGAAACTGAGAAGATAGACGAAAAAGGGGCAAACAAGTAGACTAGCTAATCTAGTTTTAGCAGACAGAGTGGGCCTACTGTTTAACATTGTGATACTCAAACTCAGGACACTTTTTGTCGTTTTTTCTTGCATTCTTCTTCTTTGTCAAAACCTGGCGCCTGCATTGCCCACAATGCAACTGGACCACCGACAGAGTCAGAGATCTTGAATTTGTCTGTGCTGGTGGCATGTAGGTAATGTAGCCCCAAACAGACATGAGAGTCGGGCTTTTTATATACAGGTCTGATAAGTTCACTTCTTTCCAATTTCACAACCCCAAGATACTTTTGTTTGTAGTCTTCAGATGTCATTGTTTTCACACGTACTGTAATCGGAACATTAGTCATTTGGTGTTTATAGGGATTTAGTTTTGAACCTGTTAAATCACCCTATGGGGGCAATATTGGACATACTTTATAATATTGATCTGACTTCCAGAAATTCAGACTTTCTGATCTTGTTATGTAGCCTACGAGAAGAGAATCATTCTGAACACCGAAACATGTGTTTATAACTTTTATTGGCTTTGCGTTTATTTCAACAAATGATAAAACACTACAAAAGAAAATCAGCAGTTCCGAAAGATATGTGTGTACAAAAAATAAACGACAGCTTTCACAGTATCACAGTTAATGCGTGACTTTGAGAGAGAACGAGGTCTAAATTAGAATCAGGATTGGTCTTTGGTAGCAGCAGGGGTTGGAGTAAAATGCTTGCATTTCATTGTCTCAGGTGCAGCTTTGTGATACTGCAGACATGATAGTGAGGGGGAACAAAGAAGAATCTCTTCTGAGATGAAAGTCCGGAACGTCAGAGAGCAAGGGATGGAGGATGGCAGGGAAGTCTTCAGACCTCGGGACACTCGGCTGTAACACACACGAGGAGGCCAGTGAGGAAAAGTCTGGACCGGTTTCAGAAACAGTTCAAATGTATTTATATTGAAGTGCCTGCATGTGACATACCGCTGTTAGGCAAGATGACAATGTTGTCGGGAAGGATGCCAGTCTCATTGGAGAACTGTGTGAACTTCTGCTGCAGGGTGGCATTGGCCTCAGGAGCGCGACCTGCAAACACACAGTGGGTTGCTTTAACCATTCACTAATTCAACATAGTGCTTTCATACAGGGAAACGGGCTGCGGTGAGACTGATCCAGACTTACTGTAAAGCTTGTTGAGGACCTCAGACTCTCCGTCCTTTGTCTTGATAGTGTGGATCACAGCGTAGTCATCATACACAACATCAACAATGCGCATGTCGTTGTCATTGTTCCAAACTAAAGAAAACATAAATAGACAAGTCAGGCCGTTAATTCTTTGTGTGTGTGTGTGTGTGTGTGTGTGTGTGTGTGTTCTGTGTTAGGTTGTGCTCTACTCACTCTGGCTGTGGAAGGTGAAGCGTCCAGGAGTATCCGTTTTCTTAGCAAGATGAGTCATTCTCCAGCAGGTACCGTCGTCTCTAAAAGAGAGAACCGGAGAACCAGGCCAGTTTACTTATTTATCTCTTTTTATTTTTTTTTATTCTTACACAGAAGAGGCATCACGATGCTTTTTGATTGGAAGGTAGGCTATATTTACATATCACTCACTTCAGGTTGGCATAAGAGAGGTCCAGGTCTCCTCCAGCAGTTGGCACTAGCATGGCTGTGCCCACCTTCATCCCCGCCTTGTTGTTCACGAACCACTGAGCGTTAGTGGCGAAGCCAACAATGTACCACTTTCCTGCCATCTAAAAGAAAGACATTCGCGGTGAAATAAAAGGGTGAGAGTTATCTAAAGTGCAGCGCATGCATCACACCACTCTTATCTTCCATATAAACCGTTCTCAAAAGTAAATTTTGCTCAATCAAATGATTGCATTAAACATCTCAACCAACCACTGCTACTAATTTGGAATATCAGCTATCAGTATGACTTGCAGTAGTAATAGTTCTGCCTTTCTCTTACCTTCTCCAGATCGAAGTCCTGTACAGGAGCGACGTCGGCGCAGACAGTAAGCACGCACATCAGGGCGGCCAGCATCCTCAGCAGTGTGTTCCTCATGGCTTGTCCTTTGCGTTCTGAGCTTCTCTGCCGGTGAGTGAAGGATCGGGACGAGGTAAGGAGGGAAAGCCAAGTGGAGGCTCCTTATATCCTGCCCCGCTGCCTACCCCCTGCTCCTCCTCCTGTCTCCTCCCTCCCTTCTACTGCTAGCTTCTGCATTACAAAACTCTTTGGCTTTCTCCCACTGGCGTGCAAATCAGTGCCGTTACACAACTGGCATGTGTGGATGGGGGTGGGGGGTTAGGAAGGGGAGAATGAGAAGAAAAGAGAGAGTGGGTACATAGGGTTCTTTTAATACCCCTCCCTTTCTCCCTCACAAATGCTCTTGCATGACTGGACTATTAAAACAGCTGTTTGGTAAGAGTACACATTCTTCACTGTTTGGGACCAAAAAGACCCCATACACAATCAGAAATGAGAGGTTAGAGGCACTTTTGCTGAACTTTAGCATCCTCGAAAAGGGGCTCACATAAACAATGAGCTGATAAAGTCTTGAAATAAGATTTTAAATATGTAACTCTCTGGATAGAAGAATTCCACTGTAGTAAATAAGCATTCTCTTGCAGCAAACTGCATTGTCAGCAGTGCCGAGGCAGTGCTATTTAAGATTATTATTTCTCACATAAAGCTCTGCCAGTGTTGCACACAATGATTTGATTTCTCATTGCAGTGCGTGTTAAATTTTCATAAAACTTTTAAAACAGGTGGAATCAAATGCCTTTCACTCGCTTCCGTTTTGTAACAACAAAGAGAGAAGAAGAGTTGGATGAACTGTATCATCAGTGACCCCCCCCTAAATCAATCATTGTGTAGGCTATACAAGAGAGCTTCCTTTGTTAAGAAACAAGACAGGCACTGACTTGCAATCAGCTGGTTATCTAACAAACACACACACACACACACACACACACACACACACACACACACACACACACACACAACAACATAGGTGCTCATTTGCAAAAAGTACATGTGGTAACCGAGTTTTGTAACCAAACTCTCTCAACCCCTTTTAGACTCCACATCTGGGCTACATTAACCCAAGCCCCAACACCCCACCTCCCCTTTCGTGTCCACACACACACACACACACACACCCAAAAGCATGCATACGGAAACATGCTAATCTCAGAATACAAAGATGGGATGGCGTTAACATGATAATAAGCCTTGCATGAGAATGGACTCTCACCACAGAGTCAGCTGGTGGCAGATGAGGCTCATTTAGATTTTTTTTTAAGTGAAAACATCTGAAAATAACTTAATTGTGCTCCACTGTGATTTATTCATCTGGTGGTATTGAAAGCAGACCATTTTTTTCAATGCTAAATTACAACCTTTTTGCTGATATTCACATTTTTAAAATGACAATATTCAAATATTTGGGTAAGAACTGCCAAACACTGCAAGGCTGGATCCGTCCCTTGCACAGCTCTGCCTCTTCAGCATGTGGGAACACAGTCTGTGTAACAAAGAGTGACAGGTTAAACTACGTAGAAGTGGTGCTGCTGTTTTTCATCCAGCAGTAGAGGTTGGATAACATGTTGACAAAGTTGAAATAACTGATTGTTACACAAGTTGTACCCCCCCCCCCCAACAGCCTCTCTCTCTCTATCTGCTTCCCTGCCACAACCTGATAGTATAGCTAATAAATAAACAAAATACATTTACAAAATGTCAAGAAATTAAATATTCTCACCCCTATCTTCTTGTAAAATTGAAAAATACAACTAAATTCAAGTTTCTGTCTTTCCCCAAACTAATTTGCATTTAAGGCATAGAAAACACACTTCATTCAGACTTGACGGGAAAAAAATAAAACTCACCAAAACCTCTGTGGTTAGTCTTTCTACTGTTCTAACAATCACCAATTCTGGTTTGGCTGCAGTAAACCCTTAATTCTCAGAGTTAGAGGTGAAAATATTTTAGCTCTACATGCTGCCTCTCTGAGCTCCTTCTCGCTCCTCTAATCTCCTTAATTGTTTTGCTTTCTTCATCTTTCATGGTACACACTTCACGTCCCTTACTCAAAGTCCCTCCAAATAGCTTTTACAACATCAGCAATTACTAAACAGAGCAGGAGAATACATTATTTTGTCATTCAGCCACTAGGACAGAGCAGAACTGGAACTGCGACGTGAAATGATGATCAACATGTAATGCAGAGAAGCACCAAACCTTCTTTGCCCTTAACAGGATGAAATGCATGAAATAAGGACTACAGAGCGTGTACAATATTCTACATGTACTGCAGTGTACAGTAACCTGTGAAAATGCTTAATACACTGTACATGAAACCTGCAAGCTACAGTGACAGCTAAAGAACGGAAATTTATTTGATGCTTTCTGTGGTTTCCAGAAAACGCTTCTTGTTTAAAAGTGGCATTTTACAGTCGTCGACATGTCATGGTGATTAAATAAAAAGCTGTATTTGCAAACTTTGTCAGTCGCTCCATTTAACTCTGGCCCTTTTTTATGTCAGTCTAATAATCATCACATTTTTTTCTAGCAAAGAACTATGGCTTGACTGTTTTTACACACTGAACTTACTGATTACATGGTCCTGGTCCACAGCACCACAGTGACCTAGAAAGGGGAAAAAGAAAATTAACACAGTTATTTAAAGGAAGCTGAGGCCACATGTGTATATATGTGTAATTTTTTTCTAACCATAACACATTATTATGACACCTTACATTTAATGTTGCAGCTGCTAACAAAGTTTATTTCATTTTATTTTTCAGGTAGATATGGACATACTGTAGGTGGGGAAGGGGAAGAGGTAGGCCAGTCCCAAGTTTTGTTTTTCAGCAAGCTGCTCAAACTTGGTCAACATTGGCTCTGACAGATCGTCCACAGACCTGCCTGCATACAGAGCACAAAAGCCAACATTTTGACTTTACAAATGCATTTTTTAATAAAAATATTCAGTATCAATTTAGCAGTGTAAAGCACCTGGCATTCAGACCTAAAATACAAAACAACTGTCACATGGCTGAGGAACCCACCATAGAGTTTCATGGTGATCTTGCCCTGTTTCTGATAGTACATGATTGCATAGGAGTCGTAGTCCGTCTCTCCAATCACTATCTCAGTGTTCAGCTCAGGACGAGCTCCTGGGGGAAACAACAGAGGGCACAGTTAGACAATCAGTGGGATTGTTTATCAAATCAAGCCTAATAGGGAAACAAAAGAGAGCCACTGGCCTTTAAGGGTTAGCTGGCCTGGGGTTGATGTTAGATGGTAGACCTGTAATATCTCCCAACACTGGTGATTACTGAGGGGAAAGGAGAGAAGAGTTTGTCAGGTGAGACATTTGCTCACGTTTGTAACAACATTGTTTTAAAAACATTTGAAAACCCTCATAGACTGCAGTTTAAAGGATTAGTTTATCATACATTTCATAATCTAACCACATGTCTCGGCCTCAGGCCTCAGATTGAACTAGCTTTCTATTGTTGCATGCGAAATGGACCAAAACATATTCAGTTTTCCTTTGCTTGGGCCAAAAAGGATTTATAAACAAATCACAACAAATATATCATGGAATGTCCTGAAAAAACAAGACACTTTTTCATTTAAAATGGGTATGGGTAAGACAGTGTTGCGAAAGCAGATTTGCGGCATATTTGCCCCATCTGCTGATGATTCAGTGTACTGAGAGAGTCACAGTGAGCTACATGCACAGTGTGTGTTTACATATGTAGGTGGTAGTACTTACTGCCGTGTTTTAGTGCTGACAGACAGTGTTTGGTTAGAGGAACGAGTGAGGATCATGACTGTAGGCTCCACTTTGGTTCCATGATTTATCAAGTAAGAGCATTTGGACGCAGTGTTCAGCAGGTACCACGTTCCTGTCATCTGCAACACATACAAACAGGGTCAGGGATGGACAGAGGATGGACAAGATGTTCACTTTATGTTCTCCTAAGCCTCAGACATGATATTTGCACATGGAAAATAATTTTGGGAAGCATTCTTAAATGATTTTACTGATGCTAACAAACATTTAATCTTATCAAATCAGCCTGATCCTGCTTCTACTAATGGAAAGGATAAATCTGTTTCAAATGTCCTCGTCTATTATATTTTGAACTGTTCAAATTCTATTTAGCTGAAAATCCCCCGTATTGCCTGAAACACCATATTGACACAATTACACAAACATGTCCACACTGCCAGCCCCCACTATAATCCATAACAAAGCACGTTTGAATGTTTCAGGCTCTAGAAAAAGATGTCAGTTTACTAAAACATTTCTCCTCTTAGTACTTGAGTAGAATTTGCAAATGGTCAGCCTGAAGTAGAATTTAAATCTCAGCTGTTTTATTACCATTTCAAATTTAACAATATGTTAAATAAGTCAAAACCTGCTGCAATAGTCAGTGTGGTACAAGTGTGCATTAGTGTCCTTGGTTCACAAATTTACTTCTCTTATGTTCTGCAAAAATAGCTCCTTTAGGATATTCTGTGGAGTTGTCATGGTTCCCACTGATTATGTCCTATTGGTGTTATTGTGACATTATGGTACAAACAAGTGGGAAACAGAATCAAACTGTCAATGTGCAAAGGTCAGGTAACGGCACAGTAAACTATTTACTGCGGTATTCTCAGGCTGCAGTCGCACTCTTCTGCCTGGAAACAGTCCTTTCTCTAATATACGCACACACTTCTAAATAATTATCCAAAAAAGCTCTTAATACACAGACTTAGACATAATACACAAAATCAAACAGATAAATTGTATATGATTTGTCTGCCTCTTCCTCCAGTTTCTTACCCGCTGTATGTCTATGTTCTGTGCGGGTGGGGTCACGTCAACAGGGTCGACCTTTGGCTTCTTAGGAGGTCGTCTTTGCGGTCGGGGTCGACTCTTAGCCCCCCCTACAGCCTCAGTGGAACCCCACAGACACACACACATCAATGCCACCACTACCAACATGCAACGCCATACTCCAGCCATCCTAGCACCGACAATAATACACTCAAGAATAAGTCCTCTTCTCCTATAGGACACCTCAGGTTCCTGTATTCTGGTCTAGTCTTTTTTGCCCCCTGAACGCTTTTCTCTGTCCCCTCTGTCTCTGCCAATTGCCAATCTGCCTTACTCAACCTCAAACACGCAGACACAGAGAAAATGGATAAACACACAGGGAGCAGGAGACAAACAAGTTAAATATTAACTTGATTTACTGGCAGAGATGAGGCCCTACTGGCGTGCTGTAGTGTGTGCATCTGAACTGCAGGTGCCAGCCATAAATTCTCATTAAACACAGACTTTAAAATCTTAATAAACTCTACAGTAAGTAAAGCATAACCATAGATTCAGAGAACAAACAAAATGTGAATTTATTGACAAATTACCAGTCAAGTTTTCATGATTCCTAACACAGGCAAGTCAATTTGATCTGTAAATGTGGCACCAGACAGACCGTTCTCATCTCAGGGCATCCAATAGCAACGCTTTCAGAAAAAGTGACAAAACGTAGTTATTTGATGCCAAAGGTACCCTTCAGTGTCTCATAGAGATGTCTCATAGAGATGTCTCTATGAGACGCTTGCAGACGTGTCT
This sequence comes from Lepomis macrochirus, assembly GCA_024633595.2. Taxonomy (NCBI): domain Eukaryota; kingdom Metazoa; phylum Chordata; class Actinopteri; order Centrarchiformes; family Centrarchidae; genus Lepomis; species Lepomis macrochirus. The sequence goes on along the minus strand of JALXJV020000011.1, from coordinate 23,558,713 downwards.
CTATGAGACGCTCTGGGGCGTCTCGTACAGACCAGAAGTATTAGCTAGCTACATTCGTGTTAAAGGTGTTGACAGCCCCTTGAAGCCCCCTACCCTTACCACAACCATCAGAAATTTTAGTACCTAAACCTAAGTCACTGACTTAATGCATGTCGACTGGTTAGCCTCCTTTGTGTTGCTGAGATGTACCAAACAGTGGCATTTCAAACGGAACGCTGAAGAGTACCTTTAGCGTAAAATACTTACACTTTGTCACGCTGTCTAAAAGCATCAGCTATGACGCATTGAGATCAGAATGAGTTAGAAAAAAACAGGAAGCAGCAATGTCATGAATTCCTGTGTTTTGCAATCTGGACAGAAAAACATGATTCTAAAACTCAGGCCCAGTGTATTCTGACAATCAAGCACAATAATGATGTTTAAGATAATCCATTTTCATCAATGGGTAAGCCACTATGAGGTACTATGCATCTTACTATACAAGTTACCCATCCAAACTACACTTAGAGACAATTCATCAGATCATTCAGTTAACATTCATTAAGACAAAGTTTCCTACTCAACAAAAAATAGTAAACAATGAAAAGACAAACAATCAAACTTGGTTGGGAAGTATGTTTTTCAGAAAGTGATTTGATGGGTGACTGAAGGAGCTGATGGTACAGTTTGAGTTTGGGTTTGTGTAAATCTTGTAACGTTGTTGTCGTAATGTTCCACAGATTTATGGACTTCTCTCCACTGCATTTATCCAACATTTCTGAACAAGAGACTCGGTTCAGTCTCTTTCAGTTTAATAAACCACAGGAAGTTCATTTCCAACATGTTGTGCCACACACACAAACACACACACAAGCCTGTCACTTCCAGACCTGTATAGCTCCAAATCCCGGAATGAAAGCTCTGCAATGACATGATTTAGGCAAGGCCGTGTGTTTCATCAATTTTCCTCGGGCTTGTCAGGTTTGTTGTTTTCTCTGGGTTTAAACATGAGGGCCACACTGTTGATACAGAACCGCTGGCCTGTTGGGTCCGGTCCGTCATCAAACACATGACCCAAATGGGCATCACACTGCATCAAACACACAAAAGTCATGAGCTAACCAAAAATGCAATAAACAGTTGTATTTGAATTGAAATTCTGAAAGAACATCTATGCTAAGCACACATGAACTTTGGCTTCATAGCTCACAACACAACTCACATTTTTACAAAGGACCTCTGTCCCCGCACTACCAAGGCTGTTGTCAGGGCGACGAATGATGGAGGCGTGGCTTTCATCCCGCTCCCACGTCCCATGAGCCTCTTTGAACGCTGGCCAGCCTGTCCCAGAGTCATACTTAGCCTCTGAACTGTCAAGAGAGGAAGGGACATTTCCTCAATGAACCACTATACATCCTTAAACAATCATCGAACACAACTCTCTCTTGCCTTCAGCTTGTTTACTGGCGTGGAGTTCTGACTTTGAGTTTCCATTCAACATGATTAAAGTAGAAATGGCAAAGTGTTCACATGTTGAAGTCTACAAGGAATAAGACACTGACTTAAAAAAACAACACTTTGCAAAGTAGTACCTGAACAGTGGAGCGTCACAGCAGACACAGTGGTACATCCCCACTTCTGAATGGTTAAGGTAGATCCCACTAAAGGGCTGAGGACATCCACAAACACACACAGGACTAACTGTTAAGGATGACTTCAACATGTAGCTTTTGTCCTTAAGTTCATGATACTGTCCACTTATTATTATTACATACAGAAAGCACCCTTTGTTCCAAGCTTCTAATTCATAAAACACCAGAGGTTTGTATTTGGACTGGTTGAACCTGACACAGATCAGCAATACAGTGATGAACAAAGTCCACCTGGAACTGCTGATGTTTATGAGATAATATGTATGCCAATCTGCTAGACTAAGATAATGTTGCTTTGACACAAATCTTTGTACTGGTTTGCATATATGCAGTACTCACCACCTCAGTCCCCCGCTCCCTGGTGACTACATACTGTTCTGGGGTCAGTTTCTTTTGCCAGTCTCTTGTCTCATCATAACGGGTAAGAGACTGCAGACCTGCAGAGAGCAGAAGTTTAAATTAAGAAGTCACAGAGGAGTTCTGGTGTGCGTGTGAACAGAGGAGGACATTAAATCCTCTGGTACTCCATCAAGTAGCCTACATACCATATAAATAAAGCAGCAGTTTGATCAATAAATATTAAAAACCATTAGCTATGGCACGATTTCATAAACGTTTTCGAAATATAAACCACATTACACCACAGACCCAGAAGACTTTAGAGCCAAATTGAGAAACTATTTGGAACAATTAACTGTATGCTACATGTAAGAATTTACCGAAAGGTGTCATTTGTAAATACACTGTAAAATTCACCTAAACCAGAATTTATTGGCTAACAGTCCCCTTTGCACAAGCAATAGCCTGTAGCTGTTTATTATTGTCGCCTTCATGAGAAAAGTGCAGCACGGTGCACCTGCAGGGGTCTAACTAGACGGATTCAAAGAACGGACATTAAAGAAATCAAACCCAGTACCTTGACATGTGGATACAGGGCGGATGAACACAGGAAACCTCCTCTGTAACACAACGGATCTCGCTGTGGCTTGCTGAGAAACAACTACGAAGAGTCGGGCAACGAAACGAGACATGTTGTTTGCCGCTGCTGCTGCGTCAAGTCCTGGTCAAGTCTGTCTAAAGTCAAGCGCACATATCAGTGGAAGCCAAGTGCTGCTCGCTGCGTCGGGACTGTTCATGCCGCGGCGACTTGGCGCTGGTCCTCCCCCGGCTGATGCAGGCTATTACCTGGGTGACCCGGTCAAAAAAATCACAGCTGAGCTACATAGGTCAAAGTGGAATGGGTCCACTGGGTTTTAATTGCATAACAACGTGCAAGGACCTTCATGTTCTTTAGGCCATTTAGTGCTGGGCAATTAAACAATAGGCTAATAATTATCACGAAAAAAATTTCATGTTTGTTTTTTAAATAACAATATAACAAATGTTCAATAAATGTTTAATTCATTTGAATCACGAAAGAATTGGCCCTTAATTTTTCTAAAAGATATTTATTTTGTATGGAGGAAAAAAGTATTTTACTTTACCAAAACTAACCATCTGGTTTCTTCAACTTTCACTCAGGAGCAAAAATCGTCTTTAAAAATAAAAGAAATAATTATTTCATTTTTATCAGAATAATTATCACTGCATGATGTATTTTTTTCGCGACCGTATTGCCCAGGCCAGTAGCTTTATGAGTTGAAAAAAATACAGTCTGGTTTGGTTGTTGAAGGCTATCCTGTGTGTTGCAAATACAAGTCTCAGTGTGGTGAGGTCATTATAAACCAAAAGCTGTAATGAAATCTGAAGCACATTAGAGGAACTTTATTTGGTGCTCAGTGGTCCTAGGCTGATGTATGTTTCTTCTTTAATGATATGCAATTGAGGCTCAAAAAGCAGGTAAAGACCACCTGCTAACCTGGCACAGTCAAACCTGACTTTTCTCTGTAAATTAAACATTGTGAATCCTCTAGCGTGAATAGTGTGTTTATTAGAGAAGCCTCATAGAAAAACAGCATTTTTTCATTTAGGCTTGTGCATGCACAGAGAATACTGTATGATGTAGGTCTGCCATACAGAAATATACATACAGTACCAATTAGTTATCCATAATGCATCTCTGTAAAATGTCTCACAGAAGTATGTAGTACAGCATTTCTATACAGTACATTGTTGCTCTATATAGTCTGGTATTGCACAGCAGCAGGGGTATTGGCTGTCAACAGGCTTCCAGGCTGGTGCATGAGGTCCACTATGTATCGGCAGGGCTGTGAAGAGCGTCCATTGCTGGAGGGATTCCTACTGAAGAGGAGCACCTCATTCCAAGCGCGGTTGTACTCACCCCTAACAAGAGTGCAGCTCATTCCGATGCAATCGGCCAGACACTAAAAAGTTAAAGAAAGGAGACATGATGGGTGATGGGGTGATGATTTGAAAAGGAGCTGAATTGAATGAAGATGGTTACAGTGTATATGAAAACTTGAGAGATGTAGAGGGAAAGAAATATTGTAAGTGAAGAATGTGGAGAACTTAAGTGACAAGGGGTTTAAAACAAGATGTCAAAAGACATGGGGGAAATGTAAAGGATGATGCTGTGTTGTAGCGAAGTCAGTGGTACCTTAAAGAGAAGTGCCCTGTGGCAGTAGATTCCCTTGCTGATCAAACCAATGGGAACTACATTAGACTGGAGCTGAAACTTGAGCTCGCTGAGGTGCAGCACCCATGGGAATTCGTGCAACTTTTCCGCGTCCACTGCTCCACCCATGGCTTCACTCACCAGCCTGAGACCCAAAGCCACGCCACACAAAACCCATTACTATGCAGGAAACTTAAAAAACATGCTTGTTTCAATTCAATTCAATTCAAATCTTTATTTAACCAGGATAAAAACTCCTTGAGATTAAAAATCTCTTTTACAAGAGTGTCCTGGCAAATGGCAGCAGCGTGGTTACAAATAGATAAAGAAACACTCACAGGTAAATATATAGAGACACTATCACTCATCATATTCAGACAACAATGACATCATAAAAAACAAAAATGAAAATAACAAAAAAAAAAACTACGTCCTAAATCAATTTAAAAACAGTGACAGACAGACTGCCTTTCTGCAAGGTCCTTTAAAAAAGCCTTAAAAGAATATAATGAGACCAACTCTTTTAACTGTAGTTCATTCTGAAGCTGATTCCATGCAGATGGTGCTGCAAAAGCAAAAGCCTTTTTGCCAAAGTCAGTGCGTGCTTTAGGGACAAACAATAAAAACAGATCCTGTGAGCGCAGGTGATATATCCCTGCAGGCCTCGGGAGGATGTAAGCGTTCAGATAAGGAGGAAGAAGTCCTAATACTGCCTTATAAATAAAAAGATGCCAATGCATCCAACGCCGAATGGAGAGGGGGAACCACCCGACCCGAGAATACAACAAACAGTGATGAGTGAGAAATTTTAAGTTTGTGATAAATCTCAAGGCTCCATGAAACACTGTATCCAAAGCATGAAGACACCGGGAGGTTGAGTGCATGTATATAATATCACCGTAGTCCAAGACAGACAAAAATGTTGCATTTACAAGTTGTTTTTTTGCTTCAAAAGATAAACAGGACTTGATTCTAAAAAAAAACCCTAACTTCAATTTCAGTTTTTTAACAAATCTTGGACATGCAATGTAAAAGACAGTGATTGGTCAATGGTAATGCCCAAATATTTATAATATGACACTTCTTCAATTTCTGTACCAGAAAGTGTACAAATGGTTGGGACATTATTTTTAGTTGATTTTCCCAGAGTGAAAGTCATGACTTTAGTTTTGTTAGAATTTAGAACCAGTTTTAAGGTAGCCAGATTATGTTGCAAGATGTTAAAAGCAGACTGTAAATTTGTGAGTGCATGACCTAATGTGGACCCAGAACAATAGAGAACAGTGTCATCAGCATAGTAATGATAGTTTGCATTTTTTTATATTATTGCAGAGGTTGTTTGTATAAATGATAAAAAGAAGAGGCCCAAGGATTGAGCCTTGAGGCACCCCTTTTGAAATATTTAGGGAGGCAGAAGTGAGGTCGTCTGCTTGCACACATTGTGTTCTCCCTGATAGGTAACTGTTGAACCATCCCACTGCTTGTTCTGACAGTCCAATAGAAGTATTTTATGGTCCACTGTGTCAAAAGCTTTTGACAAATTAATAAACAGTGCTGCACAGTGCTGTTTATTGTCCAAAGTTTTGATCATGTCATTGACAACTTTTGAAACAGCTGTTATTGTACTATGTTGTTTCCTGAAACCAGATTGAAATTCATTCAGAATAGTGTTATTAATTAGGTAGTCTTTTAATTGCATGCTGATGACTGATTCCATTAATTTAGCTAATACTGACAATTTAGAAATAGGCCTGTAGTTATTTATATTTGCAGGATCACCACCTTTGTGAAGGGGGAGAATATTGGCAGATTTCCAGATGGTTGGTACTTGATTTGTGGCTAAAGAAAGGTTAATTAAATATGTAACTGGATTGGTTATCAAATCTGCAGCTAATTTTAGAAAATATGGTTCCAATTTGTCTGGACCTGATGATTTTTTTTGGATCTAGATCATATGCTTGTTCTGCATGCTTGTTCTGCATCCTGATGTTTCACTGTGGACTGTATCTATTGAGGGTCAGCTGTGCATCTGTGCCTGCATAATGCTGTTACATGCCATTTCCAGGATGTGTTGTTTAAATCTGTTTCCATGATTCTGTAGAATGACTGCCAATCATTTACTCTAAGATGGTTTTCTCCGCATGTTGGTTACGTGCTGACTGAATTGATCTGTCACCTGGCCAAAGCAGCATACTGCTCTCGTTCATCATTAAGCGGGAGGATGGATTCTTTGGCGTCTTTAACTAGAAGCTGCAATGACACGTCATCCATCATCTTCCACGGTTTCTCTGTGGGAGACTCAGGCTGGGTTTCGTCTTTCTGTTTGTCATCCTCTTTCTTCTTCCTGTGCAGTTAATTAAAAAGAAATCAGTGTCTTTAAAAAGAGGGAAGAATATCAATGAGTGATTTTACAATACTATGATTATTTACTTAAACAAAACAAATCTAATAGCTTTACAGAAATTACATTTCACCATACAATGAAGTTATTGTATCTTTTTGTGTTTAAAATGTTTTCAGATTTCAATTACACACATCTTTAAAAATATATTTTGAAATACCAAACAAGTGAGTTAAGATGTATACTGTTGGGAAAAATAAGAAAGGCAGTGTTATATATGATGGCACTGTTAGTATCCCCACCACCCACATACACAGACACTCACCTTGGTGTCCTGCGGTCTCCCTTGCTGCTGGTGTCTGTTTCTGATGGGTTGCTCTGCCTCTCTTCTGGCACATGCACTGTCTCTCTGCCAAAGAAGAACAAGAGTAAAGTCCTTTATATAACCAAGCACAGCACTATTGTAACATTTTTACTTTTTGTACATTTTCAGTTGCTGCCATGTGCCATCTGTACTAGCGAAACACGATATGTACATTAGAATATCTGCACACATTATAATAACATAGATTACAGAAAGAAACTAGAAGGTACCCAGTGAGCAAAGGTCAATTTGCTGTGTATCCAAACACATTGTTTTAAACACTTACACTGTAACATTGTTCTTTACCCTGTAGAACAGACAAATAGGATCTGATATATTTTTAACACATTTAAAATGTACCCATTTTAAAATTATAGGCAAAAATTCTGGAGCTGCTTCACCAACATGTCTTACCAACAGTCTGCAACATTCTCATGTTCTTGATATATTCCTCAGACAGATCCCTGGTCAGAGTAATATAATATAATATAATATAATATAATATAATATAATATACCTTTCATTTTAAAGTTAACAAGTTAAGCTTGGGTCATACTCAGCCATGGATAAAACCACAGATGGATTACATAACACACTGCTTAAGAATGCCTGAGATGTTTAGTGTGTATGGATGCTGAAGGGGGATGGGGGGGGTAAATGGGGTGGAACTGAGGTACTTTAAGGGGGTACTGCTCTCTTTGGCAAAGTTAATTTATCAAAATGCTGAAAGCTTGCCGGAACATTAGTGTGTGTGTGTGTGTGTGTGTGTTTGTGTGTGTGTGTGTGTGTGTGTGTGTGTGCAATCGTCGTTGTGCATGTAAATCCATTAGTCTAAACACAAAGGCTCTTTTACTTCTGAGTGTGTTGCCATCTAAAAAAATTTGGATAGTTTACCCTGTGAGGCCACGCTAACAGGGCACACTGAAGGAACCGGGGAGAGAGGGGGAAAGAAGAAAAGTGTAGCACTGGATTGGAGCAGACAAGGGGAGGGTAATAGTAATCTAACAGCCACAATAAATTCTACCGACAAACTAGATTGATGTGGCTGGTAGTGTAGGAAGCTTGCCAATTGCCATTGCTCTACCACTGTCTGTGTGGTTGTTCCTGTTACTTTCCCACTCTGCTTGTAGTGTAAAAGGCCCAGTTAGCTGTCATAGTTTGGGGGTGGCGAGTTTACTGGGCTGGAATATGATGAATACAAATAATAAAATGTTTAGTTCTAAAACTTAGGGGGAAAAAGGGAGAAAAAATCAAGAAAACACACTCTGTTGCTCTGTTGACAACAATGATTGGCCGGTGCTGGTTGACAGGCTGCTTGGACAGTTCCTCTAAAGTCAGAACCCTCTGACCTTTGCGAACCTAAAAGACAGAGAGTGGAACAGAAAACACTATTATGCTAAACATAGAGAAAAGTGTTTGTTCAACAAACCTCTAAATTAACTAAGTATGAGCATGTGTGCATTTGACAGCAATTATTTTTTTCCCCATTTTGCTTACATTTCTTTAAGTGACCTCTGTTTCACATTACATTTAAATAGTACAAAAACATACACACACCTTCCCAGTGTCATAGAAGCCATTACTAATGATGTCAGTGGAGGCCAAATGATCTGTCAGGCTGTATTTAACAGACAAGTTGGAGTTCAGCAGGCTGATCATGGCCAACTTGCTGAAGCTGCTCTTACGATTCACTGATTGGTTGATTTCCTGAAGCATTTCATGGGCCCTGAGGCACACATAAGCAAGAGCAGGAATACAAACACATAAAGATATTCAGACACTGATGATACATATAAAATATCACACATGCAAAAAGTAACAAACATACACAACTGAACACAATTACCCACACTTTAACAAGTAGCCACAAGCAAAACTGTACTATACTGCCATCTACTGGCTATTTAAGAGATTACTTTGAGTTGGCTCCAACAAACACTTACTGCACTTTAATTTGATACTCAACTTTGCTCCTCCAGTTCCACATTTCTTGATTCATCAGTCATGCCCTGATGTAATTGTTATCAGTATCTTACCCATATTTGCACATCTCCACAGCGATGGGCTCATCACTGGTACAGGCATTGATGGCCATGCATGCATTATGCAACACCTCCTTGTCATAGGAGCGTAGCAAATTGACCAGTGGTTGAAGGCCGCCAGCACTTTGTAACTATGTAGGACAGGGAGTGAATTTTATGGACAATTTATAAGAAACTATTTATCATATTTATTTTAATTGGTTTGTTTTATAAATTTAGTTGTGGGTTAAAAACAGTATCTGTTAAATTAAACAATATTTCCACCTCTAAATTTCATAATATTATTCTCATTTACAAACATAAGAATACAGCAGCATTCTGATCAGTCATTCAAACACCAACCTGTGCCCTGGCTTCTGTATCACAGGCCAGCACTGCCAGGCACTGCGTGGCGTTGACCAGGACCTGTGTATCTGTGGACTTCAAGTTGTCCGCTAGGGCCTGTATGGCTCTGTGTGACAAGATGCCACAGCGGATGACCTCCTGTCTTGCCAGGTTGCCAAGTGTTGCAGCAGAATTGGCCACCGTCCTCGGACAGCTTCCAGAGAGCTCCTGGACAAGGATCTCGTGGCCTTCTGCCTCGTACACTGCACTGGAAGATCCCATAGAAATGGATGAGCTGATGGATAAAATGAAGTCTCACTACACTGCATACCAAATATTATTTTCATATAAGTGTGACGTGTGATTTGCATAACTAAGTGGTGCATAATGGAAAACAAACATTAAGAGTTAGTGAAGGAATGGTGCATTGGTAGGTGGAGTTAAATGATCTTGTCCTGTGAACTGAAGGAGACAGTAATACTGAAATATGAAGTCAGACAGTGAGAGACAATGGGTACAGGGAAGATATGTCAGGGGAATGGAAGGGGAAGGTGGTAGATAAAATTGAGAGAAAGAGATAAAGAGATATTCAGGGGGAACCATGATAAAACAGATGAAGCATTAAATCATTTGTGAAACAGTGGAGAGACAAGGCATACTGCTAAACTTTAAAATACCACATCCGCTTTTGAGATTGAAAACTCATCACTTTTTTTTGCACATTTGGCACATCAAAAATACTTTGTGGCATGCACACAAACACTCAAAATACCTTGAAATTATGAATTTTCTATGTCTTTACTGTAGGTATGACATTGACTTTATCTAAAAGAAAATTATACATTTATACATTTTTTGATGTATTCTTAGTGTGCATTGTCCCTGCTCAATAAACCTGAAATAATATAATAATTAATTAAAATAACTAACTTATTCCAAGAATAAATAGAAACGTTCACTCAGGTTGTCTGTCACTCACAATGCGTTGAGCTGGTTGCTATATGTGAGGTTAGAGAGAGCCTGGGTTGCTGCTTCTCTCAGTGCCAAACTCTCATTGTTCAGCATCTGTACAACTGCAGGGATACCACCTGAAACACACATGAATCCAACTCATTCACGCTTCATTGTTGGCAAGTGTGATGGGAGGTTGTGTGAATGTGTCTGTACGCACCCAGGTCTCTGAAGCGGTCTTTGCTGGCTAGGTGGAAGCTCATGGCGGACACGGCCTGACAGGTAGCCGTTTTCACACAGACATCCGCCACAGACAGGAGCTCTACCAGAACCTTCTCCACATTCTGCTCATGGAGCAGTTTGCCATTCTCAGCTACACATACACAGACATGTACACACGCGCACAATGAAACAAACACAGTAGACACACACAAATACTACATACTACTTCCAAACTACCAGGTTGAAAAATTAAGAGGAAATGATTTTCTTTCATCTCCTTCTGTGCTTACAGCTCTGAGCAACCCGGGCGATGCATTTAACAGCGCTGGACTGGATTTCAGGCATGTTGGGGTGGAGAACAAACTCCATCAGCCTCGTCAGTCCCCCAGCATTGTGGATCAGCTTGAAGCTCTCACTGTCACTCAGACAGTTAGAAACTACCTGTAAGGCCTCAGCGTGAAGGTCTCTGAAGTCCTGTGAAAAATAAAGATAGATAGAGGTTATACAGGACACAGACACATGGATAGAAAACACATTACGAGTTTTAATTCAATCTAATTAATCTACAAGTGCTAATTCAACTGAAACTATTTCCAGTCATGACCATCCATATTCTTCCTGCTCTTTTTTTACATGACATACATGAGCGTGTTACCACAAAACCTCTCTCACACACACACACACACATACAGTGTTGCTGAGGATATCCATGAGCTTCTCAAATCCTTGCTGTTGCCTGAAGGTGTTGCGTGTATCTTTATCAGTGGTGAGATTTTGCAATGTCTTAAAAGCCAAATGCTGAATGACAGGGAAGTCGGACTTCAACAGTTCCAAAAGTGGAGGGATCCCGCCCAACTCGTGTACTGCCAGACGACTTTGGTAGTCCTTCATACATTCAGTAAAACACAGTAGAAAACCAGAAAATAAGAATGTTGGAATCATCTGAATTGCACCCATCACAGGACTATATCTTATTGAGCACACAGTGATAAATTTAACTAAACCTTAACTGTACAGCCTTGTAACTTCCTCTAGGCAGAAGACTTAGAGTCACCTGAACCAGGTTGAAGATGATCTCTAGTGAGTTCTTCTTGACATCAGGGTCTGGACTGGATAGGAGCTGGATTACAGGCAGCAGGCCCTTGTTGTCAAAGATTTGGACCTTACAAAAGAAATCCACTGACAGAGAGGCCAGGCACAGCGTTGCAAACTCATGGACAACTATATCTTCTTCAAAAGAAGAGAAAATTGTTTTGTTTGTTTTATTGCAGCTAACACAGTAAATATTTACTTCTGAGTCTATCCATATTGTGATCAAAGTTACTCACCTTCAAGTGAAAGTTTGTCAATGATTGATGGAATGACATCAATTTTTTTCAGAGCACTTTTAACATCACCTTTCAATGAAAACATGAGACAAAACCACTCAGTCTGTACGTCAACAAAACGGTACACAGTTAAGTCCCTGACAAGCAGATCAGGAAGTTGTGTAAGGCAAAAAATGGCCAGTCACATCAGATGACTGAGAAGGCAAGTCTGCAGTGATTTCCTATGTCTGACTCACTGTTGGTGGCCATGATGCCCAGGGCCATGAAGGCGTTGCGCCTGACCAGCTTGTTTTTGTGAGCGATGAGCTGACAGAGAGGCTGCAATGCTCCAAGTCCCAGCAGAGAAACCTTGTTCTCATCTCCTAACAACAGGGGGAGACAGTGAACAGGAACATTAAGCATGGGGCCAAACAGACCTGAGTGCAGCTGAGAGCACCTATTATGTGTCAGTGAAGTAGTAGAGGTAAATAAATTATAGCTAAAATGGCTACACAACATAGTAATATACATTAATAAAAGAGGCTTGGATTCAAAATACCATGTTGATCATTTTAAACATGTCAGCTGCTCTTAATAAACAAAAGTAAGTGTTTAAAATACTTTATGAGGTAAGATTGGAAACATATTAGATCATTTCACAGTAAATGGTAAGAAATAAGATAAGACAGTGGACAGCCACGATTAGATGTTGTGTTTTCCAGATACCGGGTCGCTCTCACACACACACAAAAAACTAACATGCATGGGTTAGCAATGCTAGCCTTTGTACCCTTCTCTGCAAATGTGTGGATTGCTTCACAGGCTTTTGCAAGGATGTCTTCTTCTGGAGAGCTCAGCAGGAGTACTACTGTTGCCGGGGTCCTGCCCTCAAAAGGCACTGGTTCAAACTGTGAGTGTGAGTAGGGAGAGAGAGAGAGACTGTATTACCTATGTGTGACTTTTTGCTTTGGCAACATTGTTTAATGTTAGTTAAATAGATGCCAGTAAAGCATAGTGAATGGAAATTGAGAGAGAGAGAGAGAGAGAGAGAGAGAGAGAGGCTTTATAACTGATCTATGTGTATCTGTGTCTGATGTGTGATGTGACAGTGTTTTCAGGTTATGGATGTCGAAATATATTAAACTTTCAGAAACACTTTAGCTAGGTTTTATCAAAAGGTATGGTATGAGAAGGCTTCCATTAAGCTCAATGAATCTCTCACCGTTTCCTTGCATGGAGTTTCATGTTCCTTCTTCCCTTTCTTTCCCATTCTGCGACCTAGAGAGAAACTGTATTTTTACCAAATGTGTCTAAGCAGCGTTGATTGATTACAGATAGCTGTTCAGTAGCTACTTATTGCAATCAAATCCATGACTCTGCAATCATGAATATAGCTATGCTAGCTAACGTCAAAATACATAAGTTAGCTAACTGACAAGCTTCTACTCTTCGGCAGCGTTAGTAAGTTAGTGTTCACAGAGATGGTGCTTTAAGAAACAAACTTACAGATCACACATTTTCTTACCTATTTTTGTCCTGACTAAAGTTTAAGATTTACAATTAGCATGACAGCCGACCAGAGGAGCTGCAGGTTTAATGTTTTGGAAAAGGAGGTTGACACCGCGTTGCTAGGCTACGAGTGGCAGGTTGGGCTGAATACGGGCTTCTGTGGTTTGAACATATATTGCTTTGAACCTTTGATCCTGTTAGTTTCAGTATTAGATAGCCAGTTTAATGTTAAAATATATCGTTACTGACTTTAATATGTGTATTGTGGACAGAGTTTGCTTTAGTCAACAGTGATGCCTTGCATATATCTGTCTGACAAAGACTGACATATAGGCTAGATGTAAATGCAATCAAGTTAAATCAAGGATTTGTATTTGTCACATGCACACCACAGTAAAATGTAGACTACAGTGAAACGTTGAATTACAAGACAAAAAGTTGCAGAAGACAACAAATGTGTAAAATAAGGACTACAAAAACAAAATGTGAATCCTTGACATACCTACAGACTGGCATCAGTTGTCTCCCTGAGTTTCTGTAGCCTATGAGACTAATAATCATATAGGTCTAGTCTATTTGTAGCCCATGCCTAGGCTAAATCCTGATTATAAATAAATAATAACTAAATACATATAGACTGAAAATCAAGCATTTCTATCATATTAATTTAGAGACTTTCCAAAGTAAAAGTTCCACAGTTGCACCTTGAAATGGCTAGAGGTTCTATAAAAGCACATTGCTCCATCATTTCTGGCAATGACTAATTGACTTGAGCTCAGGACAACTATGATTACACACATACTAAAAATAAAGCATTTTTACTGTATAAATTTAGTGAATTTCCAAAACAAAGTGAAATTAACATTTCCAATAGGCTATAGAAGCGGTTACTACTAAATCCAAAAATGTTTTTTTAAATGAGTTTTGGACTTGTAATAGCAGTCCAAACATATTGATGTAGCCAACTGACAATTTAACTTCAAACCTTAATAATTTATGTAGCATAAATGAGATCACCCTGTACAAAAAAGGATTTACTAACATAACTATGTCAAGTATTAAAGCTACTAAAGACAACAAAAAGTAAAAGTCTACTGCAATGCCAAAATGTAGTAATATTCAATATAGTCAAAATTTTGTCAAGATCAGAATCTTTTTGTTGTCTTTTGTTTTAACATTTTTATTTATTCTATAGAAATGCATGATTTCAAAGAAAGGAGTAGCCTATGTTAAATTTGCAGTCAATACAAAAACAAAATAAAGCTAAAAAGCCAAGGAGCCAATTCCAGTTTAAACTAGCTATAGCCTTGGCTGAAGCTAAATTTACGTAGCCTACGTTGCAACCACTTCCTGTCATTGAAAGGGCCTAAATATGACCATAAATTAATCATTTTGATTAATTAAATTCATTATCACACATAAATTAGGTTGTAGCTAAATGCGGTTGTGGTGAATAAAATACATCGCTAACATGCTAACAGCTATAGCTTACAGTAGGCCTACATTTGTTGGTGTGTTACATTTGTATAGAGGATAAGCTATTTTCTCACATAGTTAAATTCATTCAAAAGAGTTTATTTAATTGATTAATAGGTAATTAGTAATAAATAGTAAGGGCAAAGCTGAAAGAGCATGTTGTTTGATGTGTTTGTTTTGGGTTTACCCTCATATTTCTTTACCTTTTTCCAAAGGCAGTGCAGTTTTTAGGTCTTTTCATCTAAATCCATGATATCTGTTGCAACTTCAAAAAAGACAAAAGGCGTTACACCTGATGATCACCTGTTAGCAGTTTTACATAGACCGAACACTTCAAAACCTTATTTTTCTCATCTTCAGCCTTTTTGTAGCCTACTGTTCTCTGCCTTTGTAGAGTAGTATTATTGTTTGACCTAGATAATCAGCTCAAAAAACCTTTGGCTACTTGCTGAGAAATTTTGCTTTATAAGTATAAAATTTGGTCAAAATAACAAATAATTTAATATGGTAAAGCTGAGTGAGATTTATTATCATAGCCTATTTAATTAATCTAAACAATACATTTTGTGAATTGTGTATTTAGGCAAGAACTAAAGAAATGGCGTCCAAGCAAAAGCAACAGCGACCTTTGGTGTATAAAAACATGAATCTTACCCACTAAGTTATCAGGTCAACCTAGTGCTACATGGACCATTATTCCAGACTACACAACCACACTGTCATATAACTGGGGTTAGAGAGCAGGTGCTGGAGGTTTGTGGTTAGAAATACTAATTACATTGCAGTCAGAGTCAGGTTTTCATGACAGGTTAACAGCATTCTCAACATGGTGAAGTTAAGTTGTTCTTCCAAAATTAAATTATAAGTTTTGAACAATTATGTGTAAATTAACCCTTTAATGCACGAATTATGTCAGCCTCTGTCAAGATATTTTCCTATGTGTTTTTATTGTTCTTTAGGTATGAAAAATAAAATTAGAATTTAATTTTTTAAACATACATTTTTCAAGGAGTTTTTTTTACATGTCCACTAAGGTGGACATAAGCATTTGGGGATTCTCCTATTTCTGGCAACCATTCATCATGACTGCCACTATTATCCTTACTTGATTCTGATGGAATTTGCCTTTCTATTACTTGCTGCAAGACACTAAATGTTACTCACCTAATACAAATTCAACCGTATTTGTCACATGTCAACCGCTTATCCTGCGTACAGGGTCGCGGGGGGGGGGCTGGAGCCTATCCCAGCTGACATTGGGCGAAAGGGGTACACCCTGGACAGGTCGCCAGGGTCGCAGGGCCACACAGAGACGAACAACCACTCACGCTCACACTCACACCTAAGGACAATTTAGCGTCACCAATTAACCTAGCCTGCATGTGACCCGGAGAGAACCCACACAGACACGGGGAGAACATGCAAACTCCACACAGAAAGGTTTGAACCCACGACCTTCTTGCTGTGAGGCGACAGTGCTAACCACTGCACCACCGTGCCGCCCGTATGGAAATAATCTGCACAAAATATTGTTTTTGTTACAAAAACTGCAAGTTGTACATTCTAATAACATAAATCCATTGCTTTGCATCCAAAAAAGGTTAGTGTACATGAAGTATTTTCAAGAAAAACAAAGTGTCAGTAATAGCTGAAATATAGCCATGTATAGCCATCATGTATGATGCGTTGGCAATATAGTTGTTACACATTGTGCCAATAAAGCTAATTTGAATTGAATTGAATTGAAATAGCCAGCAATGCATAATGTTCAATTTAGTGGACAGATGAATCGTAATTTCCTCCCAACATAAAAACACAACTTGTAAAGTTTAACAATTGTATTACTACTTAGTTGTAACTATATGTTACTACTTACCTGCAGCGGTCTCTTATAATTAAAGGAGTGGCAAGATTTACCTGAGCTGCTCAGTGTCAGCCATCTTGGTTTTGACAAATTTAAGTTGCATTTACAACGACTTACCAGAGGGTGGCAGTGTATGGCATGACACACTAGTGCCCACTATGGCATTTATCAGAACCTCTGCCCATACAAGTAAACTGCTTTTGAATAGCTGTCCACTGGCCACTATGTGTGAAAGGATTAACACACTGAATTTATTAGTTCACAAGTAAGTACAATTCCAAACTTTAATACCTTTCATTTTTTAGTCTTAAATTGAGTCTTGAACCAGCAACCATGAGTTTTCATCATGGTGCACTCATTTAAACTAACCTTGGTGTATGAAATATTTTTTGAATTTTGTTGTTCATTTTTATAAGATTTGATTGACAATTTGCAGTAAGGTTTATAATATAATTAATGCAGAAGAGATGTATCCCTCGATTGACAATCTTATGACTGTCTTACATTGTCTCAGTGAGTTTGGAACCAACAGTGATGGTGCCTGTTGGCATTTCCAATACACCTATTTGCTGTTTAAAGACTCACTATGACAACCCACCTTTAATTTGGTAAAGCACAATGAAGCATGGGCTAAGATTTGTCCTGTGTGTGGTACACAGGTCTCAGCTCAGGGGAAAGGAGCCTGAGACCCAGTTCCCAACCACATAACAAAGTTTTAAAAATTTCCACTTGGAGAACAAATCTCACAAGTAGCCTACTTTAATAATGAAAAAAAAAATCCTCTTCAATAACAAACAAATGCCTCTTCAAGAAGGTAAATAATGGTTAAGGGGTTTTGATGAAACACTGTAAACCAATAAACAAGAGGGGAATCACCAAGCTACTCTCAGTCATTGTTGATAAGTCAGTCCACACACCCAGTTTACAGGTGATCTAAAGGATCCTCTAATCAATCCAGAGGAATGTTGATATTGAGCCAAAATTGAATAGCAGCACATATGTATTAATGAGGGACTGTTACACAGAATGGGCAGCTGGGGGATTTATTCATTAAAATGGATGATTCAGCCAGTTAGCTACTTATCTGTGGGTATGGACATAACAACTGCATTTTTTTTTCACAACTTTGGAAATTCTCTCCATAGTGAAGCATTTTTATATATATTTACTAATTTAAACTCAAATCTATCAGTCATTGCCAGAGCGTATAGAGCAATGTGTTTTTACAGCACGTAAACTTCAAGGTATAAATGTAGGACTTTTACTTTGGACAATATCTACATTGAGACAATAAAAATGCTTAATTTCTAAATTAAAAATGTTATAGTTGTTCTGGACTCAAATCTATCAGTCTTTGCCGTAAATTATGGAGAAATGTGCTTTTACAGCACCTCAGGTATCAGAAAGGAAGCAATTTCGAAGTACAATTGTGGTACTTTTACTTGGAAAGTAAAAAGTGATAAAAATGTTTTATATTCAGTCTGTATATAGGCCTATGAACTCAAAGGTATGAGTATCTGTCAGGAATTCTTTATTTAATGTTTTTCCAGCAACCCAAAATCAAAGAATAATGTCCTAATATAATTTCCCTAACATTTTAGTGGATTTTTTACACAGGTAACATGATGTTTACTTCCTATGAATATAATCCAATTAATCTAATTTCCAGATAAGTTAATACTAATTAATTTAGATATTATTCATTTCTATTTGGTAGGCTCAACACCTTGAAAACCATACGTATCCTAGTCAAATCCTTGCGCAAAGTTAATTATAAATGATACTGTGTGTGGTGTGATCGCGTCTGGTACAATTAATGTTTCATAGATTTTCTTCATGTAAGACTTTCACATTGCGACACATATCTTTGGAAAGTGAGAAAAATGTCAGAATATAGTCGCTAACCCTGCTCTGGCCTGCTCTAACCCCCTCGCTCTGGACCGTTTCAATCATAGAGAATTAAAAAAAAAAAAAAAGGTTTCAGTGCATTTACCATAAAGATCAGAATATTCGTGCACTCCACATTTCGGGGCGGCTTGTTTTACCACGGAGACGTTTTACCACGCAGTTTCATAGGCGCATTAAATGCTACATTCTCATCCTCAAAAGGAATTTTTGATTGATTAATAATGTTTCAATTGTCAATATGAAAATGAAATCTAAATGCAGATTTAGATAAAAGATGGACAGCAAAGAAGCATAGTCCCGGCGGAGGGAGGGGGGCTGCAGCGAATCAGGGCAGCAGACACTGCAAAGCGCAGGCTGTCACCTCCCCTCCGTCGAGCTGTCAGTTCACAGTCAGCACACACGAGCCTCAAAGCTGCGAACGGAGTTGACCACACGTTGATTTTAAATAACTGCTCCCCTGCGTTTAAATTCAAACGGAGGCAAGAACATGACAGGATACAGCCCTGTGATCTCTACGGACTGACACAAACGTGCAAGAGAAGGGCTGGCGGAGCTGCTGGCTAGCTGGGAGCTGCTATCTAATGTTAATAGTTAGCTTGCAAGCTAACGGTAGCTAGCTGGTGAGCGGAGTCGGTTTGTGCCGTCCGTTGGTTGGCGAAGGTCGGAGGGACTAACGTTAGCTGGTAGTCAGGAGGGTTTAGTCAGCCATTCAGCATCATTAATGTGTCATTTTTATAGTTTGTTTTGAGGTTGCATGATAATGTGTGTTTAATTTGTCACTGGGCTTCCGTTTGTTGCTGTCTTTTACGTTAATTCATTTTACGAAATTTACCGTTGATGTTTGCTAGTTAGCAAGCTACTCGGCTATGCTAGCGCCAGCTCAGTGAGACCTTACATCGCAGGGGTACGGAGAGCTCCAGACTAGTCAAGGAAGGAAGAGAGGTGACTTATGATGTGGGCTGGGGCAAGCGGCGGACTGTTAGGCGATTGAGAGCAGCAGTATTAGCTTTAACACTGTATTTTCCTTAATTTTAGTCATTGTCGAGGTAACGTTACGTCCATAGCGCCAGTCAAGCGGTGTGCAACGTTGGATGAAGAAAAGGATTGGGATACTTTGATTTGCGGTCTGGCTAAATGAATAGTGTTGTAATTACCAAGTCGTGAGCTGGTGGCCACTGTGCCACCTTCAAGGGAAGACACTCTGTCAAGATTATCGCAAATACTGCAATAACCAGTCAGTTTGCTTAAAGATGGCTTCGGCGAGCAGCATTGCCGCAGCTATTGCGAGCAAGACGAAGACCAAGAAAAAACACTTCGTTGCCCAGAAAGTGAAGCTCTTCCGTGCCAGCGACCCTCTGCTTAGCGTGCTTATGTGGGGAGTCAACCATTCGGTGAGTCAGACCATCTAATCTCTATGTGAAGATCCACACACTGGAACAAAACCAGACTCTGATATGTCTCACTCGACCCTTTGATGTCAACTATCAGCCTTTGTGTTATTGCAGTTGATTGACATAAACGAGACGACAGCTGTCCAGCGGTTTTCTACAGTGCTGTCAATGCGAAGTGTGCTAGGCTCGTTCAGCAAAGCATTAGTTATACATGCTTTCGGAAGCTTTGTTAAGTTGCAGTTTGCATGGTATTAGTATTGGGTGGTTTTGATGTATGCACTAAAATATGTGTGTTTGAGCAGGGAACTCTTCTTTGGCTTCCTGTTGTGCACATGTAGGATAAGCTCCTGGGGCTCGGTGTCATGAGAGAGCAGATCTTCCCATGCAAGACAGCTTATCTCTGTTCCCTTTCTCTTCCTTTGCTGAATATTTGTGCTGGGCCTATACTCATATGTTGGAGAGAGACCAGGCTTGGCAAGCCCAGGACATTCAAACATTTCTGGCACCAAATCCCAAGTATTAAACCTTTTTACCAATGGTGTAAAACATTATAAGGCACAAAAAGATGGTGCTTGATCAACATACTAAGGTGTTAAATCTGTAGCTGTTTCAGTTCCTTCACTCTTGAAGTCTTATTTCTAATGCTCTTAACATTATTACAGTAAAGTCAGCCTGTTTATTAAACATATTATCTTGTGTTTTAAGATTGAGGAGAACTGCTTTCCAAAATGTAAACAAAAGGGCTGAGCAGTAAGTGACTAGCAGCACTCACTTATTCCTTCAGTACATAACTTCTATTTATATACCATTATGAAAGTGTTCCCATGGTGTAGCTAATGTTATAAATTATGACAGTAGTAAAGTTGATATCAAATAGAAAATCTTTTTGTCTGTTTGATGATTGCTGCTATGCTTTCATGCTCTTTTTCCATATATGCCTGTGGTTGTCTTGCTTGGTTTTGTTGTGTGTGGCAGTGGTTGGCAGACAGTAGAGGCTGCAGGGGCTGCTTTAGCAGATTTATGTAGAATTCTCAATAGAAATAGAAATATTTATGACTAGTTCCATAACAGACATCAGGTCACAGCAATACTGATTTGGTATTAAGTTAATGAGTCAGAGAAATACTAGATATTTGAACATCTGTCTACAAGAGCCCAATACCTAAAATACAGGGGGTTGATAATGCATAAACACTGAAACTTTTTAACTAAAAGGCCACTGTAGACATCAATACAAATGTATCCTATGTTTCTGTTGCATGCCAGTTTGATATTCTTAACTTGCTATATACTGTGCACTATGTATGACATAATATTTTTTTGGTAAGTTTTAATTTGTGCACCACTGTTGAAACCCACTGTTTCTCTGTGTTGATGAAGTTTGGCATATCACCTTATGGCTTTGGAGACTGTTCTCTTTGAAATATTACATAATAGTGCCTTTTTTGGCTAATGCAACAGCAATTTTTGCACAGATGATTTGGCCCGTTTCGAGGTCTGTTTGTTGTTTCGTGTAGCTTTGAAAACCTCAAACTGATACTAATAACCACCCCCCTTTTTTGACATTTTAAAAGCATAGGAGGTATTATTAATTTAGTTAGTCTGTTTGGTCTAACTCTATATGTAGTGGGTTGATGAATCCTGGGGTGAAGGATGGACATCTGTGTGAGACAGTAGCGTTTGATTTTTGGTCTAGTTTGGTCTAGGTTTAGTGTGGATTATGCATTCTCTAGATAGCCTGATTTATATGAGGCCAAGACAGCTAAAGATCCAAAGCTGTTATTCTGTATCTAAGCTCTAGTCTGTAGATAGATTACCTGGTCACCTGGCTGTGGTGTTAAGCCTGAGGGGGCAAAGTAAGATACACAAGAGGTTTACCTCTGTGCAGTCATGCAGTACCAATTAATCATTCTTTTTTTTAATATCACTTGAAATGCCTGAGAAAGATTAACACTGATACATTGTTCAGTCACTTTAGCTGATTTCATTACCAGAAATGACATCAGTTATCCTAGAAAGCACACAAAATGCTTCCATATATATATATATATATATATATATATATATATATATATATATATATATATATATATATATATATATATATATATATATATATATGCCAATGTTTTATTTTGAATTAACTCAAAGTCTTTATTCAGAGCTAAATGCATTGGCATCATTCGATCGTCTATGTGTTTGTCCATGCATGTCTGATAGAGTGAGTAATCCAGGCCCATATCACAACTTATCTATCTGAAAGAAGTTAGGGCTTGGAGAAAAAATCGTATTGTGTTTTTTGTGGATAATATTGCAATTTGTGATTGTGATTTGATTATAATGGAACAAATAGTTCTAAAAAGGAAAATGTACAAAAAAGACATTATAAAATGTGTATTTCTCAACTTGAACAAAGTTAAACGATAAACAATATTTATAATAATAACTAGTAAAACAGAACAAGTGGAGCGTGTTGCACTACGGAGGAGGCAGCTAGAAGGAGCAAATATAGGCATCCTGGCTCTGGCTAAATATGACCACTGCAGAGACTCTATCCACAACCTGGTGGAAGAACTAGTAAACATGAGTATATTAGTATAATAATATAACATTAAATAAAGAGTATAATGTTCAGTTAATAGTATTCTGTTAGTATAACATTAATATCTTAATTACTATATTCATTATAATTTCATATAATAGTACACTATTTTACCACTAGTTCACAGTTATAACTGCTTAATTTTTGTGGGTTGTTTTGTATTTATAATCATTATAAAATGGCTTTAATTTGTTAAAGCTAAGTACTAAATAGTCAATAATCATATTGTTCAACGTTAAAATTTTGCTGTAACTCGTCAAACTTCTTTTAATGTCACGCCCTATTCGGGCTGTAATTGGTCGGTTGACGAGAAGTGACACTGACAAGCACGTTAACTTTATGAAAAGTAAAATATGTTGAACAACAAAAGGCTCCGCTATGGATAACGTTAAATCCATAAAATAATATGGCATTAAATGATATGATATAATATGATCAGTCTTTCAGACTTGTGCGTTTGGTTTGAAACACTGTTTCACAAATATTTCCTGAGCTGACTGGTGGCTGTGTGTGTGACACTGGTGCCGATCACCACAATATGCTTACCTTACTACACATGTCTTTATGTTGTGCCTTTTGTCTGTCCGTCAAAGCAGCGGATGGCCCGACGATTTCACCCACCATCACGTTACCCGCGGGTGGTGGGTGCTACTTTCATTCACTGTGTGACACTTAAGTTTCTGTAGTGTCAGCTTCAGTGAAGTTTACGGCCATTGTACAACAACAAATAAAGGTACAGCGTAACGTGCGAAGTCGAAGCTTCCTCTGCAGACTGGTTTACTCTTGCGTGTCACGCGATCATAATCGCAGCCTTTCTGATTAAAAAATCTTGTTTTGTCATATCGTGATAATATCGCAAATGCAATTAATCGTTCAGTCCTACAGCGCACAGAGAAGAGTGTCACGCACACAATTTTTCTGTTTTATTAAATCGCACCGTTTTTGCGGTTATGTAATCGCACATGCTGGCATTGCGATTAGAGTAATCATGCAGCCCTAATTGAGGAGTCTTAAAATGGTGGACTAATGGGCAACTGACTGTCAATCATTAAAACCTGCACACGTTTGGAGAGTCTACATGTTTAAACTGTTCTATTAGATTGCATAACACCGACCAGGGCTGCCAGCAGCGCATTTGCTTTTTGTGCCTTAGGCTATGTCCCCTGCTGCTTTGCTCATCACTTGTTAAGGTACTCTGTTTCTCATACCATCGGCAACATGAAAATGACATTTCATGCCAGGTACT